>JACTTY020000050.1:1200000-2400000 GCA_014595695.2 Epargyreus clarus clarus | reverse complement strand
TTGAGACGCGAACGAAGTGGAGGGCTAAAGGTAGTTATATGTATGTATGTGTAACCAAGAACCAATAAATCAAGTTTCTACAATACTTAATAGTTGCTTCCTAGAAGTCATAGATGAATTAAACTAGAATAGATCGTTAGTGGGAAATAAGTCCACGCAACTCCACCGCATGCGAGCAACTCACGTAGGTACATAATATATTGACCTGTTTGAAAAAAATATCACAATTATCTCAATACAAAAATAATTGAACTGTCTGTCTGTTATTTTCTCACCGTAAGTGTATTCTATCAGGTTCGTTAAGATAATGCGTTACACTAAAATGAAAGACCTTTTTTGGGAAAGACTAATTATTTTTATTTATTAAACCCATAGATTAGTAATTATTAAATCTAAGTATAGTCCGCGCCAAACTGTTAGTCCGCTCCGAATGTAGAAACGAATCACGTCGAATAGTAGATATTAGCGTGACGGAGAGAGCGCGGGCACCCGTCCGCTGCCCGCTCTCGCCTACGGGTACATACGAGTAGCTGCGTTAGTATGCCCTTATGTTGCTACGAAATATATGCTTGCAGTTCTACTTAGGACTGTTTTAGGATTCAAAGCAACTTTAAGGTGAAAGGATAGGCCAAACTACGACATAGACCTCTCTTTAAAGGCCTACTACTACTAGATGGATTGATCAAATTAAAAAATAAAATATACCTAATATGCATAATATAATAAACTTTAAATTTTAAGTTTACTTTTATCATTATTTTTGGTGGTTTTTAAGAAAAAAAATCTATTATATCGTCTATATTTGCAGGAATTTGCTTACTGCTTCCAAAGGACTGAAGCGATTTAAATGTTTTTTTACATTATTATAGACAATTTATTGCTTTATTAAATTTAAGTTCAAATTTTTGCAAAATGACTACTTAAGTGCTATTAAATCAATAATATCATATTATTCTTTCGCGGATGGCGCCGCGACTGTCTCAGACGCGTGGGCCAGTCTTACCCAAGCGTTCGCACGGGAGGTTGTGTCACATGTCAGCGCGCTCCGCTCTCTACACTTTGCGTCAAAGAGTAAACAGTTCAGACAGTGCTTTTGGTACAACGCTTGGACGTTTTTAATATAAATATTTTTATTAGTGTGTAAATAACTTTGTAAATATTTAGATTTTATTGTTTTAGTAAGTAGACATCTGAATATACATATTTTTATTAGTGTACAAACTCTTCGTAAATAGTTAATTATAATTAAATATTGTTGTAATTGCGAGTGGACTCTGTGTTTTTGAATATAAGATGCCACTCTAGATCAGCTAGCAAGACAACTGAATGTCCAAATTGCACCCTCAGGGCTTTTTGTAGACGAAGTAATTCAATTTCTTGGAGCCACACCTGATGGCTTGATTGGGGCTGATACTATTGTCGAAATTAAATGCCCTATAACAGCATACAATAAAAATGTCAGAGAAGCTATAGAGAAAAAGAAAATACCGTTCTATAAAATTAATAAAGGAGAGATGTTTATAAACAAAACGCACGCTTGGTATTTTCAAATACAGGGACAATTGCATATAACCAAAAGACCACAAGGTTTGCGTGGCATTTGGACGGGAGAGGATCGGCCTTTACAGACAGAATTGATTCTCAAAGACGATAATTTCTGGGCGAACGAAATGGAGGAAAAATTATGCACATTTTATACAGAATATCTAACTGGTCGATCCCAGGTTCCCACGAAATATGAAAATAAGAGATCCCCAGTACATTCAAAGCGCG
Organism: Epargyreus clarus clarus; assembly: GCA_014595695.2. Lineage (NCBI taxonomy): Eukaryota > Metazoa > Arthropoda > Insecta > Lepidoptera > Hesperiidae > Epargyreus > Epargyreus clarus. The sequence continues at coordinate 2,398,227 of JACTTY020000050.1, read as the reverse complement.
ATCGAAGAAAAAAATATAAAGAAAAGCGAAAACATACGAGTACAGAAAATAACGATAAATCTGGCAAGCCACAAAAAAAAAAAAACAAAAAACTGTAGGAAAAGAAAATGAAGAAGATATACGGAAGTCAAGCTCCAGTAAAAAAAACACAGAAGGAAAAAAAAGTACCTGTAAATTAAACTATTATCATAATGTTGAAGAAAAAGGATATTAAAAGATATATGGAAGACAAACTCTAACCAAAGCAATACAGATGAATCTCTGTATTTAGAATCTACGTTGGTTAGGGATTTAAAATTTAGCGAGTTTTGATTGATTTAACGAAACTGCAGTGTTTCCGCAAAAAGAGAACTATCGTATTCATAGTGATTTGATGTGATTTTTATGCACAGCCGTGAAGTCGGGCCATTTTCACGTTGTTTTTGATACTCATAATGAAGACAAGAACGTTTAGTGACTTTCTGTTCGTTTAGTGAATTTAAGATTTTTATTTTAGCTTCGTGATGTTTCGTCGAATAGCTAGAACCCTTGTCATCATCCCTATAAAATGGAGAAGATGCCATTTTAACGTTAAAAATGTTAAAATAAACGATAGCTATAGAATGGTACTGTCAAGACTGTTTTTAAACGGTCTTAACGAAACGTTCAATAAAGATGTTATTTCCACATTTCAGTTTTTTATTAGAATAAGCACAATAAAAAAGTGTACCTTTTAAAAAACGCATATGGCGCATCTGTGGAACCGGTTCCTTTCACTCACTGTGCAACCGGCTCCCGGTCACGTCACAGACAAGCGGTATAATTTTTTTCACAAAGTATTTGAGGTCTGCTTACATTCAATCGTTTTATGATGATAGAAGTCCATAGGTGACAAAAATGCTTCGAACGCATCTGTTTCAAATACTCTTTGACTTTCGGGGGAGTGCGCGTGCGCGCGAGGCAGTAATCGCTGGCCGCTTACTGCCTACCGTGTCGTGTTCGATTCTCAAGGACGTTGGGCTATCATTTCACCTTAAAGCGTCGGGTTTCTAAATACCAACGACATAAATATTCTTCTTGAGCCTTGATTTTTTATCCGACTACGGTAATGATTTTCACGTATGTACCTATTTATTTACGTCTCATTCTACGACATGCCCACCAGCCCAAAAGTTTAACATATACGGTGTTGTAGGATTGGTGTAAATTATTGAGTAAGTAAGGCTATAATGTATAGCCAGTTGGGTTTTCGGTTTTTTAAAATAATTACTACTTATTAAAGGCTGCAAAGGTTTTCGGACTTCTCCTCGAAACTTGGAAAGACCTGGAGAATAGGTAATCCACGACGCCGCTCAAATGACCCCGAATGGTGCAGAATAGATGAATTACACTGGTAGTGTATTATTACAATAATATGTATTCAATTATGTAGTTACTCTAAGATTAATAATCTTTTATGCACAGAAACCACTCGTCCCAATAATTAGCTATTTTATAAAATATATATTTTCAATAAATAGAACACGGACGTAGTAATCATGTGGTTTTGCAATCATAAGGATTAAGGAAAGAAAAGAAAATATAATGTTGATACATTTTATGTTTTTATTACTGTTATATACATACGTATATGTACAAATTTATGGCGAAATATATAACTATTTATCACATTGAGCCTTCTTTTAGTTGACACGGAGCTTCTTCAGTTGTTATTCATAGTTTATTAATGTCTGTAACAAAAAGATTATTAATGAGGTGAGGTTACGATAATAAAGAACCAATGGATGGTATAAAAACTTGTTCCAAAAGTAAATCATCCTGGGATCTGCTGCGACTACTACATTTTTTCTATGATTTAAGTAACTCATCATCATAATATCAAACAAAATTACATCTTGCATATGTATATTACTATAATTATATCGTCCTTGGAGGTTTCTTTTGTGCGGTTTGATAATCCACCAATAAGAATATGCAATCGATGCAGGTAGGTCGGTAACTCATATTATATTCGTACTTAATTGCTATATATTATTACGTTTAAACTAAATAGATATAAGATTACTAAATGTTTACCCGTATCCTCCTTTGCCAGAACTAGAATGGGAGCTGGCGCTAGCACTGGCACTGGATTTGCCACCGCCTCCGTAACCGCCATGTCCACCATTACCGCCGCCGAGGCCGCCACCGAGACCGCCGCCACCGCCATGACCGCCTCCGAGACCGCCGCCACCGCCGTGTCCACCTCCGAGACCGCCACCGTTTCCGCCTCCGAGACCGCCGCCACCGCCGTGTCCACCTCCGAGACCGCCACCGTTTCCGCCTCCGAAGCCGCCACCGTTTCCACCGCCGAGGCCACCGCTATGTCCACCTCCGAGGCCGCCACCATTTCCACCGCCAAATCCACCGCCGTTTCCTCCACCGAGGCCGCCGCTGTGGCCACCACCGCCGCCGAGACTACCGCCTCCATGGCCACCTATAAAAAATGGTAAAATTATATTTTTGCTGATAATGATTTTCCATAATATGTGATTAATAATAGGAAAAGAATCTTACCACCTAGACCGCCACCGCCACCTCCGCCGCTGCCGCCTCCAAAGCCACCGCCGCCTCCGTGGCCGCCACCGCCGCCGCCTCCGTGACCGCCGCCGAAGCCGCCGCCTCCTCCAAATCCGCCACCACCACCACCACTGTTACCACCGCCGCCATAACCTGTAGTGAAAAAAGAGACTTGATGAACTCTACGTAAAGTGTACCGAAACTATGTAAATTTTAAATGCTTAATAATACTACTTTTAATTACAAAGTTTAAATTAGACAAAAAATAAAATTCACTGAACAAATTATTTTATTATCTTATTTCTGCTTAAGCTACTGAAGTCAAAATTTTGAAAGCCTTAAATCACTAAGTAAAAATTACAGGTAGTTACTACAATAAAAACAAAACTGTATAATAAAGAGTTGTCGTACCTGGTGCGGCATGGATGCAAGCTACGAGGCCCAGGGCCAACACGGGTACCAATAGTCTCGCCATCTCGACTGGACTGTACCCCACACTGCCCGGCTTCGGCTTATATACAAACTTGCTTATGTCATGAGCGGGCAAATGTTTACAATACTCTTCACTTTTTGTACCGCATGAGTTTTTGTTCAGTACCTACTGTTGTCGGGTTCCGACTAGCCAAATGAAATAACGAGCTTGGGATGTAATCGATGTAATTAACATCTCAAGGCTCTGAGGACTCAGAATGAAGATCGTTTTAAGATACCAAGCTCTAAGACACTAAGGCTTTGTAAACTTATTTTTTTTTGTTCTAGGAATGAGTTACTTTAGTAAGGAGTGAGTTTATGTGAATTGGCGATATGTGCAAAGTTGGGCATTTTAATACGCAATTTCTTGTATCTATATTTTATAAGTAATAGACTTCTAAAAATCTCCTGAATTATATTTGCCAAAAATTAAATAACTACACGCATACTTTGTTTCATCATAAAAATGAAAATATTATAAGTATAGAGTTTATTTTAATTGTAGTAAGTGAGCACTAAAACATATTTACATAAAAATAATCCTAAAGTCTTTTCGTCATTTTAAGCTAATATTCGGCTTTCCGTGTCCAATATTGTTAAATATTGTTTGACAATGCGAACGAAGTCGGCGGAAAAGGCAAGTTAAACATATAAACAAAATGGAATAAATCATGTTTCCACAATGTTTACTACTTGCTTCTAAGAAGTCATAGGTGACTTGAAACAGATTCAATCGTTAGCGGGAAGTAAGTCTACGTCGCATGCGGCGGCATTCAAACTAACTATTGAACTCTGATAAATCTAAACATATTAAGATAATTGAACTACCTGTCTGTTAATTCAAATAAGCTGTCAATTGTTTAATTGGTTGCTATCATTTTTAACCGACTGTCGAAGGTAATGTCAATCGATCGTAGGCATGTTTATAGGTTTGTCTCATTCCTGGCGAGTCCTACAGCCCAAACAGCTTCACGGATTTTATTACGAAAACCGAAAAAGTAGTTAAAATCTTGTCTGCCGCCGAAAAACAGTGTTTATTAAAGAAATCTAAATTATAGTCAACTAAATAATTTAAATTTTTTGGCACTGTACAAAGCCACTGTAAGACAAATAAACAAGATTTCGGTTTTCCTAATGATATGTGAATAGTCGTTGGATTCGTCTCTATATTTAACAGTCGGGTTTTTTTCGGTTTTTCACAATAATTCTGCAGTATCTATCTATTCTCATATAATTGAAACATGTTTTTATTTGTGCCATTTCAAAGAACTGTTATGTAATTGTTTTGATATACTAAACATAGGTGGAGTTTCTTGATTTGCCTCGTCTGTTTATTTCGGTGAAGTACCTAACACGTAGGTATAAACTTAAATCCGCGTAGCCAATTTTCATGTTGAATCCTATAAATGCAAATAAAACGTAAGTACCACTTTGTTAGCACTATTTGCTATTTCAATCAAACAATAGACTAAACACTATTTACACAGATAAAATTAAAGATATATCCGGTTGATATGATTTTCATGATAAGCAGTGATAGTTTAGTGGTTAAAATGCGGCCTCTTGATCGAGGGGTCCGAGATTTAAATCCCAGGCACGCATTTCACTGTTAGATATCTATTATAGTTAGTAGAATAAAATAAAAACATTAAAAAACAGCCTGTTAAAATAAAATTATATATGACATTAATTTATTAATCTTTAAAATAATTGGCAATAAACAAGTGGCAATTAACACCCATGGACATCATGACTATACACATATATAACTTTAGATATAAGATAGGACATAAATAACTTCAGATAGTTCTACCTAAGGTCTTTTACAGATAAGTTGACCCCTAAGTAATACATTGAAAGGGCTAGGGCCTTTATTACACGAAGAACTGGAACCACGAAGGGTTCTTTACCTTGCATTGGATGTATTAAGTGTCTACTTTCTAAGTTACTTTAAATTTAATTTAGCGCTTAGTAGATTTGAATTTGGTATCGGGGATCGGATATAATACAAACGACTATGATATACTCGTAATATCAAGTATGTATTTGTATAAGTTGCGACATTGAGATTGGCTGCAACGTTTAGACCGCGTAGTGGAGTGTTCATCTTTGATCTGACCTGCCGTGGGTTACGAGTTTGATCCTCGGCAAGTCAGGAATCTGAATGATGAATTAGATATTTGTTCTGGGTTTAGGTGTGTTACCATGGCTATGAGTGTAAAAAGCATTAAGTTTTTTTTTTTCAAATTATTTATTTGAAGTTAGACTAGACTATTACATGACTTTTTGTCACATTTACAGCTAGGAAGTGAAATGACAGCATGTCCATTGTTTCAATTAAAACTAACGCGGAACCCTCAGACCACGTAAAGATTTTTTGTCTCTATTTATAAATATATTGCGCGCCGATCGATAGTTTTTGTTGGTATTGAATCATTCGGAGAGCACCGGCTTCGTGGCTGCATAAAAAGTGTATGTTGTTAAATAACATCGGTGGACGTTTGTGGTTGCTACGTCAAAATCGGGGGCTTCTATGATTATAACTTTAAATATAACTCGAACTTTTGTATGATCTTAATGGAGTAAATGAACTTGCATTATATTTCTTCATTAGTGTTTCACGGACATTTAGAATTCATCTCAGGTAGGATCTTGTACAAAAAAATCCTGTTGTTTTTGTATAAGGTTGAGTAGCAAACCGGCCGAGTGGCTGGCTCGGCCAGCATCGACACCCTTGCAACTTGCACGCAGAACTGCTTCACGCTAGAAATAGGTATGACGGTGGTACCATCACGAATAAAAGCGTGCAATATCCCATAAAATTTAAATACGTATGCGAATTAAAAATACATCCAATACCTACATTTTATTAATCTGTTAAAATGAATCACTTGTACAGGCAAGGTGACGCAATGAAACTATTGTGATGCAGTACGTCGTACAGATAAAAATATTTAAGAGTATTTAAAAAAAATCTTTTTTTACATTTTTTTTAAATTCTTATCAGGTTCTTATTTGAGACCCATATCATAGAAGTGCATAAATATAATTGGGTACTTGACAGTTATAACAATAAAATATGAAATATATCCAATATGATAGCTTATAAGTAAACATAAATTATGCAGTATTTAGTTTAATTTTTAATACGTTCTAAGTATTTTAATTTTTTAAAAGAAATTTTCGATTTTTTATCTGTGGATTTTAAATCCCAAAACGGCGACAGTGCTGCCTTAAAAGACATGTGACGTCACCACATGCATAATAAACAAGACAAATAAAAATGATATCGTTTGCTGTTAGAGTTGGTTGAATTTATGTTGTGAACCGAAATGAATCCACAGTATATTAAAGCTAATAGCGTGAATCTGCTTAAAGAAGATATACAATGCAATAAATAAAAATGAATACAAAAACTTCCGTGAAATAACCTATGGAAATGAGAAATAAACAACGTAAGTAAAATATTCTTTATATTTACATTAAATCATTTCGGACAGTTAAAACATTTCTTAACCGATATCCGATAGAAGAAAGGTTGTCTTTAAGTGATTATCAAGCTTTTTAAACTATAATTATATTCTTATGTGAACTGCTTTAAGGTTATTTATTGCTTATATTTATATTTTCAGATCTTCGCGACAGTCGTATAGTGACGACGCTATAGGGTATGTGCAGTTTAAGAGGCAGGCAAGTTTGTGTTTCATGAAAAGTAAAAGTTGTCCTGAATACAAGATACGTCAAAAGTCATGCTCAGTGTCCATGACTGTATATGAAAAACAAAGTATTATTAAATGTGATGCCTGTCCTGCCTCCCAAGGATGCAGCATACATGTAGTAGCATTTTTAATGTGGAGTCATAGAAAGTGAGGAACCAAAAGTTTCAAAGGTGGTCACCACTCTGAAGTACATAAAGTAAAGGAAATGGGAAATAGTAGTTCTTTACTTGAGTAACCTACCCAACAAAATGAAGGAATTGCTCTACAGATTTCTCAAAATGACAATGATAAAAATTATATATATAGTTGTTACAGAAAATAATTTTTAAAATGAAGAAAGTACACACTCAAGCAGCACAAAAATTCAGCTTAGCAAGAGCTTGAATATACAAGAAAATAACAGCTTCAAAATGCTTTGAGGTTATCTGTAGTAAATATTGTAAATGTAACATATAATGATAAATATCTACAAAAGTTCTACGGTGTGTACTCAATAATAGAACCATATAAACCTAACAAACAAAGCAGTTGGTTAATAAAAGATTAAAATTAGCAAATCATGTATTTTTAATTATACAGTCCTGTAAGTTAATCTGTGCACAAGTAATAATAACTCAGTCATCGAAATAATTTGTTTCTTATTAATTACAGAATGAGGCCTTAAAATAGAGAATTCTCGTAGACGTCTTTTAATTCATTTATTCTATTCTTAACTAATACTATTCTAACTCTATTCTTATCGTAGACATCTTTATAACATATGAAATATATGAATACTTTAACTTGCTGTTTTGTTCTGATTACATCCGGGTTTGATGATTTAGAGTAGAGGAATCACTCCTTATTCTTTTTTCTCATTAATACTTCTATTATATGTTTGAATCCTCTGTCTGCAAGTTCTTTTAACGTTTATGAGATTTCGGTTTAGAAACGTGTATAAGCAAATTTGTTAGGATATTTAGCGGTCGTACTTGTACACATCGTCACTGCACACGTCTTATAACTTGTCATTTATTTCAATTTTAGTTATAAAAGCTAAATAACTCCCTATTTTCTTCCGAGCGTTGTTTGTTTACAGTATAATGACGTTTCACCACAAAGTGACACTTGTCCGCCTGATTTAACGCGACGTTCCGTTCACCGTAAAGAAACTTTGTTTTTTATTAATAAATAGCCCTTTTTTCGAAAAAGTGATCAATGAAAGGCATATATAATACGTATACTAATTCATTAAAACACTTTCCCAAAAAGTGTCAAGTAGCCAATTGGTCTGTAATCTTGGCGCGTCCGCCATATTGAAATTTCAGCTCAATCGGTTGGGGTTTAAAATTTCATTGCAAAATTTGTCTCGCATACATACGAACTAATAAAGCAAGTTAAATATAAAACTTGTAACCAAATAGCATAAATGAATTCGAAAATACGAATAGAATAGAATAAAGTATATCTACTAAAATTCATTTTTTTTAATCTGTTCAAATGATTAGTCTGTTGTACAGGTAAGGAAACCATTGTGACGCAGCAAGTCGCACAGATAAAAAATAGCCGGTAAAGTCACGCTTCCAGCCGCACGTTCCTTTGAAGTTCTTTGCCCGCTAAAGCTGTTATTTCCGTACTTTATTTTGTATTTCAATTGTATAAATACATTGAAATGTTATTGTGTTCCATTGCCAGCTCATTGTATTTCGTATTTATTACTGAGAGAAAATGTTACTTTTGCTAATTTCAAGCAGTACAAATGAAATATAGGGGGGGATTACGGTTCTTACGGCGCCAAGATTTGAATGCGGATCCGTATAGATTTCGATGAGACAAGACGAAAAGTAAGAATAAATTTTTTTGATATCTCGCTTAGTTTTCGAGATATCGATACTCAAAAATTATTCGAAAATTTCGATTTTTTGCGTTTTAAAAGTGAAATTGCCGAGGAACGGCGCGGCGGAAACGGGTGCGACTGGTATCTCCGGATAGGGGAGGACGTGCAGAATACGGTAGAAGAAAAATGAAGAGAATTCGTTAAGAAACGGCGGAGGAAAATGAGAAAAACCAAAAATTGATTTTTGAAAAACGGAGAAAATTATATTTAAAAATTTAGAAAACGGAGAGAAACGGAAGTAGTATGTGCTAAAAGGTATCGTTGAGACGAGTACGATGGTATAAAATAATTAGAAATCGGGCAAGGGACAACGAAGTTAGAGGTGATTGAAATTTGAGTTGGTATTGGTTAGGTTAGGTTAGGTTAGGTTAGGTTTAGGTTAGGTGAGGTTAGGTTAGGTTAGGTTTTTTTATTATTATTATTATCATAATAATAGTGATAATCATATTAAAGGATAAAATATATCTTCAAAAAATTTTTTCAATAAAATTCCAACATTTTTAATAATGTATTTATTAATATCTTGGAAACTAAGCAAGATATCGAAAAAAATTATTCTTTGTTTTCGTTTTCTTTTCCAAAAATCTATCGAAGTACATCATTAAAAGATTTTATTTTTTTTATTTTTCGATTTTTAAATATCGATATCTCGAAAACTAAGCGAGATATCAAAAAAATTTATTCTTACTTTTCGTCTTGTCTCGTCGAGATCTATAAGGATCCACATACAAATTTTGGCGCCGTAAGAATCGTAATCGTGCCAAATATAGTATGTTTTAAGACAGGTATTTATTTATCGTTCTTAGTAACAAATTGTATACAGGTTCTCCCGTAAGTACCACGACAAACTTAGGGAGAACGGTTTACTTACGGAACACCCTGTACTTATATCAAGATAGTCCATCGCGTTGGCCAAGTGCGATCTGGTAGACACTTATCTTTGAGAACTCCCAGGCGTGTATGTTTCTTCACGATGTTTTCCTTGATCATAGCAAGCGATATAACATTTCTAATAAGTATATTACTTTGAAAAAAATTAAAGTTGCGTGCCCGGTATCGAACCTGGAACCCCTTGATCGAGAGGGTCAGTTCTAACTTCTAACCAGTTGGCAATATCATATTTTCGCATTGTCATTTAAGTTACACGTATCTTTAATTTAGTTAAATTAGGTTAGTTAAAATTTCGTCGTAAGATGTGAGTCATCCATATAAAGTAAATATTAACCTTGAAATAAAATATCAAAGTGATTCACGAATCTTATTTATCCGTGTATTTTAATGGAACTAATTACACTGAAAATAAAACTGAAACTTCAGTTATACATACTTGTTTGGGGATAAACCTCAACCATTTTTTGCTCCCCTTAACTTTTTATTACGAGATCGTGGAAGACAATCGAATTACTTGTATTAAGTTGGTTCTACTTCTACGAAATGTTGTTGATTTATTTCTTACAATTTTTCCTCCTATTAATTCGCACATAACAGTTAATAGACAGTCAATATTCACTTCGCTGCAAATATAACCTCAAGGTTTTTACATTTCGAAGTAATAAATCTTTTTATGAAGTTAAATGCATACAATACTCGCGGTGACTCAGTATCATTGTGTCTTGTGCATTAACTTTTTTCTTGTATCCAAAGTGTTAAATGGGATTGCAGGCCGCCTGATTGTCCATACCCTTCTACATATATCTGTAACCTTTTAACCACGTAAAGTTAGCCAACGGTCTGGCACTACAATAAGGGAACGTTTTTTTTTATAATATAAGAGTAGCAGACGAGCATGCAGTCCACCTGATGGTAAGTGGCTACTGCCGCCCATGGACATCTGTAATCAACCCCAGATAGGATTAGATATTCGTACCTGAGGTTGGCCACACATGCGCCGCTACCCCTGAGGACTAAGCTGGAACGCCTCGGAAAAGTCTGTCTCTCTTACCACACCTTTCAAACCAGAAAACAGCAGTACCTAACACACTGCTGTTATTAGGTAGAAATAGGTGTGGCGGTGGTGCCACCGGAGTCGAACCACAAAGGGTTCTACCACCTTTTTTTAGAAAAAACAAACGAGCGTGCATTCATCTGTTGAAGTTGGGGAAGGCGCGGTTCGCCCCGGGCCTCTGATCCTGGGCGCCCTCCAAACACAGTTGCTAAAAAAAGGTCGTTAGAACCAAACAATCTAAGAAATGTGTATAAGTCAGCCAAAAATAAGGGCCACCGAGTCACAGGCGAAATTATTTCACTGGGCCTCCATGCAACTTTTCGCTCCGGGCCTCCGACGACTTTAGTCCGCCACTGCCATGGACGTCTTTTATCAACCACAGATAAGATCAGATTCCTACCTGGGATCAGACGTAGATGCTTTGCTACCCCTGATGACTAAATAAACTACGTGACTAACTTCATTAAACATTGTTGTGGTCCACGGAATCGAATCCTGACTTCTAGAGGGGCATGTGTAATTTCACTGTTTAATTTAAGAGACATTATGTGTATTACCATTTGTTCTGATCAACTCAATGCAATGCTTAATAAAATATAATAAACAGCTGTAAAAATAATATTTTTCTTTATGTCTAGTACATAACTACATATACAATTAATGATCTCACGTACTTGAGTTAAAAACTCTAGGGTAAAAAATTCATTAGAGATCTCTGAAGCACGGAAATAAAATGCCAGCGGTCATCCGTACAATGACTGGATACTTTTTTATAATATAGGAGTAGCAGACGAGAATGCAGTCCACCTGATGGTAAGTGGCTACTGCCGCCTATGGACATCTGTAATCAACCCCAGATAGGATTAGGTTTTTTCTACCTGAGGTCGGCCATAGATGCGCCGACTAAGCTGGAACGCCTCGGAAAAGTATGTCTCCCTTACGCTGGATACGCTCGGTGTTGATAAATCCTTTTCATTAGTATTTTTGGCTCTACATGTTTTTTTTATTCTTACTGATGGGACACTACAGTCATGACCATATTTTTGTTGATGAGGGAAGAAACTTTTAAAAGGCATCCGATGTTGTGGAAGCGATACCAGATTTTGTAGCATTTTCACCCCCTAAAACCTCAAGGTAGCTGTCTACACCGCTACGTAGAGGACTCCCTTTTCTCTATCGGAACGCAATCGGAGTCCTCTGAGGGCGATTCACCCTTTCGGTTGCTACCTGGTAGAGCTTTATGCTCATCCCACAATTTCGGGTTTTCGCTGGGTTTCAGTCGCCTCCTACGACAGGTCATTTATTACAATAAAACGAATAATCAAATATTCATGACTCCACGAAACGTACATTTTAGGTTTCCCCCTATTTTTTTTACATTATGATGAATAATCGCTTTGAAAACCCAGTAAAATTCCGTAGTGAGAAAAAACAAAAGTAAATAAAACAAAATTGAACTTTTCCGTCCCTTGCAGGAGAGAGCAAGCAGTACTTCCTACATTATTCAAACTAAATACAACACAGGAGCAGTGTAATAGTGTCGCCGTAGTCGAATCATCAAGTACCTATTTGTTGTCAACCCGATTATTGTCCAATCTCTGTGTTCTTCTCAGCGTTCAAAATCTGTCTTCATGTCAGCGTGAGCAATAACACAGGTCAACAAAAAATAAATTTTTGTTTGTTGCCCTGGATATCTCTTTGGATTTATTTACTTTCAAACTTAAATAAATTCGAATATATTTATAAAATTGCTGAAGTGTCTCTTGTCTTTTTTAAATTGGCATTTTTTGTTTTTTAATTATTTTTCGTCTGAAATCGATATTCCAGGTCATCCAAATTATAATATCATAAAAGTTATGTTTTCGTAAATGTTAATAGTTATTCTTATGCAGAAACCATTTTGATGATTGTTACTATTGCGTAGCGGATGTTAAAAGTTGTTTAGGTAGTAATAAAGCAACAAACTACGAAGAAATAGTACAGAAAATGTTGAGGAGCTTTAAGAATTTAGGAGCACACATGAGTATAAAATTGCTATCTCCACAGTCATTTAGAGATAGATTTCCTGAGAATCTGGGAGATTATAGTGAAGAACAGGGAGAGCGCTTCCACCAAGACCTTAAAGTTATGGAAGAAAGGTATAAGTGAAGATGGAATAGCCATATGATGGCAGATTACTGCTGGTCTTTAAAAAGAGATTGTCCTGAAAAAGGTCATAAAAGACAAGCATATAAAAGATATTTTTCGGAGATTTAACATAAATATACGTTTAATATATGAATAAATATACATAAATATACGTTTAATATATATTAATATATAAATATATGTTTTTTTGTTATTTGTCACTTGTTTTTACCTTAATTGAATATAAAAAGTTGATAATGTATAATAATTTTTAATAAAAAAAGATTTTTACTAATATAGGTACTTATTTTTGTTCTTATACTGACTGCTTTTTTGTATAATATAATATTGATGAATTAAAAAAAAAACTAGAGCCAATATTCAAAAACTGTTTTTAGTTTCTTAAATTAATAACATAAAAGTATTCGAAACCACTCTCATTTCAAGGGCAACAAAACCACTGTTGACCAGTGTAATATGTAAATAGAAATAGTGGCGTAGTCCAGGTCGGAAAAAGTGTCGTTCTGCTTAAAGAATTTTTAATTTAGGTATGCTAAAGGCATGTCCCTGTAGTCCCAGGACTAGAATAGTTTTGCTCCTTCGGAGATCTCGGAGTTCTCCACGAAGCGCTGGGGTCGGCCACCGGTAAAAGTTCCAAATAATCCGGCGTCGCTCCCTACGGCGTCGGGTACCATTTGAAGGTTTCCCCCTCGAAAAAAACCCATACTACTATTAGTAGAGTTGGGTTGATTATAAATTACGAAAGACACAAAATTGGAATTTTGTCCTTAGCATTCATAACCGGTACAACACACTATAATGTATCTTTAAAACGTGAGTCTTACTCGCCCAAGCGTTTAACGTATTTTTATAAGTACTGTATAATCTGAACCACAATTTTATACAAAAACTAACGCGGTCAGTACCTAAAAAAGAGTATAAAAGTGTAAAAGTACCTACCTAAACTGAACATGATGATGTCACAAAAATAATTACAATCTCAAAAAAGTGCACCCTGGTCACATTTTAATACATACTGCATTTTTTAAGAATGTGAAACAATGTGTAATCTTAGGTGAGTAGTGTGTTGTCCTTGTAGTCTCGGGACTAGAATAGGGCTGCGGTATCCCCTGTCTGTCGAAAGAGGCGACTAAAAGGGGGCTTCTGGGGTAGCGGGCGGCAAGAGTGGGAGCTCGAACCGTCCAGCAAGTAACCCCAGGAAGGACAACGGTGTGTGTGGTCGCATACCGTTGTAAACGCCAGGTGTGTGGGAGGACGTAAACTCCTCCCCCAAGGAAGAGCCCGATTGGGGCATCGTGCTCGGAGGACTCCGGTTGTGTTCCATCGGAGATCCCGTAGTTGTCCAGCAAGCGCTGAGGACGGCCACCGGGGGGGTTTTAGTACGGTAAAAATCCCACATAAGCCAGTGCCGCTCCCACGTCGTCGGGTACCTTTTGAAGGTTTCCCCCTCGTAAAAAAAGGTGAGCAGTGTGTGTTATACATGTATAACAAAATCTTATAAAAATCTTTGAAATCATAAAAAATCGTGACAAAAACTAGTTCTTAAAAATTGAAAACAATGTCACAAAAACTCAAGAAATACGGATTTTGTGTACCTGAGAATTACAACCTAAGTACCTACTGTATAACGAGATAATGTTTTTCGAAAACAACAACTTAAACCAATTTAAAAAAATATATATGTTAGGGTTCTCTTCAGAAGATAATTTTTAAAAATAATACTTAGGAAATGCATGTATATAAACATACCTCATTAAAGTACTCGTAATGAACAGTGAATTAATGTTTCAGAATTAAAACTACGTAGATCTTGGCCGATATCGGTATCACTGAAATGCGCAGTACAAAAACAAAAGCCTTAACTGTTTACTTTCAAAATCCTTAGTCCTTTTAATGCCCAATCAAATCTAGCAGATAGCCTTAATGATAAAATGAAGCTGGAAATACTGAAGCAATTCAAAACAATCGAAGCTTCCGCATAATATTTCTTCGAATGTGAATTGATAAATAGAAACACAAAAAAACTTAAATGTGAAAAAAGAGCCAAGTTAATAAATATCCATAGGATGCCAACTTATAAAAAGTCGCGTAAAATTGAAGCTATAGGAATATTGAACAGTGATAGCATAGTGGTTAAGAAACTCGGCCTCGCGATCGAGGGGTCCGAGATTCAATTCCCAGGCACCACCTCTGATTTTTAAAAGTTATGTGCGTATTAGAAATTATCACTTAGGTACTAAACGCTAAAGGAAAACATCGTGAGGAAACCTGCATAACTGCGAAATCTAATATATAAAATTCTCGTGTCACAGTTTTCGTTGCCATACTCCTCCGAAACGGCTTGACCGATTTTGATGAAATTTTTTGTGCTTATCCGGTATCTATGAGAATCGGCCAACATCTATTTTTCATCCCCCTAAGTGATAAGGGTTGCTCACCCTTAACATTTTTTTTATTTATACGGCAATGCAACATTTGCCAGGTCAGCTAGTGATTTATAAAAAAATCTCAAAGGTATGTGAAGTCTACCAATACGCACTTGGCCAGCGCGGTGGACTATGGTCTAATCCTTTTAATTATGAGAGGAGACCCGTGCCCAGCAGTGGGATAGTATTGGTTTGATGATGACGATGATGATGATGATGATGATGATGATGATGTAGGAATGAAGTTACGTTTTTCATTTACAAAATAATTTGTTGCTTTCTTTGATATAGGATTTCTAACTTTTTAGGTTTTAATTGTAGGACTAAATTTATATAACTTAAATTATTTTCAATTAAAACTTTAAGTTTTTGGACGAATGAAAACTTTAATAGTGACTCAAAATGGTTCGTAAAATTACACACTGGCTGGTGTATCGTTCTAATTTACCGAACTTGGCTGAATCACTTTTGTGTGTCAGATACCTAATAGTTCACTGTAATCATTTGTTATTGGTTTGACGGGTGGTTGAAAGTATCGTTACAAGCAATAATTTATTTGTCTAATATTATTTATCGTCTTTTGTATTATAATCTGATATTATATGAAGGTTAAATTATACTTACAACTGCTTAACAATCGAGAAGTCTTAAATAAATATTGATATTACTCATCAATTATCGATATTTGTAGAGGTCACTTTATTATAATGTATTATTTAAATACAAAAAACTTTAATGCAATATAAATGCTCTGATATTTTTTGATGTTTGATATCAGTATATTATACATAACTTGTATTTGCTATTTCATATTGATAGGCGCTTAAAATCTTACGCAGAAATCGCGAATTGTAATATGTTAGATATAGTCTTTGTCCATTTAGAAAATATTCGTGGATTATATCCTCCTAGATATCCTTGAGCTTTCACACTTTAATATTGTGTGACAAAAAAGTACTGCTCTTGATAGGTACTGCTATAAAATATACAGAAGAAAGACCTATTATTATTATAATTATGTATCGAATATAATATGTGGCGTTTCCTTACGATATTGTTTATATTTAGGGTGTTACCGTAGCTTAAATCTTAAGTAACTACTGTGCTAGAAAGTCATAAAATGTGTCTACATAAAAATCTAAATACTTTTAGTTGTGCGCGCTAAACTGAAGTAAACCAAAAAATATTTGAAATACAAATGTATATAGAAACGCCTGCGAAGTATGTTTGTATATTTGCTCTTAATGTACTTATAGGATATTTTATTTTATTTTATTATTTTATTGTCCCTGTAGTTTCAGGATCAGAATAAGGCTACGGTATCCCATGCCTGTCGTAAAAGGCGACTAAAAGGGGGTTTCCGGGGTTGCGGGCGGCAAGAGTGGGAGGTCGAACAGCCCCGCCAGTGGCCCCGGGAAGGACGACGGTATGTGTGGTCGCCTACCGTCGTACGCACCAGATGGTGTGGCGAGCATCAAGCTCACCTGGGCGGAGCCCGTCGGGGCAACGCGCTAAGAGGACTCCGGTTGCGTTCCTTTGGAGATCCCGGAGCCCTCTACGCAGCGCAGAGGACGGCGACCGGGGGCGGTAAGAATCCCACATAACTCTGTGTCGCTCCCACGGCACCGGGTACCTTTTGAAGTTTTCCCCCTCGATAACAAAAAAGGATATTTTATAATAATGAACTTTGATGTTATTTGAAAATCCTATAATATATTATTTGTCATAATTCCATGTTACATTATTTCTAACCAGTAAGGCAAATATTTAATGTCATAGAGCTTGTTTCAGAATTGGCGGATCTCAAACTAACTGTAGGTAGATACAACCTCATATATAATCCCTTTAGATAGAATGCCAAAAAATCTTCCTTAGGGGTTGTCTCCATTATAAAAGAAATTTAATCCAATTCCACGATTTCACGATTCCCAATTTCACGATTTCATGCAGTAGTTTGGACTCAGCAATGAATCAGCCAGTCAGTTAGGACAGGTAGTTTTATAAGTTTACGAGCTAAGTCTCCCGGGTTTCATTAGAGTTTAGGATTTTTTACACGGAACCCTAGCTCGTATTCTACAACAATGTAGCTTAAGCTACTTCTTACAACATCAGGTATAGTCCGGGTAAAACTGCAGTCCGCTCTGAATATAGAAATAAATCGCGTCGCCATAGCAAATTGTATGACTACACCTGCTCGCAACAACTTCAGAGCGAACTAGCAGTTTGGCGCTGACTATAACTGCGAGTAAAAGTTCCGACAAAATCAACGTCTGGAAAGAAGAAATTACAACAAACAAACTCTTGATTTTTTATTTTTATATAGAAGTAGTTAGATAAAAAATGTTCCGGTGAGGGAGCGTTTTAAAACAACTTTAATTGTTCATTGCGGCCACGTGAATGGTACAAGTATTTACCTACATAGTAAAATAATACCTGTTCATGCATTATTAATAGAACGTTTAATTAATTAACGTGCCATGCTCTTGTTAGATGTATAGTATTTACTAAAATAATGTATTTCTAAGTATCTATTATTCTTGTGCTCATTTATAAAAAATATAACACTTGTAAATAGGTTTACTATGTTATGAACTATATTAATTGTTAATAATATTTCCACTAGAACAATTAACTGACTTAATTGTGCACTGTTAAGAACGGATATGAAATTATTGACATAAATAAAACATAGTGTATTCGACACAGCTAAGTAATATAATTAACCAAGCAATTAATAGCCTGAATGATATTCCGAATAGGAAGGTAAATGACTTAGATTGATAACATTTAAGAACTTTCCTAGCCTAGTCATTTAAATTTAGTTCCACTTTCTGCCACCTGTAGCACTACCATGAGTTGGC
The DNA here is from genome assembly GCA_014595695.2 of Epargyreus clarus clarus. Classification (NCBI taxonomy): domain Eukaryota; kingdom Metazoa; phylum Arthropoda; class Insecta; order Lepidoptera; family Hesperiidae; genus Epargyreus; species Epargyreus clarus. Next base: position 2,380,243 of record JACTTY020000050.1, on the reverse strand, counting down.
ATAGAAACGCCACTATAGAAATTGTAAATAGAAAACTATTGTCATTTTGCTAGTGAATAACATAACTACTATCGTTACGGTATTTCTTGACAACGTCTGTCAAATTAATGACTCATGGGACCGAATTTGTATGGCAATAGATCATAATGACATTCGCTAGCGATTTGATTTCGATAGGTTTTTTACGTTACGAGTGGCTCACACTACGGAATTTAGTTCTACGAGTAACCACCAGAGGCGCTGTACAATTTTTCATACATTTATTTTACGCAGTCGCTAGCGAGTAATACTTTTGTAAACTCATGGTAGTGCTACTGGTGATGACTCCTACATACTGCGTCTGAAGTTTAATATGACTCAGTTTAATATTGTTGGTATTTCTCACAGATTTTCCGGAACGGAACCAGGAAGGGTTCTGCCATCTTATATTTTATTTTTAGTTTAAAAGTTAACAATTAAGTCGCAGTAATTTGAATACCCTGAACTTGGTGGATGCATAGCCGTGCGTCTCGGTTACTTAATATTTTTGAATTCATGAAATAAATAAATTGATAAACATGTTAAATGTCAGTTTTAAAGTGCTTGGAATAATTTCAAACGACAATCGATAAACAATGAATAAATATCAACGTAATTACTAATTATTAAACGGCGACAAATATAACGATCAAGATATTGAAATGTCTATTATATACAAAATGTGCATAAAAACCGGTTTCCCCTACATTATTGACATAACAATGCCTTGATTATAGTTTTTTATTCAGTGATCTGCAACATGTGAGTAGGGTTTCCACAGTGGAGTAATTAAAGCAGGACGAGAATGTGACGCAAATGAATGGGAATTTTCCCTGCAGATGCCCGATCAGCTTTTATTTAAATTATTTTGTTAGTTTATATGTATGTGAGAGTCTAGAGAATTTTGACCCAGTTAACCCTAATACATAATTTTTACACACACGATTTTAATCATACATGGTGGTTACATTAGTGACGTCATCCTAATCCAATATCACGGACGCTTCAATTTGACGTTAGTAAAAGCTTGTTTTTAAAAAGTTTCTATTCCTTTAAATTTATTTTATGTGGTGGAAGCACCGAACGATTCAGCAGTGTGAAGTGCTCAATAATTTTAAAAGCAAAATTGTTTAATCTACTGTAGTATATTGAAGAACTCAAGTCTTTAACATAAAATAGAAACCTACTTATTAGGCTACGACTAATTACAAAATAATTTGACTTTAAAATGATGACATAATTCTCTTATAACGTTTCATTAGGAAAATCCACTTAAACATTCAGAAATGGTGACTACCATATATAATAGCGTAAGAAAAAATAAATGCTCGGGTTATTAAGAAACGCAAATGCGAAGGTATTTTATTTAATACGCAAATCATTATAATTGCAAGTACTATGTTTTATTATCCATTCTTATAGGCCGAGGAGCTAAGAGGTCATACCTTAGACCTTGTGGTTATTGAAGTCATCGATGTATTAACAAAGGTTTCTTATTTGTGGATAATTTGTTAAAACTTACAATAATTGAGATGCTATGTTCCGGTTTGAAAGGTAGTAGGGAGACATTCTTTTGGCGGCCTCTTATCCTATCTGGGGTCGATTAGAATTTTCCATGGGCGGCAGTTGTCACTTACCATCAGGGGGGTTACTACCATCTCTTAAAACAATATTTTCTAATCATACTTTTACTTTTTTTGCAGGAAATTAAACTCTTTAAGCAAAATATGACAATTTCAGTTGGTTTTATACAATGGATAAGCGAAAAATTAATAAGGGTTTAAGTTTGTTCAACTGTGTATGACGGAATATTTTACTGTTTTAAGGAGGAAATAAAACGTGGTAGGCCCTCAGGTGGTAAGTATCTGCTGCATGCTCGTTTGCTACTTCTACTCGTATATTATACAAAAAAGCTTGTAAAATGCCAACTTATTTATTTGATCTGTATTTACACCTGTGCATGAGCAGTAGTTGCCACTTTGCATCAGGTTGATTGCCCAATCGATTGCTAATTTTACGCACGTACGCACATACAAAAGTATTGTGCAGTTTACTTATATTTTTACTTTATAGAAGTAATCTATTTAAAGGTTACAGTCACACACAGTTAAATGCATGACTTCACTTCAGATACAGATTTGCCGCGACAGGTACTTGGGTTGCATACCTAATTATTTTAGGTACTTTAGAAGGTAGGTACTACAAGGAATATCAACTAAAGACACAGTAAATTGACTGTCAGTATATAATATAAAATCAACAAAATTTGCTAACGACAACAAAAAGTAAAGGAAACATCTAAAGTGAATTCATCTGAGATAATACCTACTCGTAATATTAACTTTAAAAATGTGAGTTATTTTGCCGTGTGATGACCACTTGGAAAATCCTTTTATACAGTCTGTTCTAGATAAAATTAAAATAAATGATTACAAATGGCATAATCGTAGCTCGAGCGTAGCTCTTCCGGAACATATTCTGCGTTATAACAGCAGTGTAGTGCTGCTAAGTTCTGGTTTGAAGGATGTGGTAAGAGAGAGACATTTGCACTAGATGTTCTAACTTAGGTCTCAGGGGTAACAAAGCATCTGTAGACTACATGGAGGTCTCCTACCCTGCCTGGAGATTACAAATGTCCGTGGCAGTGGCCACTGACCTTCAGGTGGACTCCATGCTTTTTTGATCCTCCAATCTTAACAAATTGACTAATTTATAAACAATCCTAAGCTAAGTCTATATTAAATTCAGGTTTTACGACTTATTTCTTTATTATGTATAACGTATAATATTTATTAGATATGCAAAAAAAAACTTGTAAAAAAGGAACTTGAATTCAATAATAACTTGCGAGTTTCAATCTTAAAGTTAATTAAGATTTAAGATACCGCGTTTTTATGAAGTCTCACGTTATGGACAAATAAATTATACACTTTATTTTAAAAATGTTGTATGTATTTGCTTACGTAAAATATAAGTAAATTTAAATGAAGATATTTTGGCATTTAATTATGATTTTTTACCATTTTTCTGTGTTTCATAGAACAAGTACGTATGTATGTTTAGCTAGTTATTGGATTTATTTGTTTTGTAAAACCAAAGACCTGTATTTGTATTGCACCTCAGGTCTGAGGCCAAAACCCTACTTACATCCCACGGTTAGATTAGAGTTGCAATCCTAGTTAATACTTCAACTCTAAAATTCTTCTAATTTTTTTCTGCACGGCTTACGGTCTTACATAGGTAAGAGTAATTTGAAATATTAACAAATGAAGTTGAAACACCAAACAATTTGTAAAACATACTTCATTTATCCAAGCAACTGGCCAAGTAAGTGAATACATAAAGTTCCATACCACACATTTTCATATTTGTTATTTGAGTAGATATTTGTTATAATATCAGCTGTAAAGGACGCACTACTCAAATGCATTGTGAAAATTTAAAATGTACTTATTACGGTCCGATAGATAAGTCGTAAAAGCACAAAAAATACCTTTTTTGTATCTAAATTTATTTTTATCTTTTTAATTTTTAGTATTTGTTGCTATAAGGTCATAGTAATACACAAATAGAAAAAAGAAAAAGACATTATTTCGAAAATTCACTTATATACAAATTACACACTTTGTATACATTGAAAGTGTGTATCTATTACGATTCAAGAGATAGAGCCCTGTGACGGACGGACAGACAGCAGAGGTTTAGTAACAGAGTTCCGTTTTTATTCTTTGTATAACGCTTAAAATGACGCTTATGTATAATTATATTGCTCAGACCTCAATTATTAATATCCTCAATTTACAAACAACTATTCTCGCGATTTACAGATTACATACATTATACGATGTTATTTGACGATGCAATAAGGAGATATAACAGTTATTCTCTATTATCTATAATATTTTAACTAAGATGCTGCCATTAAAATGTGCTAAGGTTCATGGACATGATAATAATAGAACACGACGTAAACTTGCATTAATTTTATTTATTATCTACATAACTTAATCCTATGTATTATAATAGTCGATCACAGTCATTATTGAAAGATTTACATTTATTTATATTAACAGATAACAGATATTATGGCAACTTGTGCGATCTTAATTTTGTATTTGAGTATAAAGTGCCTATTTTAAATGAGATATAAAATGGCATTAAATTTTGTCTTCTTAGCTACAAGCAGATCTTTATTTAAGGCTTTAAAGGTGGTAGCTGTCACTCTTAGTTGAGCAAATCTTCTTATCGTCCGTAACCTCCCGCGCTAGCTGAAGCGGAGGCTTTAGCGCTGGCGGAAGCGAATGCTCCAGAGCTGGCGTGTGCTCCGCCGCCACACGTGCTGCAGCCACCGCATCCGCCGGAGCCGCAACCACCACCGTTAGATCCGCCGTAGCCTCCGGAGCCACCGCCCCCAGAGCCACTGCCGCCGTAGCCTCCAGGGCCACCGCCTCCAGAACCACTGCCGCCGTAGCCTCCGGAGCCACCACCTCCAAAGCCACCGGATCCTCCATGACCACCACCTCCGTTTCCACCACCGCCGAATCCGCCAGATCCGCCGTGGCCGCCCCCTAGTCCACCGCCTCCGCCAAGGCCGCCACCGAGACCGCCCCCGAGACCGCCACTTCCACCGCCGCCATGACCGCCCGATCCGCCGTGGCCTCCACCGAGTCCTCCGCCACCTCCGCCTCCACCTCCGAGGCTCAAACCGAAGCTTCCGCCCAGGCCTAAACCGCCTGAGCCACCGTGACCGCCCCCGAGACCGCCGCCGCCACCACGGCCGCCACCGCCTCCTCCGCCATTTCCTCCTCCATAGCCACCGCTACCGCCTCCGAATCCACCCGATCCTCCATGGCCTCCTCCGCTTCCACCCGTACCTCCAAGGCCTCCCCCAAATCCACCTGATCCTCCATGGCCTCCTCCGAGCCCTCCTGATCCTCCATGACCTCCTCCGTGACCACCTCCAGCACCGCCTCCTAATCCACCACCTCCTCCAGCGCCACCTCCAAGGCCACCACTAAAACCCCCAGATCCACCGAAGCCACCGCTACCGCCGCCGCCCAAACCCCCTGAGCCACCGTGGCCCCCACCTAATCCACCGCCGCCTCCATTTCCTCCTCCGAGACCACCACCGGAGCCGCCTCCGTTGCCTCCTCCGTGTCCGCCACTACCACCGTATCCGCCACTAGCACCACCTCCTCCGCTAATGCCGCCTCCGAGGCCAGCTCCACCGCCGAAACCGCCTCCGGTTCCGCCACCGTTGCCTCCGTATCCTCCCTTGCCACCGCCGCCGCTTCCACCGTTCCCTCCACCGGCGCCTCCGCCGAAGCCAGCTCCACCGCCGCCTCCATATCCACCACCACCGCTGCTGTATCCGCCGCCACCTCCATAACCACCGTTGTCAGACGAACCGGTGAATGCGAATCCGCCAGACTTGCCATCATTGGACTTTGTGTATATAACTTTTTCATTGCCTCCTCCTAGGCCACTGCCTCCTCCTAGGCCTCCGCCTGAGCCTCCACCGCCACTACCGCCGTATCCTCCACCGCCACTGCCGCCGTATCCTCCTCCGCCACTGCCGCCTGCGCCGCCTCCTAAACCTCCTCCGCCACCGCCTCCGAGTCCACCTCCAGCGCCTCCTCCGAGTCCTCCTCCGAATCCACCAGCGAGATGGTTGAAGCCAGAGCCAACTTTTCCGAGAATGTCATGTACACCACTCTTTACAGCTTCCAGGCCGCCGCCTAAGCCGCCTCCGAGGCCAAGACCGCCCCCTCCGCCGCCGCCGCCACCGCCTCCGAATCCGAAACCGCCACCACCGCCAAATCCAAATCCACCGCCACCGCCACCGCCGCCTCCGCCGTAGCCTCGGCGAACTCGCTCTGAAAATAAAAAGGATCAAATATTCATATATTTATAAAATTATAAAAACGGCAATTTTTACAATAATGTTCACTGAGCTTTATTACATAATTGTTGTAAATATACAACAATTATGTAATAAAAACTTTAGTTTTAGTTTAGTTTAGTTTATACGGCAATAATAATTGCCGTATAAACTAAAGGGAACCATGAACTTGAACCTAACAATTTCATAGACTATAAAAAACCAGTATTATAAGCCGTATGAATAATTGAAAATATAATTAATATTGTATAAGTTATAGTCACTATGCACTACAAATGTAAATATGACCTCTTATGTATAAAGGAGTGTACTGCACTAAGAAATTACCTGAGGCATCGCCGAAGGCTACTACTATTCCTAACAAGATGTACAACTGTCTCATCGCTGGCTAACTCTTAACTGTAGACAATTTGAAAATAAGCATCCTTTTATACAACTTTACTTTATAAAAGCTACGTAATCGTGAACGAGTTTGTGAGAACAACTCCGTACTGGGAAATCATATGGTTTTTTATCATTCACTATTCATTGATCGCGGGTTTGTTTGTCTCATTTATTAGTATTACAATATTTTATTTTATTGTGCATAACATTTTCATTTAAAATTTCTTATTTTATATTTTTTAAAGCTCTATCCTTACGTTAGTAGGGATTTTGTTTTTCGGCTTTTTTGTTTTGATCAATCTTATAATGATAGAAGAAATGTAATTAAAAATTTAATACAACTACCCGCTATGATGGAAGTGGTAAAATTTATAATTTATTTAAAATGTGACCCATTTACAGGGGTGACTTTAAGCTAAACATGTCCATCGCCCCTCTGTATGGTTTTAGGCAAAAACTGTGCAATGGGATGCTCTGAACTTTGAATGTGAAATAAAATATTCAGCTTTAATTAGCATTGGGTAGAAACGCGGCCTCTCAGTCAGGTCCAAGATTCCCCAGGTACGTAGACTAACTTGATTTTTTAAATGTTAAATTTCTATATAAGAGAGTTTTATGTATACGACATACATTCTTATAAATATCTCACCGCCTTGTAGTCGAAGGAAGCTATTAAATGGCTTAAACGGCTGACAATTCTGTCAGCCATTCAATGGCTGTTATAGTGGAATTTACGCGGAACAATGCCTACATTCGCAGTTAAGTAGTGCAAAAACACGAAATCGAAGAAAAAGTGCGGAAAAATCATCGTTCATTCGTAAATGATCTAAAAACTAATTTTTTTTTAATATATTTTAAACACGAAAATAGATGACAGTGACAATTTCAACTGTCAAAACTGGTTACATTTTCTTGTTAGGAGTGAGTAATCTTCTGTCATGGTATAATTTACGCGGAACAATGCCGACATGCGCAGTTAAGTGGTGCAAAAACACGAAATGGAAGAAAAAGTGCGGAGAAATATCGTACCATTCGTAAATGATCTAAAACTATTTTTCTTTAATATATTTCAAACAGGAAAATAGATGACAGTGACAATTTTAAATGTCAAAACTTACATTTTCTTGTTAATGTATAAAATAATCATATATATCCCTACGTCAGTAGGATAATATATCTATGAAAATAATTAGCAAATCATTTAACATACTGACAGAATAATTTAATTACGCATACACATTCCCACGGCCGGTTAATAATAATTCGGATATACCGGTTGCATTTTTTGTTAATAATGTTAGGAGGCGGTTCAGTTAAAAGTTAGAAAGATAGCATCAATTCGCTAGCGGGGTATTTCCAAGGTTCGCCTCGCCTTGACATTGTATGTTATTGTTTACTGAACAGCAATATGCACTATTAAAACCTAACTGTTATCTGTAGGTACATCATTATGTTTTTATTTTCTAGTCCGCTCTGAATATAGAAATGAATCGCGTCGCCATAGCAAATTGTATGACTACACCTGCTCGCAACAACTTTAGAGCGGACGAATAGTTTGGCGCAGACTATTCTAATTTTTAAATGATGAGCCATTGATTATAAGGATGATTTTTTTAATAATATAGGAGTAGCAGACGAGCGAGTTCACCTGATGGTAAATAGCTACTGCCGCCCATGTGTAATCAACCCCAAATAAGATAAGTATGGCCTGAGGTCTTCACACCCTTCAAACCAGAACATAGCAGCGCTTAACACTGCTGTTATTAGGCAGAAATAACTGGCCGGTCGTGGTATCGGCCTCGACCTACGAACCTACGATTTTTCACTTTCAAAACTTCAAGTTTTCCGGGTAAGACAGGGCAAACTAATAAAATAAATCTGTTTTTTTCGGTACTTATTTCGAGATAAAATAAAAAGTTACCTTTTTCGGTACCACGATAGATTAGTACCTACTGTCAATATGTGTACAAAATTTCACGACAATAAGTTTTTTTTTTTTTTATAATATGAGAGTAGCAGACGAGCATGCAGTCCACCTGATGGTAAGTGGCTACTGCCGCCCATGGACATCTGTAATCAACCCCAGATAGGATTAGATATTCCTACCTGAGGTCGGCCACAGATGCGCCGCTACCCCTGAGGACTAAGCTGGAACGCCTCGGAAAAGTCTATCTCTCTTACCACACCCTACAAACCGGAACACAGCAGCGCCTAACACTGCTGTTATTAGGTAGAAATAGGTGTGGCGGTGGTGCCGCCGGAGTCGAACCACAAAGGGTTCTACCACCTTCAAAAAAAAAAAGTTATTTAGTAAAGGTGTAAAAAATTACAGACAAACAAACACACATTCGTATGTAATATTAATTAGGATTCCCATATCTGTGAGATAAGTCAATTTAATTTATTTGTAGATATAATTTAATTATTTACGATATTAGCGTAAATAGAGCGGATTCGAGAACGTAGACGATGCATTCTTACTGATTTCCGATGAAGTCATGGGTAATGGGCTTGTGACTCGTAAGGTTATCTTTAATTAATGAACCTGTAACTAGTTTGAAAAATCTAAGTTACGCTTATTCTTAGTATATTGTTGTTATTTGTTTGTATTTTGTGCAATCCGCTTATGAGAGAAAATCTGTAAATAAATAAAATTTAATCAATTTCTAGAAAACATCTCTATCGTTTCCACATAACTTCTAATTAATAATAACAAACTTATCATGTTTTGTAACCACAAAGGTTATCTTGGAAACAGCGGACTGTATTTTAAAGTTAATATAAATACTATAGATAAAAAAAATATTTCAAACATTTTCCTCGTATTGAAAAAAATCTCATTGTTTAGTGATTGAAGCTCGGCCTTATAATGAAAAGGTCCAAAAAGAGATTTTTTACAAGTTATTAATTTTTTACAAATTAATAATTATTGCTTACTCTAATAGGGAGGGAAACCATCGTGACGAAACCTGCGTGAGACATCCTAAAAATCATAAATGTGCGTGAAATCTCTCAACCACCACTTGGCCAGCACGGTGGACTATGGCCGAATCCTTCTCACTCTGAGAGAACTATTAAAAAACTATTTCACCTTTTAACATTAGCGAATGCTATTTGCCCTATGTATTATAATATAATAAGTGTAAAATATCGATTAATTCATAAAAGTAACTAGTCACAGGCGTAAAAGGTACTTAGAACTAAAGTATAATTAATTAAAAATGTCGGTATAAATATCTATATTTATATATCTTGAGTAGGCGCGATATAATAATTATGGCTTTGTATCATTTGTATCGATAATTACCGTTGTTTATTACGTTTAATTTCAAATTATAGCTTTGTGTCTATACTTCCTTAGATCTTCATTGAAATAAGTAGGAAGCGAACATCATATAAATGCGATAAAATTATTTATGGTACAATTTATTATAACATCTTATATTAGGTACACAGATAATATCTTAATAAAGTTTCAACCTTGTCAGTATTCTAACACTTGATATACGAGTATTTGCAACTATTTTGTGACCTACATAGTAAGAATAATAAAAGCGTCTACATATTTACGCACGTAGGTAAGAAGTAAACTTCTTTGGCGTAATAAAAAATGATAATTTAATATAATTCCAACAAACAAATCTTAACTAAAAACGAGGAGTAAGAACGGAAGTCAATATTATAAATAATTATGAGTTATCCGTACAACTTTGTCCGACGGTAAAAATGTGTGTTACATTGGCGCGCGACTTTGTCCTACGGTAAAAAATGTGTCGTGTGTTACATCGGCGCAATTGCTTCCCATGCTAAAATTACAGGTACATTCTATTGAAGTTAAACTTTTTTTACCCAAAAGAAGTATAATTTCAATAAAATATTACTATATTAGATACTTCGCACATTCAGATTTACGTTGTATTACTTTTGTCACGATATCTAAAAATATTTAAGATATAATAAAAATATCGTCGGGTTATCTATTTAAGACTAATTAAGAATAACACTGGGAAACCCCAATTACAAATATTCAAAGTTGTTTTGGTAAAATTATGGCGTGGGATTTCCTTACAGTATTAGACTTTACAGAATCTTTAACAGTTTAGTAACAACAAATATTTATATAGTAAGGTAATTATAAGGTAATAGTAAGGTAATTTGAAGGTGGTAGAACCCTTTGTGGTTCGACTCCGGCGGCACCACCGCCACACCTATTTCTACCTAATAACAGCAGTGTTAGGCGCTGCTGTGATCCGTTTTGAAGGGTGTGGTAAGGGAGACAGACTTTTCCGAGGCGTTCCGTCTTAGTCCTCAAGGGTAGCGGCGCATCTGTGGCCAACCTCAGGTAGGTATCTAATCCTATCTGGGGTTTATTACAGATGTCCATGGGCGGCAGTAGCCACTTACCGTCAGGTGGACTGCATGCTCGTCTGCTACTCCTTATTATATAAAAAAAAAAAAAAAAAAAAAAAAAAAAGGTAAAAATATTTATGACACTCCCAACAACTGTGGGAGGCCTACATTATAATATGTTATTTACCCAGTTTTCTCGCAATTTTACAGTATTTCTTTATTAGGGAAAAAGCTAAGTGATAAAATCTAAGGGAAAAGCTAGTGAGATTGGGTAAGATTTGGCTCATACCCCACCCCGTCCTAATTTTTTCAGACGATTAATAGATAGATACTCCTAACGATAGTGATGCAAGAATATGAATTGTTCCATGTAGTTAACTGGTAAGAAACGGAGATAGCGTGCTTACGTTAAGTTAGTATTGAGAATGGCAGATGTTTTGATCTATTAGTCCTTCCCAGGCCGTAACGCCTACATATTTCTTCGTAGAACGCCAAAGCGTATAGCATCGTCACGAACATGATAAATGCATCTTGGTTAATGCAAAAAATACCACATCCGGGTACATATTATTGTTCACTTCGTTGTAAGTATTCTTAGGTTAAGGTTGAAGCAAATGTTAAAGTAATTAAAATGAAATTATTTGATAATCTTCTTTGAAATGTTAATAAAATGTGAACGTAAAAAATACAATGTTAACTAATGTTATAAATATGAATGTGAGTTTGTTTCTTTGCTACAACTTCACGCCCAACTATTTAATTGATTGTCATGAAATTTTGTACCTACGTTGTCAGTTGTCAGAAAAAGACATAGGGTACCTTTTATCGAGGGATAAACAAAACCGCTCGAATGCACGCGAAGCTGCGGGTAAAAGCTAGTCTAATAAAAAGGAATAGGAATAGGACGCAAGTTTCAAAGTTCTGTTTCATTGCAATTTGCCTAAGTATAAGCAGCATTCATCTTATTACAAGAAATAATTTCAGCAAAAAATACACAACCGCCAGCTGGCAGTTTTCCTTATTTTTATGCGTAAGTAAATGCTTTAATATTCTGTGGCCATCCATTTCTACCACATACTTACCACCAAAAAACATGATTCAAATATAGATCTCGTTTTCTACGGAAATCTGTGACGCTAAGAAGAGACGTTGGTGAATTAAATAAATGGTCATTATCACATATTATGTCGATGGCCCGTGGTGAGCGTATTAAAATTAATGGTCACGATTATTGGCGGAGGAAAAACCAAGGAAACTGACATGACAGTTTCACAACTCGGTGTAATGGTTTCCAGTGTGTTAAGAGATTTTTTAAATACATAGGCTAGGTTTTTAAATAAAGCTATCAAAAATCCAACATGATTCAGTGAGAGTTAACAATATTACAAATCGATTTACTACCAATTGGTAATAACTCGTGGACGGCACATTTACTCCCCATGCTCGGTCTATTGCCACTATATATAGATATAGTTGATGTCTTTGGTATGATGGAAGCCATAGATTACTTCTTAAATTCTTACTCTGACATAAGAGCTGAGCCCAACAATGGGATAGTGGATATATACTGGTAACAGCATATCTACGCACTCCTACTTTTTGCATCATTTTTTATACGTCTAAAAGTCTAAACAAGTTTGAAGGTCCTCGAGAATACTGCATGTTGGTGTCGCAGACAACTAGCTTAATTTGTCGTATAATTACCAGTCTAGCCTTTTTACCAAACGGCTATTGACATTTGATAATACAACGTCATAAAATAAAAAAAATATTTTGTGACAACGTTCAACCCATAGACCTGTTGTGTCTGTGTTAAACCACTTGTGTATGTCTTTCAAATTTAGTTCCTTACTCTGCCACCTGGCGCTGTAAGTCGCTGTTAGTGACAGTTCACAGATAGTATATACATTCTTTGTAATTCTCAATATGGCGCCGGCGAGTGAAAAATTGGCGGTAGTGTTCATATTTTGCAAATATTAACTCGTATCCTTTACAAACAGCCCCAAAAATTAACAAATTTTCAATAAATATATAGAAACAAAAATTGTAAAAAATCTTGCATGCAAAAGTAAACAAAACATTTCCCCGCGAGCTGCTTGCAGCTCGCGCACCCACGCGATACCTAGTTTTTATTATATTTATGCGTACATTTTACGTAAAAATATTTACGTAACGCAAAAATAGCAAGAAATGACGACAGATTTGTGTATTATAGTTTGAAGAGAATTTTGATCGAAATTCAAATAATGTAATTTGTGTTTTAACTTCTAAGGATCTCATCGAAAACCTCGGATATCAAAAGAAAAAGGAGGTAAGTATTAATCTATGGAGGTAAAAAACAATATAAAGATTCTAAGAAAGTAAGATGAATTTATGTTTTCGTCATTCGATTGGGTAGATTATCAAACGTCGAACTAAGCTAGTTGGCTGCCACATTGGCGTAATAAATATATTCAAGAACATATTCAAATATTTTTTAGAAATTGAAATGCTGAAAACAGCTCTCAATACGTACTTAACTTTTTGTTTTAGAAGCTGCAGACAAACATACAAAAAAACGTAGTCTAGTCGACGTCAAGGGCCAATTCTGCGTCTATATTATTCTTATATCCAAATGGTGGTATTCCAAAAAAGAAGAATTTTCCGAAAACTCCATTAGAGGCGGGGATAGCATGGTTTCTGTGGCTAACCTCAGGTAGGTTGTACATGGTCTTTAAGTATAAGCATCCAAATCCCTTAAATGTCCACTGCTAGATAGTGGTAGGTACCTTTACTTCATTATAACACTCATCGAATTATGGAGTTCTGTCCACTTCAAACAGATTTGTGGTGATCTGTGGTTCGGTCATAGATTAGTAAAGATACTTCGCCGCCTTGAAATTGAATGAAGCCACAAATGGCTTATTATCGTAAGTTCTTTTTTTGAATTCTTGACAAATAAAAACATTTTTAGAGTAAATTTACGAATAAATAACTAATACTGCGTAATTTACATGAATTTACATAATAAATAAATAATTATTTCAAATATTTTAGGAATATTTTAGCACGGAGACGTGGCAAAACTTTTTTACGCAAGTATTTCAATTCTCAAAACTGGGCACATTTTCAAGTTAGGAATGAGTAATCTTTACTAATCTACGGGTTCGGTACGCATGTTATTTGTTATTTATTACTTTACCTCCTGAGGTACTCCCGAAGCGCTATAAGGGAGCCCCTTTCTAAAAGGTGCAAAAAAGCTCTTTTTAAAATACGGATATATTATTAAGTATGTTTATCTTTCAAATCGTATTAAAAATAATAATGATTCAGACAGGTCAAGGTTCCAATTAAACGTGTTTGCTTAAGTAAGTTTTCATACACTGACAAGATCGACATATTTAATTATTTAATGTATAACAATGCTTCTAAGCGTTATTAAGAATAACAAAAACCAAGTTTTTGTGAGTTAGCGTAATTGTTAAAGTTAATGTATTCGCGGTAGCTACTACTAACTGCGGGTTTTTTGCTAAAGGTTTTTATGGTTCTAAAAACCGTAATTACGGGTGCAGTGCCCCGGAATGGTAACAGGTGTTTTCTCAAACGAAGAATTTTATGATATAAAGGCCCAGAGATGTACACATATTATATATATTATCTTCCTATTTCTCCCTAATAACAGCAGTGTTAAGTTGCTGTGTTCTGGTAATAAGGGTGTGGTAAGGGAGACATACTTTTCCGAGGCGTTTGAGCTTAGTCACTTAGTCCTCAGAGTAGCGGTGCATCTGTGGCCGATCTCATGTACGAATATCTAATGCTATTTGGGGTTGATTACAGGTGTCCATGGGCGGCAGTAGCCACGTACCATCAGGAATGGACTGCATGCTCGTCTTCTACTTCTATATTATGTAAAAAAATGTATGTCATATATTATATAAGTTCTACTATGGAATATATTTACCTACCTTTTAACCCCGTCTTCGTACGACTACTTACTCCTATTTCTACTTATAAAAATTAACCCTTAATTAACCGCCTCAGGGGTTGATTTTCCAAAAGTATTGACACAGGTGTTTATTTATTTATAACTAGAAAGCGTAATACAAATTTTCATAGTGTGTACTTCAAAATTGGCTGAGGGTGTCATATCAAAAAACCGTTCCTTAATGGTTTCCTACAAAATCAGCCCATTGTCTACAAGGTTCTAGCTTAGCTTAGGTTTTATTAGTTTAGGGTCTACGATGATTAATCAGTAAGTTGTGAGTATCTTTCCGTTTTAATATAATTATTATAGAGAGAATAAATCATTTTTAATATTCTTGGGTATAAGTAAATTCGGTAACTACATTTTGTAAAGACATCGATCTTCAAAAGGCCCACGTCACTCTTATTATTATTATGTGCCTATATAGGCATTCACTCTCGCACACTCACTCTCAATGAAAGTTTTTCGCAACATATTCATTCTACCATTCATTGAGAACTTTCTGAATGGTTCCTATTTAATTTTTTTAACTTTTTTTGCTCTCTTAAATCGATCATTTATACTATGAAACCGTACGTACGTCCAGGTTTGCATTAAATGGTGTTTTATGATATTTAGCACTACGTTTTTTTTTTCTGGTGACAAATGTATATAATTATATCTGTCGGCAAGTTTTTATGAACTGGCTATAATGTCTACTCTGTTTTCAAATGTTTTCTAGTGCTTTGAACAGGTTTTGAAGATGTAAAATAACGTCATAGGAAATTTTATAGTGTTTACCATAAAAATGTCTACATATATTTTTCTTAATTAGACGTGTTACTTTATTGAATTGAATATTTAGTCTTTTTGTGGTTATAAAATAAGTAAGTGCCTTTTTTACAGTTATGTAATACTTATGTGCAAGACACTAAATTACAAAAAGCGTATAGATTTATTTTTGTCTATGTTATTGAAGAAAACTCTTGACAAAATCTTTATGCAATATAATATTTTCATGCAAACATAGGTAAAGGTAGAATATTCGGAAAATTTCTGAAATCGAAATATGAAATTAGCATTTCACCTGTCATTCTATCTATTACCAGCTCCAAAAAATATTAAAGTTAATTTTAAAATAGTTGACAGCCTAGTCACCAGAAATGCAAGTCCGTGTTGTGCAACACACTTTTTTATAAGTAGCCAATCAACAAAGGTACTACAACTAGATTATTGTATTCATTTTACATTGTTATGTGCTTTTATAATTGTTCGTCCTTTTATAATTGTACCGGTAAAGTTAATGGGTCAATAAGTCGTAATTCATTTCTGAGTTGATATTCTGCTATTAAATGAGTAACCACGATCACATCCAATTATAATTAGAATTGTATATAACTTACAATTATGTCAATCTAATAATTATAAATTATTCGACATATTATGTAACGTAAAGGCTGATGTATAATAAAAGGTTCAATTATTTCAACAATTTTTATAATCTTATCATCTTTAAAAAGTATTGACATGGCATCTTAAAATTAGGTGCGTTTAAAATAATTCGGCTTAGTCACAATCCCAAATTATTGTCCTTTTTTGACAAATCTTCACTTTGCATTAAAACTTGCTGATACACTTATTGTGTTGAGCGCCATCTATTATTTAGAGGTGTAATCACAATGATGTTACAACATTATTCCTCGCGCGTCTTCGTTAAGATATCCGACAAGCGAGATCAACTGACAATTTACTCACTAGATGGTGCTGGCTTTAATCATTCCGTAACAAACGTGTTGGTAACTAATCTATCGTTTAACTTGAAAAAAGAAACTATAATAGTATTTAACGTTTTACAGCTTAGCTTCTGGTCTCGGTGGGCCGTATGCCGTCGCGTGGCTAGTGGCTACGCCCCCACGACCTGTGCTGAAGGCGTTGGCGATGGCCGTGGCGCCACCGGGAGCGCCGCTAGATCTTCCTCCCCATCCGAAAAACATTGGGAAGTAGGCACCAGTGGGTATTTTCGGTGCATGCTCCTCTTCTACGGCTTCCTCTTCCTCTTCTGGACGCTTAACCTGTTTCTTTTTCGTTACTCTCTTTTTGGGAGGTTGAGGTTCTTGGACTTCCTCGACCTCGGGTTCTACGATCTCAGGTACGGCGGTAGCCTTCACAGTGGCGATTTCAGTTTTCTCGGTAGGGTCAGCGAGCTCCGTGGGCAGGGTCTCGGGGGCCGGGCTCAGCTCGGGTTGCTCTGCGCGTTCAGGCTGTTGTTCGGGCAGTTGATCTGGTATTTGGGGGTAGTAGACTTCGTTCTGTTGCGGGGGGATGTAGTTCTCCTGGGTTGTCTGGCGGCGCCTGTCGGGCGAGTAGTACTGGCTGCTGGGCTGGTACTGGTCCTCCGGCCTGAACATGAAGGCGGCCATGCCGGCGCCGACGGAGCGAGGGTTGCTGTAGTACGGGTTGTAGTAGCGGCTCATCACCATACCGCGGTCGGCGGAGCCATATGAAACTGTGAAAAAGATACCCTGTTATAATTCTTTAAATTATAAAAGGTTCCCTGAAACCTGTATACTATTTATTAATAATAAGAAATTTTAGGTAGTTTTTGGCCAGATGTGTAACTAATTATATTGATTGCCAAATAAACAAAATATATTTTATTTTCTACACTGTAACGTGAATTTATAAATTATCGATTTTAAGTGGACGTGTCCTTTTTTATCAACCTCTTTTAAATTTTTATGCTTGTTTCCAATTTGTTATAAAAATACATAATAGTCAAAATGAATTTTATAAAAACTATAAACTCGACATACAAAGGGCATTTCAAGTTCAGAATTAACACGTGAATTGACTATTACACGACTTCGTAACAGTTCAGTTACTTACAGGTATCCATGTTAGCGCCATAGTAGGGGTAGGGGTAGGTGCTGGCCTCCCAGGCGGCACAAGCAAGGACGAATAAGAAGACCTTCATTTCGCTCTGATTGCACTGATACCCTTTGTGTTCGAAGGGTGTTGTGCGGCAAGCTGCTATCGAGTCAGTGTTGGCTAGGGGCAGCCGTCGCGTTATATACTCCAGTCTGGCTGGTCTCATTGCGATGCAGGGCACGGCCGAGCCTGCGCCCGCGCATGTTGCCACCGTCATTTTACAGAATTCGGAGGCTCCCCAACCGTTAGGGGACTGGACATCCTATTAGGCGGTGAATGCTCGACACGTATTCATCTATCTGGCCCGCTGCACTGTTACATCCCAGATTTGTTTATTGCACATGTGACTCATTGTTACGGGTTGTGACTAAATTTGTGGCTTCCGACCAGTATTTTTCAAAAAGACAAAAAAGTTCTCAATACGCACTTGGCCAATGTGGTGGGCTAAGGCACTTTCACTTTGAAAGGAGACCCAAGTCCAGCAGTGGGACATTGTTTGGTCTGATGGGTGGTAGAGCTCTTTGTATTTATGTTCTCTATAATGTCTAGATCCATTTATGGTTAATAAAAAACTTACTAAAAGTTATATTAAGTTGTGGTGTAAACGTTGTAATAATATACATAACCGTACGCTTCTAGATAAAACTTCGTCTAGGGGTAGTAACGCATATGTGGTTTACTTCAGTTATAATTTCACACCAATTTGTAGTTGATTATATACCCACTTTCATGGACGGCAGTGACTTATTAACAGGTAAACAAAGATGAACGACTTCCTCTGTTTCATAAAAAAAATGCTAACAAAGATAAAGATAAAGATAATTTATTTGCTTTGAACAGTGAGAAAAGTGACAAAGAACACAGAAACTGTGTGGTGTACAGTTTTACACATATCAAAACTGAAGTCTAGATATCACGTCCTCCTATAAACTGACGACCCGCGTGGCAGAGCGGTCACCATGCCGGTCTGACGCGCAAAGGGTCCCGGGTTCGATCCCCGGCCAGACAGATATTTAGATATCTGTTTCTGGGTCTGGGTGTTTGTGTATTTGTCTATGTGTGTGTTCATGGCACCCACGACACAGGGAATCCAAGTGTGGGGCTGCGAGTGTTAGTGTAGAAAGCTCCTATAAACTCCCATAAACTCAATCCATCTTATATTATTTCGTTGGTTCAATCCATTCAAATGTTTATCAGATAGCACAAATAGGTACTATCTCTCGGGTTCCACTAATCGTACAAACTTATCATACAAATACACCATTAGTGCTGGTATCAGTGGTTAATATTTATGAAGCGACGCCGAGTATTAGCAATACATCATTACCTATCTCTTTTACTACGGCTATTGGATTTTAATTAAGTTTAAACTTGATTTTAAAAACAGTTTTTAAACACCTATTTTTAGCGTGAAGTTTGCTTCGTTGGATGAGTGTGGTTTTCATTTGTTATTGGTTTCAATTAGATCCTCGGTTTTGTATATTGTTGGTTATAGGTACATATAATATGTTACTTGAGAAGCTTTTAAAAATGCTATCTCTTTTTGAATATTTACATGAGACCTCTATGAAAGTCATTGAAAGTTGAAAAGTCATTTTTCTAGCCTTTTTTCCATGCTTCGCCCGAATTGGTCCGTCGCCTTTAGTTCAATAAAAGCCGCAAGCACATAACTTCTCTACATTTTGAACATCATGTTTACAATCGTGCGAACATAAAATATAAAGCATAAAGACTTTTTCACACTAGGTCTCATCATACAAGTTTTTTTATGAAAATTACAGAAACATTTTGAATGCACATTTAGCTCAACATCTCTAGTGAGAGCTTTGAAAGCTCTTGTAAGCATAGATCAATATTTACGTCTTTAATATTTTAGCTTTTCCATTTTCGCTCAAATACTTATGATTTTTTTTTTTATAATATAAGGAGTAGCAGACGAGCATGCAGTCCACCTGATGGTAAGTGGCTACTGCCACCCATGGACATCTGTAATCAAACCCAGATAGGATAACATATTCCTACCTGAGACTGCCACAGATGCGCCGCTACACCTGACGACTAAGCTGCAACACCTCGGAAAAGTATGTCTCCCTTACCACACCCTTCAAACAAGAACACAGCAGCGTTTGACACTGCTGTTATGAGGCAGACGGAGTTGAATCACAGAGGTAAGTATATTACATCTTCAGAGTAGTAAGTAAAGTAAACTTGCATTATGCGTGGGTGCCCTTACGCCCTGCGTGGCATCGGCAAGCAGTTCATTCATGACGATTTATAACACCCGCCTGATACGTTTACGCAGTTTTGAGCACTTCGTGGAACCCATTCGATGGGATCTTGCGATGTTTAATCGCTTGGGGAAATGTTTATTGTGGAATTCCTCAGAGGGCGCTGACTTGACAAAGAGTTCAAGTGTAATGCTAGTTCAAAAACATAAAAGTCATTAAAAGTTTTCGTAAATTTTGAAGGTATAAAACACCATCATCATACACCAGGCACCATCGTTATACCTATTTCTGCCAAATAACAGAAGCGCTGCTACGTTCCGCTTTGAAGGGTGTGGTAAGCGAGACATAGGTACTTAAGCGAGACATAGGTACGTTTCAGTTGATTACAAATATCCATGAGCAATAGTAGCCGCTTACCATTTGGTCGTACTGCATGCTCATTTGCTACTTATATCTTTAAATATATATAACTCAAAGGTGACTGACTGACATAGTGATCTATCAACGCACAGCCCAACCCACTGGACGGATCGGGCTGAATTTTCGCGTGCAGGTAGATGTTATGACGTAGGCATCCGCTAAGAAAGGATTTTGATCAATTCTACCCCCAAGGGGATAAAATAGGGAATGAAAGTCTGTATAAATCTTCATTCCCTATTTTATCCCCTTGGTTCCCTTAGTTAATAATATTACTTTGTAACGCGAGCGAAGCCGCGGGCCAAAGCTCGTAAAAAATTTAAATACTTAATGATAGTGTGTGGGCGTCTTAGTACAAAAAATAGGCAAAAAATTGTAGTAAAGCATACTTAAGTAGTAAGTACTATAATACATTAAAACACTGGCCGGTGGACAGGTGTTTAACTAAGCAGCAAAAACCGGCCCAGTTACGATGAATTCGAAGCAAATTTAAAAGAAAAAGGTCGCACAGAAGTCATTCATACGACGTCGACGGAGGTGTCCAAATTCCCGAAAACGGGCATCGAGAACTAGATATGCATAATGATATGCGGCGGGCGACACACATTAAGGTATAAGTTTAGTGTATACGAGTGTCCACGTGTGGCTTTGCTTGTGTGCACTTGCGATCGGATTTTCGATTTTGCATTCAGAAATCCGACTGATTTTCGCAGGGATAGTAGTCTATAATATTTTTTTATAAGATTTAAGAAGCATAGAGTTCACCTCATTTGTGGCCTCTACCACCCATGGACACTTGTATCAAACTCCAAATGGAAGAGTGGTTCTATCTGAAGCTCTCTCAAATGCGTTCCTACTCCTTAGGGTTGAGATAGTCACCTCAAATGTAGGTCAGCCGGCATCTACAGCCTTCTAATGAAACGCTAGAAATAGCGTGGTACGGAAGTGGTACCTCCCCAGTCAAACCATACTGCTTATACCTTACAAGACTCCGTATAAAGACTACCTTCAGTGTAAATTCCATGAAAACTAAATTACAATGGATTCGCAATATTACTTTTACCCCTAATACAGGAATAAGATATCCATAATTACCTAATTGTAAAAGTTTGTATTGGTATTTACCAATTTGAAACATAGAAAGGCTTTTTAAGGATTTACAAATAGACATTTCGATTTTATTTTTTTAGGTACACAGATTCGATTCGTATTTCGAACACGGGTCCCGTGATACCATCGAGAGCTGCCGATAGCATCTATGCCCACGGTGTAGCTCGCTAAGTGGTCATAACAGTCAAATTTGCGTTAAGAACCTAGTGAGATATGTGCCGGAAGGTACGGCATTAGTATGGTTGGGGTGCGGTTAGGGTTGCCTGATGGGATAAATAAAATAACCGGGGTAAATTTTAGAAAGTCTAGATAATGATAGAAATAGAAATAATGATTACAAATCAAAAAGTAACTTATTATTACAAAAAAAAATTGGAAATCTAAAAGTTACGATAAAGATTAAAATAATTACACAACTTTGTTGTGAAATAAACAGGGAATACTTTTATATAAATAGTATACGAGTACACTCTTTTTTCACTTGCTACATGTAAGTGGCATTCGATATCACTGAATGCTCCAATATTGATCCCTGAGAAGTACTTATACGGAAAAAAAATGTTTCTTTATTTGTCCATACTTTTTTATGGGATATTATGTGAGTAGCAAACGAGCCACTTCTATAATCAATTTCAGATCTACTGAGGACTGATTTGGAAAGCCTTCTACTTACTACTTACTGACTTTCTTACTACACGACACAACGTATGTCGCGTATGGAAATCCAGAAAAAATCCAAGCATCTGGCAACCCTAGATGCGATTCACTTGATGCTCCCGTCCCGATGTTATCAGCACGTGATTTGTTTCGCGTGGGCTCCGTGAAATATAGTTTTGCTTCATCTTTATGCGCGATTAGCTTTCCGCGTGCCCATTTGAAGTTGGTGCAAAACGCATGTGTGATCGGTGAGCTGATTGTGGGGAAATAAAAGCTAAATGACACTACCCAGCTAAGTTTTTATAGCTCTTAAATATAGCTCCTATAGCATATGGTAAAGAAGAGCAAAATTCACGAAACGTTTTTCTTCAAATTTCAAACTGATGCGGATCTGTCATTTTTGTTGTTTCGCGTGACGTCGGCAGAAAAACACTCCCTGAGTTTGAAGCTTCAGGATAGCAAAACATTTTTCTTTGTTCTCAAAATTTTTCTTTGTTCAATATTTAATGTAAACTGGGATTTTCCGCGCTGTAAAGGCGAATAAATTAGGTCAATAATGTTTTCCTCATTTTTGTATCAGAATTAATAAATATTTGTGTATGGCTGCAGGTTATCTATGTCCCTCTAGTCGATTTTTCCCAAAAAGTTCAAAGGTATTCTTTTATTTATTACTAGCTGAACCGGCAAACGTTGTGTTGTCATATAAATAAATAAATATTAAGGGTGAACAACCCTTATCACTTAGGTGTATGAAAAATCGATAGTAGCCTATTCTTAGACCTACTGAATAAGCATATAAAATTTGGTGAAAATTGGTTAAGCCGTTTCGGAGGAGTACGATAACTAACATTGTAACACGAGAATTTTATATATAAGATATCTCTACAGGGATAGTATTATTCGCTATATCAGGTTCATTATACCAATGTATGAGCGCGATTTGATGTGGTATTACTACTAAAATATTTCCAACGAGTCTTTTTATTTCCTCATATAATGGAATTTCTAAATTCTGATATTCCTGATCGAACCAATTGTGAACAAACCAGCAAAGCTAATTTAGGTCGAGCTTGTGCTCGTCTTCATATCATCCATTGCATACAAGGTATCCCATTGTAGGGCAATAAACGTAGAAAGCAATATTAATTTGGGTCGTTTTCAGAATTATTACCAGAAATTGCATTTATTTGCAACAAATCCCTAACCTAACGTTACTCGCAATGAATTTAAACTCTGGTATTAAGCAATAATAAATCTAATACCGATAAATCTCTGTTAATCAATCAGTGGAATTGACGGTAAGGTGACTTAGTAAAGTAAAATGTTTTGTTTACGCATTAATATGCATACCAGTAAATTATAAGGCGAATAAAAATCCTTGTTAGTTTTTCGAGATAGAATCTTTTAAGCAATGCTCAAAAATGTAGTGTCTCCATTGTCTCTTATCATATTCATAATTACCTAAGTTCAAATAAAGTTAAATTTAATATTGTATAGTGACACTGGTGAGAAGTAGTGATTTATTTACAAAATTTTGGGCGCGGTGTACTCTATATGTTCTGGATATATATTTTATTAATATTACACACATAACATCATCTGAGCCTAACTTAAAAACATTTAGCAGTGATTTTTAAACCACAGATTGACAATAAAATGTATTTATTTCGATGTAGAGTCTCAGAAAAGTGTAAGCAAAATGTAAAGATACAAAATAAAAAGGTATTTTATGTTGTGGTAAAGACGAGTGTAGTGGCTTGCACCTGTACCTCGGCAGACATTCTGGCTGCGGCGCGGCCGTCAGCCGAGATGGCCCGATAGCGGAGCAAGGACCTCCTAATACCACCGTTACTCCACTATTAGTAGCACACCCGTCTAGATCATCTGTCTATGTCTTTACACCTACACGCGCTTCGAGGAAATGTTGTAAATGAAACAAATTTTGAATTTATGGCTATGTTGTTAAACTTATAAAATCATATAATCAAATAAGAATTCAGATTCAATTTATTTGTGTTCGTAAACTCCAAAAAGTGATCGATTGATTGAGTTGACGCTTTAATATAATACATTTGGATATTAGAGTATTTCTAAGTACTCTGTACTTCGGAACTTTTCACGGAAAATATAAGAGCCACAATGAAGCCTGCCCGGATTTAGGTGGCATATTTTTATACTCGTATAACCAATTTTGCTCATAAACCTACAAAAAAGTCTTAGTTATAGACACCCAGGCATCACACCTAGAACAAATACCAATTTATCCGTTAGACGACATAAGAATCTACCTAGCACCTAATACCATCATTAGCATAAAATTTGCAACTAAAGTATTAGCAATATTAATAGCAAATACTGTATATAGATCACATTTACTTTTATTCTTGCAATAAAAGCTTTTCCAAGAATTGCAAGCTAGATAGACGTTCAATCATTGAATGTAAGCGTTTAAATGCAAATCATATGCGAAGGGTTCGCCCTATCTTTATACGGCGAAGTTATCCTCTTGAATAAAAGGAAAAAGACTAGAAGACGTTATCAGTAGCATTCGACGTTATTGTGGATGTAGCGAACGTGCTTATAATCAACTTTATTTTATTTAAAACTTATTGCAAATGCGTAAGTACTCCAGGGGTCTTATTTGGAAGGGAAAAACTTATATTTCCTTTAAAATAAATAACTCCAAAAAGTGGTAAATCGATCTTAGAATCTTCTGTTATAGCAGTTAATCATAGTCATTATATTAACAAATCCAAACCGGATATTCTAGAGATCAGTGTTGCTATCCCAGAGGCCTAAGTATGTAAAATAATAATTTAGATACTGAATTTATTCAACTATATCTCTCACAGTATTTTGTTTCTCATAAGATGTATTCCTCACTTTAAAACTAAGCTCCGTCGAGGGGATGTGGTCTGCAAACGTATCAATTATTCATAATCCATTTCATATGGTCGATGATATCATATTCACGTAATTGAGTGAACAGTTCCATTCAGTAGAATCGTGTACCATAACAATCAACAAGACTCCGCCGCCAGCCCTTAAAGAGCCTTGAGAAAAATTAACATGAGAATGCAATCGGGTCACCAGTGAGCCATCGTCTCTGGATATAGCCAAGGTATTGTGATTGTGTCCCACGGGCTACTTTCCAACGACTGTGACGTCAAAGTCGCACCCTTTCGTACAGGAATGGCTGGCCGCCTATTCAATGCATATCGACGGCTTTGACGTCAGGTACGCGCAAATGAACATAGGCGAGCTAGCTGCAGATGTAACGCAGCAATCAATTCTTTGCTGTCAAATAAAAAAAGAATTGACGAAACTCATGTTAAAGTACCACGACGAGAACTTCATATGCCTTTGAAAACACTAACCCTATTGATTTAAGCATTAAAGCTTAACGCATGGAAACACTGAAATACTGGTATGTATGTAGTCTTCAAAAGTTTTCGGGCATTAGTATACCGAACCTCGTTCAAATTTCAGAGATATTTGTGGAGTGGCATCATTGTGAAAACTTGCTATGCTCATTTTGTAACAGAGTAGATACACTAATGGTGCTTGCTACCTTAAATTTCAAATGTGTAAATAAGGGAATATTCTGTTGCTAGGTGCTCTATGTGAGACAGATCCGACATTTTCCTGTTCTTTGTGTTGTCCTGTTCTGGAAATTAGCATTTACTCGATACGAGTATACGTGCCTAAGTTCACGATCAATGTTATTATTTACTAGGTTCGTTCAATGCATCTTGGGCCAGACGAGCGAACAAACGCCATTGTTTATTTTCCTGTTTAGTAGATCGATCTGATATATTTGTTCGATTGTGGTGTATTTTTAAATGTATTGTGTAACCTTTGCCAAGATTAGTTAACGTCATGTGTAAGTTATAGAATAATAGGTATGTTTGTATGTGTAGGCTACTCGAACACATCTTTATTAGGAGCCCAAAGAAGAAAAGTAAAATAATTTGAATTCAATTTTTTTAAATCACATAGCCTCTACAAAAAACTTACATCATGCATTTTATTATTAATTGAAATGTAATACATTTATATCCTATGAATTTTATTAAATAACTATTTTATATTTACAATTTATTTTTATATTTTTGGAATATTGGCTAGAGATAATCATAAGTTATATATTATTAATTTATTATTCATCAACCTTTAAGGTCCGCTGTTGGACATAGCCCTCTACTAATTGGCGTCACCCCGATCGTTGCCGAGCCCTCTAAATTCAGCGGTTTAAATTCTCCGGTCCACCTGGTCTTACTTTGTGTTATCATCACATATCCCGGCACCTATTATCTATACTAATATTATAAAGAGGAAAACTTTGTTTGTTTGTTTGATTGTAATGCATAGGCTCATATACTGGACCGATTTTAAAAATTCTTTCACCATTCGAAAGCTAAATTATCCACGAGTAACATAGGCTATATTTTATATGAAATATTTTTGATAAATAGATTTTGAGGCAGTACAAAGTTTGTCGGGTCAGCTAGTAGTGAATATATATATGGTGGATATAATGGTTAATATAATTCTAATATATAAAACTGGATCAGAAATATGATAGGGATAAATAACGCCTCTTATAAAATTCCTCCTTTCTATATGGAATAAAAAATAGAAGATCGCCAGTATATAATGGTAATTTGTTTATTTTTATTTTCATAGTAACGGTAAACATTTTGGAAGTTTTTAAAAAATTGGTCACGTTTAGCAAATTTATTTGACGAGCGGTTCTGGACGAAATGACAACACTTGCAGGCCGCAGCTAAAGCACCTCCTTATGAAACGAACGTATCGCCAATAAGTTACCTGATTACAAATATTTGCTTTACTTATTTATTTATTTAAAGTTTAAACTAACTGTAACCTTTATTTGTGAATTTAAACTTCTGGTGTCTAAGAAATGGTTTAAAAACGCAGTTATTTACTACTCGTGAAACTCTTAGGCTCCGCATATAAAAACATGTTCAAAACTAAAGATAAGATGATGAAATAAAAATTAATATATTTTTTTAAAACAAGCTTTGAATAACGTGTCTTATAATGAAACACTCGTTTTATTTGATACTAATTGACACCGTTATCATGGAGGTGCATAAAAAATGACTGAATAGCGATCTTGGGAGGTTCGCCATATTGGATCATGGGTCATCCAAAATAAACGTGTATGGAAAATTAGCTTAATTGGTGGGAATTAACTGGTTTAAAATTCAGTTGAAAGATTTGACTCTTACATACATCATCATCATCAACCCATTACTGTCCCACTGATGGGCACGGGTCTCCTTTTAGAATGAGAAGGATAAGGCCATAGTCCACCGCGCTGGCCAAGTGCGTATTGGTAGACATTCACATACTTTTAAGATTTTTTTATAAATCTCTCAGGTATGCAGGTTTCCTCACGATGTTTTCCTCCACCGTTTAAGCAAGTGACAAATAATTTCTAATACGCACATAAATTTACATACATACGAAATAATAAAGTAAATTGTGAGGGCATTATTGACTCATGACTCCAATGTCTCCCATATATATCCTTTTAGTGTTAGCTGGCTCAAAAGGACTATAGACTACATTCCATTAAATAAAAACGAATATACAATAATATGACAAAAAACAATTCCAATTACAATCAAAGTCTCCCGTCGTGCAGTTATGACGCACTCTCGCACCAAACCTGGGCGATTATATCATCGTGAGTCGTCAACAAGTCACAATAGATTATGTACATCGGGTTTTACTCTCAATATACACGCATTGTTGTCGGGAATACCTGGTCACATACGAAGGAATGAAACAGACTCCGAATATATTAAATGTTAATAAATTTTAAGTATCTGTCTGTAATTGAAAAATAAATTTGATTTAAAAAATATTTTTATAAAACAAGCTTTTTAGTATCGCTATTCTATTTATTGTATTCTTTTCAGAAAACCCTTTCATTGGATATCCATATCAGAGGGGTGCGTAAAAAAAAATAATGGGTCGTTCTTGGGTTTACTAGATTTTCGGTAGAGTTTACACATGTGTCATAATTTTTATGAAAGAACTCAGGAGTGTCGATTTCTGCACGGTGTTTCTATTCTCTGTTGTCTTAAGCAAGAGATACTCGTAATTAAGTTCTTTTATTTAACATAACTTTGAAAAATCTCAGGCGATGTCTCATGTTGAGGTGAGGTCTGGGATTCGAATTTCGGACCCCGTCGCTTGTAAGTCGGAGTTTCTATTTGTTGATATAGTAACTGAAAATTGTCTTGGATTAGGAGCCTATTTGTTTAGTCTGTCAACGTTCTGGACGGAAGCTTTGAGGTTGACGCGTCGCAACATTTTTAATTTATGACTTCATTGATTCAGCATTGGTTAAGATGCGCGTGGCGTCTCCCGAATTTTTATTGTTCTTCGATGAAATAAATTCGTAAGAACAGCTGCAAACTGATGGCAGAATATAAATCCTTGGCGAGGTCGTTCTGAATTCTACTAAAAAAATGGAGCTTTGTGACTCCTGTGCCATAAATTGCCTTTAGACAATAGGTATTACGACCAATTAGGTAATGAATATTTCATTAATTTTTTATGCAAATATTTGCCTATACACCTACCTACGCAGGTGTTTTCATGTACTTATTTATGCAATTGAAATTATTTAAAATTAAAATATCCGATACCTTTCGGACTATGCCGTCCATTTTAATTGTGGCATTTGACTAGAAAACAATTTGGTTGTATGTAAATGGTAGTATAATTTTATATACGAGTACCTAATACAACAGTAACATACATTTAATTTGAATATTGAATATTTTTAGAAGGCTAGACATAAGTCAAATATATTTCCTTCATTATTAAGTTCTATGTACCAGTGATAGATTTTAAAAGTCTGAAAATGTTATCGATAAATAATTGATTGGATTAATCGAACCATCAAATACCTATGTGAAAAAAATATCTATACAGCAGGAGTATGAGGGGAAATATGAAATAAGTATAGTATTCTAGGAATTTTTTTTTGACCGTGATAGATTTCCAGACTAGAAAGAATCGAATGCCCTTAAAAAAAGAGGAAATTTTTAAAGATTAGCTTCTAGATACAGACGATATTTTTTCTTTAAAAAAGTAAATCATGTCGTGGCCAGCGTGGCAATGGGTAGTATTTCAAAAGATAATGTTCTGTTTTTAGCAATGGGAACTATTTTAAAATTTTCGACACATTTTAATTTATGATTATTATCTATTGTAATTTCAATCATTTAAACATTACACATTCAAATATTGTAGTGGACAGGAAATAGACAAAATCTGTATCAAATCAGAACCACCATCTGACATCTGATATTTTATATATTTGTATGCTGCACAATCATTTGCAGATGTCTGTCATGTTGTGAGGTCTTCCTAATATTATACAGATGCAAATTATAAATGTAATTTTTTACATCTTATTTGTATTAAGGAAAACAGCAAACGAATATGCGGTCCACCTGATGGTAAATGGCAACTACCGGGCATGGATGTCGATAATCAATCTCAGGTATGATTAGAGTTTTACCTGAGATCGATTCCAGCGCTACTCCTAAAGAATTGATTGTAAAACCTCATATAAGTGTCTCTGTTGTAGGTAAATGAAGAGTCATTATCATCACCTTCAAATTCACTGCAGCGCATAACTCGGCTGTAATAAGGCAGAAACAGGTAGTAGTGTTTTCATAGGTGAACTACAAAGTGTTCTACCATCAACAAAGTAAGTGGTAACTCTACAGAGAACGATATTCGTCCCAAGTAGGCTATCCTTCGTCATACCCTGGAAACCAGAGTAGGTACAGCAGCGCTTAATGCGTGGCATTCTAACATAGTCTGAAGGGTAGCAACGCAACGGTGGCCGATTGCAGATAGGACACCGATCCTATTTGGGATTGATTACATAATATATGTCCATGGGTGGCAACGCCCAGGTGGACTACATGCCCGGTAGCTATTATAAAAAAAAAAAAAACATTTAGGTAGTGGTGACACAATTAATTGCCATATTTATGGAAGCGTTTGATATTGTAATTCTAATTCTTCCAATGATTTAGACTAAGATGGATGGAATGGCGCTACATTTTGGACGCTACAAGGGTTACGTCGTTCAGTGATTTGTGGCAAGGTCACGTTGGATTGTTGAATTAATTGTAGGTTATGTACTTTATTTCCTGTGTTACAATTGTAGTTTAAGTCTGAATAAAATATTCTATGGTTTGCAGGAAAAATGGTTCACTTCCTAATTGCTCTATTTCGTCGTTAAGTTTTGATTCATTGTTTTGCTTAACTTTCTTTTTTTGATATAGAAGATGCAAACGAGCATGTAGTCTACCTGATGGTAAGTGACTACTGCCGCCCATAAACATCTATAATCAACACCAGATAAGATTAGAGTCGCAATAGGTATTGTTGCTTTTGCTACTCCTGAGGACTTAACTGAAATGCCTCGAAGAACATTAAATTTTTAAAAATGTGTATATATTTTTCAGTAGTCTTCAAAGAAATCGTTCATATATTTTCTAACAAAGAACTTGTGTTCATATCCAAACAGACACGTGTTTTCGTACCTATATCGATCGATTACTTCATTATCGTTCACCAAAGAGCAATGTACCCATAATTGACTAAATTTTTAGATTGTGGAAAAGAGTAACCTATCACCAATTTGAATGTACGTGACTTCTGAGCTGGTCGTAAACTCTACAACAAAGTAGTTCGGCAAGATGTGTCGACTTATCCGCGGAATAGATTTCGCGAAAAATGGACATTACAACAAATCAATGACAACTCTCGCATGAAAATCGCGTGATGGCCGGTTCTGAGAAGCTGTGGTCATAGAACATACGCAACAGTGGGGGAATTAGGTTTTATTGATATAAAACGGCGTAAGTAAGATCACCGTGTCACCAGTTGTGGTTATATTTTAGGAATATGTATTTTAGCTTTAATAATTTCTTGTTATTTATTTATATTATATTTGACTTTATTTGATGTTAAATATTATATCTATGTTATTTACAATTATAATTACTAAATATAGGAAATTTTAAGTAATAAAATAAACTTTAAACTATAAACTAAAAAAGGACTTATTTACAAAATATACAAGAAAATTATAAATAAAATAAGCCATCTAAAATTTCCATGTGAGGCATGGTTCCCAAAACGCTGGCGGCGTTTCCTTGCTGCACGGCAAGACTTAATCTTTGTGCAAAATAGCCGCCAGCTCTTTGGTCACCGGAAGCAGTGACAAGTTTGGTCGACATATCTGACATGAATTTTTTCATGTCAGATGACCATGGACCCATTGTCTCTAAAGCAAGCGCCGCAAACAAGCAATTGTCTAATAAATTACTATATTTACGACGCTTGAGAGTCTGGGCATGGTCGGCTGCAGCCCCCGCTTTCACTGAAGTATTAGCTAGGTGTGAGGGGGCTAAAGTATCAACGCACGTTGCGTCCCATATCAGGGGTCGTCCGAGACTCCATGGAACTAGAGTGATTCCATCAGGTCTCTTGCCATCGTCTCTAAAAAGACCTGGGGGTTCTAAAGTCGCTGGTATAGAGACGGTAGCAAGAGCCCGACGAATCAAACTGTTCAGAGTCCCGTGACGATATAGCCTGCCGGCACTCCTGATACAGGACAAGCCATGTCGACCCAATGTGTCCACCTCCTGCCCACACGGACAAAAGTGAGACTCGCAAATCTTGGCACCGAGCCGGAGACCTATAGAAATGCGCAACGTTATAGGATCCAGCACGGTGCCAATATTGTTGGAAGGGAGTGCGTGTAGCCAATGTCCTGATTCACTTTGGGCAACAGCTAATAAACGGGCCCTATCAGAGTTGTCAGAACATCGTTCCAGAAGACAGGCAAAAACAGACTTAAGAGCCGGTGTGTCCCAGACGGATTGCTTGGTTTTATCTGACAAAGATATATCCTCAGCCGGAAAGCAACCACTCCAGGCCTCCTCAGCCTCTGGCATGTACGTCACCCGAACATCATCCAAATTAGTGTTTAATATATCTGAGATGAGGGCGATCGTACTATGACAAGAGGCCAAGAAAGCCGGAAGCGCTAAACTTTCCGTGGTGCGGACACCTATGCCACCAAACCTAACCGGAAGAGTTGCCTGCATCCAGGAACGATCATCAAATTTTAAATTTAGAATTTTGGATAAGCAATTTTGTAAAAGCGTATCTAATATGTGAGTGACAGATGGGAATTTCCAAAAAGGACAACAACGAAGTAAGTACAAGAATTTTGGTGCGAATAAGCAAAGGCGCAAAATGTAAATAGCCATATGTGGTTTTAAATCAAAGAGTCGCTCTGAAATATTTTCAAAATTATGTAATTTTGAATTTACAATGGGTAAAAATGCATCATCAAATATTGGAGCACCTAGAAGTGTCAAATTTTCTTTTTCTAAAATAGATATGTTAGGTGATATTGAAGCGAATTGACCATATATATGATGACATTGCTCAACAGATAATTTTTCCGAAAAGAATATTTCACATTTATTAAAATTTAAACTCAAACCAATTTTATTAAAATGATGGATTATGATTCTTAGGTCCTCCAATACAGTTGACGCATTTCCTCCCAAAGAACCATCATCAAGGTACCATACATTAAATTTTGAATTTAGTTGTGTAATAATTGGTTGTATTGCCAGACTAAAAATTACTGGGCCAAGAGGGTCGCCTTGCTGACATCCCACACATGATTCAATGACATTATCACCAAATAATAATTTTGAGGGGGTTCCATAACATTGCCACATATATCCGAAAATGTCAGGCATTTCTTTTTGAATTTCTGTAAGAAGGGCCCCCCTATCTACCGAATTAAAAGCATTTTTAACGTCTATTTTAAGGAAAACGTCATAATCATTGTTACTTAAAAATGTGCGAGCAGCGTGTACTGCTGCTTCGCAGCCACCCTTGACTCCGAAGCCGAGCTGCCGCGGCTTAAATCGCGAAAGTATTTTATTACTATTATATCTATTTTAATTACTCTATGCAATGTGCATCTTAGTTGGGAATTTGCCATGCTGTTGTAGGCAATTAATTGTCTGTATGATACGTTTTGTATTTTTTGAAAATTAAGTTTTTACCTGAAAGCAGTAATAAGATATATAATGCTACACTAATGAGCTTCCTCTACGTTTGCCTATTTTTGTTAACTTGGTATTGGGAGTATTGGGAGTTATAGGCACACGAAAAGTTCACCTGTAATCATTAAACAACACACCCATAATCTACTCTGTCCGTAACTAGGACTATAGGGTAGCCGATTCTATCGGTAAGCCCGTTTGAATCGGGTGCAAGAGTCGGATGAAAAAGTGACGTTCTCTTTGTTAAGATAATTTTATTTTATTCATTTTATCAATGCTCATTATTTTTTGTAACGCTTATCAGACTACTGTACACGTCTATATGCTATGCGTAACCGTATTCCGCGCATACGCACGGTATAAGTAATCGTTGATGGTGCGCGCGCGCCTCTAACGGGGCGGCTCCTCCAGCCTGCCACTGATTGTATTCAAATATGGCTATTCTGGACATTTCTACAGCATGCTCTGTACAGAAACCCTACTCCAAATATATCCCTGGGGTTTTCAACTAAAATTTTGATATTTTATAGAGCTTTCATGATATCATCCTTTCATTAAATAAGTTAAAACTGAATTAAATAAAGTATAATTCTAATTGAAATTATTATTTGACTAAGCCATAATTAACAACGTATATAGGAAAATAGTGCGTGATTAGCATTATTGCAATTCAGTAGAACTCTTGATATCATAGGACATAGAGAGGCGTGTCTTAGAGCGACAGTGACACAGTATTAAACGATGTTTAACGGTGAAACAACCCTTTCTTTAGTTCCGAGGACGTCATAGGAGGTGCCCTTGGGTCAGCCGCAATCCCTGTACAACAAGAGTCAGATGGTTAGGACTCTGGCAAAAGCTGGGTTTGCAATCTTCCCTCCCTCTAGCGAAGGTGGACGGTCTTGGTAATGATGACCATAACCATCCCTCCCATAATCTTCTTTTTCCGGCTTTAGGCTCGCCGCCAAAACCCGTGAAGGTAGGAAGGCCACTAGGCCCATCAGTAACTACTCAATTCGAAATACATTAGTAAATTGTACTATTTATATTTTGAGTTATTTGTAGCGCGGTATGCAAATAGCTCAGCCTGTATGTAAACCGGTGGACGTTATGCTACTCCTACTAAAAAACAGCAAATTGGTTAAATATAAATCAATGTTTTGTCCTGTTAATGCTGTTTATATTTGGAGTTATTTGTAGCGCGGTATGCAAATAGCGCAGCCTGTATGTGGCGGTGGTCGTTATGCTACTCCTATTAAACAGCTAATTTGTTAAAAGTAAACCATGTTTTGTCCTGTACATTTAATGCTGTTTATATTTGGAGTTATTTGTAGCGGTATACAAATTGCTCAGTCTGTATATACGGCGATGGACGTTATGCTACTCCTATTAAACAGCTAATTTGTTAAAAGTAAACCATGTTTTGTCCTGTACATTTAATGCTGTTTATATTTGGAGTTATTTGTAGCGGTATACAAATTGCTCAGTCTGTATATACGGCGATGGACGTTATGCTACTCCTATTAAACAGCTAATTTGTTAAAAGTAAACCATGTTTTGTCCTGTACATTTAATGCTGTTTATATTTGGAGTTATTTGTAGCGGTATACAAATTGCTCAGTCTGTATATACGGCGATGGACGTTATGCTACTCCTATTAAACAGCTAATTTGTTAAAAGTAAACCATGTTTTGTCCTGTACATTTAATGCTGTTTATATTAGGTTATCTGTAGCGCGGTATGCAAATAGCTCAGCCTGTATGTGGCGGTGGACGTTATGCTACTTTTACTAAAAACGTCAGAAAATTTGTGAAAAGTAAATCAATGTTTTATTCTGTTAATGCTGTTTATATTTGAAGTTATTTGTAGCGCGGTATGCAAATACTACAGCCTGTATGTGGAGGTGGACGTTATGCGCGACGCGTGCGCATCTCATTGTCGTGTCCAAGCGCGTCCCGCTCTATGAATACTATTATCGGGTTTAGCACTTTTTTAATCTATCATACAAGCCGATTTTAAAATTCCATGGCGTCTTATTACGCCTACCTAGATAGGCTAGCTTTGTTTCTATGTAAATAAATAGAAGTGTTTGTGCGTGGTTTCTAAATGGTAGGATTTTCTAAGACTATATTCTATATGTTTCATCCATGCGTTTTTAGTGCTATGTCGGTCTAAAAAACCCATATATTCCTGATTTCAAAAGTACAGAAAATTATTGTACGAGTGAATGTGGGCAAATATGTATAGTACCTACCATTCCCTCGACATTCCCATGACATAAATAAGGGAATCAATCTAAGAGATAGAAAGCGCCATCTTTGTGTTCACCAATCTTACCTCACCTAAAGTTCTTACTGTCGGTATTACATCACAATCCCGTTCAGGGGTGTCCTATATCCCTCTGTGTAGTTGTAAAAAATGATGTATATCTGATCTATACCATTTTTTTATACAGTCAATAAGCAATAGCTACTTAAGGCTCCTAAATTTAGATTCATTGCAATCACTCGCTCAATAAAATGTAGGCTCCGTTATTTTGTCCCTATAGTCCCGGGACCAGAATAGGACTACGGTATCCCCTGCCTGTCGTAAGAGGCGACTAAAAGGGGGCATCGGGGGTCGCGGGTGGCAAGAGTGGGAGCTCGAACCGCTCGGTAAGCGACCCCGGGAAAGGCGGCGGTTTGTGTGGCCGCATACCGTCGTACACATTAGATGGTTTGGCAGGTTTTATACTGACCAGGGTAGAGCCCGACGGGGCAAGATGCTTACAGGACTCCGGTTGCGTTCCTTTGGAGATCCCGAAGCCCTCAACGCAGTGTCGAGGACGGTCACCGGGGAGTTTTTAGTGCGGTAAGAATCCCACAAAACCCCATGTCGCTCCCACGGCACCGGCTACTTTTTGAAGGTTTCCCCTTCGTTGTAAAAAAAGGCTCCGTTATTTTATAATGTTTATATCGTCGTCAAACCATTTGTCGCACTGGTGGGTACGGTTCTCCTCTCGAGTTAGAAAGGTTTAGGCCACTGTCCGCCGTGATGGCCAATTGTGAATTAATAGACTTTACGCACCCATGAAAGCTTCTCAAACACTCAGGCATGTAAGTTTCCTCACGTTTACGCATGTGATAAATAATATAATAAAGCTGTTAACTTAATTTTATCAAATTGCTATATCATACTTTTAAAATTCATATCATATAGTCTGAAACAGGAGCCGCAACGTTGTCTGATCATCATCTCATTTTATAACTTTTTGTAAACGGTATACAGAAGACACGAATGCAAATATTGGTTAGGTAGGTACAACAAGCAGTTATACCATCCTAGTAATACAAAGGGTTCCAGGTTATACATATTTTTATAGGAATAGCATAGCGAATGTCAGGGGCGTCAATGCTTAAATGTGATCGGCTCTAGGTAAAACTACTGTTTTATATGGAGTGACAACAGTGTATAGTAGATAAATAGGATTTTTAGATGATTAAGGATAACTGAATCCACCAGACGATAAGTGGCTACTTGCGCCCATGGTCACCTGTAATCAATCCCAGATAAGGTTACATCCCTGTATGAGGTTGGCCACAACGGTTGGCCCTGAGGACAAGGTTGGGACGCATCATATAAGTTCCTAAGTCTCTCTTACAGCTACTGTTATTAGGCAGAAAGAGGTATAGTGTTGCTGCCGGAGTCGAACCACAAAGCGTTATACAAACTTCAAACTGACTTTGATCTTATATCAGCATATTGCATTACTTACCAGTAGTTTTGTACTTACTGTGTTTATTATTCATATCATACCGTGTTCGAGTAGGGCACGTTTTGCCAAACACGAGACGGCAAGTCTCCTACTATGTAATAAATTTACAAATACACAGTAGTTATGGAGATTTGCCGTTTTGATAGGTTATAAAAAGAATAAGGGTTAAATTGCCGCTTAGTATAAGAGTTTTAAAATATATCTAGTGTATTTTTTTTTATTTACCTACTTAGTTATTTTCAACAATGTAATATATAGATACCTAATCGATGAGGGACAAATATTTAAAAATGAAATTATAACTAAAATTCACTTAGAAATGCCTGCCTAAGTCTAAGTATATATTTATGAAGATTGGAGAAATATATCTTCTATTTTGATATTTTTTCATTAAATAAAGGTATTCATGCAAATTTTAATAAAGACTTACTGGGCCTTAAGTACTAATATTTAAACATTTCTGAGAAAAACCACATCCCTAAAACTGGGACTATAATTTGTGAAAGATGATTAACCTTTTCTGTATATAATAATAGATTAATTATAGTTGCTTTCGTGATCGAAGTTGCTTTCCATTTAATATTTAAATAAATTGCATTGATTTTTATTTAAAACTTTGCTAACACTCGAGTTAAGGCGCTGTCTCCTTATCTTAGCTTTCAAAGTTCTTGGTAGAGCCAGTATTGCGCAATCGACAAAATACCACCGCCACGCTTCTAGTGTGAAGCACTTCTGTTTTTGGTGGAATAGATGCCAGCATACTTATATATTAAGCGACAATTAATCCTGAGGAGTGGTAACGCATCTGTGATCGGCTTTAGGTAGAGGCAGTAAGAGTACTGGTAGTCTACTGACTATCAGTACCTTTAGTACGAGTTTTTACGTTTGCTCGAAAACGTTCAACGTTTACGAATTCGCTCTTATAGCGCTCCCTTGGACCTTATTTGAACCAAAGTTTCGCAGTAAAAAACGTAACTATAACTAAACTATCAAAATTAAATTAAAAATGTAAAAATAAATGCATTCTATTTATATTTGAAAAATTAAATGTCGTTACTATTGACTATTCAGTTTTTTAAAACTCATAACGCGAAATTCTAGTTCCGATAAGGTCCACAGGGGCGCTGTGTGAGCGAATTCGTAAACGTTGAACGTTTTCGAGCAAACGTAAAAACTCATACTAAGGGTACAGGTGGTCTGCATGCTCGTTTGCTAATTCAATCTTGTATTTTTTTTCAAAATACCTCATTAGGTATTTTGAAAAATACCTCATTAGGTATTTTGAAAAAATACCTCATTAGTTACGTAACAGTAAAAGATTACATTAAATTTTTTACAAGATTGAATTAGCAATTATTTTGAAAAAATACCTCATTAGGTATTGCATTGATTAATTGCATGCATGCATTAATGTTTCATTATTCAATAAGTCATTTTTAAATGAATTATTCGTTTAGGGATCAATAAAACAATAAAATATATTTGTATATAAATGTATAAAAACAATAAGGTTATGTTTCATTTACTGTCACTCAAAACAATACGACTGTTTAATTCGTTAATAATATATTATATTTGTTTTCGTCTTTGTTTATCTACTAAGCAGCTTTTTTCGTGTATAAAATTGTTACATTTACTCTTAAATTAATATTAAATTGACCTAGTTTATACTAACACTAATTGATGGTGCTTATAAAATATGGCGAAGGTTTTTGCGCTTTAAAGCTCTACATCATATTTGTCAATCTCTTTATGTCATGTAGTGTGTAACCCCCTATGATTTTAATGAAAAACAATTTTCTACATTATACATATGTTAGTTGCCATGTAGATTAGGATTGAGCATCTATCCTCATGATGCTCTATGTTCTCTTATGTACTGAAAATTGCTTAAAATATTCTAAAATCATGATTACTTAACATATACTAATGAATACACTGTTAACAGCATCTTAAGGAATTAAGTAGAAATATCTAACAGTAAGTAGTAGAGCTAGTTGTTATTCGTCTCCGCGACTCTAGCGCCATCTGTGAGGCTTGTCTGTGTGTTGGTGCGGGACTGCCTTGCGGATGACGTCGGGCTTCTGACGTGGAGCACTGACTGCACTATCACTTCTTCGATGAACGGCTTCTCCTCTGTATCTGAAAATCACGGGAATTAAAATTTTATGATTTTGAAAGTGGTAGGACTATTTGTGGTTAGACTTTTTAGGCATCATTGCCACACCTATATCTGCCTTATAAACAATTTTAAACGCTCCTGTGTTTAGCGTTAGAGGGTTAGGGAGACAAACATATCCAAAGTTTTCTAATTTGGTTCTCAGTTCTGACATTTCGCATGTGTGGTCAACTTCAGGGTAGAATCTAATCTTATTCGGAATTGAATATATCCATGTCCGTGACTGAAAGTAGTCACCATCAGATTAACTCCATGCTCGTTGATTTTTTAATATTATAAAAAATAGATTATGGTTTGTATTTATAATTAAGTCCATATTATAATACTAGTTTCACTGTAGCAGACACAAACAGATTAATATTATGATCCAGTATGCTGTATATTGAAATATAGAGCCAGTTTGCCAACACTGAGCTCGTTTCGTTTGCATCGTTATAGACAGTTGCATCATTAAGCGTTCATTGGCGACTAGTTTTGCATGTTTCGATTTATTTCTTTTAGAGCCTGTTCAAAGCTAAGCGTAATGCGTGGTAAGTAGGACAAGTTGGTAATGACCACGATCACATAGATTGAGGTGCACTGCTCTAGTATATTCGTATTTATGTACGGGTAAACTGCATTCGTTACTCTTCTCTTGCGAGACATGGAATCTGTAATAAGATTATTTTACTATTAAATAAATGAGTATCGGGTCCTTAAATATTTAAGGAACTAACATGCATTACACCTACTCTAATTATGACATACTTTTTTATGCTCTATACCTTCAACTTTATGACTTTACTTTTATTAGTCACTAAACAACTTTTGAAAACTTTTATAAACAATCTTATCTTATTATATTATCTTAATCTTGTTATTATTTTTTTTTTCTTCTTATCGTGAAGCTTTATAAAATTTTAATGAATTAGCCGAAATAATAATAATAAATTTCGGCTGGCCCTGTTAGTGTGTAGGAGACGCAAATGTTTGTGGAGTACGCAAATGTTTGTGATGTACGCTACCTTGTATGTATGATACCTTGATGTACGCTAAAAACCAACAATACTTGGAACATTGCAATAGCGAGAATCGTTTGCAATGTTTGCGCACGCTACGTTTCGCTGCCCTACACTTGTAAATTTGCTTATTCGAGAATATGTCACTTCCGACACAGACTTGAACAATAAAAACTACTTAAAATTACCAATTTAACGTTCTGTTCCCAAATCTATTTTTCTAATATACCTAATAAAATTGTTAATGACATTTTTTAATTAATTCTTTATTATGATTTTCTAGATAATACTTTTAATAGGTACAACTTAGCTTAGCAACTTTAATTTTATTTTTTACTTTCGCCCCCGCTTGTAAAGAACTCGTTTATTTTAATCACCCTGACGTGCACTATTTCTGCACTCCTGTTAAATAGAAGAGTGCAAGTCATCGGACCAATAAACCTAAGATGAGATAGTAATGTCCTCTTAAATACTCGTTTCAGTACTGGAACATATATTTTTTTCGCTTTTAAGTTTTATTACGACTGCAAGTTCATTTACCCTTTCATCAAAGAATATTTAAATGAAGTGTAGAAAAACAATAATTTGTTTTGTTAAAATTACCTACCTGTACCTGAGATGCATTTTTAAAGTTTCAATTACATAACTATTACAATTAATATTTCAAGTACATTTAAAAAACGATAACTGATGTTAAATTACATTTTTATTACTTATGCTTATATAAGTAATTGAAATGTAATTTAGCATTTTACCTTAGCTATAATATATGCAATTAAAACTAAAGATTGTTTATCATTTATGCTAATAATTTTAAGCGACTTTTTCCTTGTTGTGAATTTTCAAAATTGTTTTTCTATATGTATTCTGTAAGAAAAGTATATAATAAATATTTAACTTTGCTTAAATTTATCATTAAATTGTCCAAAACTTGACTTTAAGTTATAAATTTAAGTTGATAATGAGTAAGTAATGTGTCCATAAATTGTTATAAAATAACAACTTCGTGTAATAGTAGAGTACCATGAGTCCATGACACTATGCTTCATTATGCAGTCAGTAATTGAACCTTGCCGTAACATGCATTACAAACAGTCTACGATCATTATTATCTGATGTTATAAATCAGTGGCGATATCATTTGTTTAGGGAAGAAAGATTTTTAAAATAACCAATAGGTAAGTGGTCATTGCCGCCCATGGATATCCGTAACCAAGTCCATATAGAGGGTCTTCCTGAAACTGATCACATAATTATGTATTGCAACTCAGATCTAAGATTATTTGGTTCTATCATTGTTAAAATTATGAGCAGCATAATATGTATGAGAGGATGAGATTACGAAGTCGTGATTCATGATTTCCCCAAACGATAATATTCGCAAAAAGTCTTCTAGTATTGCTTAATAGTTTAATAGCTTATTTTAATTATCTATAGTGAATCACTAGTAGGTATAGAGTTACACAACATTTAAGTAGACAAACAAAGAAAACGATTTCCGCATATTATTATGAGGTCACTAAAGAGACGAACAATGGACCTAAGTAGGTAGCTTGTTTATGAGTGATATCCAAATGAGGTTAGGTTTAGATGTTTATTAAGTTGGTATCAAAAATAGTGTCCCGTGTGTCAATTTTTAGTAGGTAATCTAAATTACGATAATAGTAATTTTATAAGTAATCTAAAACACTAAAGCCCTGTATCGTTACTCTAGTTTACTTGCGAGTGATATTTTAAAGTTTTGACGATAAATTATTTTACAGCGTAGCCAAAAATTAATAATCTTAGGTCCTATAGTGATGTAATCGTAATTTTCGACAATTTAAATTGGCCAGGCCCGTGTTTTTGCAGCTGTGTCGTTGCATATAATGTTGTATACTTTTATAAAGTATACGTGTTTTTGTATAAAGTTGTAAATAAACCCTTAAGAACTTTTTGCTGACAATTGTCGCACAGTACCCGCGTTGTATAATTTCACCCATCAATCGTAACGCGCCTAAAGCAGAACCTCTAAGTTTAATATAACAAAAACCTTACCATGACTAGAGAACTGCAGTTTGGACTGCGGTGCAGCGACGCAGAGGTCGATGACAAGGCAGAGTGCAAGGAGGAGGACGGCACGCATCTTGACGCGTGCACTCCGCCGGTCCACGAGTGTGACTGACGCGGTATGACTTGAGACCTCTGAAGCATTATTCTAAACGATTTGCACTCAACAATTATTTTTAATTGTTATTAGCTTTTAAATACGATGTTGAATATACCTGCCATAAAATTTGTTTATAGTTTAATATAACGAAGTGAAATAAAATGATGAATTAGTAATTGATAATGACGCGAGCCTGATTGCGGCAAGGTTTTGTACGGCATGAAATTAAGATTATAATTTCATGCGGTACAAAACCTAGACTAGAATTTATAATTGAATAATTATACTCTATGTACCTACCTGATAAATATTTCTGTCACTAAATCCTACCATTTCACCAACTAGTAGACGGTTTTACGAGGAATATTCTGTTTTTTAAATCACGAAGATTACAAAAAAAGCAATTCTGCAATTGACTGGAAGTCTTTTAGTAAAAGTCCGAATGAAATTACAGTTTTTAAGTTTATCCGCAGAAGATTAAATGGCAAATTTATGGATCATAAAACCGGTTCAGATAGTTGTCATTTTATTAGTACCTACCAGACGTAGAAGTAACTTAAACGTAGTAGAGATATATTGGTTTGGTAAACATTTTGCTCCTCCATTAAATTTAAATTAAATTGAAAAATATGTGGAATTCCTACTGAAATTGCTGAAATTGTTGCTGAAATTGAATAAATGTCTTATTTTAAGTTAATAAATATGTTATGTGTGGGCTGGAATAATACTAAAATATTTCCATGCTCGTTCGGTACTTAAATTAATAAATGTGAGGTCGGAATGACCCTGCGATACAGTTGCATAACGCAGTGACACAGGTCGTGCGATTTCTAATCGTGGCCCGTGTGGGGAGAGAGGCGAAATGTAGCGATAGTGTCATAATACAAAACAATATAATTATAATCATGTAGAATATAGTTGTTTGTGTTGCAGAGGCTGTTTTTGTCGTCGGTCTGGTTTGATGTTGTGTATATTATTTACTTTTACAAGCCGTTGTTAGTTTTCACCAATTCGTATTGGAGCAGCTTGGTAGAGTAGGCCCTATTTTTTTTTGTTCACGAGGGGGAAACCTTCAAAAGGTACCCGATGCCTTGGGAGCGACACAGGGTTATGTGGGACTCTTACCGCACTAAAACCCCCCCCGGTGGCCGTCCTCAGCGCTGCGTAGAGGACTCCGGGATCTCCAAAGAACGCAACCGGAGTCCTCT
This sequence comes from Epargyreus clarus clarus, assembly GCA_014595695.2. NCBI lineage: Eukaryota > Metazoa > Arthropoda > Insecta > Lepidoptera > Hesperiidae > Epargyreus > Epargyreus clarus. The sequence continues at coordinate 2,336,862 of JACTTY020000050.1, read as the reverse complement.
TAGCGCATTGCCCCGTCGGGCTCCGCCCAGGTGAGCTTATCGCTCACCGCACCGTCTGGTGCGTACGACGATATGCGACCACACATACCGCCGTCCTTCCCAGGGCCGTTGGCCGGGCGGTTCGAGCTCCCACTCTTGCCACCCACGACCCCAGAAGCCCCCTTTTAGTTGCCTCTTACGACAGGCAGGGGATACCGTAGTGGTAGAGTAGGCCCTAGGCATCCTCCACTCATGGGACGGACTTAAAAAGGTTGAACAGCTTTTAGTTTTAGAATATAGTATCTTGTAAACAACTGAACTTACCTTGAACTATGACATTGTAGTAAATATAATAAATTAGCTGACCCGGCAAACTTTGTACCGCCTCAAAATGTATTTATCAAATATATTTCATATAAAATATAGCCTATGTTACTCGTGGATAATGTAGCTTTCGAATGGTGAAAGAATTTTAAAATCGGTCCAGTAGTTTTTGAGCCTATTCATTACAATCCAACAAACAAACAAAGTTTTCCTCTTTATAATATTAATATATTATAAAAAAAAACCCAATACCGAGTAGTTTTTGTCTATACAAAAACTACTTGGTATTGGGTTATTTCTAGTCTTTCAATTACTATAATAATTTGCGCCAAAAAAACGACGAAGTAGTTTAAAAGTCTTTATACTTTTACTTGTAATTTAGTAACATTTTGTTTATGGAAAAGCAATTAATGATTTATTTTTATTTTTATTACGCCTCTGTGGTACAATAAAATTTGTACTTATGCTTCGTACATAATAAATGTATATTGCAGGTAAATAAAGCATGTCTCTGTGTAACATACGTTTATTGTATCACATACCTATCTAAGATCACAATAAATTTAATTAACGTAAATATATATTAAGCTTATAATTAATTAATCTATTGCCACATATTTAAAAACGGGTTATAAGAAGGATAGAACCACATGTTATCAAAGTCTGGTGTCCCCGGATCCGTATTTTTGAAGACATTTTTCGGGAACATCGAATACATATTGGATCGTGGCGAAATTCCTGGTTGAGGCATAAAGGTATTCATTGGAGGCCAATTAAAGGGATTAACTTGTCCAAGGTTTCCGTGGTCTTTTGTGTTTCCGGAACTTACTGAAGACACCACTGACACGGCTCCAGGGTATACTTGAACAGCACCCACTGTAAAGCCGTCATCAGATTTTTTCGAAAATGTCCACGGCGTGCTTTTTGAATTTTTGTCCGATTTGGCGTCGGTTCCTGGGAAGAATTTGACCCCTCCCACGGATGAAACCCTGCCGTTCCTCGATGTTATTTCAGCAACGCTCGCTACGCCCACTATTCCATTGTTCGAGCGAAATGTTTTTGTTTCAAATACATTTTGAGGTTTAACGGAATCTGCGGAACAATTTGGAATTTATTAGGATGAGATAGATTTTTGAGCTAGGAACGTCGTATAATATAATTATCTGTTTTGTGACATAAAAAATAAACTTCTAAATTAAGTATAGATATTACTTGTTTAACTGAAATTAAAACAAAACTGTTTTTAATATTATAAATTTTAAACTTGTGGAATTTAGAGGATTAGTTTATACTTTCCGTTTTTATTACTTATTGAAAAAAACATTTTATATAATAATTGAGAAATGTCAGGAGCTCGTCTAGATATATTATTAAGATATACTGAGGATATTTCAATAGCAATATTATTATTGTTCGGAAGATAAACTCGTGTCTAAATTATATATAAGGAGTTTGAAGGAATTAATTTCATATAGGGTTCACAGATGCGTTTTCTAATTAGTTATTATTACTAACGGTACTTGAATGAATGATATTTAAATTTGTTAGTTATTTTATAAGCACTAAAATAATTTAGACAATAAAACACCCAATTTAGTACTAGTACGTCATTTAAAATTTTACTACGAAACATTCTCGTGCTAAAAATAAAATAATAAAAGTGCAATGATATCCTAGTGGTTGAAACTTCTCCTTTTCTAGAGGTTGAAGTTCAAAGTTATGTGTATATTAGAAATTATTTATCACTTGCTATAACGGTGAAGAAAAACATCGCGCAGAAACCAAAGGCGACCGTTTCGCACATGGCCAGCAGCACTAGCCTTCTCATTCTAGACCAGTAGCCTAGCAATGGGTCTCTAATATGCTGACGATGACTAAACATCATTTGGTGGATAATTTAAGAAAACCTATCACACAACGGCTTGCACAACAAATACAAAACGTTGTCACATCCACGGCTATTTTATCTAAGTCATCACTCCATATATCATTTATATTAGTTGTCAGTCGTTCATAGCAAGCAATGTAAGCGAAAACTACAAAAATATATCAAATACCTGATTTAACGGCGTTTCTTATCATAAGGATCACATAAAACAGGATTAGACGCGAAAGTGTCGCCATGGTGCCAACGGAGAGTCAAATGCAAATGATTTCAACGAATCCCAATTTATATCTCTCTCTTAAATTACTAGTTTGAGACACAAAAACTTGAAGCGTAATAAATTTCGATAGAACGACAACAGATCCTTTTGCACACACTGAATTATAGTTTAATTTCTCTATTATTAAGATGTGATTCGATGGATACGGCTTTAAAAGCTGTTATCTGTGTTTCTTATGCTGTATTAGAAGTATTGAATACAGTATACATAAAAAAATATGCGTGTTCATTTGTTAATTTAGACGAGTCATGTTGTAGTCCGTCAAGTTTCTTTAAAGGTTTTAAGTAAAATGGAATACATGAACGTAAGCATGGAGTCCACCTGATGGTAATTGTCTCTGCCGTCCACTGGGCTTCTTCAGCAATCTACATATTCAACAGGAGACCTCCAGGCGGTCATAGAACGTTACAACTCCTGAGGACTAAGGTAGTGAGCCGGTATGCATACCCTTCCACCAAAACTTAAAAAATACTAAGTAATATAAGCTTGACGCTAAAAGTAGATGTAGCGGCGGTACCTACCTCAGCGGTCAAACCATACTAGTTCTACCAAAATCGCACAAACCCACGGCAAATGTTTATACTCTGTCTAGTGGTCGGTACCTATTTTTTGCGTGGTGCCAGCACCTTGACCTCTAACTGTATCTTTATGGGCGGTTTATGTCGTATAAAGCTAGTATATGTGCAAAACTAAAAGCTTTTGTTATCGCTTGTACGAGTATACATTCACACGAAATGCTGTTGACACATATACATTTATTACTGCTAATTCACATATACATTGCTAATAAAGTATAGTTTTCTTTTTACACGCTATAAATTAGCTTCACTTGTATGTTTGTCAGTGAGTAACTCCGTTTTTCAGTAGAAAGAGATCCACATACATCCTTATAATTATGACGCTTTGTGGATGCTTAATGTGAACAGCAGTATAAATAAAACAATAAATAATAATTAAAGAAACTAAAAAACTCGCTTTTATAAGAAATTTTACTAAAATAAAAAATATAGTTTAAAAAAACTAAAGTACACGCTTTTATAGAAATCAAACTAAAAAATATAAAATAAACTTAGAAAAATTTTAATGAAAAATTGTATTAACAACAAAAAAAGATATATTTAATTGTAAAAAAAGCGTCCAATCTTAAATAGGATTATAATCCTACCTGAGGTTGGCCACAGAGGCTTCGCTATCCCTGAAAATTAAGTAGTAATGCTGCGTATAAATATATCTCCCTTACCGCACCCTTCATGTCAGAACTATACGTAGCACTTAACATTGTTGTTAAACTGTTCACTAGCAGTAAGCTAGTGTTATAAGGAGCAATTGAAGCTACTTTTATTTTCTTAAAAACTCTTACTTTTATTGTTCTTACAAACAATTAAGGTATAGCGCAAAAGATTAAAACCCTTGAAAACTTCGAATTGTTTATACTTTTAAACGCGGGTGAAACAGCAGAGCAACTTGTATTAAAATGACAAAATTAAGGGGACATCTTGTGTTGGTTTTTGCTCTGTAAGTACCTTTAATATAAAATATAAAGCCTACCATATCTACGAGTCCGTATCCATATCGTTTTAAGGATTCTTAAAGAATATGGAAAGTAAAACAATTAAATATATTATGGCTTTATGTGTTGATTTAAATTCATAATTAAAACTTTTCCAAAATAATGTACGTCATTTTAAAAAAATCACTCGAAGGAACTTATACCTTTTTGTGAAAAAGGAACGTTGGTTTTCGCATTCTTTTATTTTTTTAAACACAAGTTTTTGTTATAAACTGTGTATTATCATAAGTAAACTAGCTGACCCGGCAAACGATGCGTTGCCATATAAATAAAAAAATGTTAAGGGTGAACAACCCTTATCACTTAGGGGTATGAAATATAGATAGTAGCCGATTCTCAAACATACTGAATATGCATATAAAATTTGGTGAAAATCGGTAAAGCCGTTTCGGAGGAGTACGGTAACTAACATTGTGACACGAGAATTTTATATATAAGAATATTAACGTAAGATATTTTTCATAGTAATCTTTCACGCTACATTATTAACAAACATAAACACACTATTGTATTATTTTAATATTACGTATATTATGTTGGGCATGTGACATTTTCAAATATATAAATCAATAGTGAAACAGCTTTGATCTATGTACAATATTACATACTCGTATTATGTGTTCACAGGCGAAAGTGGAAGAGGTTGTGCGCTTTTCTCCCTCATCATCAAAAGGTACCTAAGTCATGATTTTTCCAACTTTCATTTTCGTTAGGAAACTTCAAAACCACATACGGAATAAAATGATACATGTTAAGAATGTGTTCTAAATAATAATTGAAAATAAAGTGTAAGGCGTACCCATAGACGTATTATATCATTGGGCGTATAATAATAAAACAATATTATGAAAGATTGTAATAATCTCCCGTGCAATGAAAGCAAAGGGATTTAAACGCTTTCTGCCCAGAATATACCTAATAAAATACTTATAATTTCATTTTATAAAACTTATGGGATATATCAGATTTATTATATATTTATTATACTCAATTATAAATGTGTTATCTTTATATGTGTACGTTGTGTGTATTTGTTAATTATTTGTTGAGTGCGAAACACACACAAAGGAGGGCACTCAATGTGTGTGTTCCAAGCGTGTAGAATTTGTTACTTGTAATAGGTACTTGAGATATTTAATTTCTTAATTATTACGCAAACACTTTACAAAAACGGAAGAAATATTAATAATAAAAAATATAATTATGTTGCAGATCAAATACTGGATTTAGAAAATGACAGTTATTTTAAAATCTCAGTGACACTATAGTTTTATTTTTGGAAGATATTTTGATTTATTAGGAGCGGGTATGTTGTTGGGTTTAATTTAAAAATGTGGATTAAAATATAAATAAAACGAAACAGATATTGGGACAGTCTTTTATTAATGTGCTTTGACATTACATTGTAAAGATATTGAGATAAGTGTTTTACAGTCATCTCTATATCTTTCTATACTTATTACTACATACCACTACTATATTATTAACTATTACGTATTTCATTACTTAAAATTAAAAGTAATTATTATATAATTACTTCTTGGCTTACAAAAATATAATTCAAGCGGAAGTCTTCTAGAAGGTATTTACGGCATGGGACTGAGCAGCTTGGATGCCTGGACCGTTGATGCTGCTGGCACCGCTGTTCTGGAAGGACAGGCCTCTCTGCTGGGAAGTCTGTGCTGTGCTGGCTCTGTATCCACCGACATCCTGAGCTGCGGACACAGCTGTGCCGTAGTTGCCAAAGCCGTTATGACCTTGAACCGAGGACACCGCTGATCGGAAGTTTCCACCGTTTTGAGCGGAAGACACAGCTGAACCGTAGCCTAATCCATTCGCGCTAGATACGGCCGAATCGTATCCTGAGCGGCCGATATTCTGAGTTGAGGACACGGCGGATTGGTAGGGTCCGAAACCTTGAACAGCTGATACGGCAGATCCATATCCGCCGTGCGACTGTGCAGATGATGTTGCAGCGCCGAAGTTGCCGAAGTTCTGAGCGGACGAGACAGCTGACCCGAATGAGCGGCCTAAGCCATTGTTGAAGGCGGATGCTACTGCTTGTTGGTGGTTGAATGGATAATAAGGCGCGGCGTTAGCGTATCCTATCCCTCTAGCGTAGACGTTGCCGTTGGATGAACCGAATCCTGCCCCGTACGCCTGGGCGTCCCCGCTTTGGAAGGAAGAGCTGATGCCCGTGGAATGGCTGATTCCTCCAATGTTACTACTAAAGCCAGATCCAAAACCAAATGCCACGTTAGGCGAACGACCCGTTCTATAGATGACGCCAGGAATATATCCATTACCTGGAAATAAAAAGGACGTATTAATAAAGTAACAAATTTGCATAATGAAGATTAATTCTCTATTGAGCAAACAAATTGACTGTATCTTTTAAAATATTGGTTTGTGCATAATTATTCTGGTAGGAATGAACTATGATTAGATCATCGACTCACCCATCCAAACGGGAACCGCGTTACTGATCGCGACAGTCGCAACTAAAATTATGAGCTTAGCCGCCATTTTGTTTTATATAGAAGAAAGTTTGGAGGGACCTTTCGCCGGCAGATAAGATTGATTGTGAATCATTTCTTCGAGTATATATAGTGGGAAGATACCCCCACTTATGAATCACAGAGATCCATTTAAAGCCATTGACACTCGTAAATTTATCTAGAATATTACGGTAAATAGATTTGATGACGGGATGCTCTGATACAATAAAATTCTAACTCATGATATAAATATAAACGTTTGTAGGACGCATTTGTGTCTTAACACTATATATTTTTTGGATTGGATACAGATCTTTTTAGATCATTTACGTTGCCTAATCGTTTTCTTTAAAATAAGTTATGAGTTTTTGTTCATTCGTTTCTTTAATTTTCTCATCTTTTTGATGAAAAATTAGATATTATTTTATGATATATCATCAGGTGAAATACATCTGTTTCATAGATCTTGAAAATAAGATTGATAATAACAGTATTGTACTGTCGTCCCAACGAATGAAGTTGGTGTCAGAAGCTAGTTTGACAAATAAAACAATTACTTACGTCCAAATTAACAAGCGAAGTAGGATTCTCATAATCATTTCGTAATTAATGCTGATCATAAAAATAAACAGGCTGGTCCATGGCTGGTCATAGATTTTATACTTTAAACAGGGTAGAATAAAATTTAAAAAATATTTAAAGAGCGTTATAAACAAAAAATTGGTGGATTATTTATTTAGAGTTTGACTTGGGCTTGATTGGAAAGACTTTGATTAAATAAAATTTGGTGTTTTTCTACGGATATAGTATTTTTTACAGTATTATTTTTGTAAGGACTACTATATACCTACTGAAGATTTTCTGATTAACATTAGGTAACCGTTTTCAATTTGCTGTCATTTTTTTTTATTTATTGCTTGTAGGTACAACATAGCATACTGCTGGGCAGGAATCTTTCACCCACTAGGGGACGCCTGAAATACAATACACAACTCTGCTCCAATATAATTGGTAGATTTATATAGCTTGCGAAAATACAATACAAATTATAGGATTTACATTTATTATTTGTACATATGTATATTATACACAACAATCGTTCTCATATTTAAAATATCAGCTAACTATAAATTATGATCTCGGACTCATTCAAATAGTTTGAGATCGTAAAATGTCTTATTAGCTTTTATTGACGATATAAACATAGCATCATAAAACCTTTTCATACTAGTCATGTATTAAAACGGTACCGCGAATATTAATAGCCTATTTATCATAACAAGGCTTTTAAATTAAGTGGTCCTGTTGACCAAAAACGGCTGTAATTAATAAAATTGTAAATTGACCCAAATTAGAAGCGGTTTCCTCATGTTCTAAAGATCTTGTCGTCAACAGAAATACGTGACTTTTTTCGTTTTTTTGTAAAACTATAAACTAGCTAGACATTATTTCTCAGTGACGGCATGGATTTTGAAGTTGGTCGAGATTTACAATTATTTATTTTTTGATGCTTATGCTATACAAAGTACAAGTATAAACAAAATTCAATACAATTGTATCAGATTAAATAATACTTAAAATGTATGAAAATTAAATAAAAGATGGACTTATTTAGCTTATATTTCCTTTAATTACGAAACTTTTGTTAATCAAACTATAAAAGTACACAGATGTACATAAAAACTTAAACAACAAAAATTACTGAAAGTAAAGAAAATAACAACTTAGTACCTAAAACTAAAGAGACATTATTTATTAATTTATTTGATATCACAGACAACGCTAGGACTTATATTTGTTTAGTCTTTCGATTTAGCTGATCGGGAATATTCTTCCTGGTCTTCGTACACAGGTTTCTCATCACCATATCCATCGCCATAGTAGTTTCCGAAGGGTCCTTGGAAGCCATTGCCGTACGGTCTTTGGAATCCGTAACCACCACTCTGGGGACCTCCACCGTAGTAATTGCCATTGAATTGATTGTTGTACGAGCCGAATCCGTTACCAAAGTTCCCGGGTCTGTTGTACCCCGCGTATCCTGGGTATCCTGGGTTATTGTGGTTGTTATACTGGTAGTTGTTTGGGAAGTAGCCTGAACCGTATCCAGCACCGCCAGCACTCGCAGACGATTGGGACTGACTGATGCCAATGTTTATATTCGGATATCCTCCCTGGTTACCATAACCCTCTTGATATCCGCCTTGATGACCGCCATAGCCCTGGTTGTGACCCCCTCCGCAAACACCGAATTTGAAGCACAGTTTCGACTGGATTAAGTGACGTGGTTGTCGATGGTTGCTGACAGCACTACTCTCTGCTAACAGTTCTGCAAAGAAAAAGTATGAGTTAGTTGTTATGATAAAATTGACTAAAATGTGCTTCATATAACTTCCTACACACACATGCAAGACACAGACACATGTAATATTTTATTTTTTGTATCAATTTCTGGTACCATTTCAAAATAGATTATTCGTATTGATTCAATCGAAGCATATAATTCGATTTTGCAACAGATAGGTCATAAAATTTTATTGCATCTTATTTCCCATCATGGTTCATATCCTAACGGTGCAAGTCATAAAGATGTAGATCATAAGATGAGATCGTTCGAACAGTCGATTATTGATAAAAATACATTCCCAATTGGAGAGTTAGGCTATTAAGGGATATAGACTATAACGGATCTCATGGAATGAGAATAGTTAACACCATTATCTAGAACACCGGTTAAATGCTGGGTTAGTAGACTTCACAGACGTTGGAGAACGTGAAGGGAAATTATTAGGCAATAATTATATTAGGAAGCTTTTTCACATCGTGCCAGCAATTAAAAATATTGTGTCACCCCTGACGATTGAGTTGAAACTATTAATTAAACAAACTTTAAATTATAACAGTGCTACGACGATACTGCCATATTCTTTCAAGGCATATGCGTGGCACCAGAGAGCGGAGCGGTGCTACCTGTCACTGCTATCATTTAAAAAATAATCTTAAATCTTTCGATATATCCATCGATTATCTAATGATAAAATATATGTCTTAGTACCGTTCATAGAACTCTCCCTGAACCTAGCAAAAACTTGGAGCTTATTTCAACCACACATTCTTGCTTTAAATCGAGTCCCTTAAATAAATTGATGATAACAAAATAATTACAACCTTCGGCGTTGGCAATCCATCCAGCGAAGATGACGAGAATGTAGGGTAAGGTGAGATAAGTCGTTGCCATGTTGATCTGATAGTCCCGTTATTGTAATATGTTGATGTTTTGCGGGCCAAAGTAGTTTTATACAAATTGATGCGAGGTCGGCCCCCACGCAAGACATTGAATCCGTTGAGGTTCCCACGGAAGTGCTAAGTTACTGTTTTGGTAACAATACCTTTTATGGTATATTGGGCTATTAATTATCTGGTTGATTATCAAAATCCGGATGTAAATGGAAATTTTAACGTAATACTTGTGTTAGGTAACACGGATTTTCCTGTCATTCTTAAGAAGATTTGAGTCAAATTTCCAGTAAAAGTAGCTACCTATCTACTTACTATACATAGGAACTTATGTGCTCGTTGAGTACCTACTGGCGTCTTTACTTTTTTGTACTCCATTTCAGACTGGTGGTTAAAACTGTGATTTCTTAAATAGATCATCTAAACAGTAGCAGTTCTTATTTTTATATTGTTAACTACTGCTTTTTTATTTAAGTGTAGGACGCAATGGGTTACAACAGTACGTATAATACCTAATAGGGTAACTTAACTACAGCGAAATTATATAAAAGTTATAAATACAAATATTATTTATTTGCATAGCGGAAGTGTGAATTGAATCAATTCTGGTTTTCCCAATTTCCGCGACAAATCACGCGATAGATTAGCATAATTTGGCAATTTTACTTTTTTGCGCAAGGTCCGCGTAGGCGTATGTTTAAAGGTTGGTCTGTACTTAATGCTATACTTTTTAACGTCGTAGTGTATATTAAATAGAAACCTACATTATAAGGCAAGATACATTTTTTACAAATCCAACCTTTTAAGAGAAGGCACATTGTATAAACATTAGAATAAATAACTGAATACTTATAATTCTTAATAAGTAGTACTAAATATTCGAAATTGAGAGAAAATCTAACTTAATATTGTTAGTGTAAAAATTGCAGCTACCCATTTAGGGCCCACATTTTTGATAAAAATCTATAATCTACGAATAGCATACGTCGAGGGCTGTTAGTGATCAACATTTTAAAGATTTATTGTAGTTATATTTTTAATCGTCCTGTAATATTACAACTTGTAGTGGATTGAATCCCAACAGCCTTCAATCATGTGAACTTGAACTCGCGGCGGATCGCAACAGTGATTCGACCGAAGTTAAAATCAATTAAAGATTTTGCGATTAAAATGATAGGCCTAATAATAAATTAATTTTACATCGGAAATAGAATGATTGATTGGATATTTTACAGTTAATATGAATTCTTGCTTGTCACTTTGGGGGTCCAGTCTAACATCTCAAGCACCATTGGTTTTTCGATGTTAGGCAATGTGTGTATTACAAATTTATTACAGCTTATATTGTTTTAAGTAAACTTTGAGTAATGCCCGCCGTACCACCAGCATGACGCACCAGCACTATGGTTTAAACATTTTTATTCCGAGTGGAAAATCTAATGGGATGATGATTATTTTATATATTACTTTTATAAATACTTCAAAGCTTTTAAAATTGTCAAGTGAAATAAAAGAAAAATAATAAAACAAGCGTTTATTAACAAAAAAAAGTCATTCAAATAATGAACTAAAGTAAAATGTATTACTAAAACAAATTCATAAATAACTGAACAAAATTATCAAAGACAAATAAAATAGATGTTCATATTATATTTATTAGTAATCTCTTCGTAGCAAAATTCACATTGTGGTTGGTATAAGGGCAATAATAAGTTATATTATGTTGGATCTTATATATTAAGTTTAACAGTCCTTTAGCATCGAGCTTAACAGGTTTAACAATTTAATATTAATAATTTGGTTTTGCAATAGCTACGGCGATGGCGTTCCCTGTGTTACTGTTCGCGTTACTGACAGCTGAACTGCCGGAGCCACCACACGTCGTACACGGGAAACCTCCACCTGCGTTGCCATTTTGGTTCACGGTTCCTGCCGAAATCGCTTGGGATTGCGCGCTACCCTCAGCTTGCGCTGCGGCTGCAGCTTGCGCTTCGGACTCCTGTGCTGCGGACGCCGCCTGGGCTGCAGCGGCGGCTTCAGCGCGACCATATCCGTGATCGTGGTGGCGGTGTCGCCAGAATGGTGGCGGACCCGGTGGACCAGGCGGACCAGGCGGCCAGTATGGTGGTGGCGGCGGCGGTGGTGGAGGCGGTGGCGCCCAGTACGGACCACAGTAATTCGGTGAGCGTTTTAACCGTTCTAATAGTTTAAAGTCACCTGGAAGCAAAATTAATTATTTAAACGATGTATCTTTTGATCTAATCAAAATTTTATTAATTCTAAAATATTTATAATTGCCATTTCAATTGTTTAAAGCTGTGGTTTAAAGATGTAGAGTCTTTTCCAGTATTATTTGAAGTGATATTTTTAACTTTGGATTGAACTTTGAACGAGTTAAAGTATGTTAAACTAGATATTTCTGTACTTACTTCTAACAACAGCCGAGGAGAATTGTACGCAAACGAAAAACGTAAACAAGAGCGCGCCTGTCCGCCACATTTTGATGATTCGATGTGAATCCAAATATCGAGTATGTTTTACAATTTTATACCCCCGTTGTTGATACGATGGGTAAATTGACTGAAAATACCAAGAATCAGTTCCTACATCACATCGGAGTGATAAAAAGTTGTGTATACTAAAACGGAAGGTGCGAAACGACTGTTATTATTTTTATGCGATCATTACGTATCTGTTTGATAATAAAACCCACGATTGTGGGGGATTTTGCCCCGGATTTTCTAGCATCCGTTCAAATGATTAGTATCTATTGTTGGCATTGGTTATTTTGGAAATAAAAAAATATCTGAACTTAAACAAAACCTTGATACTGAATTAAGATCTAAATGTAAGTATAATATCAAAATCACATCTGCCTATGGTCTATATTGCTTTGTTATTAACAAAGTCGTGTTTGCGACTCCGTTTGCATATTCTCCTTCGCATAAAGGTGGTATTTTAAGCGTTCCGTATGGAAAAGGGAAAACCGGAACCCTATTGTTTGTCCCTCTGTCACAGGGCTCTATCGCCTGAACCGTAATAGATAGACACTTGTCTTTTTTACAGGGTATGTATAATGGTGGCCAATATAAGAACAAATACTAAAACCGTTATTTTTCAACGTTTTTCGCTTTATCTATTGAGCTGTGATAGGTAGATATAAAAATAAAAAAATAATGAAACTTTTGGTGGTACGGAACTCTCCATGTGCGAGTTCGACTTGCGATTGGCCAATTATGTAATATAAAACTTTGCTAATATTAAGCCTTTATCCTTGCGCATCTCATGTAAAAACGGACTGGCTTAAAATAAATAAGATTGCTAAAATTAATTATCTCAGAATGAGAAGCATTAGGCCTAGGATACCGCGCTAGCCAGGTGCGCATTGGTAGTCTTCACATACCTTGGAGAATATTTTTTTAAAGGTGTACAGATTTCCTCAGGATGTTTACCTTCACCGTTGAAGTAAGTAATATTTTTTCTAACAAGATCCGAACCTCGGATTCCTCGATTGAGTGATTTTTAGCGAGTTTTAGCGAGCGAACCATTAGACTATCATCGCTTAGAGCAGTTATCACTGCTGATAGTTTTATCCTATGTATAAGTATATTTACATTGCACTTAAATATATTTCACAGAGATTTTAAAGCGTTTTCCAAAAGAACTTTAGTGAAATATATGCGCTTTAAGCGGCACAGGATACAAAAAACACCTAGCATTATGTAAATTAAATATTAAAATGTATCATATTTTTCCGTGTAAGTTAATTGCTTATTGTTAGTATGTGGTACACTTGTCCCTGTAGTTCCGGGAGTAGAATAGGGCTACGGTATCCCCTGCCTGTCGTAAGAGGCGACTAAAAGGGGGTTTCCGGGGTTGTGGGCGGCAAGAGTGGGAGTTCGAACTGTCCAGTAAGCTACCCCGGGAAAGACGGCGGTATGTGTGGTCGCATAGCGTCGTAATCATCAGATATTGTGGGAGGAGCGAATGCTCCCCCAGGGCAGAGCCCGATCGGGGCATCGCGCTTGGAGGACTCCGGTTGTATTCCGTCGGAGATCCCGGAATTCTCCAACAAGCGCTGAGGACGGCCACCAGGGGGTTTTAGTGGGGTAAAAATCCCACCTAACCCGGCGTTGCTCCCACGTTGTCGGGTACCTTTGAAGGTTTCCCCCTCGAAAAGAAAAAAAGTTATGTGGTGCTCTGTAAATAGATTAAGAAACTATAGATATACATAGATATTTAAGGGTAAGTGCTCCCGTAATAAATGATTATATAGTCGTCACAATTTAATAGGCCCATTTTGACACATGCCATCGCTAGGCTCTAAGCATGTGACATACAAATCGATTACAATCACACATCGTATTGTATAAATTACTTAATATTTTGTAAACAGAATATATATTCTATATCATCTAAATATTCAATAAAAAGGAGAAAAGAAAATAAATACTAGTGTAATTTAAAAATTTAATCATATTTAGAAGATTAAATAAAGCATTGTTCGTAAACTGTATTTTTTCGTTTTATCGTTCACTAAGAAACAAAGTCTTGATTATTTTATTGTTGTTACGATAAAAAGGGATAAGTAATTAGTTATTGGTAATTATAAATTTCGATTATTTGAAAGTTAATTGATTATGGTTTCCTCCGAATGCTCTAACCGTCACGTGGTCGTAATCTGCCTACTAAAAAGTTAGTTTAAGACATTAATGACATTGGGATGGCATGTGTCAAAATGGGCCTATTAAATTGTGGCGACTATAGATGTGATGAGTGAAGTGACGCAGCGGTCAACATACCAGTCTGATACGCAGCAGGTTTCGGGTTCGATCCCCGGCCAACCAGACATATTAACGTTGAATTTAGGATTCTGTTCTGGGTGTTGTTTATTTGTTTTTGTTTGCGTCAATGGCTTTAATGACACAGATAATCTTAATGTTATGTTGTAATGAGTGTAGAAAGTATCTTTTAAAATGTAAGACCGAAGTAATTCTATACTATATATTTGCATTAAAATATTAAAAACAACTATTTTAGTAAACTCATTTTGGTTTTAGTATTCTTCTCCTAATTCTTTTCATTTGGTACCCATATCAACCCGATGTGGCGTCCAATATAGTCACTCCACTATCATCCAAAATAGTCCTTATTGTATTAAGATTGACGTCAATAATCTAATCATGCATTGTCATCTTAACTAAACTGCATGCAAAATTTCAGTTCAATCGGATACCGGTAAGTAGGTCAAATGTAACTTGCAAGATTTGTTCTTACATACTCGTACATAACTAACAAAGAAAGTTGAAAGTGTGTTGCATAGATTAGTAAAGATACTTCGCCGCCTTGAAATTGAATGAAGCCACAAACGGCTTATTTTAGTAATTTAGTTCTAGTTCATTAACGGCTTAGTTTAGTTTTAGTTCATTTTTTGAATCCTTGACAAATAAAAACATTTTTAGATATAATTTACGAATAAATAACTAATTTACGTAATAATTACGTCATTTACGTAATAAATAAATAATTATTTCAAATACTTTAGGGACATTAGAACGGAGACGTGGCATAACTTTTTTACGCAACTATTTCAATTCTCAAAACTGGGTACATTTTCTTGTTAGGAGTGAGTAATCTTTACTAATCTATGGTGTGTTGTAATAAAATTATCAAAACTTTCTGCAGCGATAAATTATTACTTTACGATTATTTACGATTAAAGGTCTGGAACCTTTAATCGTTTAAGGGTAGGTTCGCTTCATGTTTATATTTGGTTCGACTTTGGTTTTAATATTCCTATAATAAGTAAAGTCACTTATTTCATTAAGCAGATTCAAACTATAAGAATTTGGCAGATTTAGATTTTAAAACTTAAGATAAGAAATTCGCTGTCATTTGAATATTTTATTAGTAAACTTTATTATTTAAACTTAACAGTTAGAAATAATATATGAGAAGATATTTTTATTTATTCAGAAACTATATATCATGTTAACGTGTAACATATTTGTCAAAATTTAAAGACATGGGATACCGTTGGGGAGATTTATTTCCAGTAATATTATGGGCATATTTTAACAATGAAATACAAAACGATTTATAATAAAAAATATATTTTATAAATCCAAAACAAAACTTTAAACATTCTATATTAATAAGGTCGAATCTATCCACATCGTTTTTCTAAACACACAATAAAATATACGATTTAGGTACAATAGTCTTAACCGCCGACGGAAACAGCGATGGCGTTACCACTGTGGCTCTTAGCGTTGCTGAGAGCGTAGTTGCTCTTGCCACAAGTGCTGCAACCGCTGGGTTGGGCCTGTTTAGCGGCCTGCACGCCCTGCGAAGCAAGGTCCAGGGCTCCATGAAGAGCGGACTGTGTATCTAGATTTGCTTGTTGACTAGACCCAAAAGAACTAGATCCCGATTGCCACTCTCCGCCGCCTTGTCCTGAAGACTGCAACTGCTGCTCATTGCCCTCACCAGCAGATCCAATCTGAGCGCCCCGTTGTTCACTTGAGAATGAACTTTTATCGGCACTCAACCTGCCATAATGACCTCGACGCTCTCCGGAAAAACCTGATCCGTGGCCTTGGTTGTAACCACCTCCTAAATTGCCGCTATTTCCTCCCGAAGAACTTTGTGCGGAGGCGCTTGATTGAGCATCAAACCCAGTAGATTGAGTCTGTTGAATATTTTGGTCAAGGCCCTGGCTACCGCTCTGATAACGACCACTTTGGCTATGGCCCTGGTAGCCGCCTTGTTGGCCAGCGCCCTGGAAACCGCCGCCTTGGCTACCGCCCTGGAAACCACCGCCATGGCTGCCACCCTGGAATCCACTACCTTGGCTGCCGCCCTCGAAACCACTGCCTTGGCTGCCACCCTGTAATCCACTGCCTTGGCTACCGCCCCGGAAACCACCGCCTTGGCTGCCAACATGGTAACCACCGCCTTGGCTTCCACCCTGGAATCCACTGCCTTGGCTACCACCCTGGTAACCACCGCCTTGGCTTCCACTCTTGTAACCACTGCTTTGGCCACTGCCCTGGAAACTTCCGCCTTCACCGCCGAAATGTTTGCTTCCGTAAGTGTAATGCGATTCCTTGAATGACCTAAATGCATGACCACCGCCGAAGTTACCAGAATTTCTTTGTCCAAATCCATTTGAGGCAGACTGAGTAGATTGGATATCAGAAAGATCCGTACCAGCTCCACCTCCATATGTTCCTCCAGAGCGTGTGTCACTAACAGCGCTAGCGGCAGCCCCAGCACTGGCACCCGCACCAGCACCTAAGCCAGCTCCTACTCCGGATGAAGCCAAGGAGAACGCTTCTCCTGCTGTTTGAAGACCGCCTTCCGCTGCTGCAGCTGCTCCGCTGAACACACCGTTACTACCATCGGCACCTCTCTCAACTCCAGTCCATTGGTGAGTGTGGAAGATTGGTGGCGGTGGTGGCGGAGGAGGAGGGCCTGGAGGTGGCGGGGGCCCGAAGTGTTCACACTCGCTACAGTGAGGAGAACGGGCTACTCGTTGTAATGGAACATCTGAAAATGTCAAACATTTTTTTATGCATCCTGTGGGTTTAAATTTAACTTATTTACACAACATCATTAATTTAATGATACTCTAATTTTAATTGTAATCGTTTAAATTAAATCGACCTCAATTTTTACTATTCGCTGCGTTTAAACACACGTAGTAGTACGTTGTAACAAAACACGTAGGAATATACCTCCACTGCTTAAAACAGCGCCCTGGACAGCCAGAAGGCTAAGTAACCCACAAACAACCGTTGCTTTGACCATGTTGTATCGATATCTTCTGACAGACGTGGAACATCAACTTACATTTTATAGGCACACTGGATGCAAAGTGATAATATCCGTTTTCCACGAACACTGTCCTTGGATGATCAGCGAGACACTGTGATAATGTAAATCACAAACATAGCACTCCTTTTAGGAAATTCGATCTATTTACACTGCATTAAAGTTAGTATGGTAAAACCGGAGAGAAATGATATCATAGCCTTATGATTATGTAATCGATTTTGTATGCGTTTCTTGACGTAGACGCGCCGAGATTTGTATGTA
Source organism: Epargyreus clarus clarus (assembly GCA_014595695.2). NCBI lineage: Eukaryota > Metazoa > Arthropoda > Insecta > Lepidoptera > Hesperiidae > Epargyreus > Epargyreus clarus. The sequence goes on along the minus strand of JACTTY020000050.1, from coordinate 2,318,992 downwards.
GTTTTCGTTTGCTGATTCTTTAAATAGATTTAAGTATCTCTAAGTGCGGCAGGTACTGATTTAAATAGCATAACTCCACTTGCAGTCATAGCAGGGGACTATACGTTATAATCCAGGGGATTGACTGTATAAGCAGCGTAAGATTGTTATTCTTGCTAGCAATGCAGTCCATCTGATCATATTGTTCACTGCCGCCCATGGAACTGTATATAGAACTGGGGTTCTAACTGAATCAATTCCTAAACATAGATTATGCAAGGTGGCTATATCTTTCATAGGTAACTGTATTAAATTAAAATACCTGACCACATTTTGAATCTTACAGAAAAAAAGTTCAAACATGTCGTTAAACAAACGCTATGTAAAAAAGCGTACTATAAACTAAGTGATTATTTGACTGACAAAACGGTTTGGTCTGAAGTAGTTCCAGCTCCACATGTAGTTACCATTAGATTAAGTTTAACATTGTAAAAAACCTTTTTAAAAAAGATGTGTGTTATGGAGTTTCTTTCGCCGCTTCTTATCCATAACGAAACACCTTGTGAAGTGGTGGTAGTTGTATTGTCATTCAAAAAGTGCTCTGTAAAGAACCTATTTTGAATAAAAAAAATGATTTGATTTGATTTGAAAATAAATATAGTTCAAAAAACGAATAAACACGCTTTTATGATAAAATCAACTAAAAAGTAGAAAATAATTTTCAATCTAGGAATCAATTAAGGAACAGTAAATTGTATAATTGTGAAAAAAGCGTGGAGTGCTCCACTTATTAATTTTCGAAAAGCAAAAGCAATTTACTGTTCCTTAATTGATTCCTAGATTGAAAATTATTTTCTACTTTTTAGTTGAAAATATTTAAATCAGTTTGTATGACAGCTAAATCTAAGTTCATACATAATAAAATAAAAAATGCTGATAATAAAATTAAAACAATCTGGAAAATAATTAATGCCGAAACACGAACTTGCAGATTAAGTATTAGTAAAGTATCTCTTACTACTGAACGTGGTCAGATTACCTCAGATAAAGAAATTGCACAAGAATTTGAAACTTTTTTCTCGAATATACCATTTAATACTACTAAATTTTTAAAATCATCCCCAATTAAAGCAGTGACCATCCTTAAAGAGAATTTAAGTCAGTGTCACATTAAATTTAAATTTAGACATATTTTAATTAATGACATATTTAAAGCTTTTAAAGAATTAACTGTTAAAAATACAGAAGACATTTGGGGAATGTCAGTAAAAGTTTGTATAACAATCATTAAAACTTTAGCTCCCTACTTAGTCACTATTTTTAATATGTGTGTTGATCAGGGCTGTTTCCCTGATTTAATGAAACATAGCAAAATAATTCCATTGTTTAAGGCAGGTGATACTAAAGATCCCAACAATTATAGACCCATCTCAGTACTGCCTGTTCTAAGTAAAATTTTTGAAAAGATCCTCTTACAGCAAATGTTGCTTCATTTTAAACTAAATAATCTTTTACATCAAAAGCAATTTGGCTTTACTAAAGGCCGTTCTACCACAGATGCTGGTGTTCAATTGCTGCGACATATTTTTGATTGTTGGGAACAAGCACATGATGCTATAGGTATTTTTTGTGACTTGTCTAAAGCTTTTGATTGTGTTGATCATAAAACCTTATTGTTAAAATTACAATATTATGGTATTCAGGGAAATTCTCTAAAGTTGATAAATTCTTATTTAAACAATAGAGTCCAACGAGTGCAAGTAAATGGAGCATTATCAGCAGGTTCTAATATTAAAATAGGTGTACCTCAGGGCTCCATCCTAGGTCCGTTTCTATTTTTAGTTTATATAAATGATTTGCCAAATGTAGTAAAGGATTTATCTGAGGTTGTTTTGTTTGCTGATGACACTTCCTTGGTGTTTAGAGTAAAACGACAATCACAGGATACGAACGATATTAATGAAACTCTTTGCTTGATTCAGAACTGGTTTGATGCAAACAACCTACTCTTAAATTCTAATAAAACTAAATGTATTAAATTTATGCTACCAAATGTAAGGAGTACGGGGATGAATGTCGCTCTAAATGGTGAGACTTTGCAATTCGTCAATGAAACTGTTTTCTTGGGGATTACCATTGATTCTAAACTCCAGTGGGGTCCCCACATCTCTGCTTTGTCCAGCAGACTTAGTACTGCAGCTTTTGCAGTCAGAAGAATTAGACAGTTAACAGACATACCCACTGCCAGACTTGTCTATTTCAGTTACTTTCACAGCATTATGTCTTATGGCATTCTACTGTGGGGCAGTGCTGCTGACATAGACTCTATATTTACTATTCAAAAAAGAGCAATAAGGTCAATATATAGTCTGCGGCGTGGTGAGTCCCTAAGAGAACTGTTTCCCACTATTAATATATTGACGGTGCATAGTCAATACATTTATGAAAATATTATGTATGTAAGAAAACACACTGATATGTTTGAAAAAAATAGTAACCACCATAACTTTAATACCAGAAATAGAAATAAATTAGCAATTCCTAAATATAGATTATGTAAGGTGGCTAGATCTTTCGTGGGCAACTGTATTCGCTACTACAATAAAATACCCGACCACATTTTGAATCTAACAGAAAAAAAGTTTAAACATGTTGTTAAACTAACGCTATGTAAAAAAGCGTACTATAAAGTAAGTGATTATTTGACTGACAAAACGGTGTGGTCTGAATTAGCTCCAGCTCCACATGTACCATTACGTTAAGTTAACATTGTCAAAAACATTTTTTTTAAAAGATGTGTGTTATGGAGTTTCTTTCGCCGCTTCTTCTCCATAACGAAACACCTTGTGAAGTGGTGGTAGTTGCTTTGACATTCAAAAAGTGATCTGTAAAGAACCTATTTTGAATAAAAAATTTTGATTTGATTTGATTTGATTTGATTTGATTAGTTTTAATCACAAATGGTCTCGTAACGACACCTTAACTGTCGAAATTTATCTAACCAGATCCGAATGTATTAAAAAGATTTACAAACATACAAAATATACGCAAAAAACATAACTCTTCCATGGCAGTCGGGTAAAAAAGTGGGTAAAACCTCAAAAATAACATTAAAAAATGTAAAAACGTTGAAAATACCGTAGAAACTTCTAGTACATCTATTCAATAAATATTTGAACTATTTTAAAAACTCTCTACAGATTTCATGAAATCATTTTTAAATACCCAAATAAATACCTACTCTTTATCGGGTTTAAACCCAGTACTGGGTTTAAACCGGGTGTTTTGCCCATCTCTAGATAACACACATTTGTTAGTGTTCGGTGCTACGTTACTTATCTGACGAAGTCAGTTATCTTTTGAAAATGCAATAATCGACACTCGTGGCATTAAGAAATTCTCTCGATGTGTATACGATATATTTAATAGTGCTATAATAATAGCACTACAATAATGACCCGAATAACACGGTCCAACGGGTACAATGAATGTCTGATTTGAGCATGGATATATGGCGAAAAAATTCTATGGACTTGCGCTACGAGTTGTATTTCCTCGCATCAGGCTCTGACTGTAAATGTTTTTATAGACAAACAAGAGTTTTATCTGTTCGTGTGTCAACTTTTTTTTGACGACATCAACTCTGATCAATAAAAAATATTCAAAGTTTTAATAATTAGGTACCTATATTTATTGCTTGAGTAAATAGAGAATAGAATCATTCCTGCATTACCATTGCATACGACTACAAAGAATTCTTTATTTACCTGTATCTCATAAGATATAAAATTATTGTCTGTAGGTCATATTATCATTTTCAGTTTTTCACTGATATAATTACTACCATTGCTCATAAAATTGTCGTGATAGTGACTAAAATCATCCGAGGTGAGGAGGTAGGCACATGTGATAAAAAAACAGATGTTATTAACAAAAAATAAACTACATTTTATTTTATTAGGACACTTTTTGACCCATCACAATTAATTTATAATTTCGGTTGGCTTGCAAAATTCCTTAATGTTCTTCGAATTTATTAAAACTTTGTTTGTAAGTATACAGGTACAATGATTGGTGTTTAGCTTAATAAGTACTTAGTTCAAAACACAGTACAATGAAAGGTCTTTAAAATTCTATTTTCCGAAAGAGCCAGCACTGGATTGAGCGCCGCCGCCGCCGCCACCGATGCTAATACTCTTGGAGATGCTGATCGAAGGTCCAGGCCTTGCGAAGCCAGATCCGCCGAATATAGGGGGCCTTGGTCCAAATATTCTAGGACGGGAGCCGAACCCGCCTGCTTGCGCTTGCGCGCTCGCTTGGCTGAACCCACCGCCTCCGAACTGTGGTGATCTGGCTACTCGAACCGCTGGAATGAAAGAAAAAACTATAATAAAATACCTCAATATATCTATTATGCCGCTGTTACAAAAGCTTGCATATTTTGTTCGGCAAAAAATGCATAAAACCAGTATAAAAATGTGAGGCGTTTAAACTACAACAGGTCCAATATTATTTTGGGATTGATTAAACTTAAATACTTTTTGATTTTGATATTGGCTGTATCTTGCACTTGCGAGTGGTCAACGGGTAACCCAAAAGGTATGTGCCCATAAGCTCAGTAATCACTGCATTATCTATATAGCACAGGAAACACGCCTGCGAGTTCTAAAAACAATTCTCAAATGTGAGTGAAGTCTACGAAGTATTTGGCCAGCCATTTTTTACCATGAAAATATTATAAAGCCTTACGTGTGAATTAGCTTAACATATCAAAGAATGAACGGTTAAACTGACATTTTTTATAGATTAAGTACTAATGAAATTAAATTAAAACCTTACAATTTAACTCGTAATTTCATTCGGTACAACACTTTTAAAAGTACCTGTGTCAATTAATAAATGTTATCTAAGTAGGTCCTTATTTACATATTTTTTCTGGACTTTATAACATTAAAATCAAACACATATTCAACATTAAACATGAGTTTTAAAAATCACACAAATATTCTTATTTTAGATAAGTAATTAATTATTATATTCAAATACATACCTCCGTGGGCAAGTGCCAAGCAGAATGCAAGGGCTAGGAAGCACACAAGTTTCATGAGAGCCATCTTGTTCGAACGCGCTGTAGGTACTGTTGCTCCGTTTTCAAATTGCCGCAATTTATATATCAATACATGTAATATAAACTGCCTACTTCGTAAGTACGTATTAATTGTCTGTATTGGCACGGCAAATACCACAAAATGTATGCCAACATACATTAAAATCGAATTGTCGTTTGTGTACTTTTTGTCAAAATGACCTAGGCGTTGTGGTTTTGTTAAGTGTTTTGGTGTAAGGAAGCTGGTAGGGTTTGTCCGTCCTAGGCTGGTCTGCTTTGCAGCCGTCCTCTTGCAATTAATGATCTCTGATTGAGGTTCCACTATGAAACTCTTTTAAATACAAACTATGGACAAGTCCGATAGAAAAAATATTTAGATAATGCATTCCTGTGTGTACTAGAATATGACATAATAATATTATGGATTGAGTTAGGTAATAAAGATGTTATTAAAGATATTTAAAACTAAGGGCTCATTCATCATTTAAACTATCCCATTTCTTATAATCCATCCCTATTATAATTTTGATCTGTTTATAGGCAAATAAACAGATTGTGTAAAAAATAGTGTCTTCATTTTAATGTAAAAATTAGTGTTATAATATAATAATAATTATTAAGCCTTATAGGTACTTATATTTTATGTATTGTCGTATAGACTTTTAATATATTATAAATTTTATTTTTTACTAACAGCCTCAAATAAATTGTTATTTACACGCCCTAGTCTATTTCGCAGTCAATTTCGGGGGATTACCTAGTGACGGAGATTTCCAGCTAAAGGTTAGGTATTTGTAGACGAATCTGAAAAATATTTGCTTTTCATTTGCCTGGTCAATGACATTCACGATTTATAGTTAATACTACTGGAATTTAATTTTCTTAAAAATTATAATATAAATTTATAATTATAAAGCGATGATTTTATGAGATGTCCATGGGCAGCAGTGGCCAATTAGAAATCAGAAAATCAGAAACAGAAAAATCAGAAATCAGATGCATGCTCGTTTTCTACATCTATAGAAGTTAGGTATATAAAAACCATAGGTCGTAACCCTCTTGTCCCTGTAGTTCCGGGACTAGAATAGGGCTACAGTATCCCCTGCCTGTCGTAGGCAGGGGATACCGTAGCAAGCGACCCCGGGAAGGACGGCGGTATGTGTGGTCGCATACTGTCGTAAACACTACATGGTGTGGGAGGAGCGAAAACTGCTCCCCCAGGGCTCTAGCCCGTTGGGCATCGCGCTTGGAGAGCTCCGGTTGTGTTCCGTTGGAGATCCCGGAGTTCTCCTACAAGCGTTGAGGACGGTCACCGGGGGGGTTTTAGTGCGGTAAAAATCCCACATAACCTGGCGTCGCTCCCACGTCGTCGGGTACCTTTTGAAGGTTTTCCCCTCCAGAAGAAAAAAAAAAAATAAGGTCGGAACCCTCTATGATTACCCTGAATAACCATTAAACGAGTACGTATGTAACATTTTACAAGCTTTTATTAAAATAAAAATAGTAAAAAGAGTTCGTTTATAATTAATCTCTCCACCTATAGTCTGATTCATAATTAGGTGTCCAAAATGTAAACAAAGAAATGTCACTGTCAAAATTAACACGAAACAATAACTTTAACAAACTCAACAAAAAACGAAAATTTAACAAATATACACAATTTAACAAACGCATTATGTAAACGAGAAAACATTCGAATTCGATCACAATCACGAAAATGAATAATATCAGTTACGAAACTTAAAACTGACAGCACAAGAAATGTCTTGGATTCCGATTGTGTTACCATTATCACATTTAATTTTCTACCATAAACTTTGTTTTTTATTATTATTACTGTATGGGACGAAATTGATGTGATATAAATATTAGAAAATGTGAATTAATGTTAATTTATTTAGATTATTATTTTATTATTGTTGTATTACTTTAATATCGACAAAAATAAGAAATTACCATTTCTAACGTATTTTCTTGATAGGTCAACACCTTTGTTTACATTTTGGACACCTAATTATGAATCAGACTATAGGTAAGTATTTTATTTTTCACTTATTTAATCAACGTCACTGCAAAACTTCAAGTTATTGTCAATCTATAAAATATTACTTTCAGAATGTGTGAATATTAACCTATTTTATATCATCTCTTACAAAAACAGAGATAAAATGTTTACGGAAGAAACAAAAAAATCGACGCGAAATCGTTTCTACCAGCACGTCAATAGTTTAATATGGAAGTCTTACTTGCAAAGACAGTAAGTAATTTTACGTTCATAGATTAAACTTGTTTATTTTATTACTACTATTTATAATGATTTCTAATACACATAACTACTTAGATTCAAACCTCAGAGCCCCGACAGAGAGCAGAGTAGTTTTAATTTACTCGTACTGACTCGTAGGTAAATACATCTATGACTCGTATATAAATCAGAAGGTGGTGTAATATGAACGTCTCAATGTGTCGGAATTTCAGAAATTTCCACCATCGCAAAGGGCTAGATTAAGTTAAACTTATATTATAAGTTATCAAGGAAATATTGTCAAATCCTTGAACTTTGAAGTATTGTGCGTTATTTGTTCGGGTTTTATTAACCTTGTCGATATTTACTCGCTAAATGATATTAACAGCTGCATCAAAATTATTGCTAATTAAATAAGTGTGATCCGCCAATAATCATACCAATTAAATTATTTCATTGTACTTGTACCTCCCTATTTAATAACCGAAATTATGATAAGGTAGATCAAGTAATGTCATGTCATGGCTGCTCTAGAATATAATATCCAGCGGCTTCCTAAGAAGATTAACTTAAAATGATGATGTATCCAAGTATTCATAGCTACTTTGGGATTGGAATGAAATAAGAACATCACAAAACGGCACTTAGCAATATGAAGTTTCTCCTAATTATGGCAAAACAAAATTTCGATGTCGGATTAAGTATAATTCTTAAATTTTCTAAATGATAATCGGACATCATAGTGTCTGATTATCATTTAGATAATGGTCGTTAGAAGATAACTTTCAAGAGACGAAAATACAAGTCATTACAACCATCGTACATTTTTCATCCTTCTCCCCAAAAGTCAGCCTAGCAATGCAACTGATCTTTGTGTATTTTTTTTATACCTACTCCTATTTATATTTGTTTACCCACAGACGAAGATGGCGCCTTCTGCTGGTAGAGACGCTATTCGCTGGCGTCCTGTTCCTTGTGGCGGTGTTCGTCGCGAAGCCGGTCTTCCTAACGCCGCTCCAAGTGGAACCTAGGCCACCCCTCAGCTCTCGAGAAATCCTAGCCACTCTACAAAACAAGAACGTTCTAGGATATGCTCCGAGTATTCCACCGTATACGACTATCATGCTGAGAGTTTCGGATCTCTTGGGACTCGGTATGATTTTCAAAATATCAGCAACGCCTGTGATTTTTATTGAAATATATAATCTTTTTACTTTTGCTATGTTAGTCTTTACAATATTGTAATAAATACTAAACAAGAAAAAAAATACTAAAAATAAATAAAATAATAGATACGGTTTCCTATAGTAGGTATTTTCTTGAGTACCTATAAGAAATTGGCAAAATTCCCAAGAACTTCTGCTTGGCTGCTGGCTATAGCTAGAGTTGTGGAGCCATGGAAAGCAAAAAGATAGCTATAAGTTAATGTATACCTACATTTACTACTATAGTAACTTTATTACATGCAGAAATACTAAGCGCACAAACACAAGACGACCTGAACGATTTATTGTACAACCGTTCCAAAGGGACTTCTATGAAGAATCCGGTTATTTGGGTGATTTGGGGACCTACGGTTAGAACTTTTTATTTCTTAATAGTTGCAAACGTCCATGATAAGAAGAAGAAAAAAAGAATGAATGAAAGAAGAAAAAGAAGAAGTTGTCGATGCTACGATGACAGGAATCTTAACTGAACTCAATTTTAGGTTCTTATATAAAACAGTATATCAATTTTTTGTTTAAATATTTCTGTGAGCTAATAAAATCTGAATCGACAACATTATTACGTTTCCTAGTTATCCTTTACTAAGTCAATTAGACGTACACTTTAATTGGCCAATTAACACATCGCCATTCAATGAGATGTGAAATTGATGTTGATTTTCCTACAGGTACGTTTTCTTAAAAACAACACGTTAAGTCGTTTAAATGCCTCATTGTTTATTATCTTATACTTATATAAAATTCTCGTGTCAGAATGTTAGTTACCGTTAGTACTCCTCCGAAACGGCTTTACCAATTTTCACCAAATTTTATATGCATATTCAGTAGGTCTGAGAATCGTCATCTATCTATTTTTCATACCCCTAAGTGATAAGGGTTGTTCACCCTTAATTTTTTTTTATTTATATGGCAACACAACGCTTGCCGCTAGTAAGTTTATAATATTATAAATGTTCGAATTTCTTTGCCATAGATATACAATGTTATAGCGAAAAAAATATAATTCTATGGTCAATGCGGTGTTGCCGGAGTCGAAACACAAAGAATTCTTTTTTCAAATGTTACTCCATTTTATTTCATTTCTTAGACAAAGTGACCAGCCACAATTAAATAAGCATTAGTACGTAAGTCTACAAACAGCCATAATTAAATCATTTAAACAATTACATCCTAGGATAATAACATCTGGAGGTTCAGCATACGGAGTACAGAGCGTGCCCGCTACGCCACGCGTCTCGATCACACCTCGAACCAGAACTCGCACCTTCGCAGCGGCTTCCTGGCAGTCCAGCTGGCTGTCAGCAAGGCCATCCTGGAGCACGTCAGCGAATCTCAGCCCGACTACGAGGTAACTCTTATAGATGTAGACTTCTGGTTTATCTCAACGCTATCTTTATTAACTATTAGGCATATCTGGAGGATTCTGGTTTATATCATCTTAATTAATATAGGTAAATCACGTGGAAATGTCTAAGTACGCGCTATTTTTATTTTTTGAAATCACTTGTAATATAATGAATATTGGTGAGTGTGAAAGATTGGTGACAACTTGAAGGATATTTTTGAACCTCATAGGGGGCGCTCTAGTCGAGATCTTAAATACTTTGCTATGGTAGAATAATGCCTGGCCTTTAATGTACCTGCATAAAAAAAAAAGTGTAGAAAAAATCGAAAAGTTAATTAAAATAATTAATGTAGTTAATGATATTCCTTATTAAAATATTAAGAATAAAAATATTAACTTGTGTATGGAATAGTGTTTTCTTATTAATTTTAGTTTTTTTTTGGCAATAAAAAATGATATAAATTAAAACTGGATTTTAGTGAATTATAAAATAATAAAAAAATCGAAAAAGATTTTTGCCGAAACCCGGGATTGAACCTTTAGATCTTCAGTCTAACGCTCTCCCAACTGAGCTATTTCGGCTATGGATGTTATGACGAAATTAAGGAATACATTGACAAATAAAAATTTAATGTTAAAAAAATGTTTATTTACCATTGTACTGTATTCTGTTCATGAATATATTATTATGTATAATGTGGTTACGACTAATATTAATCTTTAAGCGCACGGAATAAAGTTCAAAACTCTGCACGCGTATACGCATAAGCGTCGATTTACTAAATTTAAACTTGAGTTATTTTTAATCTATTAATATGAAAGAGAAAATCATTTTTAACTTAATTATAATAATAAATGAAATGATTTTGGTTAATATGGTTTAATATTTTAAACATATTTTTTCAATCAATCTTTTATCGTATCATTGTCCAATATCAGGTATTGAACGCAGTATCTGTATAGGTCAATGACACGTAATTACGCAATATGGTTGACGTGTTACTTACTAATCGGTAACTCAATGTCGTTTTGTACTTCGAAGAACTTGAATATCGCTGCAAAATCTTCCTTGTATTGTTGTTGTATCTTCCTCCTCCTGCAATTCATTGTATTTATTAAAATAAAATATTTAGGGCCATTTATGTCTGTTACCAATGTACTTTGTATCGTCCTTAAAGTAACATTATAATGAAAGTGTTTGCATTGCATTGCATTTACTTTATAGCGCATACCAATATGGCACACATTTGTGGATTTATCTGATTGTAGAGTTATTTCAGTATTTTTTTTATTTGTATGCAGATTGCAGAACGCTTAACATGTAAAGGAAACATTAATTTCCAACACTTTTCAGTTACTATACTTATAGTCATTCATTAGGATTTTACTTGTATCGTGAGTATCACAGGACACACATATAGTAATACACAAACACTGAGACACAACACAGAAATATAATACATACTATGTCATTTGATTATCTGTCAGGCCGGAAAACGAACCCGGAACCTTTTGCATGTTAGAGTGGTATGGGACCGCTCCGCTATGTCGGTAGTATAGTAGCTGTGAAGTTTAACCCAATATGTGCACATGCCTATCATTGTACGAGTCAGCAATAAAACCAATCTGCTATTCTAAACTTTTCTTCCAGATAAGTCTTCGATCAATGCCAGTGTCGCCACTGATGCAAGAATCACGCGTGAGGCGCGCCATCTCGAATATTCTGATGTGCTTCACCATGGCGCTGCTGCCGCCGGTGCTGGAAACTGAAGCCCTGGTGGTCACGGAGACGGTCAGCAGGTTTAAGGTGAGTATAAATTACAAGCGATAAAAGTTCTAAATAATTGCAAGCTCCTATTCTAATTCGATTCAGACTGAGGGCGGTCGTAAACGTTGCTCTTTCTTAGGATTAATATCAAATGCTTGAATAATACAAAAACAAGGCAGAAAGACTAAATAAGGTAGTCCTTATGGAACGTAATAACGACGATAATTCTCTTGCAGTTCTCTATTCTCAGATTGTTCGTTAAGTTAGCCATAGTTTAAGTAGCCTATCAGTAAAAATATTAATTTTATAGTCTTCCAAAAAGGCACAGTTATAACTATTTTCGTGTTTGAAAAATATAAAAAAAAAATAGTTTTTAGATCATTTACAAATAAAACGATATTTCTCCGCACTTACTCTTCGATTTCGTGTTTTTGCACCACTTAACTGCGCATGTCGGCATTGTTCCGCGTAAATTACACCATGATAGCCATTTAATGGTTCCTTCTATTACAAGGCAGTGAGATATCTATACTTATCTATGATTCCCTATTACTTTTATCGGCAGCGTGCCCTTCGCATTCGTGACGTATCATTCCCTTCGATGTACGTGGCGTGGGTGGTGTACGCGTGCCTGACGGCGCTGCCGGCGTGTGTGCTCGGCTCCATCACGCTCATCCTGGTGTTCCGCTGGATCCACCTGTTCTACACCCTCATCCTCGTGTTCGCGTACACCTCGCTCATGATCATGCTCGCCCTGATCATGGCTATGTTTCATAATCGAGGTGGGTTGCTATTGATTATGATTGCCTACCTACGTATAGTACGATAGGGCTTTTAAATTAAGATTGTAATACCTTTTGGCTCCTTATTTACCTGTGGAAAATGTTGTACATTTGGTCCTCTTATCGTAAATTTCATCATTATAATCATCATCAACCCAATATTATCCCACTGCTGGCTACGGGTCTCGTCTCAGAATGAGAAGGATTTATAAGGATCGTAAATTTAGATATGAGAAATTCAGGGTTTAGATTCCAGAAACTTACTCCATTTACAGACAATCCATTTACAAACTTACTTACTGTGAGGTAAAATATACCAATACCAGTTCAGTGGCGTATTTAATGTACTTAGTGATTTAATCTAAGCTGTTCTCATTTTGTAGGCATGCCATAATCCATGTATTATAAGCTTGCCATGTATTGATTTCTTCTTAATTGATTAATTTCTCTTTCAGCCCTCATTGCTTGCATCTGGACTACCCTCTTCACTTTCCTGCAGACCTTCCTAGCAGAGCTACTCGTGCATCACCGGGTTGACGACACACATCCAGTTTTGACGTTCATCCTCCATATTATTATACCCCCTCTGGGCCTCGTGCATGGGTTTAACGAATTTGCCCTTTTGCAAACGGGGAGTGAGTATTTTCTATTTATTTGTCGTAAAGTTGTTTAGGAGTTTTGTTTCAGTAAAATTGCTTTAAATTTCTTTGCTTTTCTAAAAGTCTTTGTTTTATAATATTTTTGCTTAAGTTTATTAACTTTAACGCTCATATAAATAAGATCACAGTCAGGTTAATTAAATTAAGCAATTATTTTCATTTCTTCCTCTGCAACTTCTTCGCATTATTTGTCATTTCTTCATCTTCATTATGATAAATCCAGGTAACTGGTATGAGGTTGCTATCCAGAGAGCTGAATCAATGAGTGGTCTAATTTTATACAGTAAATTCTTTAATTTCTTTATAAATACTTCCGCATCGTATTATTTTGCAGAATTGGCCAACATCCGTGGTGAGGGACACTCCACAGTATTCATATTGTTTTCTTGGATTATAATGATACTATTCTATTTCGGGGTATTGATGGTTATGCAAAGGACATTAAAAGAGAGATCTATAGGAGGCCAAGTGTCTTGGAAATCTATAATATTTAAGGAAGTGGAGGTACGATATGTTTTAATGTTGTATAAGTGATATAAATAAGTACTGGGCAATGTAAATCTAATTATTTAAATTTTAATTAAAGGATTTAAATAGATTACGTCGGTTAGATACACCCACCGGGAGAGAGCGGGAACAGTTGCAGGAAGTGGACGAATTGGTTGCAAAAGCTATTAGTTTCCGTAACGTTACTAAGGTATTTAATATAATATTTATATTTTTGTATTCTAGATAATTATTACCAGTTGCTATAACGGTGAGGGAAAAATTGTGAGGAGATCTACACGCCTGAATTATTTAAGAATAAATGTTAAAGATGCGTAAGGTCTACCAAACTGCACTTGGCCAGAGCGGTGGACTGTCACATAATTGCCTCTCTCTCTGTTTGAAGACCAATTCCCAGCAGTGGGATAGTGATGGGTTGACGATGACAACGACGTATTTTATGCTGATTAAATAAAAGTAGATGTAACTAAATTGAAATCATGTTATAAAGTTAGATATGCAATTAAAATGAAAATATTTTTAATTCAGACTATAATGGGCGATACTGTACTGAACAATGTAACCTTCGATATCTACCGCGGGGAGTTCACGATGCTGTACGCTGAACAAGTACAGCAACGGATGATCATCACTGTTGAAGATTTGTTGACTGGTTAGTTCATTTAAATATAAGACGAATCGCACAAAACTTGCCCTATTACCGCGAAATAAGCTTTAGTAGCATATAATAATGATATTTAAAATAACTCTTAGTAAAGTTTTAAAAATATTAAAAAAAATGTATTTTTAGTTTTTTATAAAGGTTCAGAATCTGAATGTTTCCACAAAACTCGAAAAAATTTCGATGGATTGACATGCTACATATATTTTCATTAAACATTTTATATAAGCTTCACCTGTATGTCTATAACATTATCCTGATTTTCTGTCCAGTATCATGGAAAAAAAAACAGAAACTAACTTATTATATTAACGCCTGTAGATTTTACAGCGCAATGTCAAACTGAGCGTTGTCGCCCGTATGAAAAATATTTTCTAGGTAATAATTTTGTTGTTTGTAAATTATTTTTTACTCTCTAGGTCAATTGTTCATTAAAGCGTGCTTTTTAATTTTTTTTAATTATGTTTTTTATCTCTAAACTCAGACAGGTTTAATAATTTCCGCTTAAACACGCTGCGAAGCGTGGCTGGGTTTATCAAGTTGGTACGTAGATTAGTAAAGATTCACCTACTCACCTCTAATAAGAAAACGTAACCAGTTTTGACAATTTAAATTGTCACTGTCATCTATTTTCGTGTTTAAAAAAATTTTAAAAAGCATGTTTAGAGCATTTACGAATGAAACGATATTTCTCTGCAATTTTTCTTCGATTTCGTGTTGTTTTTGCACCCCTTAACTGCACATGTCGGCATTGTTCGTAAATGACACACCATGACAGTCGGAAACGTAATGGGAAAACAGTCAGCCATTTTACGTATGTGTCTGCCAATTACAAGGTGGTGAGATATCTATATTTATCTATAGTTGGTTAATATTAAACTTTAAAATAAAAAAAACATATATACGGTCGAATTGAGAAACGTCCTCCTTTTTTGAAGTCGGTTAAAAACGATGATATTATTAAGAAATATAAATACTTTCAGGCTTAACATACCCCGATAAGGGTACAGTAAACATCCTGGGCGAGAACATGGCGGCCGGCAAGAACCTGATGACGCGGCCGCACATGACGGGCTACTGCCACCGCAGCAACTTCCTCGTCGAAGACCTCACCGTGGAGGAGCATATTAATTTGTTTCTTGGAGTATGTATTAGAATCAGATTCCTTTAAGGTTATAATTATAGTCGAATCCTTATAAAGTATTTTAGCTGTCTATGTTTTAATATAGTACATAATAATTCCATTTGAAAGATTTTTCTCTTCATTTCAAGCAAATATTAGGCCATTTTAAGACACCACAAGGCATATTGTACTACCCACGTCTTGTATAATAAATGTGACATTGCAACCCGTCGGTCGACTTGAGTCAGTCCTACTTCGGTAGCGGCGAGAGACGGACGTGTAGGTAACGCACGAATCACGAAAGATATTTCCTCGAGTTCCAATCCCTCTGTTAGAGTCCCAAGACACAACATTATTTATCCGTACCTTCGGTTACCTACTACTTTAAAAATGTTCCATTCGAAAAAGTAACTGATTCTAATAATATTTGAAGTATTGTTCGGATTAATCCGGGAGATGGCGGACAAAGTGTATGAGAGGCTTTGATATTGGATTAACGGCTCTTTAGTATTTCATCACAATTTCAACTCTTAGGGAGGTAATTAAAGAAAAAGAGTAATCTGAAAAATGGAGAAAATAATCTTATTTTTCTACTTATACCTGCAGATATGTTTATGGCAAGAATCTGATCAATACATAACCGAGTATGGGCACATCCGTCTAACGAGACTCCTAGCTGATTGCGATCTGGAGGGAGTCAGGCAAGAGTATGTGCGCAATGTGGACCAATACTACCGAGCACAGCTGTGCTGGGCTCTAGGTATTCTGCTGGAACCGAGGGTATGGAATACTACTGATATTTTTTTTATAAGATAAATAACAAACGAGCACGCAGTCCATTTGATGGTTAGTGGTCACTACCGCTCATCGACATCATTAACCAACTCTATATAAACCAGGAATTCTACCGTACGCGATGTCATTTCTGAGCTTTAAGACCTCAGTTGCCCATTCGTATGTAAGTCAGTCGGCATTATAACATAAGAACTAGTTGATGTATGATTATGAACTTCGAAAGAAGCATTAGAAACAAAATTACATAGAAGAACGTTCTGATGTTCTAGTACCTATGTATAATTAGGTAAGTATGAAATTTTCTTTTTTTCAGGTTATTCTGATACCAAGTTTTCAAGATAAACCAACTTATGTGTCAGTTATAAAAGACAAGATCATGGTAAGCAACTACTTACTTATAGTTTGTCAAATAATCGTGAGTCCCACAAATCTTATTGAAAAATCTACTAATGTTATTCTTTACAGCAACATAAACAATACTTAACCATTGTCAAGCTCTGCTTGTCCAGTATCAAGTTGGAGTTTGCTGATCGAGTATTTCTTTTCGACAGCAAGGTACTAGTATTCGGAGGGACCCCTGCTTACATGTTCTTTAAATACGGTAACTATGATATATGCACATAGCTTCACCTCTATCAATTGCTACCAGTTATATATTGTTTTAAAATTTCTATTCTTTGGTAACATCCCCTGATATCTGCAGAATCCATGGTTAAACTTAAAAGGTAATAATAGAAAATAATGTACTGCGTGGGTTGAATTAGAGTTCACAAAGTATGTCGGCCTGTATATTCTGTGAGTAAAGTGTAGAATAATAAACCAATGAATCGTCTTTACTTGGCTTTAATATTTATTGCCTCAAAGCTTAGCTTTTAAACCTGTGAGTCTAAAAATTTGCAATTGCATATGTGCATGAAAAATTTGTCACTAACAAGAATTGAACAGAGATGAAAGCTAGTTTTAATAGAAAATATATATATTCTTTGCGCAGGTCGTGAATACCGTGTGCGTATAACATTCCGGTACGGCAGTCCCACTGATGTGGAGGCAATCGCAGAAATGTTAGACAGGGCCGTAAAAGCCAACGCGACTATCAGAGCTCATCTCGGCTCTCTGCTGATCCTGAGATTACCGGCGAGTCCCACCTCTGTGGCTGCAGCTCTAATAAAAGATTTAACTGACAATTCAGATAAATATGGCATCGTTTCCATGAATATCAGTTTGCCAGATTCTGAAGAAGTTTGTAACAGGTAAAGATTTTTGCTATAAAATACCTGCTTTTCAACACTATCTTCTAATTCACTATTAACTTATATTTTGAAGGTAACATTATTGTTATTTTAAATCTTTATTATTTCAATTTTAATTACTAATTATTTTGTAAAGTTATTACTTCAATTTTAAATACCTATAGGGCTATTCATCAGTCAAGGGTTATAGGACATGAGATGTCTACTTCACAAGATTTATCGAGACAAGCGTTACGAAGGATCGCTGGTAAGGAACCATAAGTATCAGAAATAAATGAATTGAAAAATAAATAAATATCTTCGATATTCATGTATTTAACCTCACCTATCCTATTTATCTAGATTCTGCGCCCTGGAGAAGGAATGTTAGCTTATTTGGAAATATACACATGAAGAGCATTGCCTGGAAATATATTACCTTTTATATCTACTACAGGTTTTATTTGATTGTCACGGTAAGCGCATAATTTATAGTTCTAAGTACATACATCTGTCTTACCATTGCCTTGCTTATTTTCTTTCTTCGTCGTTTTCTTCATTTCTGAAAGTCGTGTCCGTTCTGGTAAGCCTTGATGGATGATCTGACCGATCTTCCTTTATACTTGTCTATAATTAAAAAAAATCTTAAAATTCAAAGTGTTCTCGTAGGATCGTATGATCAGAAAATACACCATGTTAGGATTTTGTCACTTCTCAAAAACTGTCGCCCGAAAACGAGGATTGTATTTGAACGAGCTTGCTATAGAAAATATAATGTATGTTATACATAAAATCCGCGAAAACTAAAAAATGTGCAAAAGTAGAAAATGCCCTGCCCAAGCCAACTCAGCACTAGACAGCTGAAAGCATATGTAAATGCAGTACTATAGATTTTTAATTAATTCCACAGGTAATCTCTGCTATCCTGGCTGGTATATTTATCGGTTTATCACTATCCAAATTGCTTAGTGACATGGAAAAAGATCAAGCAACAAAAATATTATTACATGGACAGGTAATTATAAAAATTAAAAAGCTCTTATAAACAGCAAAAATGCTCCTAACTACCCTTGAGGACCTAATTGAAATTCCTTAAATAATTAATTAGGCTGATTGATGTGGTGGTGGTGCTTCTATGGTCGAAACACGAAGAGCTCTACCCTTGAATTTTTCTTTAAATAGAATATAGGAGTAGCAGACGAGCATACAGTCCACCTGATGGTAAGTGGCTACTGCCGCCCATGGACATCTGTAATCAACCCCAGATAGGATTAGATATTCCTACCTGAGGTCGGCCACAGATGCGCCGCTACCCCTGAGGACTAAGCTGGAACGCCTCGGAAAAGTCTGTCTCCCTTACCACACCCGTCAAAACGGAACACAGCAGCGCCTAACACTGCTGTTATATTATGAAATGTTAGACCCTGCATTTTACATATTGCTTTAATTGCTTTAAGGTAATGACAGTGGAGGCCTTAGAGCAGAAGACGACCTTAGTTTTACGTTTGGAAAATTCCAGAGACGCGATATCTGTTGCAAATGCGTTAGTTAAAGCAATTCTTAAAATTTAACAAGAAACACACAAAAGACAATGATTAATTAATACTAAATTATTTTGTTTTGGAACTTATAAATTAGGTACTTCGCACTTTGATAACTTTAAAAATACCATAGAAGTTTGAGGAGTTTCTCAAGGAATCTTGCTTGTATTTTTATTGTATACATTGATATGACACTTGTACCCAATATTGTTACTCTCGGAAAAATGCTGAATGATGTTGAAAAATATTTCAGTTACGTTCTATCAGAAACGGGAGCGACAGAGAAGGAAATAGAGAACATGGGCTACACTGCTCTCTCAAAAAATGAAGTAAGAATGTTTTTACTCAGTCCATTTTGAATTTTGTTTTGTTAAATTTAAATTTTGTTATAAAACGTATTGATCTTTCAGAGCATAACAGAGTATCTGGCTACACGTGCAATTGATTCTCCTCAGCACTATGTCTACATGTTCGCTTATGGAATGGACGTTTTCACTGATGACAATGGAACCCTAAATGTTGGTTTTTCATTTTAATCCGCTTATTTTTACCGTATAGAAAAAGTGTAGTTTACTTAAGCTATGTTTTCCATTGTATCATCATATTATGTACTTCTGAATTGTGTGTAAGTTAGAATTCATTGTAACTCATATGTCCTTTAACCACAGCTTATTTATATCACTTTTACACTATGTCCTTAAATAAGCAATCATAATCAATTTTTGCTAAATAAATTAGAAATTTGTCAATTTTTCTATGCAAAATTTGTCAAATTTTAGACTTTGGTTGGCTAAAAATAATTACGATTATGGAGTACCTGCTAATGGGGGATAGTGGCCTACATGCTCTCTATTTGTATTATATAAATATAATAACATCTTCAGGTCCTAGCTCTATACAGTCCAATGCATCACGACGATGGAGCTGCAGCTCGGTCCATAGCTCGTGCCCACATGGCCCTCATCAGGCACTACACTTCGATGGATGCCACTATTGAGGTCACTGATGACCCTCTCGCATTGGATTTGACACCGGTACGTTTCTAGGAGATATCTTAACTTATCATATCTATTTAAAGTATAATGTAGAGTTCTAAAGCGCTGGCGTGGTTTTGCACTGCCTTGGGAATGAAATGGATTTTTTTGTCTCCCCAAGTTCAACAAGATCCTAATAAAATGATATATGCCCAATGTCCATGCTTATGTCTTAATTCGATTTGTCATTAGTTTACATTTCATTTTAGTGGTTACGTGACGCTGCCACACCTCCTCTAATGATTCAAGTCCTTCTCATATTAACGATTTCTCATATAACACTTCTGCCATCCAAGGAATATGGACTTATAAGACATACTCAGGTGAGTACATACCGCTCTATAAAGTACTTATCTATGAATAACTTATCTTATTGTACTAGAGACAAAGTTTTAGTTTGGCCCAGAATTATCAGTTCATCGTCGTATGTTCAGTATGTTCAGTATCGTTATTATGGGCTATTATTATTTTCATGATTTGTTTTTATTTTTGGATTGTAACAAACCATTATGCTGTGCTCTAATTAGGGGTTTATTGTTCAAATTCAGATTAAATCTGGTTAAATTTTGAAAAAGATTTCTGCAGTGTTTTTAAATACTTGAATAATTTTAAAATGTAAGCTTTTCTTCATATCTACTTATAGAGCAATGCGTTTGACTTTTCGCCGGTCAGCTACTGGATAACACTGTACATATGTGACCTGGTGCTGTACTGGATGCTGGTGGTGATAATGACCGCTGTCATGATCCTGCTCATGTTCCTGATTGCACCGACACACTTTAATTATATGGATCTTGGTATGGGAGCTTTGACTGGAGTCGTTATAGATACCACAATAAGCACATTATTTATAAATTGGTACATATACTGAAGTTGTATTAAAAAGTGCGTTCATGTATTTTATGAGTATATTAAAGTAAAAGGGGTATTTCCAAAGAGACATTTCTTCCATTAAAGTTTATATCAATACTTCATCATTTTCTTATTAAAGTCATGTTTTAATTTTAATGCAATGTATAAAGGCTGTAAACTAACCAAGAATTTTACGTACCATATCTGACTTTACAATAAGATCTTATCTTGGTGCCACATCACTCGTAAAATGAAATCAATAGTTTTGAACTACGATGCCACTGACGGAGATACTGTAGTTTATAATGAAATATTATAATCAATTTTGATTTTATCATTTTACAGTCATAATTCCTTTTATGCTGACGTTTTATGGAATAGGATGCATACCACAGGCTTACCTTTTCAGCCTGAGTAAATGGTCAGCACTCAATTCTATGACTTTTGTGATTGTTAATATTTTGTTCGGTGAGTATAAAATAGTAAATAATAAATATAATAATAAATATTAAAAAAATGTTAACATTGACAGTTGCAATAGGAACATGAATAAATGAAATAATTATTTACTGGCATAATGTAACACATCAGAATGAGGTTTTGGGCTAATGAGCTCTTACACAATACAAGCTCTTGGGTACAGTCAAAAATTTTCAACATTACTTACTTATGTTTAATCCACTGCTCATGGCATGGATTTTGGAATAGCCCACATTCCGCCACGCATACTAAGTGTGGTTCCTTTTATGTACACAAAAATATAAAAGAAAAACCAAAATCCGTTTTCTGAATTTAAGGTGACAAGTGTGCTATACTATTTTTTATATTCTAGGCGAAACCACAGTGGTTGCAAAGCTGCTTTATGGGAATGCACTGAACTACGTATTGCATTTCATGAGCCTCTCCCCTCAATTCAATATGGCGTACGCTTTCGTCAAGATTAAGGAAATATTCTTCTACAACAGCGAATGTGTTGTATTCAAGAGAAAGAATCTCTGCACATCGAAAACTCTACATAAGTGTTGTGGTTAGTTTTAATGTGTTCAACTAACTTTTGGATAGACTTTCGCTAAAGAAATTTTACTTAAGTATTTCCGGCATTAAAAATTACGACATTTATTTCTCATTGTAATCGAAATAAGTAAGCAACGAAGTTACAGGGGGTCAAAAATGGGCCGAATTGCTTCGAGAAAAGAATGGTATGGCCGTGCCGCTTTTTTTGGCTCGACTTGGCGAAGGCACTGCCGTGCCTCCGGAACTAGATTTTAAGATAAAATAATGTAATCTAAGTGACAACCAAGAAGGAGTGCAAACCAGACTTATATTATATTTATTATACAGAGCTATATCAGGCGTTCCATCGGCTTTTCAAGTTGATTTTAAAACAATTTAATGACGATTTAATATCATATTTACCCCCATTTGATTTCTTTTTTAACAGACTTCCCAAAGGAAGACAGGTTATCTGTTCGTCGCGTACCTATATATTTTTTCTTTTTTTGTATTTCAATGTCCCTAATTAATACCTATATCGTGTTTGTTATTTAAATTTGAAATTATTTTCCGTATATCATACAATTAAATTAACTTCGACAACTCTCGTTATTTAGATAAATGTGGAGTACTGCAGCAATGTTTCACGAGAAAGAGCTTCTGGTCCCGGGATACGGGAGTCATGATGGAAATAAACGCAATTTTGACGACGGCGTTGGTGTACACGACTCTATTGCTCTTATGGGAGTACAAAGTTTTTCAGAGAACGTTAAAGTACATTGCTTCTCACTGGATCTACACTGAGAAACAGTCTATGGAAGATGATGCATTAGGTGTGAAACATGAGAAAGAGGACGTCCAGAATAAGGTGATGGAGCTGCGGACTAAACAGCGCACTCGTGAGAAAATTTACATAATTTTATCTTGTGTCATTTCCTTAATTATTCCTTCTAGTAAAACATTTTTGAGATAGCAAGGAAGAATGTTAATCTCGCGTAGCCACTCTTTTTTTATACAGACAGATCTAACGAAGACAGGCGGGCTATCTGATGGATAATGTCAACGTCGCCTATGGACGTTTGT
Organism: Epargyreus clarus clarus; assembly: GCA_014595695.2. Classification (NCBI taxonomy): domain Eukaryota; kingdom Metazoa; phylum Arthropoda; class Insecta; order Lepidoptera; family Hesperiidae; genus Epargyreus; species Epargyreus clarus. The sequence continues at coordinate 2,296,063 of JACTTY020000050.1, read as the reverse complement.
AACTAGAGAAGTCGTCAATACGACGGCATTCAATGATGATTCTCTTTTGACTTTTTATTTGAGTCTCATGTAATTACATTTTTCAGAAATTTCATTCAAAAAGTCATCAGAGCTAATAAAATTTTATTGGGTGGGTAGAGCTACTAAGATGTTAAGGATGTAAGTTTAATGTAGGTACTTACATATACCTACTAAAATGGCAAATCGAGATAGGTCTCAGTTTTTACCACAGCATTGCAACAACACAAACTACTTACAATAAACTTTGATACAAGGCATTAAAACTTGACAAAAAAATCGTTTTTCCCAGCTGGTAAATTGGACACTTTTGGCAACTATATTCTCGCCAAAAACGTGTCATACAAGCACATGGGGCGGTATGTGTTACAAAACGTTAATTTCGGTCTAAGCGAGGGTGAGGCGCTGGCGTTGTCGGGGTTGCGGTATCAGGGGAGGTATCACCTGTGCCAGATCCTGGCTGGGCATCTGCTGCCCAGCGAAGGCCAGCTGTGGGCTATGTCCAAATGGAAGTTACAGATGCAACCTTATATGGTAAGTAATGTTATCTACGTCATCCTTTAAGGTCTTTTACAGTTTGAAGTGATTAATTTTAGTAAACGTATGTACCTAAGTAGACAAATTGGAGATAATATTCAACAATTGTTTAAACCACCATCATTATAAAAGATATATCTGTACCTACTTAAGTCAGTTTATTGTTTAATTTGTTTAGTACCTAAAAACAGAGATTTATGGCTTTTTTCACTTCGTATTATATTATCAACAGTAAATTTTAAGGGTATAAATTAATAATCGACAATACTATGTACCCGTAAAATCGTCCAGGTTTAAACACTTATTACCTATATAAAATACGACCCGCGTGGCGAAGCGGTCACCTTACCGGTGTGACGCGCAGAGGGTTACGGCTTCGATCCTCGACCGGATATATACATATCTAATAAAAAAATATAGCCTATGTTACTCGTGGATAATGTAGCTTTCGAATGGTGTAAGAATTTTTAAAATCGGTCCAGTAGTTTTTGAGCCTATTCATTACAAACAAAGTTTTCCTCTTTATAATATTAGTGTAAATAAATTAACAACCAAATGCAACGTTAAAACATATCAATTTTCTACACGAATTGTTTCAGTATTCCCGTAACGTGTCTCTAAGCTGTGAACTGGATTCCTTGCCGCACTGGATGACTGTGTACGACGCTCTGGAGATGATTGGGAGGCTACGCGGAGTCCCTAGGGAACATATGAAGACAGAACTCATGAAATATATAGATGCTTTAGGTTATCTATCTATTTTGATTAGCTCAAAGTTAAAATAAGTAGGTGACCGTCGTATGAAAGTGCTACTGTTAGCATCGCCAGTGCTAGAACATATGCTCGTATTTCTCCTTAATATTAGCAAAGTATAGTAAAGTGCTGTTTTTTGGTTTGATAGTATAGCAATTCGACGAATTATTACAAAAAAATGTTGTCAAACTTTAAAACTATAAATTAAATACTTAACAACAAGGATTTTAATACTAATACTTATAACAGCATTTTTATTTTTCAATCCGCAATGAGAATTCTTCATTCCTCTCCTACCTTGGACAGTAGTTAGGTATAGAAAACCCATATAACCTATGGAAATCCTTTCCTATATATCAAATTATATATAGGAAAGGACCTGAGGAAACTATTCCAGTATGCTACGCCGCTGATAAATAAAAAAATATTATAATAGGCTAACCTAACCTAACCTAACCTATTTCCCAGAGCTCCACGACTTATCGGACACGTATATCATCCGTCTCCGTACGACGGAGCGCAAGCGGGTGAACTTCGCGGCGGCCATCATCGGCGCGCCGCCGGTCATCGTGCTGGACGAGGCCACTGCTTACCAGAAGTACTCCGTGCGGCGCGCCATGTACTACATCCTCTACCATCTGAGGCGGCGTGGACATGCTATCTTTACGTCATCTGGCAGGTAGAACGGCCAAACTGCTAGTCCGCTGTGAATATAGAAAAGAGTCGCAACAGCAGATTGTAGATTTTAGCGGGACGAAAACAGCGCGGGTACAGGCACCCTCCGCTGCCCGCTCTCGCCCGCGGGTACATAGCTGTTAGTGTGCCCTTGTTGTCGCTACGGAGTATAATATGTTTGTAGTAGTGTTCGACCCCATTGGCTCTCTGCTTACACCTGAGCGCAACAACTTCAGAGCGGACTAGAAGTTTGGTGCGGATTATCTTATATATAAAATTCTCGTGTCACAATGTTAGTTACCGTACCTACTCCTCCGAAACGGCTTTACCGATTTTCACAAAATTTTATATGCATATTCAGTAGGTCTGAGAATCGGCTACTATCTATTTTTCATACCGCTAAGTGTTAAGGGTTGTTCACCCTTAACATTTTTTATTTATATGGCAACACAACATTTGCCGGGTCCGCTAGTCTTTACATAAATCTCAGTTAAGACGATCACGAAAAATTTTAAATGTGTTTTTTTTTCTAATTTCAATAACAGCTACGGATTCTATCTTTACCTTTTAAGATTGCGTCACTTCCATCCTTTTATCACGTCTTATGATGGAATGGCACGCTGTGGGAAGCATTGTTTTTTAGCAAAATCTTACAAAATAGATTTTCGTTTTGTAAATTGGTAGTTCCTACAGGACGTTTTCGGCGCCGACCTACGTCGTCGTCGATCATAGCGAACGAAACGACAACGCCACGCCACTTATTAGCGCTTATAGACACATCGTAATTAAAATATATAAAAAGTATATAATTTTTTCAGTGTGGAAAGTCATATGCCAGTGACAAACCGTTTGGCCATTCTGGTGGACGGTCACATATACGACATCGACCAAATAGACAACTTGGTGGAGCGGTACAGTACCAAGGGTTACACGGTGGTAGTGCATCTCAAATATGAGGTGGACGTCACGAGAATATTCGCGAAGTACTTCAAAAGCTTCACGATCAATGACTCCACTGAGGTACCTACTTCGTTTAGGTGTAATGGTTATTTGCAATGTTACTATGTAAGCTAGTAATGTGATTTGATACACTAATTTTAAAATAACGGCCAAACGCACGGTAAGTGCTTACTGCAGCCCGTGGACATACGTAAACAGCTGTATGAACTATAAATAACAAGAGTCTCTCTCAGCCAGAGAGAGATCAAGAGTCAAGATGCTCTACTTTGAAGTCAATCACAAATGCTTGGCTATAAGTACCTGAGGACTAAGGTGATCACCTCATATGTAAGCCAGGCATCATCCAGTTTGTGGACCTTCTAACTTACTTGCTTGGAATGCTTGTGTTTTCCTAGTCTTTAAATTTTGACTACATATCCATCATATGAGTTTAAATATAAATGTAAGATGAAAATTAGAAAAATCAAAAGCGCCACCAATCCACACAAAAACATAATCGATCTATACTTCCTAGGATTGTAAGTCTTAGTCTCAAACAGTAGATAGCCAAAAGTAAATTATGTTATCAACAGGTCCTAGTCAATATACAAGTATTGGACAGCGATCTTAATTGGGCGACTATATTCGAGAAAATGGAAAAGCTACAAGCAGATCACCATGTGGTCTACTCTTATGTCGTATCGGCGATCCCCATAGATTACATATACAACACAATCATTATCAACGAGACGGGTAAGAAAGTAGCCGTAAAACCAAAGTCCTGGTGCCTTAAGTGTCTCTTACCACATAAACCAAAGGTGCGCCCCTCGAAGGAAAAGTTAAAAGCACTTATGCCGTTCGAGAAGAAATACTATATAACCAAGCTTAAGGAACTGCCTTGGTCTGTTATTTTCAACAGATAATTATCAGAAAATATTTTTGACGCTAGGTAGTCTTGTCAGAGTGCCTGCGCCACCTATACAAAAGTTTGAGCTACCCTCCACATTTCAATGTAGGCCCTCTGTCCTGTCACGCGAGTTGGTTTCGGTCCACATGAGTGCCATTCGTATCGTTTCACGCACGCGGGTTGCGGCGACTGCAATCTTAATTTACGCAACAGATCCGCGTGACAAGAAAAAGGCCCTTAGATTAGTTTTGTTGTAAGCATGTTTCGTTAATTTTAAGCAAGATGATTCTTGTAGGTTTTGTTTGAAAGCGAAAGCTGTGAACTAAGCTTTATTTTATAATAAGTTAGTAGTATTTTAGTTGATTTAAATAATAAAGATTGTTGTGATGATTGACAAGTTTTAATAAATATGTAATACTGGTTAATACTTGTTTTACATACAAAAGCATACATACAATTTAGGGGCCGTTCAAGTATTACGTAACGCAATTTTTGAAGATTTTTGACCCCCCCTCCCCCCCTTGTAACGCACCGTAACGTTTTTCTATACCCCCCCCCCCCCCTAACGTTACGTAACATTCAAGTGTCAATTTTTACCCTAAACTGGCTAAAAAGTTATGTTATAGTTTTTATCATTGGGATACTTTTACTTACATATTTACTTTATAATACTAAGAAATAGAACAAGAGATTTTTAATGCGAATAAGAGTAAAAACTAATAAAACATCAACTCATGGGCAGGCAAAAATATACTTGTCCTTTTTAACTACACCTAGTCGCTGTCGGATCAAACAGATACTCGATGCGAATTAAGTATGAAATGTCAAATGTGTGAAAATTCGGAATTGTTCAGTCGTGCATCTATTCCAAACCTATACGAATGTCATTTAGGTGGACGCCGCGCCGGCTCACGAAACCTTTAATGATAAATCAAACTACTATTTCGATAAATCTAACGTCGATAGTCCTAAGCCTGTATAAAGTATGAAGGAAAGATTACAATTCATTATTACTAGTGAGTGCGCGTGCAAACCTTACCGCCCTTACGTATTGATGCAAAGCATGAACGAACTAGCTTCTTAGTCCAAGAATAAGTACCTAGTCCACACCAAATTGTACTAACTAATGAGACTTTATGGGACTAGGTGGAACAGGTTTCTGAATCACGTATTTTTAAATACTAGGAACAGGTATACCTAGTCCCAAATTTACCTAGTACAACCCATCTCTACTTGTCTATAAACACTACGAACGAATACTGACAATGAAAACAACATTAAATGACGTACAACACAATCTAAGGATTCCCCGTGAAATATGAACGAAAAGATTTGCCAACTTGCGAGAACAAATTAAAAATGACAACCAGACTATACAAAGAGCGTGTTCAGCCGAACTAGGTCTCCTGAGTATTCTAAGTTAGTTTAAGTATAGTCAAAGCATAACATACTGCTATACTGTACTATACTTAGTCTAACTCAGAATACTCAGGACTTAGTTCGGCTGAACCAGCTCATTCAAGGGATTTCCCGTAAAACGTAAATGAAAAGGGTTGCCAATTTAGGAGGTTTAATTCCCTATTTTTTTATTAAAAAATGTTACGTAACGTGTATTACGGAAGACCCCCTCCCGCCCCTGTAACGCATCGTAACGTTTCACAAGACCCCCCCTCCCCCCCAAATTGCGTTACGTAATACTTGAACGACCCCTTACACATCATACAAATAATATGAATGTAGGACAGACATTAAGCAAGCTCTTGAAAAATGGTTCTCAAGTTTATATTAACAGAGAAAGTAGTTATACAACACTGAAGAACACACTACACTTATTTTTTGGTAATATTTAAATAGCAAATGAGGATACAGTTCACCCGTTGGAAAGTGGTTACTGCCACCACTTTGAAGGCGGTAGCAGCAGTGTTAAACGTTACTGTGTTCTGGTTTGAAAGGAGACATACTTTCCTGAGGCATTCCAGCTTAGTCCTCAGGGGTAGCGACGCACCAAGAGGCATTACCACGTCTGAGGGCTAAGATGTACCAGCATCTGCATACTTTCCGCCAAAACAAAATAACTATTTCACGCAAGAAGTACTTTATGCACTGTAACTACAAAGTCTGCTAATGTAAACTTGGCATTTAGCATGGTTGACTATTTAATGCCTTTACTAATAAAACTTCCTTTACAATCCTACATTATTTAAAACAATATTATATAGCTAAGCTAGCTAGCTAGCTAGCTAAAAGCTAATTTATGTCAATTACTAATCAACATTATGAGATCATTTGATCACTGAGATTCGAAAAGAATCAATTATTTTTAATAAGCAAGAATATGAGTTGCGCTTCTTGTAAGATAATGTTTACTTTAGATAAACTGCCATTTATATAAATTAAAATATCTGGCAAAAATTAATTGCCGTAGTTACTGGTATAGTACAATTTCTAGAAGAAAATATCATCATATTAATTACATTCTAGAATAACTTAATTCTTCTGAATAACAGTTATTGAATTATATTTAGATATAGTCAAATTTTAAGAAATGTTGATGCATGTTACTTTGATAATTACAATGGAATGAAGAATCAATGATTATAGTTAGTGCAATGAAAGATGACTTGCCCTAGCAGCCATAATACTGGTTTCACATGAAATTCCAGGTTCAATCCCAGGTCCCAACTTTAATGAAACATTTAAGTATACTTTTTGGGATATCAATACCTTAATTCGCATATTAGCCAACTCCACTTTTTGTCAAAATGATTTTTTATTTATTTTGATTTTGTTCAACGCCACTTACTAAACATTTAAAACACATTTTGACAAAAAGTGGAGTTGGCTGATTTGCGAATTAAGGTATTGATATGTTGTTTGTGTATCTTTGTGTGCATAGCACCCACACCACAATAGAATCCCAGTGGATTAATAAGCAAACATTTCTTTCCCTTATTAGTGCAATGTGGTATGAGACCTGTGCAGTTCAGCATTAGAGCCCCTAGCATGCGCCATCATGTTCTCTATCCTATTCGTGGTCTCACGGACCATTGAGAAGTCAGAGAGATCAGGCAAATCAAGAACAATGTGAGCCGAGAGACGTTTATACACGGAACTTGAGTCTTTTTTATTTCGTCTTGCTTCCTCATACTTTAACTGTTGTTTTAAAAATATAGACTGCTTCAACATGTCTTGAATGTTCTGGAAGCTGTTTGCAGCACCGTCCATTGATTTCACTGCACTGAAAGGGAAAATGAAAAATGTTTGAGTTTTTTAGAATTCAGAGATTTAATATTTCAAATTGTCATATGTGTTGTTTAAGACTTCTTAATGTCATAAATATAGTATAGCATTTTGATAAAATCTAAATACTTTTTAGACAAAATATATAAGTTGATATGTTTTATAATCTACTACAAGATCAAAACTGTAGTTGATTGTAATATGTTTTTTATAAAAATGAAATTCTTCTTGACTTCAAACAAGCACAATGGGCACTGCCCAAACAATGTGATAGAGTTTTAATGTTAATAGGATATGGCAACACTATTTAACTTTATTAACTGAAAAATGTTTACAATTAATTACAGAAAATTAAAAATAATAAATTGAATTATAAATATAAAATAACTTATTTACAATTTACATATATACAAAAGTAAAAAAAAAAAAGTGAGCCGTCACGGGACGCCTGGCAGATGTGAAACATCGACATTATTTTGTAAAAGTAATATGCAGAAAAGAACATATTGTGATAGGAACTAAGTATGTCATAATGATAAAATAAAATATTACGATTTTTTCCAGATAACATGGCCACATAAAAATGATGTTCATTTTAAATGACGTATTTACCTTAGAGCATATTCGACGTCATAACACCGTCCTTGCAATTCATGCTGTAGTTTCGTGACCTCTACTCTTCTCTCCACCATGGGCGGCAGAGCCTTCCTTACATGCTCCTGAAGTCTATATAGCGCTAGCGAGGGCTCGTTGGCGACTATATGCATATTCTCTGATATCCGCTCTGCGGCTGTAAGGTTTGAGAATATTTGTAAATGGAGTGTATGTGAGACAAATTTGAAATATACATTGATTCAGAGACGAACCTTTCTTAGCCTTGGCTTCTAATTCTGGATCCCCCTGGTATACAAATGCCATGTTAGATTTTTTTTTAGAACATTAATATTGTAATTAGTATCTGTACAAATAGGAATAAACTATAAAGTAGGAATAATAAACAAATCCAATTTACGAAATTTGTTTTGGAGTTTGAGAACTTTGAGACGAAAATGGAACTGACAAATGTCAATGTCATACGGCGAATTAGAGATGTACGATTGATTGATATATATAGATAGAAAGCCGTTGAGCCGGATCTGAAGTAAACCGGATCTATTATCGGACCGATTAGAAGCCTTCGAGGCTTAATTTGGGAGACACTACCAACACACCTATTTCTACCTAATAACAGCAGTCATACTATAAGTGATTTTGTGTTGCGAGCTACAACCAGCCACAACACGTATGTTAGGATTGGTCAAAGAGTTGGGATTGACCTTAAGAACTTTAGGATAGGATGGGGTTGACACAAATTTCTATGAGTCGATATTTTACAAGGCAGGTATTTGTTATCTCTTTTCATATATTAGTATCTCTATTAGAACAAAAAAAAACATGTTTCAATTCATCTGCTTCACACTTCCAAGCGTTCCGATTGGAGAATTCCAAGGAGTAATTATTAAAAGTAATGTTACAAATAGTTGACAGAATATATTTTCAAACCGCTTTATTTACGTAAATCGTCAGAAGCATTCCTAAAATTAAAACTATGCATGTCATCTGTCATAAGTTCTTAAAACGTTTAATTTACAACATATTCTAACCACAAGTTATATAGGAAAATCTTATTCAGTTATAATTTGTATGCGAGGCATTAATTCCTCTCGTGTATGTTATAATTTATAACCTATTATATGAATTATTATATTTTTTATAACGATTACAGATATCGGTCCGATATCCGTCATACGGACTACGGACATTTCAGTTTTATTTAATCTCAGGTTGTAGTATACTCTGTAATCAGCTGGCCGGCGGAACCAGCTGATTTGGCGCTTTTTATAAATTGTCAATTGTCAACTGATTGGTTAATTTTATCTCTCCATCACGGATCTCAATAAAACAAATCAGTAGTGGGTGGATATATTATAACATACTCTAAGCATTTTATGGAAAATACTTCCGTCTAATTCGCTCCGCTTTATGTACTCGATGAGTTTGTAATTTTCTGTGGTTGCAGTTATACTGTAATAAAATTTTGGATGAAATAAAATTGCAAGTGCGTTGTCCTGTGTGTTGTATTTGTATCTATCGAAAGGTAGGTATTTATTTTATAAATAAACGTTGACATTGACTGTATTTAATATAGCTTTAGATTACGTCTGCTATCTTAGTAATCTTACTGTAATCAATTCGTCTATCCTTGTTTCAAAGTTAATCGGATATCACTGTAGGTTATCGACCATGCACATTGCACCTTGAAGTTTCAAATTTAGTTTTTATCCTGCAATCTCGCCTTAAACTATTAATAATATCTTTTCAAAGTAAGGATTACGGTTTTAAAGCATATCTACCTTTTAATTGACAATATATCATAAATAACATTCGGAAAATTTATTTTTTCAGGTGATATGCGGTGTTCTTGTGTATAAATTATGGTGAGCTTTAAATTAACTTCTTTTTAATACTTTTTATTGTAAAGTAGTTAGTTTTTTTTTGCTTAATCAAAACGCCGTTGGTATCTGTAATGTAGTGTAGTAAATATCTTTAGGAGTTTGAATAGTATATACTGTTGATTATTATATATTTAGTATAGTCTGTATAAAACTGCTAGTCCACTCTGAATGTGGAAATGAATCGCATCACCATAGCAAATTGTATGACTACATCTGCTTGCAACAACTTCAGAGTGGACTAGCAATTTGGCGTGGACTATACAAACTTACACAAATATTAAAATATATATTGTATATATAATATTACTTCTATTTTATTTTATTTTATTCCAGGCTTCAAACGCAGTATCAAATATTCTAAGCACAGTACTTAATCCTATGTTCCCTATCAACATGTTGCTGAGGATGTATTCCATGTGCATTCTGATGGTGGACCTTGCATGGGTTATTGTTAATGCCATGTATGCCATCGCCCAGGCTGCATATGAGATGGTCCGTCCACCTCACATGAAGTCTTTGTCACGGGAAACAGCTATGGTAAAATTCTGTTTTGTTTTATTTTGTTTAGTTGTAACATACAAAATAGTAAATAAATCAGTAAAGTAACACAGAAGTTATGTGGTTAATCAACAAAAGTTTACCTTAATTTATTGATACAATGAAATGTCCTATTAGACAGTTTTTACTTTTAGTCTACTATATAATTTTTATGCCATGTTACAATAAGTCATCATCAATCTCATGCTTGGTGTGGGTTTCTTCACAGAGTAAGTAGAGTTTAGGTTGGTTTACTTCACTATTTAAGCTAGTGATAATTAATTTCACTTATTAAAATTTCAGAGGTGTAAGCTGAGCGAAACACTGCCGTCACTGCCATGGTTACTATAAGTGCTAATTTTAAATTTCAGGTCATTGGTTCAGGAAGAGGAGTAGGCAAGCAGCTTGCCATACAGCTAGCTGACCTCGGTGCTGTTGTACTGTGCGTAGACCTTAATGAAACCAACAACAATAAAACTGTTGAACAAATAAACCAACAGGGCGGCGAGGCCTACAGCTTTACATGTGATGTTACCAAGAGGGAGAATATTGCTAACCTGGCAATGCAACTGAGTGGTATAGATTATGTCAGCATGCTGTTTTATTGTTGTGGCATCCCCAGCCCGAGGTCTCTGATGACTCAACCGCCGCAAAATATACATGCTACCCTGGATCTCACTTTGACTTCTTACTTTTATGTAAGTATGTAGCATAATACATACATATCTGAGCATAATATTATGTGAATCATAATGATAATATTACATGAATTCATTACAATGGTTTGTATAAAATGTAAACTTTAAATATTTTTATAATGTTATTAGCTACTATTCCTTTTTTGTAGTAAAATAAATAACTAAATAAAAAAAAACTAGAGCAGCGCTAATGGAAAATAATAAATATGTTTTTATTTGCAGCTAATTGATCAGTTTATACCAGACATGAAAGCAAGGAACCACGGTCATATAGTGGCTCTGACGTCTGTAGCAGGCCTCAGCTACATTAAGGATCAGATGCCACTCAGTGTAGCCCAGTTTGCTGTTCAAGGCTTAGCCGAATCTCTGATGGAAGATCTCAGGATAAGCAGAATTAATGGTGTCCATGTCACCCTTACACATATCTATCCATTCATTGTTGAAGACAGTTCAGATTTACGATTGAAGTATGTATTACTTATATACTTTATAACTTTTTTAATGTCAATACTAAATGTATGTATGCGACCTTCTGTTATTTATTGAATTATTGAGACGCGATCTTCATGTTAATATTTCATAAAAATATTTTTTATGATAAGATTAATCAATGATGTAAGTTTTAAATTCCTTATTTTTAATTTTTATTTCATACAAAGTACATCAGTTTATTTTATAGGTGTAGAAAATATGTTAATTTTATAAGTAAGCAACATATTGTACAAAAAAGTGAATTTTTCAAATAGGCCTTCTTCAGGGCCAAATCCGAAACTTTTTTGATCAAAGCTCAAACTACATCATTCGTTTTTTAAAACCATCGTGTATATTATAATTTTTATGCATTTGCAGGATTCCAAGCTACTTCGGCACAATAACACCGGAAAAGGCAGCTGCCTCGATCCTGGAGAGCGTACGCCGGAACTACCCAGAGGCGTCAGTACCCAAACATCTGTTATACCTCGGTCACATCTTGCGTATTCTGCCGCGTAAAGCAACTGTACTCATACGGGATTTACTTGATACAGGAGTAGATTTTGCCTAATTTTATTTTATGTGTAATATGTTTTATTGTTTTAGATAGTTAAGCATGTTTATTTAGTAAATAATTAATTAAGTGTAGCTCAATTATACTCATATATAAGGTTAGTTGGGGTAAAAAGGCACGTGGGTAAAACCATATTAAATTGCACACTTATTGGGCCATATTTAAAAAAATTGGCAATATCATACACATACATCATCTTCTCTTCAGCCCATTTTGTAAAGTAAGGCGAACAAATGTAGCCAACTGTAATGTTTCACCCCACCTCAGATTTTCCCCTACAAACCTAATCTAGTTAGTATTTATTTTAACTTTAAAATATGTCAAGTTGATAATACTTGGGGAAAATTGCAATTGCCTCAGTGTTTGTAATTTATATATCCAGTTCAAAGTTTTTACAAGAGGACCTCCATTCTGTTGCTTGTAAATATCATTCCTAAAAGTGTATTCCCTTATATTTATATACCAAAGCCTGCTTAATTTATAAATATGTACCTATATAGAAATATCTAGGTATTTTATGTACTTGACAACAGTATAATATCTTAAAGATTAAACCAGCTTATTGGATATGTTCATATCATAAGGTTAATCTGTTATAACAATGTATTGCAAAGTGATAATAGTACAAATTGATTAAGACAGAAACTAGTTTTGCATTTATATTTTTTATTAATAGAAATATAATTAAATTTAGAGTTTAATTACCTTCAATAAAATGTATAAAAGGTTGATATGCGAGTGGTACGATATAACTTTATTGTAATATTGTCCTTTGAAGTTGGAACATACCATACACATAATTGTAGGTAATCATTTAATATAGACTATTAGACATCAATAAACAAAAAAATGTTCCTAGAGAAATAATAATACTAAAGAAACGAGATTATTAGATTTTTTATAGGTGTTGTAATAAATTATAATATGATGTATCTTAGCTATTGTCTCTAAAGTAGCACAATAAACTATAACTAAGCTATAATTGCTAAGCTATCACTTGTGATAAAATAATAGTAACATTGCCAGATATAGTTAGTAAACTAATGGTATTAGTATAATATAGTATAGTATGTGTAGAATTATTCCACAATTCTTTAATGATGTATCTCCCAGTTTCTGATGAATAATAATAATTAATCCTACAATGCTGTGATCTACAAATTCAAAATTATATTTACATTATTATATATACATTATATTCAGAAGCTATTATTGTTATTTATTAGCTTTAATGAGATACAAGTTAAAAGCCTTTAGGCAATAGAAAAATATTTTATATTGTAAAGAACTAAGGATAATTACATACATAAAAAGGAAATACCTAAAAAGTATTGCTAATGTAACATTTTTGTTATGTGAATACATAATGAAATAAAGTAGCAGACGAGCATGCAGTCCAACAGTAAGTGGCTACTGCCGCCCATGGACATATGTAATCAACCCCAGATAGGATTAGATAGGCCTACCTGAGGTCGGCCACAGACGCGCCGCTACCCCTGAGGACTAAGCTGGAACGCCTCGGAAAAGTCTGTCTCCCTAACCACACCCTTGAAACCGGAACACAGCATCGCCTAACACTGCTGTTATTAGGTAGAAATATGTGTGGCGGTGGTGCCGCCGGAGTCGAACCACAAAGGGTTCTACCACCTTCAACTGTTAATTAAACGGTTTGAATAAGAACCTCTGTAAATATTCATTTTACTGAATAACAATTTTACCTTTTTACCCCACTCTACTAAACTTGCATACGCCGTATATGTATAGTAACCTATATATATGTAGATTATGTGTACAAAGTATCATATTTATAAATGAAACACTATAAATTTAAAGTTAAAATGCTATAAATCGCCTTGGTTTTAAAATTAAAGTCCAAAGGATTAATGACGGAGAATTCCGTTTTTTTCAATGGCAACCCGCACTAAAAATGTCATTGCACTCGTTTGCCCAGTAGAGTCGCCGTAGTTGGTTTTCGTTTGTTTCGCAAGTGTTTTGTAATCGCGATTTGTTTCTGTTTCGTTTGATAAAATACAAAAACATTGAGAAGATATAAGTATAAGTGTGTCGTGCATTTGTTTTAAGTGCTGCTTAAATATTTTGTTGACATTTTGTGCCATTCAATATTAGACGGAGTGTACCGGCTGCAGGGGATTTGAAAGTAAGTTTATAGTAACATAGTAGTGCAGACAGACACGAACAGTAACAGCAGACCGATATTAGAAATTAAATATTTAATATACACATTCGTATGCATTAAAATTCGTTATAACCAAGTAGCGTAAATCCATACTTTGACATTGTGACCTGGCTGGAAACTATTGATTTCTTAGCGCTTTATGTATTAAAAACATTTGTTTGTTAAAGAGCTCTAAAATTCTTAATTTGAATTAACACATATCCCTTGCTATGTAAAGGTCATTCTAAAGTTAACTTGCATGATAATATATTGTATAACAAGCCAACACTAAATAAAGAATATAATGTTTACAAGCATTTAAAAGCTTTATTGACATACATTTCTGGTTATTGCAAAGATTTACGGAATATTACTACTTAACTAAAATCAGACTATAAACAATCAAACATTCGAAATAGGATCTACTTTTATGTCTACAGAACATAAGAACAAGCCCTTGGAAAATATACAAGGAGATAATATAGTATTTTTAAATAAAGTTGGCATTATAAATGAACAAAATATTTATATCATTACTGGTATACTTACATATAGTACCTAGTTTATCTATACCTAGTGCTTGAATATTGTAAGTTTGTGTTTTGGTCTAACTTATCAAGGTGGTATCACAAAGAGAACATAAAATTGAATGCAATATTGATGTAGAAATATGCTTTTCTTTTTTCTTTAACCTTAATGTTTTGCTCATTGCCAGATTAACGCTTCAGTAAACAATTCTCATATAATAAAATTGATGATGATTTTATATGAATATATATAAACCATTACATTCATTTAGATACTGCACCAGTTTCACTGCAGTTGTTACTGTTGCAATATGTGAATAATAAATATAATTAGTGTGGAAATGGAAGGATACATTTACTCCTTATTATCATATAACTAATGAATCCATATTTGAAATTGGAAGATTGGTGGGTAGTAAGAAAGAGGTACTGGGATATCCATGACCATACCTTCTTGTAGTGTGAAGCAGTTACATTTTGATGGAAGGCTCTGGATGTTGTTCAACTTACTTTACGTACATTAGTCCTAAAGAGTGGCAACATATCTGTGATTGGGTTTTGTGATTGTGATTATGTTACACAGTGCTTTCTACACTAGGATACTTTATGTTAACTGCTCTCGTTGCAGTGAAAGATAAATAACACATAGTAGGCACTCAATTTGTTATTTAAATATTTGCTTGAGCAGGATAAGTATGTCAACTGCAAACAGTGACTACTATATTATGCTGATCATCAATTATATATTATCCATTCAGGAGACATACGAACATTCAAATGAAACAAAGTCAAAACAACATATTTTATTAAAAATGGATCCTTTACAGAATCCTATTGAACTTCAATAAATTTACCACCAGTTCACAAGATATTATGTTATGCAGAAGAAGACGCAATAGAAACTCCAAAATACATTGGATCCTTAAAAGATATTTTCACTTTGTAGCCCTGTCAATTCTAATATTTTCGAGGACAGTTTTATAATTATTTTCCATTTTGTTACCAACAAACCTCTTTGTTTATTAAAGATTTACAAAACTGTTAGTAAATAAAACAAAATGTGGTGGTATTTTCGGTTACTAAACATTTTTGTAGTGTACCTTAATTGAATATTAATAGGAGATTTATATGTATAATGAACCTTAGATTTTCTTCAGCACCTGCAGGACTCGAAAGTATTTCTGCCTCTAGTATGAGTTACAACACAAGAACTTGCCAATATGAGGTTGAAATTTAGTAGTTTATGTTTAAAAATTACAAATTAATTATTTTATATTACCTTGTGTAATCATTTTGACTATTATAATGTAGGTAATATTCTGTTACACTATACAATAGATACATTAAAAATATATTGGTAATTCTATAATTGCAATTGAAAGAATAGGGTAATTTAAGTAATTGAATTTTAGTTCAAATTTCTCATGGATGTCTAAAGAAAATTTAAGACTAGATTTGTCCTTCAAACTTTAATCACATCAAGAGCAACTTTAAGTTAAGTTAAGGAAGTGTGCAAAAAGGAAGAATTACGAGTTTTAGCGCTAGCTCAATTTAAAAATAGTTTTATTATTGTCGTACACTTTTCTTCATTCTTACCTACCCTAATCATAGATTCTCACTCTAATTTAATTGAAATCCAGAGGATTTTAAAAAGAGATCATAATATGCGGTTATCATTTAATATAGGTTTATTAAAAGCAAATTGTAATCGCGTCGTAAACGATATTCGATTCGATATTATGAAAATAAAGCAATGAACATTTAACTCGATTTATTACAATCTCGTCATCACATTTATTTGCATACTAATGGACAATTTAATGATATAAATTGCAAACATCATAATACTAACGATTGTGTTGATTTACACAAATACTTATTACGTCGAAACGTATTTTTCTCATTCCAAGCTTTTTGATTAATAGCCCCGTAATGACATAAAGCATTAGCGGGTCGTAATTTATTGTTAATTTGATGGAAAAAGCGTTCCTCAGATTTCGTTCTATTCATTTATTGAAGTGGAATGGTCAATAATGCGCGCTGTTTCCTTCATTACGATATAACCGGTCTGATTGAGAAGTTTAAATAGAGAACAGGATGAATAAAATTCAACTACCAACATAGAATAAACATAGAATACAGTAGAATACTGGATAATAAATATGGCAGAATGAGGGCGATCATTAAGTAGATAGACGAAATAATCGATTCGACTAGTTGTCGAAGTAGTATTTATTGGTTGTCGTATTGTATATAGCATATGTGATAGGTGCATGTCTACACACCTAGGATTGGATTTAAATACACTCTTCAAAATCTTTGTTTATGACGGTTGTATGGGCTAAATTAATGGCGTTTAAAAGAAATCGATTGTGTCCAAGTAGGTACTATCCAGAATTTCTCCGGCCAGCTATACTATCCATTACATATTACAATAATAAATTATTCCATACGAATATAAGTTATGTAAGATATGTATAATATTTGTCACTTACGCTCGATGTTTGGGTTTTATGCCAAGGTCTTTCCGAATTGTATATGTAAGTAAGTATTTATTGGAGTTTTTACTTAGCATTAGTATGACTACTTACACAGAAACAAAGGATTAATATACCTAAAAACATAGGAAAGTTTTAAAAGCCTGTAAAATATTTTTTCCAAGCAGCACTTGACCAGAATATTACTTAAGACTAATGTTAAAAGAAACGGTTTCTAGGATAACATATTACTGAAGAGCCCAAAACAGCAGCACTGGATAGGAGAGGGTTACTGTGAAGAAAGTAAATGTTTTCAAGACTAGTGTCACAATATTTTGGAGAGCCGCAAAGGCCTCGCAATAAATAGACGAATAATGCCAACATGAAAGCGAAAGTCTCATAATAAAAATGTAACACGTCACAAGTCAGTTAAATAGTAAGGTCACGAAGAAATATATTCAAAAGCATTAAAATGGGCAAAATGATGAAAATGTGTGGATATTTTCTAAAGTAGGCCACACAGCCGCCTACAAGCTATCAGCACGGCATTTTCAATTTCCTATGACGATCCACTTGCTGCCTGAACAAAGGGATGTCCTGCTGTGAAGTTTATTGTCGATATTGGATAACTAGCTGGGTCAGTAAGTAATTTGATAGCGCCAGGAAGCTTATTCTTTTGTTGAAAATGTTATCTCGTTTAACTATTAGTATAATGGTATTTTGCAGAATGTAACATAAATGATATTCTAGTTTATATTTATGTTATGTCACAATTTAAAAATAATATTTAATGAAACATTAGTTTCATTTATATGTTACTTATTATTTATGGAGAAAAAAATCTAGTTAAAGCCAACTATTTTGCCAAAATTCATTCTTTCTTTCGTTTTATCAATCAAAAGCTGCATTTGAATGTCGATAATAATTACACCATTAATTTTGAGCATTAATTTTAATTGGTTTGTTTACCAGTATCAGACGTGCGTGACATCATAATATACCTCAAACCTTTATATTACTTTTTGTCCATGAAAGTGTGGAGAAAATTATAGGAGGGTTTGAGTTGAAATGTTTGCGGGGATTGTGAGCTGTTGTAAAAGATATGATATGGGTCTCTGGCTGGTTGGCAAAAGTAGCCCAATTTCTGTCAACAACGTTAAACATTTTAATATTGCGGATTACTCTTGATAATGCCGTCAAAGAAGTTGTATATTGCTTTTTCTGTTTAGGCTGACAGTGAGCGATAGTTGCGTAGGTTATTATCTTGTGTAAGCTACTGAGCAATTGTTTAAGCCGCCGCCTCTCGGATATAAAAAATGTTAAAAAAATCTATTAACATGTCTACGCATCTGTATAGTCGCCAAGCTACTTTTGACAATCACTTAATCACTATTTAACCACTAAGGCACGTTAATTAGCAGTGATAGCCTAGTGGTTAAGAAACGCGGCCTTGCGATCGAGGGGTTCGAGGTTAAAATCCCAGGCACGCACCTCTGATTTTGAAATTTATGTGCGTATTAGAAATTAATTATCACTTGCTTAAACGGTGAAGGAAAACATCGTTAGGAAAACTGCATACCTGAGAAATCTTAAAAAAAAAAGTTTTCAAAGGTATCTGAAGTCTACCAATTCGCACTTGGCCAGCGCGGTGGACTACGGCCTAATCTTTCTCATTCTGAGAGGAGACCCGTGCCCAGCAGTGGGACAGTAATGGGTTGATGATGATGATGATGGTGCACGTTAATTAGGTACTCGTATGATCAATTTATCCAATTTTTGGCTACCATGCTTTGATAACTTTTAGTAGGCACTAATTGTCAAATATCGACCTTAGATAACCAAAATGTTTCATAGATTGATTATTAATAACGGACCCTTAAATTACAGTAGCCAATGGGCGTTCAATTTTAGTGTCCAAATAACTCAAGGACATAGATACAAAATTGAGTGTAAATTCCCGTACACAAATACGTTGAACGTCGCCACGTGAGGTGTAGAATAATTTAATATCTTTGATCGTAGTACCCTAGTCGTATACATTTGAATAATAGATGCGCATGGAGCTAAGAAGATTATAAACGAGCCTAGATATCACGATTCTGTAAGACATACCTACATCTCCATATATGATTAGATGGGGTACTAATGGAGCTGGGGTAAACCGATTGAACTTAATTTGGTCATATTTTAAAAAACCATGCACCGTACCTCTTATCCACACCGTGGTCTATTATGTCACCCAAATAAAAAATATGGCCAATTTGAATTATAGGTTTTTTAACCTAGCTTTGATATTACCATAAGTAACTATACACCCTCTTAGTATTTAATAATTAATTTCAATCGAAGACTATACGTATATTTTATTGTCTACATCAGTTAATTTCACCAAAATCAAAATTCACTTTTTAAAGCTTATTTTTCAGTAACAATATCTAAATTGTGTCGTATGCCAGACCCCCATTAATTATACGTCCAAATATATTACGAGTAAAACATGTAACATACGCCCATGGAATTATTACAATACTGACCAGTAAAACGTTTGAGGAAAACTCCTAAAAGTTTCTACGCCCGGCGCAGGTGTTGTACGATCGTTTTGCCGCGGTCTGCGTTAAATTTGAATAAGCCATTATTCAGCGCCCGCCCGCCCTAGATCCGCCCGCGCTGTTGCCTTTCTTACAACTCCTTACAGGCCAGTGCAGTAAATGAAAGAATTCTGTTTGCAGAACTGCTTTTGCATGAATTTCCATTTACCAAGTATTTTCCAGCTTAGATGTAAAAAATCTTTGAATTCTAGTTCTTTCCGTGGCTCGTGATTTTTCTTTTCTTATAAAAAGGTTCTTATTTTAAAAGCATTTGTTACATTATCATTCCTGCTTTTCTCGCCCCAGATCCGCCGTTTGCCTTTTCTTGTCACTTCTGCTAAGGCTCGTTACAGGCCAGTGCAGCTGATGAAAGGAGTTCTGTTAAGAATGACTTTTATGCAGACGTTGTATTTACTTACTCCCATTTAGGTGGCTGTAAATGCTCCTAAAAGTAAAGAAAAGCTTTTGGGAAATTTGCTTTCAGTGTCACCTTGTTCATTCATTTCATTTAACTATTTACATTAAACAATTTCATTATTTATAAAGAAATCCTGGATATTTCAAATGTAAATCTCGGTAGCTACATAAAGCGCAGGAAATAATATCGAGAATACCAAGATAAGTAAAAATACGATTTCTGCCAATTTTATAATGTGACGCTGCATTTTTCGCCGTCATATATCAGGTACACGTTATAAAATATGTATGTAGTAGGTACATGTAGATGTGATAAAAGACTTACGCTTGTATGGATCTTCTCAGCACGGTATCGTATACAGGATCTGAGTGACGGCAGTAGTTTGTCACTTGCCCCGAGTGCATCCAATCTACTGCATGTAGCAAGAGTTTATCCAAGTTAATCTTCTTTACTAACGAAACATTATTTGCTGATGAAAATCCACTGTTATATGATTAAGTAGCAAACATTATGTAAGTTTTTTTTTACAATAATCTTGTTGTTTATAAATCGAATGTCTAAGTGTTCAGTACCCTTACCAGGAGTTTTTACGTTTCGACAAATATGACTGTTTTTGTCCATACGATTTCCTAGTTCTGACACAATCCGCTAGGGGCGCTGATTGGAATTTGTATGGGCAAATACGTAAACAAATACCAAAACACTCTCAACCGAAACCAACTGCTCTCAACCGAATTGAATATATTTTTGTGTTTGTCATTGGTTCCAAGTCGAAAGATACGGATATGGACCCGAGTGGCCGAGTACACTAATTTTCTCATAAACGAGTTGTATCAATAACCTATGACCTATGTATAATTAGCGAAGTAATTGATAAAGCATGTTTAGACTGATCGTTGTTTATTGAACGAATCTAAGCTTGTATAGTGACAGTATTATTTAAAAGGGTCAAAGATATAAGGTTAGTGATGTAATAGTATTTGCAAGCGGTTAGGAAAACAGATTATTTATTAGATACCACTCAAAGTCCACTTAATAGAGCGGACGTGGAACGGAAAGGTCCTGAAACGGAACTTCATAAATAGGCTTCCGGTGTGGAACCTAACGTAAAACCTTACGTTACGTTAATATGGTTTAGCATTATCCAATGTGTAGTGAGAAATTATTGTGGATTATTAAATTCTTACAAAAAGTACAAGATAAATTGTCGAAATTTCAGGTTAATTAAATTACACACAAAAATATTATTTTAAACAAAAATATTATTTTATTTGCAAATTAGTGCAAATAAAAAAGACGCCTAAATTGTAAACCACAGTTATTTAATTTTGCAATGATTTTCATGCATAACTTTATTATACAAATATGGATCATGGCTCGGGCAAACATTCATAAGTGATCCTCCATTGTAGCAATTTTAATATCGATAGTGCACTCTTGAAGTCCTTTAGTGGTCAATTTAGTAGATAGAGCGATCTATATTCAGGCAATATTGTCTCGGTGAATATCGCTGTGGCTATGGTGAATATGGCTTAATATGTGGATTTGAAGGTGATAGAACCCTTTGTGGTTCAACTCCGGCGGCACCGCCGCCACACCTATTTCTGCCTCATAACAGCAGTGTTAGGCGCTGCTGTGTTCTGTTTTGAAGGGTGTGGTAAGGGAGACATACTTTTCCGAGGCGTTCCAGCTTAGTCCTCAGGGGTAGCGGCGCACCTGTGACCGACCTAGGTAGGAAAATCTAATCCTATCTAGGGTTGATTACAGATGTCCAAAGGCGGCAGTAGCCACTTACCATCAGGTGGACTGCATGCTCGTCTACTACTCCTATATTATAAAAAATGTGGGTACTTGTCTTACTGAAGGCTTATTGTAAAGTAATAACTAACGAACGTCTTATGGTAGTCTGATAAACTTGTTTGTGCGTGTGATAAGAGCATCACTATCGATCTTAGCGTTGCTAGGTGTTCAAAACTACTTAAGTTTAACGATAAAATTTAGAAATTCAACATATTAATATTGAATAATAATTAATATGTTAATATAACGTAAAGATGTAAAATCATGGGAAAATTCAAAATTCGCAGATAAACTGACGAAAAATGATCATAGACAATAGGACACAGGAAATAAAGTTTGTCGGATTATAAGAACAACCTAAGTAAAACATAGCAATCCTTCACACTATTGTTATATCAGAAATAGGTGGGGCCGTTAACCTAGTCCAGTTCCAGTGCCAGCCCATTCCAGTGACGCCCATTGCCAGTCCACTAAAGAAAAGTTATAACCCCTTTATGAACCTTTTGTTATGCTACAAGATATTTTCTAGGTATATCCATATTTAGCTATCTTCGTACCTTTATTATCCGCAAAGGAAAATAATAAATAAAAGGATTCATACACAGTCACGTTCATTCTGTACGTATATCATCATGTTCTCGTATTTGGCTGACAGGAGCTGTCAAATCAAACATTCACTCATCCATTTTGTTTGAGTGAAATTCGTACATTCAGCGTACGTAAAAAGACGGTTAATCTGCGTATGGAATTTCACAACATGCCGCCATAAATTTAATCAAAATACGAAATTGACATTTTTAATTTAAAAGGTTTGTCACCATTGTAAAGAGTTTGAAATGACAGGACACTTAAACACATTGTGCCTGTTTCAATGTGTAAATTACAAAATAATAACAATTTTATATTTTGACAAGATCTAGTTATGCCGACTTTCTACAAGTCATCAAGGGATGACGTCACGTTTCTCAAAATCTTGCACATATACAATCCGCGGGTGTACTTCCGTAAAGCGCATACCGCCGATCGATCTAAAATTTGGTAGACGCCATTTTGAAATTCTGGAATGAAATTCTGGAATAGGAATGCGCGATCATGCACACCGAACGAAAAGAGGTTCTCCTTTGTTTTTTTTCTCATTCAAAATGGTGTTCGCGCCAATTTTCGTTATGATATCCGTGATCAGGAGGTCAAAATACGTTGGTCTACCAAATTTCCGATTGATCGGCGGTATGCGCTTTTCGGAAGTTTATCCCAAGCCGCGAACTGAGACTGTTGGAGCACGGCCGGGCATGATCACCGCTAATTTATTTACTTTCATAGTTCTTGTTTAATTTATTTCTCGTTACTCGTCGTCAATGTGACAAGTTGACTACTTAGCGAACAGTCGAACTCTTCAGAACTAAGTACGAGTGTCTTTGATGCGCTGTCGCCATTTTTCCGTCGCTCCTGTTGTTTCGCAGGGAAGTAGTGGCGACGACATTTCTATGACGTCTCGAGACGTCAATAACTGTTCCTTGGCATCAGCGCAGGCATTTATCCACTAGACTTGTTCGCGACACCGTCAGACTTTGTGCGGGGAAAATGCGTTATGTTACATTTGGTTATTCGTATTAGGTATAAAGATTTTGAATTCCTTGCTTGGACTCGTAGGCTATTAATATAAAATAGAGTCTAGGATAGCAGTGATAGTCTGCTGGTAGAAACTCTGCCTTTCAATTGGGGAAGCCAAAGTAAGTATTTTTTTAGTTATGTGAGTATTAGAAATTATTTAGAATTAAACATCGCCGGAAAATTAAAAAAGTTCTAGAAAGTGTTTTGACTATGGCCTTAAAAACATTAGTCCAAGAGAGTCCACCAGTGGAACAATAATGGATCGAAGTCCAGAGTCTATGAGTATTATGACATTCGTTAGATAAAATAAACGTTACACCTTGTAAGGAAAAAAATATAGCCTTTTATAATACAGAGCATAACAAAGATATCTGATAGACATAAAAAGGAGCAGTTACATAAAAAGTAACGCTAGAGATATCGCACCTTACTCGGGTGCAGAATATTATACCATTATTCAGTATATATGTTCAATCTTCTAGTTGTTGAAGTCAACAAAGGTATTCGGCCCCGTAAGCGTCGTTACAGAATCGTAGTTATTGTATCAGTACGTATACAGTTGCAAAATAATGTTGCAATTTTCCAAAACATAAAACGTATGCAACCGAGACAACTTAAAGGAGTTATATCTCGAGAATGCTAGTCGGAAACTGCTACACACATTGTATTTGTTACCCAATAAAATCGCAATAAGGTTGCGTAATAAAACAGAAAACATGGGAGATGACAAATTTTGCAGTGAAATTTTCGTACGAGGTCGAAAGCATATTGTTAACAGTTATGTTATAAATCCATAACCGACGACGACTATACATCGTTAAGGCTTTTCTTGTCACGGATGTATATTTATCGCCAAACTGTTAGTCCGCTCTGAAGTGGTTGCGAGCAGGTGTAGTCATACAACTTGCCATGCCGACGCGATTCATTTCTATATTCAGCGGACCTAGCAGTTTTACGCGGACTATACTCACGCCTGTGCGCCCACATGCGTGCCCCTGCCTCACGCGCGCAAATTGCATCTTAACGTGTAATATAATATACACTTTTCATGTCATGCGTGCCACATGCACGCGGGACACGAAAAGGTGCAGCTACGCGTATCTTAAGGTTAAAACTGTATTTAAAGGTAACCAGTAAAGTTTTTTTTTTTTTATATAATATCGGAGTAGGAGACGAGCGTGCAGTCCACCTGATGGTAAGTGGCTCCTGCCGTCCATGGACATCTGTAATCAACCCCAGATAGGATAGATATTCCTATCTAAGGTCGGCCACAGATGCGCCGCTACCCCTGGGGACTAAGCTGGAACGCCTAGGAAAAGTATGTCTCCCTTACCACACCCTTCAAAACGGAACACAGCAGCGCGTAACACTGCTGTTATTAGGTAGAAATAGGTGTGGCGGTGGTGCCACCGGAGTCGAACCACAAAGGGTTCTATCACCTTCAATATAAGTTGAATCAGAGGTCGTTAATTATGAAATAATTTTGATTTTCTGAACAACCATCCACTCTGTCTATATCTCTCATCAATCATTGGCTTCGTTAGGCTTGTCAAACTTTCGTCATTAGACTGTACATTTTGATCCCTTTTTTTCTTTGTTTGTATCTTTCCCGAACCGCTGTTATTCGCGGTCATAAGTAATTAAGTATACTTCACTAAGTTTGTCGAAAAAGCTCAACATCTTATTAGCAAGTAAGGATTTACGGATATCATTTGCGAATCCATATGATTTTATTCTTTGGTAGTGGTCCTGCCGTATTTGGTGCGCCAAAATTGCCTTTTGTTCAGACTAGTATAGTTGGGGAGTGACTAAGCAGCTAGTAAATTAATATTGGAGTGTTGGAGTGTTGGCATTAGTTTCGTGTTTGAGTTCATTACAAAGCAGGATTTCGACGCGTTAGTACAGCTTCAGCGAGAACTTTAATTGTGCACACATGACTCGGGGAAACTACGTACGTATGCTGAGATCCTCGAGTGTCCGTTAACTTGATCCATCATGAGAAGCATCATGAGTTTCACAAACAAGTTTATCTCGCTTAGGCTAACACTTCACGTTTTACTAGTCCATCATATTCTATGGGCTTATGAATATTCACGTTAGACCTTTTGTCCGCAGTTTGCCAGGTGAGCTCGCAGTACTATTCAATCCATCTTAACATTAAACCGCGCATTGTAAGTATGTTGACCCTCCTAATCTCCACGTCCCAATTTGCTCCCGCCGCGGCTAACGTTTCGCTGTCGGCGTAATAAATTGTTTCGGGTAACATCTGCAAGATTAATAGTTGAAGTGACACGTTCTAAGCGAGAGCAGCACTTAAACTTATCGAATGGATTAAACCGAGTTTTGAACGGTCAGCTTCCAGTCTCATTTGTAAATCATCGGCTCGTTAGGTATTTTATTCCGACAGTAACATTTTTTAACGCCCCTCTGTTTGATGTCCACAATTCGTTTAATGGAATTTGAACAGCAACAGACAGTAAGTGCCTACATATATCTCTGGAGTGTTGAGGCGACGTTAAAAGGTTTTATGTTTTCCGGACAACGACTCCTAAACGAAACCCTTCGCATAAATTATCTGCGCACTTCACAGCAGTTTGACGCGTGCGAGATGTAACATTTTATTTCAATGGCATCTTGTATATTGTGGCAGTATTTTACTACCTCTTTAATGTTTCATTGCTAGACGTCGCATTTAAGCAACGCATACTCTCATGGCATATGCGAATACTTTGTGTTCTTACTGCGTCTGGCTGCCAACGAGTTCGGCAGGCACTTGGCCAAACGGTTATGGTCCTTCATATTGTGCCGAGATTTAAGGCTTCTTCTTATTTACTGCATAAACGTTATTGCGTTTTTGTTATCGTATTCCACAACATAAAGTGTATATTAAATCAAAAAGTGCGTAAGGTAAACATCTCCTTAATTAAAATCCTTATCGCTCGTAAGAAAGATCATTATTATAATTTATTTCGGAGAATTTTCATTTGCCAGCTATCTGAACAAAACGAATAAGGCTTTAAGTAATTGGTACGAAATATGAGAGGCAGGTGGCGGTTCCCGGCCGGCGACAATAAATAATGTCTAAATAAACCCGTCGTAAAAGTTACACCGAATAATACGATTCACCCCAAGACGAGATCTCCCTCCGAGAGGCTGTTAACATTCAGAACGCGCTATCTCCACAATTCATAGAACTTGCTTTTGAATTAAACCTCTACATAAGCTCTAGCTGCAGTTTGTGGCTTGAGGTAGATCTGTTTCTATAATATAGCTTGCTGATCAATTTTGCGTTGGCACTCCAAACATGGTTGTCTCATGTGAAGTCAGCCGGCATTCACACCCTTCATAATTGTAAAACTAGTCTACGGTAGAAAAAGACTTAGCGGTGCCCTCCTCGAACTATACTGATTGTATCTTTCAAAAGCCAATAGATAAAACGACGCTTCTTTTATACTTTGTTATAGATATACTTTCATAAAATTTATCTTGACGAATAAAATCACACTTTACATGTTCGTCCAGTCGTCAGCAACATTGTCGACCCATCCCGTATATATCAAGCTAGTTAAACGAAAAAATATATTCGCTACAACAAACGCTGTTGCCAACCTGTGCCGGATTGCAGTGCTAATTGGACTAACGAGCTTAGCTTCGATTTCGGATTGTTTTATGTACTTAACGAGCGAGCGAACTAACGCCACGTACGTCTAATCCAGACATACTGGGATCAGTTAAACGTAGTGTTTTCCTTTTAAGCTGCTTGAATTATCTTGTTTGCTACATTTTTTTTTATTATATGAGAGTAGCAGACGAGCATGCAGTCCACCTGATGGTAAGTGGCTACTGCCGCCCATGGACATCTGTAATCAACCCCAGATAGGATTAGATATTCCTACCTGAGGTCGGCCACAGATGCGCCGCTACCCGTGAGGACTAAGCTGGAACGCCTCGGAAAAGTCTGTCTCCCTTGCCACACCCTTCAAACCGGAACACAGCAGCGCCTAACACTGCTGTTATTAGGTAGAATTAGGTGTGGCGGTGGTGCCGCCGGAGTCGAACCACAAAGGGTTCTACCACCTTCAATACATACAATTCAATACATATTGTTCGTATGGGATTTTCACTAGATTATGGTACCAATATCCGAATTCGTTTATCACTTTTCTTCTGGTATTTTTGTTGTCTATAAACACGGTTTATAATCTGTATGACTTACTTCTGTTTATCCTATTATGTCTGACTTACAGAAGCTGTAGCGGCTTCGAATTAAATTATATATCTTCATTTACTCGAATCTTTATTGTCGTCTTACAAATGAATAGTGCCTGTTAGTTCCAGACGAATCTCAAGGACCCCTCCCTATTTCATTCAGGCTAATCGCAGACTCACTTACAAACCCCAGAGCAAAACACAAAGTAGTATCTATAGAAATATTAATACCAAAACGACCTGTAAACGCAATTATTCGCCCACCGTACCCCGCTTGTCAAATAAATAGGATTTATTATCGCAAAATTATAAAGGATGAAGATGAAAAAATATACGCATTAAATTTAAATTATCCAAACGCTTACCTTGTTTATTGTTATGGTTATGAATACAAAATTCGGTTTGTCATTACAATATTTTGATCACGTATTCGTAATGCGGAGTGGTGCGTGTTCAATTCTATGATATAAATTATCGTGTGTTTTATTAACGAAGGTAATATGAAAACGCTTTGCTGGGTCCTTAAATCTGCCTCGAGGCATAGAAGTCTTGAATTTCTTTTCGTGTTAGAAGTGGCTAAGCGACTTTGTTGCCGCGTTTGGAGTGTAGCGACCGCAGATATAACTTTGTTTTTAGAATCTCTGAGATATATTTAGCTAATTTTGTGGCCAATAAAATGCTCACGTCTTCGAAAGTCTTTCTAATTTAGGGATGAAATATATATAGACAGTTTAGGGTGCCGCCAACCCACTAATCGAACGATGATCAATTAATTTGGATAGCTTCGGCTATTCGACTGACACTGGTCGTCCTGTTGGTGGATGTTTGTGTTCACCATCCACAATTATAGTAGCAGTCTTTAAAAGGTTCTCAATGGTTGTATCAATAAAGTTGTTCTGGCCAACGTTCTCCGTTGACCAGAAGTACTTTATTAGTTATACCTGGATGGCATCTTTCTTTATAGAACGTTTAACTCATCCAGACTAGGATATTTGAATGAGATATAATGATATTGAATCTTTTAATTAAAATTGGTTAGTTCCAAAAATTTATACTCAGTAGTGTGTATACTAGTGTACATATATAAAAAACTTGCAACAATTTATTACATGTTTATTGCTTAATTTTACGTACATTTTGAGTAACTATGTTTGTGATTCAACGAGCTGTATACAATTCATTAACTCAAATATTTTGAGTATGAAAACAAAACTTTGTTTTTACTTCGGAAAACATTTTGATAGATTTCGGCGTATTAATTTGAACAAATATCCAAAGAAATAATAGCAGTGTATGTTACAACAATAAGGGAGATAGAGACCTAATAACAAAGTTAGATGTAAGCTTTTTGTTATCTCCTTATAAGATATTGTTCTGTTTCATAGCCTACTTTCTCGATGTCTGGCAGTTGTTAGTGTTCTCAAATTAGGATATTTTGGGCCAATGTTTTTGCTAAGTTTTTAATTCTGATGTACATATATCATACTATTTTATAGCTTTTGTAAGAAATAGTAAATATATAGGAAAATTAGTCATTAATAGGTAACCCGTGGTGGTTCGACTCCGGCGGCACCACCGTCACACCTATTCCTACCTAATAGCAGCAGTGTTAGGCGCTGCTGTGTTCCGTTTTGAAGGGTGTGGTAAGGGAGACAGACATTTCCGAGGCGGCCAGCTTAGTCCTCAGGGGTAGCGGCGCATCTGTGGCCGACCTCAGGTAGGAATATCAAATCCTATTTGGGTTTGATTACAGATGTCCATGGGCGGCACTAGACACTTACCATCAGGAGGACTCCATGCTCGTCTGCTGCTCCTATATTATAAAAAAAAAAACCGTTAATATTAAGTAAGTTTGCATCCGTATAAAATGTTCTTTGATTATATTATGTAAGGGTATATTTTCATCGCAATGCTTTTAAATTGTTTAATGTAAATAAGAGTATTTAATTGCTGGTGAGTAGCAATCTAGCGAGAAACTATATAAAAAGAAAGAAGGATATTATATTGTTTAGAGCTCGAATTTAGAGAATTAGATGTCCTAGAATGGATTGTCGGAGAAAATAAATAATGGAGTTGTTACTGAGTCTTTTATTATATAAAATAGTATTTTAGGAATAAACAGCTTACAATTCTAATAACCAGTAAATAAGTATAGACTGATGGTGGAACTTAAAAATAAAACACCGTTTTCCACACGTGTACTTTTTCTGCTAATCGTACAACCTTTTTAAAATCCTCATCCCTAGCACTCACAAAATCAATTTTACTTTTAGGAAAATAGATTTAAAAGCCTGTAAAAATTTTCACCACTCAACTTATCAGATGAAATTTAGCAACCCTTCGCCTCATTTTTGTCACGGTTCATTTGCGAAAACCTTTTAGCGAATGGATCTCTGAATTAACTGACACTGACAGTGCTGTAGGGTAAGGTTTAACCGCAATCGAAAAAATATTTATTATATTTTTTCGATTGAATAATTAAAAATAGAGAAAAAATAAATAAAACTGACTGCATTAAAATTACGCCATTTCAGTCTCATGTTTAGAAGAATCCATCGACACTTTTGTGCTAAAATCCATTAGGCTGTTTTTTGGGCGTGCCAAAGAATGGGACATATATAAATACTGTAATGGGGTAAAAAAGTTCTTAAAGGTGTGTGAAGTCTATCAATTTGTACATACCAAACGCGATGGCCCAAACCTTTGACAGGAGACACATGCCCAGAATGGGATAGTCAGGAGCTGATGAGAGTATCAAGAAGTTGACAATTTCTTCGCCCAATATTTATAAAAATATACCATTTACTCTTATCCCCTACAGTGAGACGATGTGTTTAGACGCTTTGTATAGGGAATGTGTTTCAAAATAACTTTTATATTGAGGGCGACATGATGGATGGGTATTTAAACAAATACGATTCCTCCCTTCGAGGATAGGGTTCTCACTCGGCCGCTTCACCCTGTTAATCATTCTTTCTGAGTGCGAATTCTTGTCGCGCTGTGATGGGTTTACCTATAGCAGTCCGGTTGGTAATATGATACTAATGTGCGTTACAAAGGATAGATAGATAGACCTTTATTTTTGTTTGCTGTACGATATAAAGGAAATTACCCTTATTTCTGTTTCTTTGTATTGTTACTTTCATATTATTGTTCTTCAATTGTAACGCTTTGAATTTTATATTCTTGTATTTAGTTACTGTCCGGCAGTGATTCGAATCTGGAACTACGCAGGTATTGTTGAATGAAATTATGTCTACCATGTCAAGTGACTTTTTCTATCATTCTGGGTAGTATATCTACTCAAGCTCAAAGACGTTTAATCGAAAAATGGGAGATACATTTCATCTAATAAACGTGGCATTAATGCACTATAATACATACAGTGGATCTTATATCTTTTGGTCTTTTAAAGTGGTAAGCAATCGTCATTCAAGAATCTGTTTATTACCCATTTCTCATATAGCATCAGCATCGCTGCTGCTTAAGATTTATTGCCCATCTTACGTTTCCATCTCAAAGAATCGCTATTGAATAGCGCTATCAATAATCAAAGTAATAAAAATATGATAATAAAGTTATAATAACAATCGTAAACCTGAATTCAATACTAATACACTTATGGAGCTGTACCTATAGGTAGGTGGCCCTTCTGGCATTGGCACCGCAAAGGAAGATTTACAACGGGTGTTCGCGCGGCCATTGTCGCGACTCCATCGGATTACGTTCCGTTTCATATTTCAATACGTAGATCGAGTACACTCGTTTCGATTACACGATCAGGGATAGGCTTGTGTTTGCGAAGTACGTTTTCAGCTGAAGAAGGACCATGTTCTATTATAGAACTTTTTATAATTATAATGTAAATAGAAGTAACAAACGAGTCTACTTGATGATAAGTATAATCAACCCTAGATAAAATTAGGTTGTTACCCCTAAGGACTAAGTGGGAGTACTTCGGATAATGATGTCTCCATTACCATATCCTTCAAACAAGAACATAGCAAGCTTAACCCTTATTAGGCAGAATTAGGTGTGAGGAAGACATAGGCGTTTCATAATTTACGAATAACTAAGCTTATGTGTAGCCAGTGATAGCCAGTGGTTAAGAAACTCGGCCTCTCGATCGAGGGGTCCGAGGTTCAAATCCCAGGCACGCCTCTGATTTTTCAAAGTTATGTGCGTATTAGAAATTAATTATCACTTGCTTAAACGGTAAAGGAAAACATCGTGAGGAAACCTGCATACCTGAGATTTATAAAAAAAAAGAAATCTCGAAGGTATGTGAAGTCTACCAATACGCACTTGGCCAGCGCAGTGGACTATGGCCTGATCCTTCTCACTCAGAGAGGAGACCCGTGCCCAGCAGTGGGACAGTCATGGGTTGATGATGAAGCTTATGTCAAATTGCATATTATGGTTACGCGCTGTTAGATGTAAGGCGGAAGGTATGAAAAATAAATTTTCAAAACGCTACGTTAAGCGGGAATGTTTCAAACTTGTCGACAATATTTCATTAGTCAAAGTCTAAACGAAGGCAATACAAAGTATATACTTTGTTTTATGCGCAATAATAGTATTTCTATGCTAAATGAGGTAACACACGAGCGACATGTTGACGGCAGGCAGCAACAGTCATTGACGGCACAGCGACTGAACTGTCGCTCGTTTATTAACTCCCTTAGCTGATACAGCAGCTGTTATTTACTCTGCACCTGGAACAGGCGCCTGCACCCGATGGGCGAGTTCACGGTCCATTGGCTCTCGCTAGAGTATGTTCCTTGATTGGTGTGTACTCGACATTTGTCAAATTCACAGTTCCTACAGTCGGGGCCCCGTCGTGTTGTATATCAATACGAAGTATGTTTCTTAATGAACACTTAATCTGGTCAAAGTTTTGCTGTCTGCTGCTTGTGCTTAAGCAGCTTGTAAGTTTTAGAAGTCGTTATTTTTGGTACCAAAATTAATCTGAACTTGAACAATTTACTCTCTTTGTGAATCTACCAATAAAATTAACACATTCTGCACTTATGAATGGGCCCCAGACTTAAAGGGTTTATGATGCAGTAATTCTTGGATTTTTTGAATATCATATGTTTTTTATAAGACTGAATTAGCAACCGTCTTTGCAGTATATATGGTAAGTGATCAGTACTGTCCGTAGACACTTATGACAAACTCCATATAAAACAGTGTCTACCTGAAGCCGATCATAGGTGCCACTTCTGGGGACTAAGATGGTCGCCGCAAAAGTAAATCAGTTGGCATCCACATCAAAACGCAGAACTGCTTTACGAAAGAAATGGGTGTAGCGCAGATATTGTCCGCGCCAAACTGCTAGTCCGCTCTGAAGTTGTTGCGAGCGTCGCGACGCGATTCAATTCTGTATTCAGAGCGGACTAGCAGTTTTACGCGGACTATACTACCCTGATCTAAGCGTACTCTGGCTCTACCTTCCAAAGGTAACTTCGATCTCATAACTAATAATTAAATGTCGTCATATAAATGAGGTTGAATGAACCGTTCGCACACCGCGTGATTGACTTTTGACTTCGTGATTATTACATCTATTTTGTTATCTATATTATAAAGGAGATTTAATTAAGAAGGGTACACTGGGGCCAAAGTCTATTTTTCAATTGAAATTATTTTAATTTTATACAAAATATAATCGCAAAAAAACGTTTCATTTTAAATTTTCATACAATTTGCGTATTTTCTGCTCCAACGTCTGGATTTTTTTGGAATATCTCTGATCTCTTTGTTCAGTACCCCTTTTCTGTGTTTCTATCAAACGATTTTTTTTTCTAAAATATTCTGTCTAGAAAATTTATCTTTTATCTTGTATCTTAAAAAAAAATCTTTCATTCTCTGCTCGGTTTACAATTTCTATTTCTATTCGTTTTTTCATACATTGTAAGTGCTCACTTTATATTTCATAGGTAAACCATAATTTTCAATATAGGTACGTTTCAGGTAAAAACATATTTTTTTATCCTTATTCTGGTGGTAGAACTCTTTACTTGGGCATTAACGTTACCACCGCAACAGCTGTCTCTGTTTTTTGTTCCTTTAATCATGGACTGTTTCTCCCCGCTCTACCCTACAATACACGCTTTGTGATTGGTCAAACAAATAATCAGAGAGTATATCCCGGAACTAGGCATCGTATGATGTCTAATCGCGTCACGTATGATGCACGAGGGGTATTTCTACTCGCGAATCCGCGCTCTTGACCCAGTCGTGTCCAAACCAATTCGCGTGAACCTCCACAATGAAAGTTTTTGTCGAGAAGTGTGACAAGTTTCACGAGTCGGCGATAGACTTAGTGTCGTCGATAGACTTCTGTGATTCCACCTTCAAGATCTCGCTCTTCTTCGTAATATTCAATCCCATGTTTTGGAATATTGTCTCCAGATTGGAATATTACACGCACTTCTTGACGAAATTAACGAAGAATCCGAAAAGGGGATGTTATATATTAGCCTTCACAATCTTCAGTTTGGGAATGGTGAGGCACTATTACTTCGAAGAGGCAATGAGCAAGCAGGACGCGTCTATGGTGTTGGAGAATGATATCGCGAAAACATTGGGAGCGATATTTATAATTCTAGGCCAGATATTGGTTCTGACATCCATGTATCAGTTGGGTATCATTGGAACATATTGTGGAGATTACTTCGGGATATTGATGAAGAACAGAGTGACAGATTTCCCGTTTAACATTTGCCAGAATCCAATGTATCGAGGGTCCACGTTAACGTTTCTTGGACTGTCGCTATTACAGGGAAAAGCAGCTGGTTTGATCATAACACTTATAGTGCATATGATTTACGAGATTGCTTTGAAATTCGAAGAACCTTTTACGACGAAGATATACACAGCCAAAAAGGACCATTGATTCAAAAAAGTTACAGTGAGTTATTTGCACATGTGATGAATCAAAGAACGTTTATCTATACAGAGTTTTTTTTTTTGTTAAAATAAAAATCGATTGTTTTTGACGGTTTTTTACTTTCTAGTGAAATGAAAAATAATTAACAATAACCTCATGAGTAAAATATATGAATGTAAAAATAATTGCAGTATGAAATGATATGATTGCGTACAGAAGTAATAAAATATTCAAGTTGCATTTATTAATTAGTGCTAATTATCTTGTATGTTTTGAATATTAATATTCCATTTATATCACAAACAAACCTGTTTACTTTTATTATGTATATTTTATAGGTAATTAATAAAGTATTAACATAGAAGGCTAAATATAAAGATATTTATAACTAGCTGACCCGGCAAACTTTGTACCGCCTCAAAATCTATTTATCAAATATATTTCATATAAAATATAGCCTATGTTACTCGTGGATAATGTAGCTTTCGAATGGTGAAAGAATTTTTAAAATCGGTCCAGTAGTTTTTGAGCCTATTCATTACAATCAAATAAACAAACAAAGTTTTCCTCTTTATATTATTAGTATAGATATACACAAACATATTGGTCTACTTGTGTTCTATTTTTGTATATCTTAAAATAATTTGCACAAAAACTAAACGAAATATTTCTGTAAGCAAGAAAATTACGTCATTCGAGTAGAAGGGTGCTCAGAAAGCTATTATAATGCTGTACGGAAGTGTAAGCCATTTAGCCGCAGGTGGCTTATTTGTGCTTTTTATTATAAACCTTATTTTGCACACTTCGTTAGAGTTTGTTTATTTTAAACAAGGCACTGCGCGTATTACTTTTTGTGCATAAACCAGTACTGCATCCTTACTGCATCTTTTGAAAGGTTTTATAATATATACGACGGGATGCTAATTAGTAATTATTGTCGTCAATTTAAAAAGTACTTTGTCGTGTTTTTTTTTATTCTTAATCGTAGCTTGAAAGATGCTTTGACAGTAAAACAAGCTATACTAATTGAATTTCAATACATTTCTAGGAAAAAACTAGATTTAAAGTTATGTTGTAATTATAGATACGATCCTATTATTTAATAATGAAATTATTGTGAAATAACACAGATTTGATTACGTATATTGCCTATATATTGTACATACATATGCATGCGAAGATAATTTAATGTTTAAAATTTCGGTACTAATTAGATATTGATAAAAGGGTCGTCGTTAACCCATTACTGTCCCACTGTTGAGCACGTGTGTCCTCTGAAAGTGAGAGAGATTTAGGCCATAGTCCACCGCGCTGGCCAAGTGCGAATCGGTAGGCAATAAAGTGGTATTGAGTATGAACGACCAGTCACCCATTACTGTTCCACTGATGGAGTTAGTAATCACACAGGCACGCACCTCTGATTTTCAAATTTATGTGCGTATTAGAAATTAATGATCACTTGCTTAAAAACGGTGAAGGAAAACATCGCGAAGAAACCTGCATACCTGAGAGATTTAAAAAATATATTAAAGGTATGTGAAGTCTACCAATACGCACTTGGCCAGCGCGGTGGACTATGGCCTAATCCTTCTCATTCTGAAAGGAGACCCGTGCCCAGCAGTGGGACAGTAATGGGTTGATGATGATGATGATGATGGAGTTAGATCCCCTCTCCAAAGACGGCTAGTCAATTACGGATTAAATCGGAAATAAGATGACGTTATTCTTATTAGATAAATAATTAAACATTATAATATATAATATCTTACATGCTATGATTTAAGTGATTACTTGTAATAGTAAGATCTTTCATATATAAAGTCATATTCTGACCTTTAATTTCGCTTAAAACAAACCAGTTTATTGAGATTGTATGCCGCAACTCGAGATATGCCAGAAATTTCCATTACAGCCTGTTGCTAATGCCATAAGTCAGGCTAAATTAGAATTAATGACTACAGAGTGTAATAAAAATGCCCAAAAGTTCTTTATTTAATTTTGTTATTAGGCCTTAGGCTTGGATCGCACAAATATTGCCAAATTAGAGCAGAAGGCTTACCCCTAGGTAACCTAAACAAACAGACTGATTTCATTTCATGCATTCGACAATAACTGAGAACAAAAACATTTTACATACGTTAGTTAAATGGAGGCGTTGTTAAATGTAGAGTTAAAAATAATAATCTTATATATAAAATTCTCGTGTCACAATGTTAGTTACCGTATCTACTCCTCGGAAACTGCTTTACCGATGTTCACCAAATTTTATATGCATATTCAGTAGGTCTGAGAATCGGCTACTATCTGTTTTTCATAGCCCTAAGTGATAAGGGTTGTTCACCCTTAACATTTTTTTATTTATATGGCAACACAACGTTTGCCGGGTCAGCTAGTTCCGTATAAAAGAAAAGAAATACTCAGCCCAAGGTGCTACAAATTTGTGTAGTTTGACTCTGGAGGCAACACCGTTATATTTATTTAGGCTTTAAAACAACAGTATTAAGACCTGCTGGTTTGAAGGGTGTTTTGATGGAGACATACTTTTTTTTTATAATATAGGAGTAGCAGACGAGCATACAGTCCACCTGATGGTTAGTGGCTAGTGCCGCCCATGGACATCTGTAATCAACCTTAGATAGGATTAGATATTTATACCTGAGGTCGGCCACAGATCCACTGCTACCCCTGAGGACTAAGCTGGAACGCCTCGGAAAAATATGTCTCCCTTATCACACCCTTCATAACGGAACACAGCAGCGCCTAACACTGCTGTTATTAGGCAGAAATAGGTGTGGCGGTGGTGCCGCCGGAGTCAAACCACAAAGGGTTCTACCACCTTCTGGTACATATCCTATGCTATCCTATACATATCCTAGGCGTTCCAACTTAGTCATTAGGTTAGCTACGCATCTGTGGCCGACCTTAGGTAGCATTCTTATTATCTGGCGTTGATTGTCTTAGGCATATTTCCTCATGTTGACACAATGCTCATTAGCCACTTCAATCTTAAAAAATCTTATTTAACATGCATTTGAGAAACTGCTTCGTGCTCAGCACATTGTCCAAACTTCGTAACTAAGCGAAGTTTGTTGTCGTAGTCAAGTGCCCGAGGAAAATTTGTTGTTGTGGAGTGCGGATACAATTAGTTAAGGAGTTCTAAGCGCTAGATGACATTTTGGTGACAATGTATGCAATTGCAGTTTCAATTTTTAAAAAGTTTATTGAAAGGGGAAAATCACGCTGAACCTTTCGTGTCATGTAACCTACTCCTTGCATTGCTGAGAAATTTGGTAACGCACTCAGTGATATTTTGTATACAATATGTAATGAAATATATTTATCCATTTTGGAATATTACTTATTTTAATTTAACCAAACTGTATTTAAACCCGTCTAGATTGTTTTACTATAGATACAAATTTTTGTCAGTTGTATTTTTCGCAGCTGTATATAACCGAGAACATCTGTGGCATATGGCATTTTACGATTCAATTTTAAATGTAAATTGTATACTTCGAAATTTATACCAAGGTGACCGTATTACTACAAAGGTACTATTATAAATTTAACTAATATTTTTTAACTAATGTGGAATTGAGACATTTAAATATACCTATAGGAAGCTCGCGATACGCGGTTTTTAATTTATTTATTGCCGATATCCGGATGCATATTAAAATGTAACATAATATAGTTTAATATTCCGGGAAAATTAAACTTTGTAACTTTGGGAGGAACTCAACGTTGCAAATTGCCATGTTGGTTTATGCACAAAAAGTAATAATGAGGTTGTAGCACAAGTTGCAAAGTAAGTTCGACAGCAAAGCTCTGCTGTAGATTGGAGCTTACGCAGAAGCTTTGGAAAACTGTTTTGTTTGTAGTGCAGATTTACAAAGTAGTTTGATTATGTTACTCCTAAACATAGATTATGTATATGTAGTATGTAGATTATGTATATGATATGTGTAAACATAGTATATATTAGTAAAGATTACTCCCTCCTAACAAGAAAATGTACCCAGTTTTGAGAATTGAAATAGTTGCGTAAAAAAGTTTTGCCACGTCTCCGTGCTAAAATGTCCCTAAAATATTTGAAATAATCATTTATTTATTGTGTAAATTACGCAGTATTCGTTATTTATTCGTAAATTTTCTCTAAAAATGTTTTTATTTGTCAAGAATTAAAAAAAAGAACTTACTAATAAGCCGCTTGTGGCTTCATTCAATTTCAAGGCGGCGAAGTATCTTTACTAATCTATGCTCCTAAAGTAAGATATGGTAAACCTATACAGTATATTTTTTAATACAATCAGTCCATCTGGTTGTAAGTGATATAACATTAAAATAAGATACAATAAGGATAAAATTAGTAGCCTAACTGAAGTCGGCACAATCCACAATCTTCAAAACGGAACACAGCAACGCTTAGCTCTGCTTATGTACATGGGCGGCACTAGCCACTTACCATCAGATGGACTGCATGCTCGTCTGTTACTGTTGTATGTATAAAAAATGCATACAATTACTGAAACATACAGACCTATTACTCTAATATCTTATTCTCTATTTAGTTTTCTGCCTGACATGAGAATACCAACACAGGAAGAGCGTTAAACATTGTTATAATCTAGTATTATTTAAACGACGCAAATCCCATATTACTCTTTAGGCGAGACACATTGAATTAAGCGTATCATATACTCATAATACGCACTGAATATTTGAAGAGAAGCCGTAAGCGGTTACTGAGCAAATTCAAAGTTTCGGGTACACTACATTTTCAATCCGTATTTCACCCTCGACAGAAACAGGTAATAAATTAAAGCAGGCTTTGCTACAAGCTACAGATTTAAGTCCTCTTTGTTTACTGGAAGTCTGTTTGTAGCTTTACCTAATTCCAGTTATAGGTACTATGTGATATTGGTTTGTGTTCTGAATAAATGACATCAGTTGAAATAGTTATTGGCCCGTTAAGTAAACTTACTCACAGATAACTATCTGTATTACAAAACATCGGATGATATTATTATTGTCTTACTCCTATTAGTACCTATAACATTCTTAATTCAACCTTGATAAGGTTATGTAGAACTTTCATACGTGTTTTAGATTTCGAAGCATAAATATTTGCATTGCAATTCCTTATGCATTTTGTTAAAAAATCTCTCAGAGATTTCCTTGCGATGTTTTTTTTTAATTGAAGCAAGTAAGGATTAATTTCTAATACGCACATTACTTCAAAAAGTCAGAGATTCGTGTCTGGTAGTCAAATCTTAGACCCCTCAAATTGAGCTAAATTGTTTGAAATTAGGCTCTCTAGGACTTTCCAATCGGTACTTCACATCAAGTCCGGTAATATATTTATTACTAGCACACCCGACAAACGTCGTGTTGCCATATAAATAAAAAAATGTTAAGGGTGAACAACCCTTATCACTTAGGGGGATGAAAAATAGATGTTGGCCGATTCTCATAGATACCGGATAAGCACAAAAAATTTCATCAAAATCGGTCAAGCCGTTTCGGAGGAGTATGGCAACGAAAACTGTGACACGAGAATTTTATATATTAGATTACCCCTACTTTACTCTTACTAGTGCATTCTAGGTAGTACATTGTTACCGTAACTCAGTTTGTAGTTTAGCAACTAGTACGTAGTTGTAGGTAGGAACCGGATTCGCAAACTTTTTAATCTATAATTTAACTTTCTTAGTTCCCGGGACGAGCTGGAATAAAAATAAAAGTTTGATGTTTACTTTCTCTCTTATACCGGTAGTTAACCGGAATGTTCCGGTTAAAGTTAAGGCTTAAGCAGGTTTACAACACTGTTAGGTTTTATGTTTACCGTAATTATTATAAAATTATGAAACTTTGTAATATGAAACAAAAATAAATGTTTGCACAGTATAAATGTGTAACTCTATGTGTAACTTGTAACTCAGTTATTCCATAATGACGGCTTTTGTTTTTGTTGTTTATCGTTCTCACATTATAGAGACGTGAATAGTTTTTTTGTAACTTATACTTGTGAATTAACGGTTAGAGACACAGTTACGTAAATTGATTTTCATCTCTAAAATAATTTGGTAAGCATTACTTATCTACGAGTATGTTGGTAAGTAAGAAGGTGTTTACTCATACTGAAACTATATTTACCTATCCATTACTAATTATATTTAGTTATATACTGGTGCCTCGAGAAGACGAACATCAGACGAATCTACCACATTAAACATAATAATTCTTCTATGTCGATATGATTTAGATTTCACGTATTAAAAATACTTTTCAGGAATTAAAATGTCGTTGCAATTAAATACCAAAAGGTTTCGTTTCGTTCTTCATTTGTTATACTTTGTTTTCAGAATAAAAGAAATATAAAGTCCCGAGATTTAAAACCGCGCTAAAGTGATTTAGTTGGGTCTCTACTTTGTAAACTTAAAGGTTTATTTGACCTCATTCTGTGTAAAGCTCCTTCTCTTCAACACGGAACTGTGAATAAGTGTTTCGGCTCATTACTTTCAAGAAATATTTAAGTTTAAGTTCTTTTCTTAAACTGAAATTTTTTTTTATAAACACTTTACCACGTTGTATGTTGTACAAATCTTTATAATCTTCTGGGGTTCTACAGTACTTTCGAAGGTGTTCCTGAGTCGTCGTCGTCAAATTAAAACTGTCCTATTTGTGATCACGTCTTCTCTTATCTCTTACGACTGATAAGGGGAAGTTCACGAATATTCGATATAATTTATAGGCATAGTTATTATCAATCCTATTATTGATCTTCCTGACGGCGGTTTAAAAATCACTTAATTCAGTAGTAATTATTCCCGTGAATAAGTAGTGTAGGTGAAAATGTGCTTGGACATTCTTTTTCGAAGATTAATTCAAGTGTGGCTGATTTAGCTTCGATAAGAAAGTTCTCAGTAAAATTGTAGAAAAATAAGCGAAATGACAAATTTATAAAACCACTCTTATTATTAATTTAGATTATACAAGAAAATCCTGTACGTAGGTTTTTATTAAGCAGTTAGTTGCTGATGTAGAATGTACGAAGAATCTACATATTCTGTGAAGTGAGGTCGTGAATCCATTGTAGTCTAAGCCTAAATTGTAGGTCAGTCTGTTCTCCGTCCATTGTGCTCTCGAATCTCTGTCGATACATTGTGCTGCCCCGATAAAGCTAAGCTGCCAGTGTATAAGCTCTTGATAGCCAGCTTTCAACCTCAGATTTAGCTGGGCGCTAACCCTTGCTAGAAGTTATTAAATTTTGCGAAATATTCCTTAGGTTTTGACATGACGGGCAAAATCCTCCTCATCGTGAGAGCGCTGAGGTCTGAACATTTACTTATTAATAGAACTTTTTCTGTCATATTGACTGTATGGACAGTTTTAAAACAGAACTTGGATAATTGACCGGAAATTTTCTGAAAATTATACCGAATGAAATTTCGTATTGCTAGTAAAATTGGATAATACCACGATCGCTTGGTATTTTATACTTAAGCTCAAGACACCATGTTTTAGACAACCACTCCGATTTTGTAGTCGCTATAACGGTTTGTCATGCAGAGAAGGTACCTGTATCGATTCCCGACTTTGGCCAATGTTTGGCAAAAAATATTTCGTACGTTTTCAAAAGCGATAAAACATTTCTAGTCTGCCGTACACTGTCTAAGCTTGATAACAATACTGATTACCAAGTAAACTTATTATTTTTCGCACTACCTAGGTTCCGTTGCGAAGTATTTTATTTATCTTTAATAAAAGCTGTTATTAAAACGACATAAAAAGCAGTCTCAGCGCCTGTGGGTTCACGTTATCTCGCTGAAGGGAAGCATCCGTTATTTTTTCCGACCGCCATTCGTCGGAACCAGTTATCAGTTTCATTCCCAAATTTATTCGCCCATAGACTCCGAGAATTGCTTACTGCGCCATAAACAAATACAAAGGCTATTTGAAAAGGATTTATTGTTTTCTTTTTATATATCTCGTCTTTTCAGTTACTTTCTTTATTTTTATTTTTTATGTGTAGAATGTGACTTTCCTAATGTTGTACACCGCCTCTGGACGTGTATCCACCCCATATGAGATTCTAACTGAAGTCGATCACAGTTGCTTTGCCAGTCTTTAGGACTAAGATGATAGCCTCATATGAGGACGGCCACCGGGGGGGTTTTAGTGCGGTAAGAGTCTCGCATAACCCTGTGTCGCTCCCACGGCATCGGGTACTTTTCGAAGGTTTCCCCCTTCGTGAAAAAAAAAGCCTCATATGTAGGTCAGCCGACATCCACTGAAACATGAATTCCTTTACGATAGAAATAAGTGTCGTGGTGATACCTCCCCTGACAAACTATAGGTGCCAACTGGCTCCAAGACTTTTTAAACTTCTAATAATTTAATGTTTTTTGTTACAGGTTCTTCTTTGTCTCGAGCTTGTTTTAAATCTTCACTTATTAATGGAATTCATGTAAGTTATTTTGTGATATTAAAAAAATATCAAATATATAAATATTTTCCACGCTCCACCTATTGGCTCTTGTAACCATCCAAGGAGATAACAATTTTTACCATATTTTGTCGATGTTTGTCAGAACCTTTTTAAGAAAAGTTATGTACTTTAGCATTTCCTTTTTTAATGAAGGGCTTATGTTAATGAAATACTCTTTTTAGTAAAACTGTTAATATGATAATGGTATTATTGTATTTAAAAGTAAAATTTTAAAGCATTAAAGTTAGGAATATTACAGCTGTTTAACAGATCGTCTTTCCTCATTAGAACTGTAAACTTTCCTCATAGAAACTCCCGAAGTTCATCTGCTCCTCCCTCATACTCATACCTTTTAAATCCTCCCTTATAACTTTCATAAGTATTTAAACTTCCCACAGTCAATAAAGCTGTCGATACAGGGTTCATTGGTTCCGTGGTTTCACAGTAATGGATCGCTTCTGTGCTACCTACATGTTTATGGGCTAAAGTTTTCAGTTAGCTGATCTCAGTGGTATTTACGCGAGCGGGTGTTATTTCCAACTGATATTAAGGATCATGTCTGCTAATGGGCACTTATATCCAATCCAGGGCTCACTGGTTGCGTGGCTCTACGGTAATTGATCGCTCCTACTCACCTTCATGTATACGTGCTAGAGTTTTCGTTTAGTTCATTTCTGTGTTGTTTATGCGAACGGGACATTATTCTTTTATATCCGAATCATTTAATAAAATTCTGTTAAATAGAAAAGAAAGTCATCATATTCTAAAATGTACAATGCACTAATCACTACATTGTATTGGTAAATTCACTCCTCCATAAATGTTAAGTACTCTAGGACAGGTTAAAAGATGGCATACATTGAAATTTATGGCATAATTCAGTTTTGATGCTGTATGAGTTAACATATATAAGCTTGATGATATCTCCTAGGGAACCACGGGAAATTCTACCATTTCCTATCATTTAAATAAACGCTTCCTTAATAACACTTAAACGTTAGAGAACAAAAAGATTTCCATTCCATCCACTTACTGATCTAAAATCGCGCTATTAGCACTTTAAATCCACAAAGGAGTCGGTGAAGTGTGAACAAATTTGTTCTTCGGAGAACAATCATTGAAATCAGGACCGCAGGATGGCTATAGATCACACCAATTATATGGAGTATGGAGTTTCTGGTCTATGTTCAATAGGGATATAATTTAGTGATAATTCCATATGAAAGGGATGGAAGTCATAGGAGATGAAAGGAAGGTGATTGAACGAAGATAATAACAGGGAAACTGTTCAACCTTTCGGGTGTAAATGTACGTTTGCTCAACCTCTTGAATATTAGTATACAGGAAATCGATCTTTTTATAACGTTATTTTGTTTTCCTACACTTGTGAGCACACCCACAAA
The DNA here is from genome assembly GCA_014595695.2 of Epargyreus clarus clarus. Lineage (NCBI taxonomy): Eukaryota > Metazoa > Arthropoda > Insecta > Lepidoptera > Hesperiidae > Epargyreus > Epargyreus clarus. Next base: position 2,251,624 of record JACTTY020000050.1, on the reverse strand, counting down.
CAACAAACTACAAAACTTTCATTTAATTTTGATACCCATATCATGGGGGGACATACAAATAAATTAGTCCGCTACTTTCGGGCGTCGGCCATATTGGATTTAAAATGACGTCACTGTTTAACTGTCACAATTGTTTCGTGTATGAAAAATTTCAGCTCAATCGCTTTGGGGTGAACTACTTTAAAGTTTAGTTCGTATGTATGTGAAAATGTTTGTAACATACAAGTTAAAAAGTAAGTTAAATCAAAACTTGTAAAACAATAAGTCCATTTATTTAACGCCTTGTGAAGTGGTGGTAGTTGTATTGACATTCAAAAAGTGCTCTGTAAAGAACCTATTTTGCATAAAAAAAATGATTTGATTTGATTTCCTTTAGAACTTTTTAATATCTAAAATCAAGAGTTAGTAACTGCTTGATTAAAAGCGTCAAAAGCAATTCGAAATCGAGACAATCCGAAACAATAATAACTAAACGTGAAAAGCAATACTGAAATTAGTTATTACCTAAGGTACTGTACCTTCCAGACAAATCGATAACGTTGGACCGTTAATATTTTTGCCGGTCACGTACTCGGCGAAATCGCTTTACTTTTATCACTCATTTCGTACCGCAGCTGTTTCCCACCTCGTCCCTTCCCACTGAAAGGGTCCGCTCCCTTCATTATAAGCTACGTCTTCGCGATTTTAAAGACTTTTCGAGAACACTCCACAGAAGTGGTATTTTTGACAAAATCGCAATCTATACCTCCTTAGCTCACACCTCTATTGTTATTCGTTATAGTACGCGAACCATTTATCAGGGTGTTCTTAAGGGCGACCGTCTCGATATCTTTTGTCTCACGTGGGGCCACGGTCCTCGATACTGCCTTTTCTTTCGGCCATTGTCTGATTTATGGGCTTTCTGTTCACTCTTACACTCGCCCACCTTTATTTATCACGGCTTCCTGGACGCCGCATGTTTTTGTTTTATCTCTCCAAACGATCCGATTCCTATCGTAAATAATCTAGGCAATCCTCAATATATACGATATCTTATTCATACGATTGAGTCTCGCTATATGATGTCGTTTTTCGATCAGCAAATATTTTATTGTTATGATCTCCCGTATATAAAGTGCAAAGCTGTTTCGTGGGTGTTACTTTCTTTTTGTTTTTGTTTTTGTTTGCGTTGTAAATATTATATTTACAGCTATTATAATTTCGTGGGTAAAGTTTAATTTTCAGCAGTCTTTGTAACACAAGTGACGCTGGTTATATCAAAATTTCAAAAAATCTAAAAGTACCTCTTAATTTCCTTTTTCCAGTGCAGCATATGCAGCATATGTCGTTTACCTAGTCGGGTTGGTCGTTTTTTTTTTAACATGTGACTTGTTGGATTTTCAGTATTAACAAATTCGGTGTTTTACTGGAAACCTATTTTATTTCACGTTGTTGTTTAAAGTTGATGAGTAATAGGATTAAAATCAGTAATAAAGTGAGCTGGAAATTTATGGATTTTCATTCATATTTTATAACAGAGGATTAAATCCGTACTAGAGAATTCGTTAGCGAATTCTGTAGCTCGGGTTGACCGTTTTGTAAAATGATTGGCAATCGTTCACAGTCCATTTTCTATTTAGGTATAAAACAAATTTCAATATATTATGTAAAAAGAAATCCTTTCAACGGATCATCTGTCCACATTTTTATTAGAACAATCAGGAGAACGCTAAAAAAAAAGGTACGTATTGATCTTCAAAATGATTATCAAAAATGTGTGAATTGTGTGGTTTCATTATTTATAATATAACCCTTCATATTTTGACCGATGACCCATGGTCGGCAGTGTGACAAGGGTTACAATATTGATTAATGCAAACATTCAATACTAATCTATATCTGACAGTATAAACTCACCAATAGCACTATAATAGCAATCATTATTCAACGCCACGCCGGCATTACACGACGATCAGTAACCACTGTGAAATGCAAAATATTTGTTCGCGTCCAACTATTTTATAGCCTCAAATATACCAGTTGAAATGTCAAAAATATTGCCCGCAGTAAATTATTTCAGCGAAGTTACAGCGACCCTGTTGCTGACAGTTGACTAATACCGAGAAGATTATTGTATCGGCCAATCGCTTGTGGGACCATTCTGGAAATTGCTGGATATTTGTCCTCGAAAGTTCTAGTTAAATTGCCTTGGAATGTAAGGTTCTGAAGTTAACAACTGGCAGAAAATTATTAGTCAAGGAACGTTGTTTTAGAAACTTAATATAAGGGATAAACAAAGTCTTATGGAATATTGTTTTGAAGCATAACTTACACTAGTGAGATTTTAACGTTATGGTAAATGTTGCGAAGAATAATATTTCATTACGTTATCATCTACCTGTTGCACCTTGCTGGGCATGGTCTCCTCACAAAATGATGTCAATTACCATGTCATATGACGGATCTTTTGTATTTTTTTTCTAAGAGGTTCATATCATACATTATTTCACATCTGTGTAATGAACGTTGAATTTGGTATGCTTCAGTAAAGGCAGATTCAATCTTATTTCCAGAAATATGATTCACCCTCTTAAGAAACAAATCGGCACAACTTTGTATTCTACAATATTTTGTTCAAGAGGCAAATTCAGTTTTTCCAGAAATAGGATTCGCCCACTCCAGAAACAACGAAGAATAATTTTAGTTTTTTACGAGCACAACCTCAACGTAAGTTTTACTATGAAATGTGCAGACATTTCAAATCTTTTAGTTGGAACTGCATTACATTTATTTAGAAGCGTAAGTACCAACATCTACGTAAAAGGCGGCCCATAAACCGGGGCACCGTGAAAGGTGTCACATAAAATGCCTTTCCACTTACAGTTTATGTCGAAGCGAACGCTGATGTAGATTTTCCGTTCGCAATTTGTACTGCAAAAATTTAATTCGCCTTCCGAGAAGTGCACTCGTAGCTTCGACGGCTTGAGAAATTCATTTATCAAAGGTCCCTGATAGACTGGAGGCGTCAGTAATGGACCGGCTAATGCATCCCGAAAGAAGGTTACAAGGGATATCGATTCGGTGTAATTGACAGATGACGCCGCTTAGCCGGAATAACGCCGGTTTCCTTAATCGCAGCGCTAGAAATAGAATTTTTTTTGCTCAACGGCAGAGGGTTTTCGAGCATAATGTAAATGTATGTATGTCTCATTCTTTGGTATGACCTACAGTTCAAACGTCTTGAACTCTTGACGCATTTTTTAATATATGAGGTGTTGGATTCGTTATTCGTTATTGGAATACTGGGATATTTTAAGCAGTTGGGTTTTTGTTTTTATAAATCACGTTAGTTTAGAGAATTGACACATGATAGCATAAAGTTCAGATTGCGCCATGGTCAACAACAATCACTTTATCAAAGAAATTATAATTAAGATATTTATTGGAGGGTTTGTAATAGATTTTTTGTTTATTATCTTTGATGATCTTCAGAACCTTTTAATTTAGCAAACGATATGTACCTACCAAATTTTTGTAATGGTTACGACTATATCGAAAATGAGTATTGACAATTAAAATGTCCGTCACCATCTAATGGCTAATCTTATCTCCTTTAAAGCTAATCTAACAGCAAAGTATTTTAGTCATTAAAATGTCTTTGTGATGGTCCAGCCAAAGTCTAAGATAACCATTTAGTTACACAGAGACCCTCCATTTCTCAGGTTTTTGCACAAAAACATTAACGCGAAAAATAACGGCCTGCGGTAGAAATATATTCTTACCCTGTTACAGATCATTGAACGCAACTTATTTGTATAAGGCGGTATGAAAATCACAAGGGTGGAATGGCATCTCAATTTCCTTTAGCGGTAACAAAGTTGTTTATTGCCCGGTAGGCCTTTGACTGGCGCAACCTTACCGTATAACGTGCTTTGGGCAGTCTTGAAGATATTACGTTGGCTAAGATCAATTTTGTTGAACTTGTAAAATTGTCTACATGGCTCAAAAATTGATTAACGAAACAGATGAATACAGAAAAGTTGAAAACGAGTCGTTTAAGCTACAGCTAAGTTGAGATTACAGACCCATTTTATGATAGAGCTTCTTCATTATGTATTTTGTTGATGAATTTATATTATCTGTCGGCCCAGACAGAATCTTTTTTTGAATAGCCCACGTCTTACTATTCCAAGAATTCCTGAAAAGAAAGTTGGTTAATGAAGAAAGTTTAAGAACTGCCAGGTTGTTGAAATATGTTTTTTTTACTATTTAAGATTGTTATGTCTCCCTCAGTTCCATCAGCATCTGAAATCAAAGTCACGTTTCATACTTTAAATGAAGTCTGATTTGAGGATTCGAAATATGGATTAGCACGTCTACTGCGGGGAATTCAAGATCGGATCTCACAGCGTCTCGGACCCTAATAAAGCCTGGATCAAACTTCGTTTTGTCAAAGCTCTGAACGATAGCGAGCGGTATCGCCTTTGAATCTAATTCCCGTTCTCTCGTTTGTTTTGTCGGTTTCCTCCATTTTCAATTTGCTTCTTTTGTTCTGGGAGTTATTAACGACGAAGGCGACATCCTTTTTTAAATATTGTATTACGTGGTTCAAAAGAAAAAGTGTCGTAAACAAAGTGATACTACTCGAGGTACTTTAAACTTTTGTTTTATATAAGTCCCAGTAGATTAATGTGCTCAAGGTAAAAAAAGGTCGAAAGACTGTTATTAATTCAGTCTTTAAAATTGTTAACAACTGCAAAATAGTCGTTAGATCTTAACAAACTTATAATAAGTAAAATAAGGGCAGAATAGAAATTGGCTTTTATAAAAATGGTTTTTCATTGTCAGGAAGGAATTTTTAGATTAATCTCAGAGAAGGGATAAAGTCGCTACGAAAATATTAGTTCTGCGCCGTTTTATCTTCCACAAAACATTTCCGAAAGCTAATTGCACGGAGTAATCTAGTTACAGACGGGCCGTTGTCCGCGCTGAGTCTTCCGCCGTCATTTATTTCTAGGACCCTTCCATTGCCCCCTTTCCACCCTTTTTGCTTGTTCCTCGAATTTACTGCTCGTTTTAATTGAAATTTAAAACATAATTCCCAGTTGGCACGGCACAATTTGCATCCGTCGGCGTTGTGCCCGAGAATAAACAATAATTACGAATGTTTTCGTATCTTTAACCGGCTTTTATCAAGTGTTCGTTGCTTTCGCTCGAGAACTCGTCGGGTTGCATTTTTCGTTGAGCCGAGATTGCTTTAAACGCCTTTAAGCCATTAACAGTATTTTTGTGTTACTGCCAGTTACGTTAGCTAACGTTGTCGTGAATTGTGGCGTCTTTGTAGTAAAGGTAGAGAGTTAAGATAAAAATGACGATTTGTAGTTTGGTCTACTTATAAATCAAATTTAAAATAGGAACTTTAGCTGCTTCGACCGGGGAGGTACCGTCATCATATTTTTTTTATTTTTTGTGTGAAGTATTTCTTTCGTTTGGAAGGTATTGATGCTAACTTTAATATGAGGAATCTTAGTCCTTAGGCAGTCCTTGCACACACATTTGTGATGGATTTCAGGTCGAACCTCCGTGCGATATGGAAAGGTAACAGATGTCCTTGGGCGGCAGTGACAATTAACCATCAGGTGGACTACCACCACCATGACTATGTATGATCACGTGTAGGCAATAGAAGTGCAGGCTGCCCCCCGACCAGGTGAACCGGTGAACTGAAGAAGACGACAGGAAACCGTTGGCTTCAAAAGGCACGGGACCGGGTGGAGTGGCGCCAATTAGGGGAGGCCTATGACCAGCAGGGGACATTAAGATGCTGAACGATGGATGGATGGATGGACTATGTAGGCCACAGGCACGTGCTCGTATGCTACATCAATCTTATAAAAGAGTTATATAAGATCATAAGTCGAATTTATTTTCATTGCGAACATAAAGTTGGAGGATAAATATATAATTCAAACCATAATTATTACAAGTATATGAGTACAAGAATATTAATACAACAGTACCGGTTAGTATGCCATTATGTTTATTATCAACATAACATTAATCTACAATATAATTGGTTTGTTACAATCTATTTTAATGTAATGTGATACAATCAAGTTATTGTTTCCTACTGTTCAACTATAGGTAGTAATGCATAAAATTATTTGTCATGCGAAACATGACATTTATTTTAAGAGCGAATAGTGTGGTAACGTGTATCGAGCCAGGGCCGGACTGGAGGCCCTGGGGCAACGAAGTGGTGGGGGACCCTCATTGTTTTGCGAATAAAATGAACAATTCTTCCCCTCAAAAAATTATTGCCAACAAGTAAAATAATTTCAACAAAGGAAAGAATGTAATAATTAGTTGTAAATATTGTCGGTAAAAATAGGAAAAAATACTGTTTGGATTTTTTTATTCTGACCATTTGAAGTTGCAAATTATTTTCTTTTGTAGAGGCCCCTGTCTTGTGAAGGCCCCAGGGCAGTAGCCTACCTTCCCTCTTATAAATCCGGCCCTGATTCGAAGCATAATTAACAAGCCGGCTGATACATACAATTCCTGCATACAAACAAGTTTAATTAAAATGTTTTTAAACATTACCTTTTAAAAAATGTAATCCTTAATTATTCATATCAATTTATGTGACGGGACTAATTAAGGTATTTACGGCTAAGCTTCATTTGCTTTAAGACGCTTATCGCGCTTTAAATTGACTCAATTTGCAACAAAAAATGTTCATTCCTTATTCTTAAAAGTAAAATTGATAATATCCATATCCATAATTAGTAATTACTATGTCGAAATTTTTGAAATTGTGCAGAAGTTGTTCCTGTATACATGTAAATGAATTTAGCCTAAAGAATTTCAATTAAAACCTTGTCAGCTCAGGTACTTGTTGAAATTAACATTTCAATTTGTCACATCCATGATTTTACATTTAAACTACGAGTATCTTTAACTATGTCTTTAGGTAGTCTGGTTGTGATGAAACCCAAATATGAAGAAACTACTTCAATAGTACATTACGATACGAGGACGAAAAATTTTTTTCTGACAAGTGTGAGTTTGCAGGCCGAGCCGCAGGCGAGGACTGCAATCACACGAGTCAGAAAAACATTTTTCGTCCGCGTGTTGTATAAAATTTTATATTACGGGGTCGGAAATGGGGGTTTTGCGCACGCGAAGCGTGCGTGAATTTACGCGCGCCGTGATATAAAATAAATTTCCTCATATATACGGTTCAATTTTATAATTAGTTACCTTTTTGTAACGTTGAAGTAGAAAATAATACAGTCCATCTGCAACCCACGGAGTACCTGAGTACCTGTCTACTTGAAGCTTGTGTGTGTGTTACAGACGCTTTGCAACATTTCACAAAGATGTAAGTAAGTCTGACGGCAACTACACCCTTTAAACGAAAGAATTGCTTTAATATGTTAAGGTATATGTGCGGCTGTCCTACAATGTCGAAATAAACTCGTTCTACCTTTGAAACTTATCTCACTGTAAAACTTAGACTCCAGATTTCATAATTACTTCGCAACACACAAAATAGCCAAAAGTTGACACAATACGACCCAGTTCTCGTCAATTATGTCGCCTATCTGTAATAGATAGCAGTTTTCACAGCAAATGTTCAAACCCGGAAAACATTTGCTTCCATACCCGGGCCGGTTGCAAACGAGAATATATCCGGCAGAACCCGGATGGCAGGGCTAGCGTGTTCTACTAATGTAGGAATCATGTCCACGATAACGGTATGAATTCCTTCGCTTACAGTGAAAAATTGCGAGCGATATTGTGGAAATGGCGTGTGTATAATGCAGATAAGATCGGATGGGAGGCGGCTGGGAGCGTCTTCGGACTTCCTGCTCAAAATATATATAAGGATAAGTTGTATACTTATAACTTATCAGATAAGTTGTATATAATGTATTTTGTAAAATGAATGGTGGTATAACGAGTTGGTGTAGTTCGAAAGGGGAAGTACCATCGTCACCTTTTAAAGTGAAGTTATTCTTGCGTTCCGGTCAAACGGTGTGGATGCCTGCTGTATTAGGTCCGGTCCTTAGAAATTGTAACTTATCTAATCGACTTCAGTAGAACGTGTTCGAAATGGTGTTGTTTATAGATGTCTGTTATCGTCGTTAAGACGAAGCTTGGATATTAAAGATATCGTATTTTTATAATAGTACTTTAAAATAATAAGTCGCTCATTAGATTACTATAGTTCAAACACAGATGCAGTGGGGATGTCAAGTGGGGATGACATCATGGTGGCGCTCGAGTTAACAGAGAGCGGCATTCTGGTCGGAGATTTCAGCAAGAACAAGTTTAATAACGGGGATATACCTCTAATCACTAGTGTGTACTTACTTACGTGTAATTGTAATATCATTACTTCGTACCGTATATGTGACTATATTTATAGATATACCTTCAAGAAGACGTCGATTATATGTCCATGGGCGGTAGTGACTACTTACTAATCGACAGCAAGCCCTTTTGCTTCTAAGCTACAAAAAGAAGAAGCTTGATAAATGGTTGACGTGCATGAGGCTTGGTTATATCGTACTAAAATTTCTTTAATGCTCTGGTCTGGCGTTGACAGTAATATTCGCTTTAAAATAAAAGTTATAATCGTGCATGTCTGTTGGAGAGCTCAACAGCTAGATTTCGTGAGGTATGATAGAAAATTAATTTAAATACTAAAAGTAGTTATAGAAATTCGATATTGTATTTTATTTTTAAGTTAGCATTATTACTCGTAAGTATTCTTACTTACTTAATTATTCTCGCTAATTTATGTTTTCTGTAGAACATGTCCAAGTATAAAATTAGGGATGGCCGATGGGATAAAAAGTCCTCTTCAGGACAAACATTATTTGTACAAAAAAAACATAAAACTATGTTCTCATTTGTTTCAGACTTTTAAATAGCATTGTGGTAAACAAACTCTTTAGACGTTTTCTAGACGAAAGCCTAGCCTAATCAATTTTGTTTATTTCTATGTTGTGATCGTAATAAATATTTTAGGGATGTCAACATAAATTGTGTTAAAATGAGATGGACTAGATATCAATGGACTATTCTTATTACTGACTTCTATCTTCTTGAGGGAGATGATAACTTTAGAACTCTTTCAATAGCATATAGAATATTCAAACAATTGTTAAAGTCTAACAATTTTTTAATAACCTTTCCTTGGCAGTCGGGTAAATAAACTTGAGTTAAAACTATCAAGAGCTATACATACCCACTGCCTTCATTAACCACTCAATGACTCAACCTCTCCTGGACCTCGTAGAATAAACGCATATGTCGCTTATACTGTGATGTAAAATCATTGTTATTAGTGGTTTTTTTTTTATAATACAGAAGTAGCAGACGAGCATGCAGTCTACATAAGGGTTCTAGGGAGCATGCACAAAGGGTTCTACCACCTTCTAGTGTTAAACTTAAGTAAGTAACTCAAAGTATATTCTCAGAGACCTATTTTACAAGAACTATACATACTCACTGTCTTCATTAACCACTCAACCTGACGTGAACCTCAGAATATACGCAATACGCTGTGCTTACTTACGTGTAATTGTAATATCATTACTTCGTACCGTATATGTGACTATATTTATAGATATACCTTCAAGAAGACGTCGATTATATGTCCATGGGCGGTAGTGACTACTTACTAATCGACAGCAAGCCCTTTTGCTTCTAAGCTACAAAAAGAAGAAGCTTGATAAATGGTTGACGTGCATGAGGCTTGGTTATATCGTACTAAAATTTCTTTAATGCTCTGGTCTGGCGTTGACAGTAATATTCGCTTTAAAATAAAAGTTATAATCGTGCATGTCTGTTGGAGAGCTCAACAGCTAGATTTCGTGAGGTATGATAGAAAATTAATTTAAATACTAAAAGTAGTTATAGAAATTCGATATTGTATTTTATTTTTAAGTTAGCATTATTACTCGTAAGTATTCTTACTTACTTAATTATTCTCGCTAATTTATGTTTTCTGTAGAACATGTCCAAGTATAAAATTAGGGATGGCCGATGGGATAAAAAGTCCTCTTCAGGACAAACATTATTTGTACAAAAAAAACATAAAACTATGTTCTCATTTGTTTCAGACTTTTAAATAGCATTGTGGTAAACAAACTCTTTAGACGTTTTCTAGACGAAAGCCTAGCCTAATCAATTTTGTTTATTTCTATGTTGTGATCGTAATAAATATTTTAGGGATGTCAACATAAATTGTGTTAAAATGAGATGGACTAGATATCAATGGACTATTCTTATTACTGACTTCTATCTTCTTGAGGGAGATGATAACTTTAGAACTCTTTCAATAGCATATAGAATATTCAAACAATTGTTAAAGTCTAACAATTTTTTAATAACCTTTCCTTGGCAGTCGGGTAAATAAACTTGAGTTAAAACTATCAAGAGCTATACATACCCACTGCCTTCATTAACCACTCAACGACTCAACCTCTCCTGAACCTCGTAGAATAAACGCATATGTCGCTTATACTGTGATGTAAAATCATTGTTATTAGTGGTTTTTTTTTTTATAATACAGAAGTAGCAGACGAGCATGCAGTCTACATAAGGGTTCTAGGGAGCATGCACAAAGGGTTCTACCACCTTCTAGTGTTAAACTTAAGTAAGTAACTCAAAGTATATTCTCAGAGACCTATTTTACAAGAACTATACATACTCACTGTCTTCATTAACCACTCAACCTGACGTGAACCTCAGAATATACGCAATACGCTGTGATGTAAAATCATTGTTATTAGGCCGTTAAACCGAAGTAAGTACCTCAAAGTATGTTCTCATTATAGAAACAGTTACGCGACCGCGGTATCCTGTTCGCCTACTTGCGACCGGTCGTAATTCCCTCGCATTAACGCTATCGATACGCTGTGGAACGTCAACATCGCTACATTTGTTCGCGCTAGACCTTGAAATGCATAATGTCAAAAGGAAGTTAACCGGGCTTAATGAGATTATATGTCGTATGTACGAGTAAGTATCACAGTTACAGTTAAAGAACTATTCGACTTTGATGATATGAGAATTGCACTTGGTTTATTTGATGAAGTGCTCATGGATTATAGGATTGCTTATAGAAGACAATGTTGGAATGTCTCTTAGAGATTGGTCTTTGGTCAACACACATTAAATCAGAACACAACAGTATATTTGGAAGCGTGTGTGACGGGAGATCGAACCCGGAACCCACAAGACTATTTTCTGTTTTATAAAGTAGGAAACGGGCATAGAGTATGGTGGTATGATTACTGTGGCTAGTAGACATCTTAATCAACTCCAAAAAGGACTGAAGTCTATTTGATGCATGAACCTGTATCTGAACTTTGAGGACTACGTTGAAACGCCTAGTTTTTTCCGTTACCCTTCAGATCCGTACATATCAGAGTTTAAACCAGAAATAGGTGTAACATCGATGCCTCTACAGTCAAACCACGAAAGGTTCTACCACCAATGAAAACGCCGGCAACAGTTTTTTACTCTCACGTAACATCGAGCCAAATGAAACGTTTGAGCAAAAGCCTCAATTTAGCCGGAAGCGGAAATTGGCTGCAGCAAATTGTGCGTCCAATCGCTTTCCATCACTAAAACTCTGTCTCGGAACGCTCCACGGTCCGTGGTTTAGGGTTACCCAGGTAGTGAATAACAATGTAGTTATCAGGTATGGTCCCTGTGGATTTAACGTCGTTGATTTAAAAAGTTTTGTGAGTTTTTTGTAAGTTGTTTATAGAATACGGTAGCATACGAGTAGGCAGTGCAGCCTGCAGTGGAACTGCAACTGTCTTCAATACTCATTTTTTATTACACTGAAGTAACTAACTAGCAGTGCAGTCCACCTTATGGCAAATGCTTACTCCTGCTCATGAACATTTGTAATCATCGTCAGATAAGATGGAATCTAATGGCAACAGGTGCGTTGAAATCCCTAAGGTCCAAGTTGGTATACCTCAGATAGATATGCCCCTCTCTCCAAAACCTTGAAAGCGGAACACAGCAGCGTTTAACACTGCTGTGTATGTAATAAGACAAAAATGGGTGAGGCAGCTGATAATATAGAAAATAGTAAAACCACGAAGAGAATATTACCTATGGTTATATAAACCCAGCTAGCAATAACATTACAGCTCAACTACGAGGTACAATCCCTAAAGAGTTAACAGGATTGGTTTGAATATAACATTTTCTGTAGTAACGGTATAAAAGGTATATTAGCTTGTGAACTCACATGACAACCTCCTTAGTCTCGTACGGGTATAGGTAATAATCTGACAAAGGAAATTCATTTTCCCAGATTACTCCCAAGAATCGCTCTATGCATTTATGTAGGATGATATTTCATAATCAGATAACTACAGAATTATTAGAAAAACGAAAACCCATCTATCTGTTCATATTATAAAGCTTATTTTAGACAATTTAGATTTGATTCAAGGACATCTCATATGTAAATATCTGAGATGCTGTTTTGGTTGTAGAGCGCGCCAAAGAATGATACGTAGTTACGTTAAAAATGTGAGGTGAACTATCTCATGGAATTTTCGCACCTTTTTAAAAGCCTCATGTCATCATTCTGGAAGCACTTCGCAGGAATTCATTTTAGTTATATAGTACCGCGCAGTTTTATAGTACCCTTAAAAAAGCTTTCACAATGTTGTCGCTATTTATTTAGTCTTCTGAGTGAGCTCTGTGTACAGAATCGGCACCTGGTTCGTGTACACGCACATTTGCAAGCCTTTCGATGTGTACAGTGTGTACAGCGATGTGTACACATCGCCGTAAGCGCAATCTGTTTGCTCCATTAACGGACTATCCGCCTAATTAACACTGGGAAACTGTCCTGTTAAGGAATTATCGCCTTCAGCTACTTTTGATTGTTTAACAGAATCTCATTTGAATGATTTTGAATTTATGCGATTAGTGATTTCGCTCATGGATATTGGAGCAGCTTCATGTAATTCTAGATCTTTAGTTAAAGAAATGTAGCAAAAAATATAGTTATCATCCTAAATCCTTGCAAAATTGGTTTACTTGAGTATGGTAAGATGGATATAATCGACAGCGATGCTCAAATACGAGTCGTACTGCAAACGATACAGATACTACTAATAATAATTTGCTAGACATTACACACCTTTGAAAATATTCTGGAAACTTCTCAGTCTTATTGAAGAACTATACTTTTTTCCGGCCTGCTATATTTTTGGCTTTTCAATAGTAAAGAATCAATCAATAGTCTTAAAGTTTGTGTGTATTCCACAACTGCCAAAAAAATTGCGAGGGTTAGTCGATAGATTAATACAAACAATTAAGCCTTGCTACTGTCTAAACAAAGCAATTTAATGAAAAGTTTGTTTGTTCATCGACTCATTGTCCATCGACCGTGTGGACTGAACAGCCACAATAAATCAACTCCGGGCCAATCGTCCATTATAGTGGTTCTATTATCCGAAGAACAAATGGAACGTAAACAGTTAAAACCCTTCACAACTCGTGATTAAGCTAAGTGAGGCAGTGTCTGTGTGTATAGTTTGTATTGATGGGATATATTTATGTGATGGAAGTAACAAATAAAACATAGGTATTTTGTAAATCTTGTATATAAAATTCTCGTGTCACAATGTTAGTTCCCGTACTCCTCCGAAACGGCTTTACTACTATTTATACTATTTATTTTTCATACCCCTAAGTGATAAGGGTTGTTCACCCTTAACATTTTTTATTTATATGGCAACACAATGTTTGCTGGGTCAGCTAGTAGTATATAACATTTTCAAGTGGGTGTGGATGATATTCAGGGTATTCAGATTTTAAAAATGTCTATTTTCCTGGCCGAGAATCGAACGAGTTAATTTTGAAGAAAACAAACAGCTTGGATTATTGCGCCATTGGATCGTTTAGCTTATAAGGATCAAATTCTGAAATGTGGCGGTATAGGTGGTTTAACTCTGTGATTCGACTGCGGTCGCACCGCCTCACCTATTTCTGCCTTATTCAAAAATATTTATTTTATATTTTTTCTTTATTATTTCATTCTAAAATGCTGCCGTATTCTGCTGTAACACGTACTCGAAACGTATAGACGGTTTCCAATTTTAATCTTCAAGGCTAAAACGCATCTGTTGCCAACCGTAGATAGAGTATTGCAATTGCTTTATTAAAATCAAAACAAGTGTATCGAATTCAATAGATTCATCTGTTGTGTTAATTACGTAACATAACAGTGCACCCGAGACCATAACGTTTTCGCTAGCTACATAAGAAAATATGAATGGTACACAAATTAGTCTATATTCTTTTATGAAAGTAGTTCACCCGTTGCAAAAGAAAATTGTTCGACCTATTTCAAACGGATCGGCTCCCATGTGTGTTATTTGCTATGCTTCTCTTACGTTCATGTATGTTTGCGAATAGTCCCTGATAGAACGTTATTTGCTGAGATATAGGTAGACAGGAGTTAGAAGTAAGGTAGATGTGTCGACGGACAATTGTTTATTTTTTATATAGTGGGATAAATCAATTCCTGGAATTCATAAATAAGAGCTTCCATGGTAGGTTCCTTTGTCGTGGAAGCGATGGACACATAAACACCCTGATCAGATATCTAAATTCATCATTTCGATATTTAGACGACCCGCGTGGCGGAGCGGTCACCATATCGATCTGACGCGCAGAGGGTCCCGGGTTCGAACCCCGGCCAGACTGACATTTAAATATTGAATTTGGGTTACTGTTTCTGGGTCTGGGTGTTTGTGTATTTGTCTCTGTGTGTGTACGTGGCACCCACGACACAGGGAATCCTAGTGTGGGGCTGTGAGTGTAAAAAGTGTGTGTGTGTGTGAAATCTGTTTGACCAGGGTTAGAAACCGGATCCCTCTGCACGTCAGACCGGTGTAATTACCGCTCTACTAAGCGGTTTGTTCGTCTGTGGGGCCCGAGATATCGTGTATACGTGCGACTCTGATCTAATGAGGGACACCACTGGAGGGGCGCTACCTCTCGGGACGTGACTTAGCAACGCCAGTCACGGTATACTAACGCTTCTCGTGGACCGTCATTGAGCGACCAGAGGCACACCACGGAGTTAAGTCGGTAAAAGACACACCCATTCCGCCGATGAGAGCTGAAGGGGATGCACGACGATTACTCATTGTTAAAAAGCCCATTCACATCCTGCGAAATGCAGTCAGATAATAATAGTCTGATGATAACAACCACTGCAATTGAAGCACGGATAAAAGGAGAAGAATAGTTCACTAAACGATTTTGTTTCGAATTGCCATTTCAAATTAACCAGCTGTGAAATCGGATCGCGTCTGCGGAAGATATAGTAGCTCGTAAGGAATCTATTATGATTTCATGGGTAGACCGTAAAAATATTGCGGAACCTGTACCTAGAGAAGCTGTAACTTGATGAAGGAATAAGGATGATGGCGATTATGGTTTTAAATTTAGAATCGTTGATAACGCGTTTTAAGAGTAAGTGAAGCGCCATGTATTGAGCAATAGAGCAATCGCAATTCACTTTGATATAATTTGTAATTTAGATGTACAGAAACGTACAGAGTAAATAATAAAAACTAGTTTACTTTTAATTACAAATGCAAGGGAGATGCTCAAGGGTTCTAGTTTCGATGCTTTGGATAAGCAGATATGTAAATTATGATTTTGGATTCTAGAACTGGATATCGGATTTTTCTTATAAATGGCCTCACGCTGTGATGTACTAATGGAACAATGTGATGAAAACTTAAAACCATTATTTCTTCGGTGTACATTGCACGATTATTATTGACAGAAACTCCTCATGTAATTATTACGAAGCAAGGTAGTATTAGTAAAATACAGTTTGCTTTCACAGAACAAAGGTTTACTATATAATTTGCATTGCTTGCAATTATTTCATTCGACGAAATAAAAGCTAGAACTTTAAACACCGATATATTTTGCACGGAATAAATTTATAAGGCTTCACTCACGAACGTAGCACTTGAAATAATTTTCACTTGAAATTGCCACTTTTTGTTCAACGCGTCTGCTGTAAACCTACCGTGAAATCGGTTTGCGCTGCCGGCGAGAGATAGCTCGTAACGTAGCTAATCTGTATTGTGTGGTATCCCGGAATAGCGCGATTTAAACTTAACGCGAGACTTTACACTAGAATAGGAGAATTTAAAACGCTTTAAATACATGCAAAAAGATATATATATTTACGTAAATACACGTGCGCACGCATGCACAAAAGCACGCGTGCACGGTCGCTGCAAGCTCGGGCGCACACTCATACACATACGTACGCACAAACGCATGCAGTAGCATATGCAAACACATGTCACATCGCGCTCACCACACAATACCAGATTGCCTTGAGATCATTTTGACTGAAAATCTTCCCTTTTTCAACGCGTTTGTTGTAAACCTACTGTAAAATCGGTTTGCGCTGCCGGCGAGAGATAGCTCGTAACGCAGCTAATCTGTTTTGTGTGGTATCCCGGAATAGCGCGATTTAAACTTAACGCGAGACTTTACACTAAGATAGGAAATTTTGAAAATGCTTTAAATTCACGCCGAATGATGCATACGTACATATGTATATACACACACGGACGCACAAACGCACGCACGCACGTACACAAGACTACGTACACTCATACATATACGTACGCAAGAACGCATGCAGTAACGCCTTGTGATAATGTTCACTTGAAATCGCCTTTAAAATACATGCACAAGGACGTAAGCATGTGTATGTACATGCACACGCGAACGTACAAGGGCACACATGTGCATTTATATTCATATACACACATTACGCACACACATGCGCGGGCGCAAATGCAGGCACACGCGCACACAGGCATAACTTTCTCAGCATATTTATGAATGCTCTTCTGAACATTGGTTTTTGACTCATTTGCATATCTGTAGCCTTTTAATAAAAAAATTATAATGAATTAAAACATTTATACAGTGCTGGATTATAAATATTAAAAAATTGACATGTATTAAGGTCAAATGTGTTGCAATATGCATTATGTTATATGGAAATCGATCAATTTGTATTGGAAATGGATCAAACCGGAGAAACGGCAGTAATATCCTGATCTGCGGTTGCGGTTACCATTGCAGTAGCAAATGTTCAATTCGCGGTCGAATTCCAGTTTCCATCAAATTTTGGTTACATATGCATTCGAGAATTGTCGTGCGTAATTATTATTATGATAAATTTATTAACAAACTGTTATACTATTATGGTGTTAATCTGGAACTAAATACAAGAAGATTAAATGTAGAACTGAAGGTGGTAGAACCCTTTGTGGTTCGACTCCGGCGGCACCACCGCCACACCTATTTCTACCTAATAACAGCAGTGTTAAGCTCTGCTGTGTTCCGGTTTGAAGGGTGTGGTAAGGGAGACAGACTTTTCCGAGGCATTCCAGCTTAGTCCTCAGGGGTAGTGGCGCATCTGTGGCCGACCTCAGGTAGGAATATCTAATCCTATCTGGGGTTGATTACAGATGTCCATGGGCGGCAGTAGCCACTTACCATCAGGTGGACTGCATGCTCGTCTGCTACTCTTATATTGTAAAAAAAAAAAAAAAAAATTAAATGTATTACTATATTAAGTCTAAAATATTTCTAAATATAGTAGGTATAGATTGATCGTGGTCGACTGCAGTACCACAACTTTGAACCTAGGTACGGCATCGTATTTGTAACCAATCTTAGGTTCTTATCTAGGATTATATGTATGAGTAGGAGGTATAGGTTGGAGTCCCTTTCCTTAAAGTGTCAGTTATAAATATCTTCTAACGGGATTGACATCGAATGTAGATAAGTCTACCATGGTTACTACCATAAGTTTGAAACCCAAAACCAGAATAATTATATTACTTTGACATAAGATATATTATTAATTTTTAACTCGAGTTCATACAAATAAATATATGATTATGAAGTTCGAAAGTCTTTAGGAATCAAGGTGGTTTTTTGCCCTCAAAAGCGAAGAGGTCTTCTGTATTTATATATTAGCTATTTATATAAGCAGGGGTACTAGGTTTCCTTTTTTTAGGCTCCCAGTTTTTGCTGGCGTTGGATCTCTAAATAAAACTCCCGACAGGAAAATATCGCCCAACTGACAGGAAAATGGAAGGGTTGGAAATTGTAACAAGTTCTAGTCCACTGTAATCCAGAGAGGGCTAGACACTTTCGCTTTATTCAAGACTTGTGTAAAAACTTCCGTAGAGTGTGGTCAGATATTTAATTGTTATTAACAAAGGTAAAATAAAAACATGAGTTTAATATTCAACCAATTATTAGACTAAATCTGTGAAGGTATATAAAGCTACATTTACAGACATCTACATATTACAGACATTTAACGTGTCAGACACGAATCGTGTCAGATAAAATAACATGATTCTATACAACGTACAAAGAATGAAATGTAACGCTACTGTGCAGACACAGGCCATACCTGTCCAAATATTGTATAGGCAAAATTATACTTTAGTCTGACACGAAACCTTGACTGTTAAATATAAAGAGGGACTTACAAATCTAATGCTTAAAACTTCTTGTCTTGGTTTAAGCAAATCTTATCCGGTGGATCTTGGAAAATAAATGAATGCTACATAATTTTGTCATAATACCCGTCTGCGGTAATATTTCTCCCCGTCATGCGGCCAGACAGTCGTAAGTTCCATTCAAGTCGGCTAACGTTTTATTCCTGAGTTCGGAAACACCAAATTGCGGTTTGAAAGCCATTTCTCAAATGGATGGACCTATTCTGTCGATTTATTTTGTTTATTAGCAAGTTTTGTGCGTATCTGATCACTTTTTGAACTAGTTAAGGAGACGTGTATGTGAATAATAAACTAAATCGAATGACCTGGTCACATTATCTATTAATCTGCATTGGAGCAGCTTCGTTAAGTTTGCTCTAGGTCTACCCCTATTGTACCACCATGGGGTATAAAAAGGTAACAAACAACTTACGCAGAGCTTAAGTTGTTGAAGATGTTGATATAGCAATCATATATTGAAAAAGAAATCAGTTTAGGAACCTTAAGGTAAATGATGTTATTAATTGAAGATGTTTAGTAGATACCTACTGCAGAATTTAAGTTCTAAATTTTCAAAAGTGGTAACTTAGATTACTTTTTATCTAAATTTATAAAAACTTTAAAGCTGTATACTGTTAGGTATTTATCTCAAAATTACCCAACATTTTTAGCGCTTAAAACTTGAACACTAAAACTTTGAACGCCCTTCAGCTAAGGAAGTCTCTCAGTCTGAAGCAAGTTTGACGCAAGTTGTTCCATTTCATTAGTGTTCAGGGATCGCAGCATCTATCCATCTTAATTGTCAATTTAATCGCGTCGCTGTGTCAGCTCGTAACTTGGCGTATAAAATACAAGAATGTCTCAGTAATCCGATTAGGAGAGCTTCGCGGGAACTTAATAAACTCTGCAGTGTATAGCTGTTGGCAGCCGCAGTGCTAAGGAACTCGGTGTTAGACTGGAATCTTTTTCTTATGTACAATCTGCGGAATTTTGCTTATTGTCCAATTGCGGAGGGTAATGTATTTGTAGCATATGTACCTATTTATATATCATTTTTTTTCTACGCCCTACAATCCAAACGACCATTTTACCATAATATGAGGTGTCGTGGGAAAGAAATTGTAAGATAATTGTATAAATATTTCAGAATAATAAATAGTAATATAATAAATTGTGCACATTTGATACTTTTCCGACTTTTGCTATTTATTCTTCAAGACAATAAAACTTTTCACTTTTCTACCATTTGATCATTCTTATTTCTAGGCTAAATGCTTCATTTTATTACTAACTAATAAACCATAAGCTAAGCACACATCGTCACTTAATTTATTATTTCAAGCAACCTAATAAACTACCATCGCCCTATTAACGTAGTTCCGCAGACCCATAATTTGTTCTCAAGACTCATTAAATTCATAAGTATGCGTCGCCCGTTCCTCGACGTCGCGTAAATCAGGCGGTGCGATGCAGACACTCGGATATCATTTGCAAGTTTTCGTAGATATGCTGCACGCTATGTGAATTCGGAAATTTTCCACCTTTGTTCCACAACTTCAGTTTTACGTCTGTCTGACGTTCCTGTTTCATTCCTGTCTGTTTTTGCAAAGAAACCGGTTACATCATTATATGCTTCAACTTTTGAGTAGGTATACTTAATTATGTTCCCCCAAATAAGGCAATAAAATGCCTGTTTGCGCTGACGTGTAATAAATCAGTTAGGGATCTCAACATTCTCAACACACGGCGAAGTTGCGGCGTTGCCAAGCTTCGCTGTTCATGTAAATTCATTAGTGTTTGCCGCGTCTTTTAATGACAGTACGGTGTTCGCAGATGAATTATAACGTGGAACTGGAAACTCTCCTTAGTCAAGAATTTACTTGTCATGTATCTACTTCTCCTTTTCAGCTTCTTAGATAGAAAAGTCTTAACCTCCCATTCCTTAGTTTAAGGATGGTTTTGATAAAGCGTTCGTCAAATTATGATACGAGTAGTTCCATTATTAAAATACGAAGCTTCATCTCAAACACAGTGTTCCACAATCCTTGTTCCTTAACATGTAATATATTCAGTTTGTTGAAGCATCGTTGAGAGTTTCCTCTATCGGATAAAGTGACGGCAGAACCTATCTTCCCGCTCCAGTGTCCGTATTTATGATATTGCGACCAAGGATACGTTTCACGGTTCATATAACTCGATCACTCCGCCCCGATCTCGAGCGATTTGTTTGAAACAAGGATGCATGCTCGGATGCGATTTAAAATCCCGAGGGAGTCGTCGAAGCTGGTTTATGTTGTCAATACATTTTGTTGCTTCCGCAGACGTTTCGGACTCCAATAGTTGTGAAGACGGATGCTCCGTTCCCAGTATATTTATTAAATTTCGCACGAGTTGAGCTGTCTTGGTTTATTAGTGCACACTTTTTCATCCCTATCCCGCATCGCCGGCGGGGATTACTTTTCTCCTCATACGGCTCTCCTGTTTGCTTTCATTACGATTGTACGTTTACTGTAGTCAGTTTCATATGTAACTCTTTGTATTGTGAGCCTTTTTAACTATGGTATAACCAGTAGAAAGTCGTATATTTACATTCTACATTTATTTTTATCATTATTATAATGAACTTTACATTCTCTTACATTTTTTATACCCCATGACGAAAACGAAGTCAATTAGTTCTTCGTTCATTACGAAATAACTAAGGTGAATTTATATAATACGTTACGTGTCTTGCATTCCGTATGCAGTTCTTGGAATGTTTGGTACATTACTTGATTGAAACTGTAAGAGAGACTTTATTAAATAGAGAAGAGAGTAGACTTTATTAAATAAATATGACGTTATTGTGGTTTAGATAAAACAAACAAAATTAAGTGCGATTACCACTACGGACTTAATCTATTTAAAGTTAAAAGTAAAGCATCATGTTGTGTAAGTAAAACTATCTATAATTTCAGGACATTGCAATTTTGTCCATATGTAATGACCATAATATGAGAAAGTTTTAAATTTATATTATCTTTATGTGTATGTATAGTACGTATGGAAAGGATCTGTATTTCAAATGCGGTAGTATAGGATTAAATCGAATACATCAATCTTGAAACGCTGTGTATGGAGGTGAACACTAGCTGCATCGCGCGGGAATGTTAGGAAAATAAATTTAAGTCATGACGTCATATTAAACTACTTTCAACGGTTCAAATATGCAAACGTAGCTATGTTTGCTTTTGTAGCACTTTCGGATTAACGTGAAGTTACCTGAAAGTTTGGATGCGATGCGAAATTTGAAGTTATATGCAGGTTTTATATAAGTAGCGAAATTAGTTAACGTGGCTTATGTGCCCAAACTCAGTTATTTACTACCAAAATAAAGTCAGAACAAAATCAGAACACATGCGATTTTTGTTTTTGATGCATCTGCAAATTAATCCAGGAATGCCTATATTACCTTGGATTGATTACATATGTTCATAGGAGGCAGTAACCACTTATCATCAGGTGAACTGAAAAAAGAAAACAATACGCCATAAGGAATTGCCTATGCCGTCCTCGCTATCAAAGGCAAAGAAAGGATATTCTTTTATTTTCATCTTAACTAAATGGACTTACTTACTCATATATTTTTAAACTTTTCTCGAAATTGGTAGTTGACATTTTAATAAAGTTCTATAGGATTTATTACTGCTTTAATAATTACTATTCGGGATATTCAAGTTCCATAAAAACACTATTTTAATCTTGATTTATTCGAAACGGTACTTTCGTCAATAAATATAGCTGCTACTAGCAGCCTAGCCTAGCTAGCCTGCTAGCTCCCGTTTGTCATTGATTGAAACGCTACCGTGCTTGTACGTGAACTCAGAATTCGTGATCCGATAAAAAGTTTTATGTGACGGAGTCGGAGCGTGGTACAACTTGAACGATATGTGCGAGCAGTGAGCGACGGGTTGAATAGGGATGTATGGATGTGTAGTTTCGGATCTGGATACGATACGGATAAAAAATAAAACTGGACTTTGGACTGGAGAGCATGCCAAAGAATGATACATACATAGTACATGCATACGCTCGAAATAGGTTACTCTCCGCAGTCGGTATACAGGTTTCAGATACGGTTACGGATAAGGAATTATTTCGATTTATCTGATAGTTTCAGATAGTTTTAATTTCGGATATTAGATTTTTAAGGAAAAACGAATCATTACCTTTATATTATATATAAAGGTAATGAGTCGAAAAACGAATCATTACCTTTATATTATATATAAAGGTAATGATTCGTTTTTTTTAAACGAATCGTGCAACTACTATAAACGTTTCTCATTAAAACTCCGCCCCCTATCGAGAATTATACGAAATTTTATATCGGTTATGGTTTCGGATAGATTTTTATTTCGCATATCCGATAGTTCGGAGCTCTGTACATCCCTGGTGCGAAACTTTTCATATAAAATTATACGAGCATCAGAGAACAATCGCCGACAGGAAGGTGGTAAAACTCCTGCAGTTCCTCTGCGGGAACGCCGCTGTTGTAAATTGTGTCAATAAAGGTTGAAATTCACAACGCCAGTATAGAATGCAAATAGGAGTTTGCTTTGCGTGTTCTCTACTGTGTAAGCAAGAAAAAACTACAAAAGATTTATTTTGGCTTACATAGTATATTGGGACAGATGATACCTAGGGGGGTTACTACCATCTCTTATAACGTTATTATTTAAATCATACGTTGATATTTCGTACCACGACCTCGTTAAAGTAAGATTGTTTTTATAATATTACAATAAGCAGTTTTGTATTATGTCGATCGAAATTATTCATTCTTTAACTTTCAAATATGACAATTTCCGTTGGTTTTATACAATGGTTAAGCGAAAAATGAATAAGGGTTTAAGTTTGCTCAACTGTGTATGACGGAACACAATCAAGAGCGTGGTATGAAAAAGATTACACTAGTTTCGATGTCTCGTTTCCTCTTGGATAAGAAATAGACAAATTACTCATTCTTTCACATTACTCGGCAGGAATAAACAAAATTGTTTTAAGGATAAGGAGGCCATGGCACGAAACAAAATAATGTTGATGCAATATTTAATTAAAACATTACTGAACTATGACGATTTTTAAAAGATGGTGGTAGGCTCCCTGTAGGAGTTTTTAAGCGTTAGCGTAATGGTTTGAAATTCGGCCTCTCCAGCGTTCCGTGGTTCGTATCCCAGGACTCTTAGATGGTATAGTTCAAGCACATGCCTAATTTTAATTTTATTTTTATACTGTTAAGTTACAGTTATGCGAGTTGCATAAAAATATCTTGCTGTGTCGAGAGTGAGCAAGACGTTGTCCTAGACACCCTACTACCCAAAATTCAGCACCAGTAAGTTGTTGAAAGGTAAAGCTTTCACTAAGGCAAAGTTCGAATCCGTGGTCTGATCCGATCCAAAGTTATGAATGCAAAGTTGGTCTGCTGTCAAACTTCCAACTCGGAATATAGACGTGGACGAAATTATAAGCGCTAAAGGTATTTTTCATGAAATTATATGGCAACTGGCTTTGATCTATTAATAATTCGCTGATAAGTTCGTGCTCAATTCGTCAGAAATAAAAGTGCTAAAAAAATAAAAAAGTATGACATTTACACTTCAATGATAGTCTCCGCCCGCGTCAGACAAAATTATATTTTACTATAGATATGCAATATTTTGACAGACATGGCCTTTGTCTGCGCGGTTCTATTACGGTAGAAATAAATATCTTAATATACATGGTATAAGAAGATAAATTAATGTTTGCTACGGCCATAGATTAGTAAAGATTACTCACTCCTAACAAGAAAATGTACCCAGTTTTGAGAATTGAAATAGTTGCGTAAAAAAGTTTTGCCACGTCTCCGTGCTAAAATGTCCCTGAAATATTTGAAATAATTATTTATTTATTATGTAAATTACGCAGTATTAGTTATTTATTCGTAAATTTTCTCTAAAAATGTTTTTATTTGTCAAGAATTCAAAAAAAGAACTTACTAATAAGCCGTTTGTGGCTTCATTCAATTTCAAGGCGGCGAAGTATCTTTACTAATCTATAGCTACGGCATGCGTTTGAGACACTCAGTTTCATACATAAACCTTTACGGACCAAATATCAATGCAGTTTCGTAAATGAAATTATGCAAAAGTAAATAAGTTTGTAAGTATATAATTTTAATATATTATTTACAATGCACTCATTTTTGTTTTTTTGAGGCTTCTATTTGCACGTGTGTGCAGATGTGTATATAATGTTGGTGTGTCTGTGTACCGTGATCCGCATGAGAAGAAATCCTAGTGTGGCGTGATTCACGTGTGGCTTTATATATCACGTACGTTAAAGTTGATGCATGGTAAAGCTTTCGCGCAAAGTTGGAATATTCGTGATCCGATCTGATGAAAATCGAATGCAAAGTTGAATGTGCACGGTAACTCGCTGAGTCAGCGAAACTGTAAGCGTCATATTCTGAACGTTTCATATTACATTTTAAAGCTACTCACAGACCCCCATGTTATACCTATCTACTTATGACAGTTATTATTAATTTACATTGGATCATCACAATCATTGCTTCATTACTGGGCACGAGTCTACTCACTGATTAATAAGAATATAGACCATAGCCCACCGCGCTAGCCGCATTGGTAGGCATACCAAAACTTTGAGAACTTTTTTTAAACTCAGGAGTGCAGGTTTCTTCACAAGGTTTTCCTTGATCATTTAACGCATGTGATCATTTATTTATAATGCGTACATAACTTTCAAAATCAGAGGTGCAAGATTTGAACCTCGGTCCCCTCGATTGAAAGGCGCCTCAACAATTATCACAATAGTTCAAAATGCATTGTATATAATTTGCAAATATTGACCGAATAAAGTGAAAAAAGATAAAGGAATTTTCAGTACCCATTTTAATATAAAAATATTTTAAATTTCATGCCTCAAAAGACTAATGTTCATTTATCTCGTTTCGTACTGGAGAGGTCATTAACGCAGAATTTAAGTCTAAAGTTCTGCAGACTGCCTTTGTGTAAACTGGAAGAATAGTGACAGATAACAATAAAAATCCAGTAAACAATGATGCTACTTAAAAAAAGCGTAGTAAAGAAGAGAGGAGTTATTTACTAGCACAATGAGGTTTCTGAACAGATGCGATTAATGTTGCTGAACCGGGGGTAAAATTGTACATTACTAACTAGTAGAAGATACTTTATGGACGTCATTCTGATTTTTATTCGACGTAATGCTTTTGCGTTGGAGAGTAATGCTTTTGCGAGTGTAGGAACGTATGTCTCATTATTTGGCACGCCCTAAAGCCGTTGACTTGACGGGTAAACATATATGGTGTCGTAGGTCATCATCAGTGACAAATGTTACATTTTAAAGCAGTCTGGTTTCTGTTTCATTATCATTACTAGTTGAAATTTTAATGATGTTGAATTTTAATGTACCCAAGTAAGCGCGAGTAAACGGATCTTAACACACAGGACACCTCATAGGGTAAAATCCATCTATCCGTTTAGAGCATAACCGATGCCAATGAAATTGAAATAGGCTTGACAGTTTCCAAAATTAGCTTGTAGAAATGCAACATAAAAACGGCGGGAACTTACTCGTAGTTGCCGACCTGCCAACCCACTGCTGGGCACGGGTTTCGGATTTGGCCCTGAAGGCCTATTCTCTTCTATTTCTGTTAAAACAGCAGTGTGGCGCTGCTATGTTCTAGTTTATTTATATAATTATGAGTAGTGTAGTGATGTGTAGTGTAGGCATGAGTAGTGCCAGTCATGAAATCGAAATATTTTTCATTAATATTTCATATTTTAATTCATTCTAATTTTCTTTCCACTTCAATATTTTTTTTACTTGGTGTAAAAGTATTTGTACGATTTTCAGGTAGAAATTAATTAATGATCTTAACGCAATAAGCCCTCAGTGTTAATTGGATTAAGATCACTCGCTTTCTCTAAACAATTTCTTTTGGCTCTCTAGTTACTTTACGATTTAATGAAGGTAAAAATTACATTTTATGAATATTATATTATTAGTTCACTAATTTTAATTATATTTTAGAATAAAGCTACACAGAATAAAAATAGTCTTCAAATTCAAATTCTAATAATATTTCCATTCTGAAATTGATATTATCTGATACTTTGCCCTACATCATCTAAAACAGTATGTTATAAAATTCCTTACCTCCAAAAATTGTTGAAGCGTAAAACTTATTTACGCTTTACTTATCCAATAGCTCAAGCTTTCCTCAAATATTTATCGGTATGGAAGTAACCTGAAATCTTTTGAAAGTAATCCTACTTAGTTGCTTGAGTGATTTATTAAAAAGAATTGAGAATGTTTGATCCTGCAGAAATCCGAAGGAGAAATTTCCAGCGTGGACTGAAATGTGCTTCGGTATGTTTAGTCATTTATGCTTGAGTAGGTCCCACGTTGGGCGCCAGTAAAAGCTGCCTTAATCCCTTTATCCGATTTAGTGCCATCGCATGTTTACAGATGTATTTTAGAATTCCTCTTTAAGAACATAATTTCTCGTTAAATAAACTGATCAATGATGTAGGAACGAACGATAGTGTAATTTTCGCATAGCATTATTTATAATGATTGTAATGATCATTAATGAGAAACATAGTCTAGAGTTTGAAATTAGGCGGCAATAAGAGTTCTTTTAAAAATGTTCTCAGAGGAGTGTAAAGTTCAATAATTCGTATTTAAAAAAAATCCCTTTGGCCCAGCAATGGGATAATCATGGGTTGCTGACGATAAATCATTTACGCTCGAACACACTCCACGCTGGGCGCTACTCTACGAATTGTTTAATCCATCCATTCATCAACGTACACTGTTATGTATTGACATATATTAATGCCTGATTAATGATTTCCATGTATGCATATAACGAAATGATTCGACTTCCAAGATCATTGTGATAATGTTTAGTCATTTTTGCTTGTGCTCCAATGTGTCCCTCGTTGGGCGACAATTGAAGGGATTTTTTAATCATTCAATTCATTTGAATTATTCCCAACACACTTATGTTCAAAGAGATTTGAAATAGCAACGAATTTAATAACATAAAATGTTTCGTACAACAATTTATCAAATGAAGCAAAACGAAATTATATTACATAAAATGTATTTGTTTTATAATAGCCCTTCGGCAATTGGCAAACAAAATGGACATTTCAATAAATTGTTTTATTATAAATAACATGCAAATTATTCCTTTTACAATACATTAAAATAAATTTGTTTACTGTTTTTTAATTCTTTTATTTTCTTTCATTATAATATAAAATTAATTTCGAAGTTTTCTGGCATGTTATGATATCGTTACTAGATTTTCGATTCGACTTATCGTATCTATACCGCTTACATTTCTGCCTTTTAGTTGTATACCACAAAAGTGTGTTATTGTTTGGAGTCTGGTGAAATGGAGATAAACTACAAATGCCGTTAAACCTTATGTTATAAATAACACATTGAGGAACACAAAAGATCTGAATTATGTAAAACAAGGAAATATCTCAGAATAGATCAAATTCCGCAGCAGCAAGCAATTCGATACATTGCTTGAATTTCGTCCAATCCCGATAAGAAATTCGTGATTTCCGAACAGAAGCAGCGGGACTGGCCGAGCGGAGGTTTGTTGGCTATTGTCGACGCTCCACCGCTTTTGCAATGCGTCCCACTCGAGCTTAGTGCTAAGGAAATTCTCACTCACATTTCCGTTAAGCACGAATTTCGCGCGGCGCCGCTCGTGTGCACGTGCATGGTTCTTTTATCTTAACTTTTAAACGGGAACTATTTTGGAGGTTATAAGCTATTGCGTTGCCTCGAAAACCCTTAGCACCCTCCTGAAGTCTTATGAAGAAAGTTGATTATTTGGTAGTTGAGCATATTTGGCATTCAGACGATATTTCTCTCATAGAAGTTTCGTGCTAAAAGCTCTTAGACGGCTCTAAAATTAATCTTTTTTGGAACGGACTTTGATTTTACAAAAAAAGTCACGTAACCGTCCAGTTAGCTGCAACCCTTTTGATATTGTTATCTTCTACTATTAACTTATTATTGTCCCTCGGGCACGGATTCTCTCTCAGAATAAAAAACATTGGTCTATCAAGCTTTTAAAGTGCGTGTTGATAAACAATCGTTGTTTGTCCTCGTATATGAATAATATCTATTATTACCAGTTTCTTAGAAACTTTAGATCAAACTATCTGAATATCTACGTATTCGTAATGTACACGTCACATATCCGGTTTTGTAATGCATATTTAGTGCGGCGCCGTCACTATGCTAATGCCTTAATACTTTCTACACCTCATTCTAAAATAGGTCAAGCTATAAGACGGCAGTTCCACGGCACGTTAGCAATAAAATGCTACGTACAACTTATAGCATATACTCATACTAGTAATGTATGCGCAACCTACATGCATATTGTGCATTTGGCGTCAAGACGCGACAGTCCTGCTGTTCTGGCATGCTCGACCTTTTTAAACGGAACGAAATATCTTGTGTTATTATGTCCTGGGAGTTTATGTTGAGACGCTCTAAGTTTTTTCTATATTCATATCATCATCATAGTCGTATCTATCTTTCTTACTGTTTTCAATGTGATAGAAAATGGGAAAAAGGTAGAACAAGACTTAAAAAATACATAAGTTCATATTTCCCTGCGATCACTGATTAATGAAAATAATCTATTATATATAAATAATAATCTTCAAAATAGAATCATCAATACAGAAGTTACTTAATTACCTTTTGCTGGAATATGGAAAATGAAATGGAATTAAAAAACGACTTTAAGTTGTATTTTTTGGTGATCTTTACTACTACAGAGAAATTATGGTACTTCAGAGAAATTATAAGTCAACGTTATCGACTTTGCACACTATGTTAAATCTCTGTGAGATCCTTCAAAAATAGGCCAATCCTATAAACTATTAAGTTGGATCTCTATGCATTTCCTCAAATATACACTATCGCTATCCATTGCCTATTTTTATTGCTTCTAACCTCGTATTTATAGTTTTGTATGGCGGCTTCTGGCGTCACGTCGCGACATTCCTGCGCCAACCCGGCCCTCCACAAATTGTATTGGAGCTATAAATCCATACGATACCTATGCGACGTAAAGCCCTGTCTTCTGATAGTCTAAATGAAATTCAGAAGCTCTTAGTCTATAAAGGGAATTTACGAATATTGCTTCATCTCATTTGTGGATTTGTAATTAGTTGAGTACAATTTGATAATTATTTGCAATCGTTACCAGGTCACATTTGCTGAAATGAATATACCTGTTTTATGTTTTGCAATAATAATTTTACCTGTTTCCGCGTAAAGCTGTTCGGCTGTTTTAGACATTACTGGCAAAGAGAAATGACTGCGAAAATGTAGCTTTGGTCGCCTCTTTTCCCGTATTATAATAGGAATGTTTGCGTTATTTGGTATGTATATTAAATAAGCAAGACCTTTTATTTAAATATGTTCATATATATGTACTATTTGTTTTTTATATCATATATAATCGTGTCGATGGCCTTATGAGTAGTTTGAAAACATTCGACCCGGGTGGGTATATCTACTAGTTCGCATTTAAGGAGCGTGGTAGAGAATCCTGTCTTCCCTCCCTTATGACAATGACAGCAGTGTTAAATGAGGATAGAAGCACGTGAACGCTTGCGTGTTTGTTTAAATTAATATAACATCACCGAGCTCTTTGGCTTGTCAGTATTGAAGCAATAAATCTAAGCAATTCAGCGGAGTAGAACACGTCTATGATAGCTGACTTAATGAAACTCCGCCAAGGCCTTAATCTATAGAGGGAAATTACGACATGCTTCATCTGCTCGCTTGTCTTCTAAATTATGGTTCTGTTTATATTCACATCTGTTTATATTCGCTATAACATGATCTATTTAGCTTTTGGAAACTGTAGTATAGCAATAAACAACAGGTATGATGACTACAAAACACAGTTTTGTTCTGACATCCTGAAAAATTTGCCTACAAAGCGTCTTTCAAAAGTTGTCGCTACAACTTATCTTGGAAACTGTTTTAGCTGGTTTCGCACGTAATATACTTAAAATATTGAGATCTATAGGGGACATTAGATTTATTCTTCCCTACATATTTGTTTATTGTGTTATTTTGGTGCATGGCCATTCACCTGGGATGATAGAGATTTCGACCATTATTACACATTACACATATTTTTTAAACAAAAAATTACATATTGTTGATTTAGCTTTAGACTTGTAAGCTTTCTAGAATATAAATTGTTAATAATCGGTATTGTATTTGTGAATGACACGATGGAAACTCCAGAAGTTGTTCTGAGAAGAGAAATTACCGAGACAATATTGATATTGGTCTCCGAGAAACTCGTTACTTTCTCTCAGTTATTCCTTTAACAATCAATAACAATAATTTTTGGACTTTCCATTTGTTAAATTATAGGTACATCGTTTCGTTGACAATGTTTTGATTTGGATTAAGTGAGTGTATACATAAGTATACTTGAATCAAATTATTTGAAGATTGGATTAGCAAACGTATAATAGCAAACGTGCAGTTCTCCTGACGATAACTGGTCACTGCTGCCTATGGCCATCTGTAACAACTCCGTATAGAACAGGGTTTCTACTTGAAGCTTTTCACAGATTCGTTGCCAATCTTGAGGCCTGAGTTAAACATTTATTGTCTATTTCTGTAAAAATGACTTTTATTTCTGCTCCATTACACACAAGGACAGGTACATCAACACCAAGACCAAGAACAGACTGTGCAATTTGTTATCTGTAAATGGGTAGATCTATTTAATCACATCGAGCGTTGTTATCAATTTTGATACGCGAAATAATCTATTTATATTATGTCTATAGTGTCGGTGTCGGTGTCGTGTCGTCGCACTAAAGAACCGTACAATGAAACGTAACAGATGAGGCATAAGTATATGTCACATGCAAATGATTTCATTAATCTGGCCACACATTAACATCACACGCACGCTCTCAAAGCGGCGCTATGAAATTATACTGAGGAGGAACTGCGGGTGACATACTCAATGGTAATATGTTAATTATATCGGGAGAATATTCATTTAATTCTTCATAATTCTTCATAAAAATTAACGGGACACGTACGTATTTGATGATAAATTGGGTTATCTGTTTTATATTAAAGTAAAAGAATATGTTATTATTATTGTATAGTATCTATTGTATGGCACGTTAAGCCGGTGACCCTGTTTGAATACACTAACCCTAACTTATATCTACCCTCTCTACCAATAAATACGCATCGGAGAAGCGTGATACTGTATGCTTCAGGTCTCCTCCAGTTATGGGGAGATACCTGTGCCCTGCAGTGGTATATCAAAACGGTTGCAGCCAAGTACTTCCGTTGTTCGACCACGAAGGGGGCATGGTCACAGCTTTTGCCTTAACAGCAATATTATTAATGAGGCACTCCAAATGGTCCTTAGGAATAACAACACATCACTTACTATTAGATATACTTTAAAAAACAGTATTGAAAAATAATCCAAATATGCCTCCGTAAATCGGATTCCAAACTTATTACAATATCCCCTGAGGGTCGGTAAAAATAAAAGGCAATTAATAAAAATCTTGCTTCACAACGTGCAGTGCACAGTCTCTGTGAATAAGCTATTGTAATGTATAGCTTGCTCTCTATCTAGCGTTGACAGGCGGCTACTCCAATATGTGGGTCGCGATGGATGAAGCGCTGCAAAAGCCTCTCGTGTCCCTGACGGCTGGATTATATTAATCTCGTGCTATGAACGTTTCAAAGCCTTTGTGCTGAAAGCTTTGCACCAGTGTAATTCTGAAGTCACAAAGTTTGCAGTGTTTTTCATAATCCTTTAGATATTATATTTGAGTTCATCATTATCGTATTATTACCCTACTTACCTATGTATCATCAACCCACTGTTGGGCACGGGGCTCCTCTCCAGAGTGAGAAGGCAAGGGAATTCAAAAGTATGTGAAGTCTATCAATACGCAATTGGCCATAGGCTACCGCGCTCAAAATTACTTACACGTTCCTGACAAATTCACGATGCGCATGTTTATCGCTGTTACTAAGTAAGATAAATTCAATCACTCATTCATACTATATTTGCAGATAATTAGACGGCAAAACATCGGTCCAATTAGCGTTATCTGAGGGTAAGGCGAGTCACCGCAGACGACACGACGAGCGGCGACACGTGCCTCCAATTTAATGCATTAATCAACTCTGTACGACTTGTATTGGTTTGTGTTTGTGTAAAAGTATTAAGTACAGGTCGTAGAAGGTGGTAGTGATATTATGACTGGAGTTACCACAGACACGCCTGTTTCTAGCGTGAAGCAGTTCTTGGGTTTCGGTGTAACTTGTGGATGCCGGTTGACGTCGTCTGAGGCCATCTTAGGCCTCAGGAGTAGCAACGCATAATATGTAATGGATTTCAGGTAGAACCCCTAGAATTCCCGGTCCATTTGGAATTGATTACAGGTATACATGGCCAGTAGTGATCATTTGCCATCAGGTGGACTGCATGCTAGTTTGCTATTTAGATCTTTTTTTTTTTAATCTGGCGTTGGTAACAGCTGACGTCGTACATATTTATGACTTCATCTAATTATTTACGAGACTACATAGCAATCGCAAATTCTGACAGCTATGTCCATTAAATAGCAGTATATAGTTATAGTAAACAGTTAAAACGTATACAAGGTAAGTTGTTATTAGAGACAAGATACAGGTACTACTGTAAATCCTGAGTAAGAACTCCTAACTGAAACACATCGTTGGAACAATTAGTGTATTATTGCGAACAATTCGTTTAAATTAAACGCGGCGGGGTTGAAGCGTCCCCGTTTCTGTACGTGATGCTGTTATATAACCTGTAGCTGTGTTTAATTATAAAAACATAGACTCCTATATAGGTAGAGATGTAGCATCATTTGAGTTACAACTCCATGCCACCATACCTAATTCTGCCTTATAACAGCAGTGTGAAGCGTTGTTGTGTTTGAAGGTACTAGGTATTATATTTTTTTTATACTAGGAAAGCATTTTGTGGGTACTTGTATTGTAGCCGTAAAAACGGTACACATATTGTAATTTTCGGGAGGATAATTAAACACTTAATGGATCTTTCCCTCGTAAACTCGTGTTAAGCTTGCTTATCATGGTAAAACCTATCAGGATCCGAAACGCCGGGATCAAATTCCGGAGTAACTAAGTACCAAGCGTTTGCCCTTACGTTGGTAACCGTTCTCCCCGTCTCACCATGCAGATTTCACCAAACTAAACCAATAACATCATCATTACAAATCGTTCGTTTCGTCTTAATGAATCTCGGCGGTACGATACAGCGCACAGCTTGCGCGTGTATAATGAATGGATTTGCATATTATCACACGCGGAATTAAACTTATGCTCCGCCCAGGAGTCATCGGGGTATGAGAGTAGTGTATTGGAGTGCTTCACGTAGTTAGCTTCATTATATGTTAAGTTTAAGCTTGAAGTCCTTGGGGATGAAGATAACATTAGCGCAAAAGTTCTTAGTAGATGCCACTTTTTATCAAGTCACTTCTTAGAAACTACTGACTCTTTTTGATGTGTAATGGGTACTCACTGGATATCCAGAATGTCAGCTCAACATATAGATGTAGTTAAATATTTTAATAACAGATTATTTGTAGTTTTGCAGTTAAGCATGTTAGGCTAGAGAGAATACCAGTTGGAAATTTCACATCGTTTTCAGTTGTACTTATATAATTATATGGAAAACCTGCTAATTACTTACAAACGGATGCATTTCAGATTGTCACATACGAGTATGTCCACTGAACGTTTTTGCACGGTAAAATAATTTAGTCTAGTTCCGTGAGCAAATATGTAAGAAAATGTGGAACCTTCTAATTATTTACAAAATATGCGTTTCAGCGTGTTGCATGTCTCCCACTGAACAATTTTTCGCGCTACGACAATCTAGTCTACTTTCGTGAGCAGATGTGTAAAAGAATTATCCTGGTATGGCCTTAGAAGCCATCGAGACAAGAAGAAAATGTACTGACACGGGCTCCGCGTAATTGGGGCTTCATTATCTGTTGCGTGTAACGGGTGCACCTTTATAAGCGCAAAGGATTGAAGCCCGCGGCTTTGCTTGACATACCAAGTTCCCTATTAACAGGACAAGGATTTTTAGATAAATATAAGACTAATTTTTTATTCAACCCAAGGGGAGACTCTACTTACCACTCTAATTTTGTCAAAATAAGGGTTGTTGAATCAAGAATGATGATAATTCTAAAACTTCAGCAGTAATCAGTATTAAGATGTTAAATTATTCACCTATTTTTATAATTTACCCGGATAAAATGTGTGCCTACAATAAACTTAAAAATTAATTTCGGAATCTCAGCGGGGTGAATTGGTTAGACTTGAATTGGTAGACAGCTTAGATAACTTTTTTTAAATATGTTTCCCCCCACTTTATAGCAGGTGATAATTATTTTTTTAAATGCATATAAATTCAAAAGTGGCCTGGGATTCGAACGTCGAACCCCCGATTAAGAGGCCAAGTTTAAACCACTCGACTATCACTGCATTATACTCGTACTAGTTCTCTACAAGCAGAAAAATTACCACAAGTGTCTAGTGGCCCCTCGTTGCTCCTCCTACTACATAAAAAGTGCTTACATTTTATGGAAATTTAAATGCAGAGAGGGAATTTACATTTTAATCCACGGTATTAATTTTACAACAAAATTGATAACATCATTCACGCGTTCTATCGACCAACCGATCTGACATTCATAAACGAAGCCAATCAACGCCATTGAGCCACTGACAACGAGGAAAATTAAAGCCTACTATTTTTTACGTAATGCATTTATACTGATTTAATGCTGCTGCATAAAATTGGCGCTTTAAAGGTAGCTACTTTTTAGGGTTCCGTACCCAAAGGGTAATAACGGAACCCTATTACTAAGACTTCGCTGTATGTCCGTCTGTCACAGAGCTCTACCGCTTAAACCGTAATAGATAGACACTTGAAATTTTGTTTATCGTTTTACTGCGGAAAAATAGATCTCTGTACCCTTAGTATGTGCTGATGTATGTGTAAACTAGTGTTTACGTTTTTACAAAAATGACTGTTATTGTATTTGTTTCCGTATTTGCTCATATATTTCCAATCAGCGCCCCCAGCGGACTCTATCAGAACTGATTGGAAACGTTTGGGAAACACGTAAACAAATACAAAAATAGTATTTTTTGTAAAAACGTAAAAACTCCTACTAAGGGCACTGATAGACTAGCAACTGCCCGCGTCGCCGCTTGTCGCCGCCTATTGTTAGCGACTGCTAGCGTCAGTCGGCGATGGTCGTCAGCGCTGCTATCTTATGTTACCTCCCTTGTAAGATTGTAGTAAACTACTGGTGCAGCATAATAACATTTTAATAGTTGGTAATCGCACTAGCTTTATCCATTTATATAGTTTTACAAATTCGTTTCTTAACTGTATAAACTTTTAAATCCTCAAATCCTTTATAATATGTAAATGAATCATCAACACCATTTTGGTGATAAGGTATTTTGTTCTGGTGTTTTATAAAACACGTGCGACTTATTGCGGCTACGTATAAACCATTATTTAACTTAAGTGTACTAAACCAACTAAGTAATTTGCATACACTTGAGCTAACTATAGCAAACTGACGCGATAGGTAGTGCGAGCTTATGTTAATGAAAGGTTGTTAAAATAGTGAGGTTAATACTCTTAGGGTGGGTTGCATCGAAAGCCCGTTTAAAGTTAGCGTTAAAGTTAAATATAACACGACCATTGACGGTAGCGGTGGGATGTAAAAAATCTGTGTTGCACCAATTTCTTTGTCACTAACATCATTTGTGTCGCTGTCACCACAATTTTTAGGCGACGTTGACAGATAGGCAACTTGACAAATATTGTAACTTTAACCGATCGAAATCGAGTGGTTAATTTTAAGTGTTAGTTATGACGTAATTTCAACGTCAACTAAAATGGTGCAACTAATGAATTTTTAACCATAGATTTGACGGTTGGTTAGACTTTGGTAGACGTTAAAGTTACATGATGCGACCCTCCCTACTGTACATACAGTCTATATCAGTTGTGCTCCAGGCATTGGACTCTGATGTTCCTAAACGAAGCCAATCTGCGGCTTGGGCGGTTGGCACGTCGGCGCTGCACTTCATCGATTCAGCCATTGACTGGTTCCATTTGTATTTCAACTGTCAATGAATCAATCCCTTTTACATTTACATTATCGTCTACTCCCGATTCAAGAACCCATTTTTCACGGATTTTCAATTATTACGTTATTTACTTCTCACTTTTATGGATCTACACCAAATATTGCAAGTATTTATGAAAGTCCCATTGATTCACCAATTTTCAAGCTAGTATTTGCAGATAGACAAAAAAAAACAAATTTAAATTTCGGTTTTAAAATCATTTTTTACTATAATATTGTGGTTAAAGATAATTAGTAATCAAAAGTAAAGACCATTGTTATAACTGACGCTTAAACCAAAGTTGTCCTCGTCCCTTAAAAATACTGAAGAAAATGTTTATCGGCTACTGTACACAGTTAATACGGAGCGGGTTTATCCTTCAGTTATTTAAGGCCATTTTTTGTTAGGCACCAGTCGATACTTTGTCAGTTTCATGAAAAGGGAAAATGAGGCTGATGGCGCGGAAAATACATCGGAGAAACTTTGAGTGCTACAAAATACTTTTTCTGGATGAGTTGCTTCATGACGGGCAGTTGGTAATAAAAGCATTGTTAGATTAGCTATTTCACCGATCCGACGATATTTAGTGTTGTTATTGTTTCCAGTTAAGTTATTGTTTTTATAAGTGCTTGCGTATTGTAGTCGACGATTAACTGTGTTGTTATAGGTATTCAATAAATAAAAGAGTACGTTACTGTTGTATAGTGTAACCATGGGGTATTATTTTGAAAAGTGTTGGAACATAGTCTAAACGTATATAAATGCATGAAAATGTACAGTGGTAGCCGTACCCCTCTTTACTCAGAGGGAACTGAATTAGAATCTCAGGAGGGTATTCAACTTTTATGAATGATTATATAGCAGCAATATGTGTTTTGTTGTATCACTATATTACTCTTAAGATGCATTAGTAATCTTTCTTAAATCAACTTAAAGGATTTGTAAATAGAACGAGCATACCTTGACGTTAATTTACATTTTCCTTTACCGTGCTTTATCTTTATTAAATATAGAAGTGGGAAAGATATTATTGCTTGTAACATCATCATTGT
The DNA here is from genome assembly GCA_014595695.2 of Epargyreus clarus clarus. Classification (NCBI taxonomy): domain Eukaryota; kingdom Metazoa; phylum Arthropoda; class Insecta; order Lepidoptera; family Hesperiidae; genus Epargyreus; species Epargyreus clarus. The sequence goes on along the minus strand of JACTTY020000050.1, from coordinate 2,213,631 downwards.
TAATGTGTACAACATTAATCGTCTTTATCAAACCTACTTTAAGGCTTAGCCAAAGACAGCAGCATATTGGTCGCTGAAAGAATTAGCATTTTTCAAGTCTTCCCATTTTCTCGTATCCGTACATTCCGGCGCCTCGCAACACGACACTTGGATTTATTGCACTGGGCTAATGCAGAATTTAATAAGGTGAGTGCGACTGCGCGAATTTCAACCCTAATTTGCTGACTTGCTGTTTTGCACGCTGCATATTGCGTGCAAAAATATGCATATGCGTCTTACGTTGTTTGTGGTTGTTAGGAAAATTCTGTGTTTGTAATTTCTTCGTAGTGACGCATCTTTGATGACGTCATTTTGTTATGGATGTACCTCTTCTATTATTTTTACAGATATTTTTAGAACATAAGCAAACTCTGTCAAAACATGAAATAAATGTCCGTAACAATAATATTTCGAAACAATAGTATTGGGTAGAATTTCAATTTTTCCATTTTATCTAAAAACAATCTGGATGCAAAACGTTATTGTTTTACAATGTATTGTAAAAATATACGAACACGTCGTGAATTAAATTAGTTACAATAACAATTTATTGATCAGCAATGAATTGGTAATGAATAAATGAGAATAAGAATCATTGCCTGATTTATTGAAAGATAATTTAATGGAGCTATAAATTAAAATCCACAATGATGCACATTTGTCAGTTTAGGCACGTATGCAATAAATAAATATATGACGGCAGCCATCTCGACGTTGCGTGCGTGGCATTATAAACGAGCATGCCTTGTGCCTTGAGGGCTCTTCGGCTTTCACCACCGGCGAATAGGAAGCTCTAGCCCTGATTAATGTGTTTGTCACATTGCTAAGTTTCTTAGTGGACTTGGCTCTAACAATCGCTATAGTCTGCGTTTATGACATCTCGAAAATATTGCATTACTTTCTCTCATTCAAACTACATGTTTGTTATTTTGCTTCTTGAATTGCTGTTAATTGAATATTAGTATACTTTTATACCTTTTAATAAAAAGCTTCTGCTGTAATCATTGGTAAGAAAAAGGATATTGTATTCACTTATACTCAAAGCATATTATATTATATAAGTATGTTCAAATTGTTCAAGTTGCTATGTGTTTTCAAGGGAAAGAAAACTAAAAAAAAAAACAATTCAAACGAATAGTCGTTTCATTTTTAGAATGGACATATTATTCCTTTTATACATACATCTGACGTAATAAAATCGAATATACGACGGCAGTCATCTCGACGTAGTTGCGTGCGTGGCATTATAAACGAGCGTGCCTTGTGCCTTGAGGGCTCTTCGGCTCTCACCACCGGCGAATAGGAAGCTCTAGCCCTGATTAATGTGTTTGTCACATTGCTAAGTTTCTTAGCGAACTTGGCTCCATTGAAGAATCGCAATAGTCTAGGATTTTAATTTAAGGGAATGGAAGTTCAATCCTTAGAGTGTGCTCATATATGAAAATTCTATATAACAATCTATTATAATGTAAATTCACTTTCAATTTTTCCAATATGGTGTTATGGGGATTATTTACTTATTACAGTAAACAAATTACATTGTATCATAACATAAAATAAAAAATCACATATCACGAATAAATTTATTTCTATGTTTAAATATTTAAATATATTAATTCAACTCTGTATCGATTGCAGATGAAAAACTTTGCATTTCTAATAGTACTGCGGTCAGTGCATCAATCGCGTTGCCAACCAAAATCGGTTCGTTGAACCGTTTCTATTTCGATTCATTCGGTGTTTGTTTTGAAATCAAATAATGGGAATTTAAATTCACATCCATACGCTGATGAAATTTTGAATCGCAAAAAATGATTGCAGGTCAGAGCCCGTACGCATGACGGGTTTGGACCAAAAAGACAAAATTGAATATTGATGATCGGTCCACACAAAAACTCGTTGCAATTCAAATACTCGTTACGAATTTATGCTCACGAGATCCATAATAGATCGGGAGCGGTGGTTGTAGTTTCCCATTTTATAGAACCATCGCGTTAAGTAAACATTCAATATTATAACAACGATTATGAAGCTTTAGTGAATCTGCAGATGATACAGGAAGGAAAATAAAATAAAAAATGGTTTATTTCTCTTTTATAAACATTGTTGTGAAACATATTGTATTCGTTTACACCCCAGGCGTTATAAACATTATAATACATATTTGTGCTACTAATGTAAAAGCGGCAATAGGCTATTTTTTTATATATTTAATCTAACGATAAGGCAGACGGGCTACCTGATGAAAAAGCAGTCACCGTCGCCTATGGACACTTGCAACACCAGAGTAGTCGCCAATGCATCGCCGGCTTTGAAGGAGAGTTCTTTTTAGACCCCTCTTGAAGAGCCCCATGTCATAGTCCTGAGGGAATACCTCAGAAGGAAGTTCATTCCACATGTGTGGCTCTCCTGAGTTTGGTGTTAAAAATGGTAAAGTTAAATTCAGGCTATCTAATCAACTATCAGCTGAATTGCACGCTGTTACGTTTAACCCTGCTGTTATAAGTTAGAAAGAGGCGTGGTGATGGAGACCTAGTAAGGGTCCTGACAAATTTTAAAATGAGCACTTTAATATAACAACACCTTTTTCTTTTAACAGTGGAAATATCACGAAATAGACAAAGACATGAAGTACACTGCCAGAGACTTATGAATAAGGATTAAGTGGATAATAGTCCTTGGTAACAAATGTGATATTTACAGCAGTCTAAAAGGATCACACGGAGTTATAAAATTTGCACTTTGGATAACACGCAGTGCTTAGAGCAAGGATATTTGCTTGTAAGCTGGCGTCGCGCCAAACTGTACTTCGCTCGCGTATTCACGGTTCGAGGTTTGAGAGTACTTGTCTGTGAGGATTCTTTTGGGTTATTTCAAGAGCTAGGAATTTTAAATTCTCGCACTATTCGTACTATCGTGAAGTTATAACTTCATTAGATTTACATTAATGTACTGGAGGCACTCCTGGAGGTGTTTTGGTAGGTTAATCTAAAATATTTAGGTTTATATATTCAGTCATAAATGGGTCGAAAGAATTTGAACATAATCAATTGTTATTTGTCTGTTAAAAAACATCTCAAGAATTTTAGGAATCGAACCCCGAATCCTCGAGATTGATAGTGACGGCATTACATAAATATTTAGTTTCAATAAATACATTAAACATTTGAATTAGCAACAAGATACTATTCAAAATGTTCTTTTCGTATTTTACTTACTTACTAGGAGAAACGCTCTCAATCATAATGAAGCCTGCATTAACGCTAGTAATTAAAATCTAAATATGTTTCATACCTCTTTCCCAGTTCCACACTGCGTATGAAACGAGCTGGAAACTTGTTGACCTTTGTCTTATTTGTTTCTTAACCTAAATACGCAATCTCATTCATACTCGTATTTGCTGCCGTCTCAGTTTCTCTTTCTTGTCTGCTTATATTATTTCATTTACGTTTATCATTTCTGTGTTAAAGCAGTGATAGCCTAGTGGTTAAGAAACTCGGCCTCTTGATCTAAGGGTCCAAGGTTCAAAACCCAGACACGAACCTCTGATTTTTCGAAATTATATGCGAATTAGAAATTAATTATCACTTGCTAAAACGGTGAAGGAAATCATCGTGAGGAAACCTGCATACCTGAGATATATATAAAAAAACTCAAAGGTATGTGAAGTCTACCAATACGCTAGGCAAGGCAAGCGCGGTGGACTATAGCCTAATCCTTCTCATTCTTAGAGGAGACCCGTGCCCAACAGTGGGACAGTAATGGGTTGATGATGATGATGATGATGATGTGTTAAAGTGTTCAACGTGGTATAATTATTATCTAGCTTTGACTTAAAATAGCACTCTCTTGTTTTCAATGTATATAATTGTAGGAGGTGATTAACGCCGTTAGTAATAATAAATCTTAAGCAACTTTTGCATACTAACTTCTAAATTATGACTATTATTGTCTAGAAAAATTTACAAATTTCAAACTTTTGACAGAAATTAGTTAAGTCTAATAATTTCTAACGGGCGCAAGTCTTCCAAGATATTGGTTGCAGCTTAATTTATTTATTTATAACGGTCATTATTTTGATCAGTTAGGCTGATTATGCCATAGTTCCATCTTGTATGGCAGTCGTATGCTCAGCTGTGGTGTTTTAGTTGTTGATCTATAAAAGCATCAGATCGTGTGATCAAATCGGCTCTTTCATTTTCCTTATCTCTGATATATCCACGATCAACATCATATAACTTAAGATTATAGAAGCAATTACTTACTGATTTATTCCTTGTATGATTTCCTATGGCTATGTGAGCGTGGTGCCAAAAATCCAATATATCGTCCGGAATCCATTTGGTCGGAAAGTTGGAAGCAGGAATTTGGCTACATTAACACGACCGCAATAAGCGCCGTATTCCGGCTATCTTCGATCGCATTGCATGAGTGCTATTTACTTGCCGAAACTTACGTCAGTAGTGCTATTAGAAATGTAGTTTCAAATTTGTAAATAAATATATGAGGCAGTGTTGCCTTGTAGTTGAGACTTGACCTCTTAATGGTGCAGTCCGAAGTTAAAATCCCAGGTAAGAATTTATCTTATGTGGGGTTGATAACATATGTCCATTGGCGGCATTAGCCAAGCAGCAGATGGCAGATGGACTGCATTCTCGTCTGCTACTCCTATATAATATACTCCTATATAAAATACTTTTACCTACATGTTTTAGAGGACGATTAAAAAATATGTGTGGTCCATGAAAAGGAGCCTAATCTTTTATCAAGAAATAATAAATCGTTAATTTATTTATGGTTTTAACATTTTTGTTGGTTAGCAACAGTTTTATGAACATTCAAGGAATTTGATAACCCTGTTTCGATATGGTTATCTACAAAGTTTAACTAAACTGTACCTCCGTAACTGTCAGTGGAACTTTGTTTTGGAGTGTTCTTTAGTCCTTCCTCACTAAGTCTTGGACCTAGAACTTACTGAATGCCTATGTGTTATAAAATTTGCAACGTGACCGTCAATATATAATTGGTAATATGTTTGCAAAAGTAGGTATCCCTGTAATTGGTAAATGACGGTGATATGAGAGACGTGTAAGAAATGAATACATTACAGTGTACTGGAGGTCTTCTATGTTATGTGTCTAGTTTTAATATAGCCTTTCTAATGAAACCGAAACTTCGTCTATGAATACATAGAAAAGATATAATGTGAATGTGATGTGTAAATACATTTATGATACACTTCAAACAGGGCTCCTGTCCATTTCGAATTTGGAGTTGATGAGCACGTGGTGACCAATATCCAATACTGTCCTTACACTACTTATAAAATAGCTACTACTATCACATAATAAGATCAAAGACAGAACTTTATCGCTCTAAAATTAGCTTATATCGCTCGATTAAAACGATATTAAATTGTAGTACACGTTGCGTTTGTGCCTAGTTTTCTCGAAAGTGCCGCATGAAATATTCATCAGTTCGGCAGATAACTTCCAGCGAAGTGCTGTGTGAAGCTATCGCACGCCACTGCGCCGAAGAATAGCGTAGTTTTACTAGGAAGCGCAGCTTGAGTTTCCCATCGATAAATATTAATTACGACGGTTCCAGTGCGGCTCCTCGGCTTTCTCGAGCTGTTTTGGGATTTTTAAGCAACATTCTTAAATAATTTCAGGATTTATATCTACCACGTCTGTATATTCGCCTAATTTTATGTAAGTTTCTAAAATGGTTCAAAGGTCGGAAAATTGTGTTCGATTGTTCGTTTGCGACGACGCAAGATCGAAGTCATCTCATCGTCAACTAATACTAATATACATGTTTTATCTTAATAATGAGGGTAACCCTCTTACTTGACCAAAACCCTTTGTAGTTAACATGTTTTCCTTCAACGTAAATTGTAAATATGCTTTCAAAGTTCTTACCAAAATTTCCATGATTAGATCACAATATTCCACCGTATCATGCTATTAATATTGTATGAAAAGTTGTTAGATTACGACTTTGATGGAATGAACTATATTATTAACAGACGGTACAAAGCTAAGATGCAATCGAGTCTAATCAATATGTTTACGTCATGATATGAAGTTTTCTCACGACTTCATGCTCATATGTCGCATCTGGCCCTCGGGAAATCATACTACTGCTCTGCAAAACTCATATAAAGATAAAGATAAGACTTAGTCTATTCCTGAAACCTACAACGAATTTAATCTGAAGACTAATGGAAATATTTATAATATAAAAGGAAGGATTAGGAAACTTAATAAGTTTGTACTTTACCTAGTGACTAATTGTTAATTTCGCCCATGAACAACTGCACATAGAACACGGGCTTTGCCCAAAGCCGATTACATATATGCTGCCATTCTTAAGAGTCAAGATAGTGGCCTCATATGTAAATCAGTGGCATCTACAACTTTCCCTCGAAATGCAACAACTACTTCGCTTTAGAAATAGTTGTGGTGATTGGTCGAACCTTATTAGTTTTACCATCTTCCAAATCTAATACTCTATTTCCTACTCCTGTTTTGTAGTATCTTCTCTCTCTCTTCGATCCGTTTTCCTCACTACTGAGGGTCGTGACCGCCATGATTCGTGTTGAGCACAATTCGGATAATATCGCGCCATTTGCTGCGGTTCTCGGCTGTTTGCATAGCATCATGAACTGAGGTGTGGAGAGATGTTCGAACTTGATCAGACCAACGTATCGGGCTTCGTCCCCGAGGTCTCTTTCCTTCGATCTTACCGGTGACCATAAGTTTTTCGAGATTTTCACCGGATTTTCTGGCTATGTGACCGAAGTACTCAAGGATCCTCTGAAGGCAGATAGTAGAGAGCCTTGTTCTAATGGATAGTTGTTTAAGTATTGATACGTTGGTCCTGTGCGCTATCCATGGTATTCGTAGCATTTTTCTCCAGCACCACATCTCGAAAGCATCTATGCGTTTTCGATCTGCAGCTTTTAAAGTCCATGTCTCAGCGCCATACATAAATATGGAAAATACCAGGGTTCTGACAAGCTTAGTCTTGGTGCGGGTCGAGATGTTTCTATCTTTCCAGATTGTTTGAAGCTGAGACATGGCATTATTTGCCATGCTTATGCGCCGACGTATTTCACCTTCACAGGATCCGTTACTACTGATGTTAGAACCTAGGTATATGAAGTTCTCCACAATTTGTAGGCCAAGTAGTCCTCTAAGTTCTAACTTATTAGCTCGATCCACCACCATAACTTTAGTTTTGGACTTATTGATCGATAGTCCCAGTTCAGCGCTTTTCTTCTCCATTCTATCCAGAAGGGCACACATTTCTTCTTCACTTGAGGCAATTAGAGTGGTATCGTCAGCGTAGCGAAGATTAGTAATTCGTACCCCACCAATGCTGACACCGCCACTCCAGTCGTCACAAATTTGCCTCATAACATATTCTCCGTACACGTTGAAGAGGATGGGGGAGAGTATGCAGCCCTGTCGTACGCCTTTTCCCAGATTGAAAGGTCTTGAGGTAATATTATCGACTTTAACTGTAGCTTGGGTTTTGACGTACAACATTTGAAGCAATGTAACAAGGTGGTGTGGTACTCCTAGTTCATTAAGGATAGTCCACAATTTACTCCATCTTACGCAGTCAAAGGCTTTACTGAAATCAACAAAGCATATGATTACAGGCGTATTATATTCATAGGCTTTCTCTATTAGCTGTCTCATGTTGAGAATTTGTTCCCTAGTACCCTTGCCCTTAACAAAACCCGCCTGCTCTTGCGGAATTTGCCAATCGAGATAGTAGCGGATGCGGCTGTTAATAATGTGGAGCAATATTTTACTCGCATGGGACATTAAGGACAGTGTGCGATAGTTGTCACATTTGCTAGTTGAGCCTTTCTTATGCAGCGGAAGGATGACCGATTCCGTCCAATCTTTGGGCCATACGCCTGTAGTCCAGATTTTATTGCATATCAAGTGTATTGCGTTGATTCCACTATCACCAAGAGACTTTAATATCTCAGAAGAGATGTTATCTGGACCAGGAGCTTTTTTCAGTTTGAGCTTATTTAAAGCAGACGTTACTTCCGATCTAAGAATTCTAGGTTCAAGCTTTAGCAGGTTCCAATCTGGTGTTATACTAGTATCATCTTGGTGGTCATTGTAAAGTTCTTTACAGTATCTGCGCCACCTTTCAACAATCTCGTTTAAATCATGAACAGGATGGCCGCTTTCATCTTCAATTACCCATGTTTTAGCTTTAAACTTTTTTGACAATAGGCGAACTTTTTTAAAAAGATCAGCAGTTTGGAATTTTCGGGAGTGCTGTTCGATATCGTTGCAGATGCTCTCAAGATATCTGTTTTTATCTCTCCGACAATGCCTGTCTATCTTTTTACTAAGACATAGGTATTCCTTCTTTCTATCGTTATTCTGTAAGCCTTTAACCTTTGAATCTTTTCTTTGTTGTATCAGCTCCCATGTTTGTTCAGTTATCCAAGACTTTTTCTTACGGTCTGGTTTTCTGTCCTTCGTGATCTCTTTGAGAGTTTCATTAATATGACCTTTTAGATGTTCCCAGTGCGCGTTGGAATCTGTTTGTGGATCAGGAGGGTTTTCTTTTAGTTTTTGTTCTACATTATGTTGAAATACAGATGTTTCTGACGGGCCTAGTTGTCTTGGTATTAATGGTGGATATTTTTTCGGAGCCTTCAAACGTATTTTAAGGTTAGCAATTAATAAGTTGTGGTCGGAACCACATTCTGCTCCGGGAAAGGTCTTTGTGTTAGAAACGGAAGATCTCCAGCGGGTGTTAATTAAAATGTAGTCTATTTGATTTCTATATCTATCACCTGGAGACCTCCACGTATATAGACGTCTTGGGTGATGTTGGAAGTACGTGTTGAGGATACAGAGATTCTTGTCAATACAGAAATCTATAAATCTCGTCCCACGTTCATTTCTAGCACCGAGTCCGAAGTGGCCAACAACTTGCCTCAGTTCAATATCGGCTTTAGTAGTTCCTACTTTCGCGTTCCAATCACCTAGAATCAGCGTGATTTCCCGGTTAGGTATTTTGCTTAATGTATCCCCGAGTACACCATAAAAGTCTTCCAAATCCTCCTCCGAACTTTGTGAAGTTGGCGCATATATTTGTATTATATTCAGCGTACATGGTCTGGTGTTCAATTTCAGTGTAATAATCCTGTCAGATACAGGATTATACCCGAGGACACATTTATTTAATTGAGGAGACAATATGATTCCGACACCATGCAAACTAGACTTAGAATTGCCACAGAAATACATTGTGTTCCCTGTAGTTGTAAGGAAATGGCCATTTTCTCGCATGTGCGTTTCACTGACTCCGAGGATGCTCAGTTTGTACGTTTCCATCTCCTTCTCCACGATGCTAAGTTTTCCTGGTTTTAGAAGGCCTCGAACGTTCCAGGTGCCAATACGATGTTCTGTACGTATTGAGGTGGGGTTTTTATATGCAGTATCTTCGCCAGTAGCATTTCTTCCGTTAGAGACCTGGCGACTTATCTCTGCAGAAGCTTCGGTCGCCAATTTCACACCATCCAGCCCGGATACCGAATGGCGCCGAGTGTTAGTCGGATCGTCCAACAAAATCCTATTATTTGTGCCTGCTATCATGGTGTGGTTTTCTTGGGATATAAAATCACGGTAGGTTCCCACGTCTTTCCGCGTCAGTATTTAAGAGGTGATTTAATACCTCACGGCCACTGGTTGCCGTTCCTTGATTTGATCAAGAATCTGTCGGGTTATTTACCGCCGCCCGATGCTCGGCGTTGACATTTTACTGCAGGTCTGTGTCTCTCCTGACCTACCCTCCTCCTTTCTCATCCGGGCTTGGGACCGGCAACGGCAGAGTTGTAGTATCTTATGAAGTGCCAATATGAATTCGACCTCTAGATGCCTGGAATACATGCTTTATGTTCCAAAATGTTAAATGAGTAGCGGCCTCTAATAAAATTTACGCGATACGAGCGGTTTTCTAACGATTCCAAGTCCGCAATCCCCCGGGAAATCACGATATGGCGGCCATTGCAATCGGCAACAGTTTGTGGGATTGTGATGACGACGTTAGTCGCCGCCCAGGGTGCTTTCCGTTTATGTATTTCTTTGCGGTGACTTTGAGTTTTGTCTTTCTTTTGAGATATTTTGTGATGCTTTCTGTTACGTGTTTCGATAAAAAGATTATTCGGGTTTGATCATAATTTTAATTGTGATAAATTGCTGACATATAAACTTTTAATGTGGCATTGTCTTTTGCGTTTCAATGTAAAGATGATTTCTTAATCATAATTTTAATTGTAATAAGTAGCTGACACATAAACAATTAATATAATTTAAACATTTGTGAGTTTGTCCATTCCGATTCGCACTTGGCAATTTTTACAAGAGTGTTTTACCTTAGCGCTTTTGAAACTTTTCAACTTTCTTTGTGAAATATTTCATTTGTAAATTACAAGGTTTGTTTCTTTGCTTTCGGCAGCAGGTCGGCAACCTTTGAAACTTTGAAAATTCTCCGAAGTTACAAGTTTCTTTTAAATTTCAAATTTTAATTAAGAAATACAAAAGTTGCACACAAACAATTATATTTTTGTCCTGATTTGTAAGTGTTTACGTAGAAATACTACTTTCCAATTAATGGTAATGACGATCAGTAATGATAAATAGGCACGCCATTTTCTGTCAAAGGGCTTATGAATTCCGTGAACGTGACAAAATCGATTTAAGTGTTTTCAACATCAAACATTGGTAAAACTTTTTTTATTGTGATATTGTAGTGTGCAGATAAACATAGGTTTTATAGCATGATTAGTAGGTGTTTACGTAGAATTACTACTTTGTAGTGGAGGAACTACTACTACTACTACTATTGAAGGGTGTGGTAAGGGAGACGTACTTTTCCGAGCGTTCCAACTTAGTCCTCAGGGGTAGCGGCGCATCTGTTACCGACCTCGGGTAGGAATATTTAATCCTGTCTGGGATTGTCTAGGTATTCCGGATGTCCATGGGCGGCAGTGGCCATTTACCATCAGATGTACTGCATGCTCGCCTGCTATTGATATATTATAAAATAAAAACGAACTATTCCTGGTAATTTTTAAAATTTGTTACTCGTTTCTGTATTTAAAATCTGTATTGAAAGTGATCGTTACATAATAAAATGGAGTGGATTTATAAATTCGCAACATACTAACGCTTCAGCTAGTCCACTCGGCGCATCAGCGAATTTTAACCAGCGTTCGACGTACAAAAAGCGCATTATAATAATTTCAAGGAGGTTCTTAGGATCGAGACCCAGACCGAAGGGTCTGGCGTCTCACTTAATATTCCCGTCATGTACCGTGAACCGGCATATTTCTTTCTTGGGCATCTTGCTTACGTCACACGCCCGGCATTTGTGATCAGCAAAAAGTTTCCCGATGTAAATATCGTTACGGAATGACTTGGCCGGATTAGAATGGAACGCAATTATCCGACCAGATCAAAAGGTTTCGACGATTGGTACGTAGCTATATAAAAGGACATATAAATAGGTGTGGATGAGTTTTCCTCGTTGTTAAATGTGGCGATAAGATCGTAGAGCATGTAACGTGTTCGATTCAAGGGATAGTCAATTATGAATGTTGTTCTATCTGTTTTTGTATGCATTTGAAAGTGTTAGAACCTCTGAGGTACCACCACCACATATATTTCTGCCCAATATCAGCTGTTTTGTGTGTGCTTTGTTTTTCAACTTGGTCCTCAGGGGTAGAACGCTCCTGTTGCCAACCTTGGACCGGAACATAATGTAATGCAAAGCTTTATTACTAAAATTGTAATGCAATTATTGAACAAACATCGAGTATGTGTACAAAGTGATACAAAAACTATTGTGTATTTGAATGTATAAGAAAATCGTCATTAAGTCACTGTTTGAACGTTTACCACAAATAAGAGTATCCTGTTTTATGAACTTAAGGTAAATAATTTCATGATGCTATTTTTTGCTATAACCCCAATACGCGTGTAGTGAGGAGTGGTATGTGGAGCACAAAGACCGCCAAATCTCGGAAAGTATTTCGAGCCTAATGAACCCAGAGCGGTCTTATTTTGTCTCGTATGGCTTACCAACTGTCGTATTGTTTTCCTTTTGCCATGCTCTGTTTTCGAACAAAGCTTTCAACCGCGACTAAAAAATGCAACTGTTTTCTCCACGCTTGGCTTTGCAGTTTTGGAAATACCATAGGTGTATTGTTCGGTGTAAGTCGGAACTCGGAAGTCACGAGACCATAATGGGATGTTCCGAAAAGCTAGTTCGCCAATTGCATATCGAGTTTCATGGGACACATTTATGTGGCAAAGTTTACTGAAAATACCGGTTTTGTCGACGTAAAAATAGCAGTTTTTTTTTATCAAATGGCGCGTCGTTTACGAATTAAAATTTCGGCTATCAGACGCGGTCTGGTCTTTATAACGTTTATTAATGTTCCATTTTGCCGCCAGTTCGCCTCAATAACAGCGCATTTTCATTCCATTGCCTCCTGTCAGCTACTAGTGATCTTCGTGACAATAATAAACGATGAAGCGCTTTAAAAGTGTGGAAAAATGGAAATACGAAGGTCCGTAAAAAGATTTATATTGGATCCGCTAGATAAACATCGATAGCGCTTGATTTATAAGTACATGTTTCCTGAAGGAGATTTGTGGTTGTTTTTGCTTACAGATGGATATATTTTTATGAAGATACTCTTATGAAAGTAAATATAGTTAAATATTCCGATAGTCAAATTTTAAAATTACTATAGGTAGAAGTGTTTATTGTTTGCAACATTTATGGCATTCGTCTTCTAATCATTTGGGTAGGCCTGGCCCGGAACAGGAATAATTTTACGATGCGATCCAACGTCATCCTGGGTAGCAAAGACTTAGGTAAGTCTATCCTCAGATAGGACATAATTCTTGCTGTTGGTTGTCTATGGGCGACGGTCAAATTACCAACAGATGCAATGTGTTCTCGTTAGACACTACAAGTTCATAAAAAATAAATATATTAAACAAAACGCGATAATAATGTCTGCTACGTGTTTATGAATATTGATCGGGAGATTTCGCTCTCTTTGTTCTAAAACGCAATCATTTACGCTTACAGTTAAAGGGATGCAAATATGTGAAATTATCGATAAAAATATAGATATTTATATCGAGTGTCTAAAATATTAATTATCGGTATGAATATTAAGAATTTTAGGTGATATTTAATTATTATTGATAATTCAATAGTTAAGTAAGAGAATTTGAATCTTCCTTTTTTGAATTTACAAATATTATATTAATTTTGAAGACCTTTTTTTCAGCATTGTTTTTAATTTTCTATATAGAAACTTTATAATTTTCTTTCTATGCCATAATACTTATCTACGGTATCTATATCGATATTTTGCGAGATATCGAAATTACGATATAGCGTGGCATCCCTAGTTAAGGGCATTAAACACTACAGGGAAACTATTTGATCGTGGAAAAACTAAGGATTGTAACGTATGAGCTCGGAACCCCCCGTCTGCGTCTGGGTCCCTGACCCCTGAACCCGGGGTATTCTGGAGGTATTTGGAGTTTAGCCCAAACGACTGACTGGATGACGCCGCGGAAGTTTTGACAATTACTTCCGTCTGCTCATGGATTTTACTTAGGAAAACTTCTTGTGAATACATCAAAATCCTAATACTTACAAGTATATGTTGAGAAAAGTTTTTCTTGTGAGAGATTTGTTTCCAGTGGTCGGACATTGCCTTCATAATGATTAGTATTTTCTGTGATTTTGTAAACTTGATATATTATTAAATATAAACATATCGTAGTTATCGTAGTATTCGACAGTAGAACGATCAGGAAGGTAACACTGACACATCTATTTCTAGCATAAAAGAAGGTGGAAAGGCGTGGATGCTGGCTGACTTGCATATGAGGCAACCATCTAAGACATCACACAGAGTCCATGCTCTATATGGAGTTATTTACGGGTGTGACGAAAATGACCACTTACCATCAGATGGACAGAAAGCTCGTTTAATACTTGAATATTATAAGAAACTAGCTTTTACCTACACATCACTCGTATTCAGAGACTTTTATCTATTGCTAAGGAACGACACATTATTTCTGGATTAAAGGTACCTTATATCCCTTCCTGCACTCCTGACAACGTGTGTACAAAGTTTCATGACAATCGGTTATGTAATTAAGGCGTGAAAGTGTAACAAAGAAACAAACTTGACGACCCGCGTGGCGGAGCGGTCACCATACCGGTCTGACGCGCAAAGGGTCCCGGGTTCGATCCCCGGTCAGACAGATATCTAAATGATGAATTTAGATTTCTGTTTCTTGGTCTGGGTGTTCGTGTATTTGTTTATGTGTGTGTCCATGTCCACGACACAGGGAATCCTAGTGTGGGGCTGTGAGTGTAGAAAGCGTTTATTTTTTTTATTTTTTTTTTAATTCTCATTCGCTTTTATAAGATTAGTTAGGACTATTACGGTGAACACCAGATTGCCTGTGTGTCCGTTTGCTTCTTATAATGATTATAGGTAAAATTCTCCCGAAACCGCTGAGTTTCGGTAATTATTTCCGTCTGCGTCTACGGCTATCGATTTTCTCATTTAGTTTGTCCAATAGACGTCGCTCCTGCCAATTTGCCTGCCAGTTAAGAACACCCGGTCTTTATTTCTATCGAACATTGGTGGTGGAAAAAGATAATTTACCTTTCCCCTGTATTATATTGAAGTGGATTTACTTTCTTATGATTTTTTATGTTTCTGTCAGCTATCTATAGATCTATTACAATCTATTCGTAACTAAAGTTTCATTTCTCAAAATCTCATCATCGTCGTCAACTGAGGCAGAAAGGTGTGGAATGCGTTTTGTTCCCTTAAGAAATCTCAAAGCTCTTTGCGACCCTTTTTTTTCGAGGGGGAAACATTCAAAGGTGCCGTGGGGGCGACACGTGGTTATGTGGGACTTTTACTGCACTAAAACCTTCCCGGTGGCCGTCCTTGGCGCTGCGTAGAGAGTCCTCTCAGCGCACTGTCCCGTCGGGCTTCGCCCAGGTGAGTTTGTATCACCACACCGTCTGGTGTATATGACGGTATGCGACCACACATACCGTCGTCCTTCCCGGGGTCGCTAGCCGGGCGGTTCGAGCTCCCACGCTTGCCCCGCAACCCCGAAAGCCCCTTTTAGTCGCCTCTTACGACAGGCAGGGGATACCGTAGCCCTATTCTGGTCCAGGAACTACAGGGACAGAGCTCTTTGCGACCCGTGGATTGTGTAACTGATCAACAAAGTTAAGCAACATCGGGTGCGGTCGGAAGTGGGATGGGTGACCACTAGTGACTAACTTTTGGATAATATTACGTGTGTCGGAATACACTTAAATAAAGTGCTAGGATGTCGTCATTCCCAATTGTTAAAACTTGTCAAAATAACTCATTAGAACAGCGTGGTGGAATGCGCTCCAGGCTTGTCCCCGCCATGGGTAAAGGTCGAACCAATAAATCATAACTTTTGATGTAATGTGTCAAACTTTGACAATATTAGCGAGAATACAGTGTGGTTTTAACAGTAACAATATGTTACTGATACGTCATGTACGCTGTTTCAACTTCAAAACCAACAGAGTATCGCGTTATTTTTAGGGTTCCGTATCCAAAGGGTCCATTTTTACCCTATTACTAAGACTTCGCTGTCTGTCCGTCTGTCACAATTCTCTATTTCTGGAACCGTATTAGATAGACACTTGAAATTTTACAGAGGATTACAGAGGGTGCATATCAAAAAATACTAAAAATAAAATAAAGTTGAATATTAAAGGGGGTCTTAATACAACAAACAGGTTTTTCGGCATTTTTCGATGTAACTGTTAAAACGTACTAAAAACACAATGAATTTTTTAGTTCGTTTAACACTATAATAAATATAAATAAGAACAATAAAACATACTTTATATGTTTATTTTATAAAAATAAGTAAAATATAATGAATATTTGGTGGTACGGAACCCGCCATGTGCGAGTTCGACGTACTTGGCGAATTTTTATGAATAACGTGACCGCTAACGGGAGGTGTGCGTGACGTGGATTTATTGACTCACAATGGGGGGATATTTACACCCTCCGAAACTAGCTGGCAAACGGGGGAATGTCACCGCGTTTTTATGTTGTCCGACTACAGTGTTTTATGTCTGCAATTTTGAGAAAAGGAACGTAATTGGAAGTGTTTTGAGAAGGTTTGTGTGTGTAAAGTGTTTTATAGTGGTTGATGTTTTAGATTTATCCTAGCTGACGGCAAACGTTGTGTTGCCATATAAATTAAAAAAATAGGGATGAACAACCCTTATCACTTAGGAGTAGGGTATGTAAAATAGATAGTAGCCGATTCTCAGACCTACTGAATATGCATATAAAATTTGGTGAAAACCGGTAAAGCCGTTTCGGAGGAGTACGGTAACTAACATTGTGACACGAGAATTTTATGTATAAGATTGAACGTTTGAAATTTAGAACTTTCTGTCTTAGAGAAAGAAGTGCTTGTCTGTGCATTATTGTATATGCTCGATAAGTAAAACTATGTATCACGAAAAATATTTTACTAAATTATTGTTGCGTATTATATCATATTGTGTTCGTATCATATCTATAAACCGATAATAATGAAATATATTTTTGTTAAAAAAATAGTTTCAATATATTTTTCCACTCTCTTAGCGCGCTTAAAGAAGTTTCATTTCAATAAATATTTACTGTTACGATACAATTAGGCGCGTGGAACCTGTTTATTTACTGAGTTAAGCTCACAAATAGAGTAAACAATGGGTGTTAAGACTATGTAAACATCTGTGTCTGAGAAGGTCGGGGTTTTCAGGTAAATAACATTTACTTATAAACGAAGATCAAAATGTTAAGTAAAATTTTAAGTTAATGTTAACTATTTTTTTGTAATTTTAGGTTTATTTCAATGTAAGTGTACCTAAACGATAATAACCAGGCAGGTAACCTGCGAAAGAGTCGCATTTTAAAAAGTTTTTTTCATATATTTTTTTTATATAGCAGACAAGCATTCAGTCCACCTGATCGTAAGGCTGACTACTACCGCCCTTAAACGTTTGTTATCAATCCTGGATAAGTCTAGATTTCCACCTGACGTCGACCACAGATGCGTCGTTACACCTCGGAAAATTATATCAGCCTTACTACCCAAATGGATGAGGGTAAATAATACAATATCAGCCATTCACCCCAAGGTTCCAAGGTTTAATCCTAGGCGCAAATGTTCAGATAATTCGAAGTTATGCGTAGAAATGATATATCACTTCTATTAAAAGTGAAAGAAAGCTATATAAGGAAACTTACTTGCCAAGAGTTCACCAAAGAAAAACTTCTTAAAGATGTATGAAGTTTACCAATTCGCTAGTGTGGTAGACTATAACCTAATGTTCTTGTTGTAAGTTATTGTATTAATTACTTGAATTATACGGCGGAGCACTGAATTATATTCTGTTGCTTATACTATACTTCTTGAAAGAAAACCAAACTAAATTATAACATCTTAAAGAATAATTTACGATAGGCTTTTTCACCAAGTTCTTGTTGAAAAGTTCGTTAAAAAAATCTTACAGTTCATTATGACATAAACTGTGAACAAAGGAGTATGAAACTGTTTTCGATCGAGAGCTTCATTAAAACAGTTTTACACTACAGTCTAATTGGACGCGGGAAGCGTTCGATGCTATTCAGCTGGGAATCAAACAAATGTACTGCGATTTTTCATTTCCACACCTTTTTAGAAAACTACTAGTTTGTTTTGAACACTAATTATATAAGTACTGTTATAACAACTATTAAAAGTAGTGATATTTTAGTTGTTTAAAAATCGATCTCTTAATCTGGGGTCCGAGATTCGAGTCTCAGGCACACCTCTATTTTTCCTAAATTACGTGCTTACCAGTAATTAATTATAACTTGCTTACGGTAACTTGGTAACGGTAGAAGAAACAGTATGAAGAAACTTGCTTGCTTAATCAATCAATAATTATTCCAGCATTTTCTCGTTAAAAAGTTCGTTAAAGGAAAACTTACACTTCATTATAACATAAACTGCGAACAAAGGAGTATGAAACTGTTTTCGATCGGGAGCTTCATTAAAGCAGTTTTACACTACAGTCTAATTGGACACGGGAAGCGTTCGATGCTATTCAGCTGGGAATCAAACAAATTTACTGCGATTTTTCAATTCCATACCTTTTTAGAAAATCAGTGTGTTATGAACTGTTAATATTGCAGTAATAACCGCACAATTCTGTTATGATTATGATATTATAAACTGTAACATTTTCGACACTATTTACTACTACCAGACAGGTACCTACCACCTAATACTACCGCTACACTTATTCGGTGAAAGGAGTGGATGTAGGCTGACTTAAATATGAGGCGATCATCTTTGTCTCTCAGGAGTGCCAATGCATTTGTAGTTGGCTTCAGATAGAACCCCTGGCCTATGTGAAATTGACTGCATATGGGTACGTGTGACAGTAACCACATATAGTCCGCTTAAAACTGCTAGTCCGCTCTGAATATAGAAATGAATTGCGTCGCCATAGCAAATTGTACTCGTATGACTACACCTGCCCGCAACAACTTCAGAGGGGACTAGCAGTTTGGCGCGGACTATACGCGCGGACGTTTGGTACTGATTAAAAAACGAAAAAGTAAAAATAGTTCCAATAAAATCCCTGAAAAGTTTTATGCGTTATGAAACGGAAACGGAAATATAGTTAAGTACTGTACTTTGATAAAAGCGATCGCGTATGCGAAGTGTTCTCGATGCCGATGACCCTCCAAAAGGCAGTTCCTGTTCTTAATAAACATGTTATTCACGTTTTATGCATATTTTTTCCATTTTTCAGCGTTTAAAAGAAATATTTGATAGGTACTGAAGTTTACGGAAAAAATGAATCAAAATAAGTATGAATTCAGTTTTTTAATGTTGTAGAAGTATTTGTCGATACTTTCTGTTTTGAAATAAAATTAATAAATGGTAATGAATTATAACAGGTGCTAACATAGCTTATAAGTAAACTGTTACTAACACGTTATATGGGTCTTTAGTTGCTTGAAATAAAGGAATTTTAACACGCTTTTATTAGCTTGGGTTGTACGTTTGTATGTATGTATGTATGTACGTAACAGTTACGGAATCTTTGAGCCCGATTTCTATCCACTTTGAACGTTCAGTTTAATTCAAAATTTTGAAGAATTATCAAAAACCGATGACAATACACTATTTTAATAATTTTGTACCATTGTCCTTATCAATATCCTCAGGATTAACGATTTTCGAGGCGAGAGAAAGCGGCTTATGGAGCATTCAGGCAAAGTTACTAGATTGATTTTTAGCTTTGGAAAATAATAATGTTTATATTTTATTTTTGATGTGACAACGTCTTATAATTCGATAGAGCCGGCTGCACGCACCAAAAAACATGACTCATACGGCGTTACCTCGCTCTGAGACGATCCATTTAAGGCTTGAATTGCAAGCGAGCGACAAAGAGGCGCAATCGGCCTCCGCGTAGCTACCTTCTTCTCTATATCCATGCAAAATATCAATCAAACAAATTAAATTAAATTTTTCTTTTGAAAAATGCAACCATTCCATCAGTATTTTCTTACGACGTTGTCACGTTCAACTATCGTCAGTAAACCGACTTTACAGACAACCGATTTTTTTATTTTTAAAAGATGGTACAACCCTTCGTAGTTCGCCTGAGGTGCCACCGCCGTCATACCTATTTTGGCTTTAATAACAGTGACAAGCGCTCTTGTGATCTAGTTTGAAGGGCGTGTTAGGGGAGAGATACTTACGAGGCATCGCAATTTAGTCCTCAGTAGTAAAGTATCTGTAACCAACCTTCTGTGAACAGACAACCGTACATTGGTACTTTTTCATACAAAAAAGCTGTATTCCCATGTATCCCAATGTAAATTGATTTCTTTTAAATATAAACGCTTACGTTTTTAATGATTAATCTATCCAATGTTTTGCCTACGAAATATCTAAATTTGATTTTTTTAAAGTAGACATTGTCAAATATGTTTTTTCCTACCAAATATCTTTACAATGTCTAATCTGTAGAAATTGTCAAATACAGATCTGTAGTAGAAAAAAATGGACAGATTGATTATTGATAACGATGTGAACGATGTTGATGAATGCCAACAAAAAATGCCAACTGAAAAAAAATAACGCGAATGAAGTTTAGTTCACTTTTCAGTATTCTCTATACGCGTATAAAATTCGTCGTAAAATAATGTCCATCTCAGCGGGATTAAACGCAGCGTTAAAAATGGTTTTGTATTCATTGTTCCACGGATAGAGACGCCCGGCGATGAATTGCATTCATTTAAGTAATTGGAGTAACGCGCCACAATAAAAACTTAAAGCCCGTCGCCTTAACGCGTCCTCGATGTCTTAGACGGGCGTTTTATAACGTTTTTTATGACGCTGTATACATTATTTACACCTTATCTTACCACTAGTCTCGCTCGTAGCACTGTTCAGGGTTCCCAGGGCTGTGTGGGATCCGTGTGTAATTGACGCGTGGTGGAGTGGTCACGATACTGATCTGACGCGCAAATATTCCGGGTTCGATCCCCGGTCAGACAAACGTCTGAATTATGAATTTAAATATCTGCTCTATGTCTGAGTATTTATGTATTTGTCTGTGTATCCATGGCACCCGTGACGGAGGGAATTCTTGTGTGGGGCCATAGATTAGTATGTGGGGCTGTGTATATAAAAAGCGTGTTTTATAATACTCCACATACAAGAAAAACTTTATTTATCAAACACTATTTATACACACATTCAACTTAAGTACTCTACACTGCGTCAATCTGTCTGAGGTGTATTAAAGCTTAAAGAATATTTTCATTAAAAGTAAACCATATCAAAAAATTTACAAATACTACAATTAAATCACTCGTTTGCAATAATAACTAAATAGTATATATACTACACAATCTATACATATTTACTCGTATCTATTTACTAAACTATATTTTTAAGTTATTATGCTAGATTACAGATATAATTAGTAAACAAAATGAAGTGTCGTAAATCTTTAAGTCTCATTATACTGTATGCATTGTCTTCAAGATAAAAACGCGGCGGCTACACCGCTCGTTTGCACCACCGGTACTAAGAGTGTAATTGGAGCGTAGGTGCTGGATGCCTCGTGTGTCAGCCGGCGCTAATGACATTTACCGAATACCTCCTGCCGGAGCCATAGCTCACTCCTGTGCTTAGACGCAATTAGAAGAGCTTGATTAATACCAACTTTACGGCGCTTAAGTTCGCTGTTGGGTGAAACTTTAACAATTTTAGCTGTGAAATCTTTCTCATGAGAAATTGACGTTCCTATAAGCTAGCAGTGGCCATTTGTCGTTTTATCTACATAAATAAATTAAACGAGAATAATGTTGTCATTGCTTTCATGAGAACTATAATGCTAGATAAGAAAATACGACTCGTTACAACCTTTATAGTATAGATACTAGTAAAGATACTTCGCCGCCTTGAAATTGAATGAAGCCACAAACGGCTTATTAGTAAGTTCTTTTTTTGAATTCTTGACAAATAAAAACATTTTTAAAGAAAATTTACAAATAAATAACTAATACTGCGTAATTTACATAATAAATAAATAATTATTTCAAATATTTTAGGGACATTTAATCACGGAGACTTGGGCAAAACTTTTTTACGCAACTATTTCAATTCTCAAAACTGGATACATTTTCTTGTTAGGAGTGAGTAATCTTTACTAATCTATGGTATAGATACTGTAATGTGGATTATGATCCTAGTTTTAAGGCGGTGGCAAATTTAAATATGTTATATATAAGCATTTCATTTTAACAAACAAAAGAGTAGAGTAATCTAGGTACTATTTAATTTAGTTTTTGTTAATAAAGCTTCCGAATCGACGTATTCAAGCAAGATTTTCATATAAATATTATACGAAATCGCATCTTTTAACAGTTTATTGTACTTAAATTAATTGCCTTTTTTAAATTTCATTTTAGTATGATTGGGGCCCGTCGTAATTATTTTTGTGGCAAAGCAACGCTGCTCTGATGTGTGGCTGAGGGGTGATTGGAGTGTGTATGAGCGTGATGTGTGCTGGAGTAGCTCCCGCGACACTATAATTACAGTAATGTTATTTCGCGTTGCTTATTGTATAAAAATACTCTTTCTGTTACGCATGTAGCAAACGAGATTGCAGTCTACCTGGTGTCACATATATAATAACCACAAATAGGAAACAAGGGAGATTAGGACACTCTTTCTAATGATACTGGTTTGTTACCGCGTGAGGATATGCTTATCATTCGCGTCCTATTGTTTCATAGATTATTTTCCTGTCATGCCTGTCACATGGGGGTCGCAAAGAAGCAGTGTTGAATCACGCTTGCGGGTCCGCGTGACACGAAAAAGGCTCTTACAGACATTACTTAATTACTATATTGATATAAAAAAGGAAATCCTTTTTATTGATTCTATTTGTGTATCTATACTTCTGCTGCTTCTACTGGCTAACCTTAAAATTAGCTAAGCCGATTATTCTTAGAAAGATTATTTCATTTCCGCACATTTTTATTAACAAAGCCTATTTTCACCTAAAACATGTGGAGTTCCCGAGAAAAATCCTATAACCGTACATAGAGGTTGACACGGGTAAAGTCACGCGGGGAAACGAGTCAATAATAGATATAAAGCAGAAATTTACACTCACCTTAACAATACACTTATATGGAAGGCTTAATCGCGTGTAAACACATCTCCCGCTCCGGAGCGCTCTACCTACATTAATTAAGAGCTTCGTTACTTATTAACCTTCAGATTACTTCTCAATAGAATATAAATTGAAAAATTAAAAAATAAATTAATGAAAAGACAACATTCCATTTCTTGTTAGATGTTAGATCCAAGGTCGTGTTCCGATCTGGAAAATGAACTAACAATTTCTAAATTCGCTCAGTTTTTTAATAATGAATAAATGAAGCAACCTACTAGATGTTAAATGGTTCCTATTGCTCATGAACATCTCCGATTTATTCCAAAAAGAACTGCAAGTCGGCCATGGTTGCCTTACTCCTCCTGATGACTTAGTTAACATACTGATAACTAAGTTAATTAGAACATAGCGCCACTGAAACTGCTACTACTAATAACTTTAAAGTTCTATATAAAATGACTGAATTTAATTAAATTCAATCATTTTAAATATAAAACACTAATTAACATCACACCACCTTTAAAAGATTGCACTTACCCCTTATAAACATATCTTATTTATATGAAAAGCTTAATCGGATGTAAATACTTCCTGCTTCAACATTATGTTCATTAACTAAGCCGCGAGACTTATTAAAGCTTAGATTATCACCTCAATAGTAATATAAGTGTGATTAAACAGGTTGATATCGACACATTGGTTGGTGAAAAGGTTTATGCAAATATTTGCTTTCTTGGAAGCTTTCTTGGAAGTGACTTAGACCCCTCACAGAGCATCAATACAGAATGTCAACGTTTAACACCCTTCTACTTTTAAGGATTTCAGGTATTACGATTTACTTTTGAAAGATAACAACTTCCTTCCCTTCGATTTCCTTTACGGTAGTGACCACTTAATAATAATATAAGGTGGACTGCATGCCCGTTGATACTTTAATGTTTCAAAAAGACTGCGATAATATCGTCATAATCATTACCGTATTTTTTTATGCGGCTTTTTTTTCATTTGTCTTCTTGCGTCGAAGAATGCTCGCCTTATTGACTATTAAATGAGTTCCAGATTGAATCCCTGGTCAGGTAAATTACTGGGGTTGTAAAACGTTTATAACATATTTATTTATACAAAACGCGTTTTGTTAAACATAAGAGGGAAATGTAAAGTTTGTTCGCTCATGTCGGTGGTACTCGATCCCGAATGGAATTTGCAAGTGTGCCTTGAACAGATAGAACCTTGTTGCATAATGGATTTTTTTTATTTATTTTTCTTTTATATTTATTTCCCATTCAACTACATTTATTTGTATCGAATCATTATATAAACTGATATCCATATTGCGCACTGTTTTAAATTACTATATTTTGCCTCTGTCTTTGCCTAGTGGTAACTAACATTTGAAAGCATACTGATGAAAGACAATTTACCGACGACCGTCGCTAAGTGAGAGGGATTCAGGCGATAGTCAACCGCGCTGGTCAGAAGCGAAATGGCATCAAAGACCTTGAAGATTTTTTTGAATTCTCAGGCGTGCAGATTTCTTCGTGATATTTTTCTTCTCTATGATAACAAGTATTAATGAATTTCTAATATGCTCATGTTTTTCAATGAAAAATCAGTCTTGGATACGATCTTCGGATTTCTCGATTAAGAGATCTGCTTGCAACCACCGGTCTATATCCTTAATCAATGCGTGATATTTTGGCTTTATTATTAAGATAAGTCTTTCACAAACATCAACATTTACATAGACCTCGGTAATCAAGTTCGTGTAATCACGGCCACTATGTCGGGAACCTTCGGCAGTGTTATCAACAGACAGCTAAATTACAGATGCAAATTGAGCCGTTTTGTCAAGAGAACATTTAGTCTTGATAAGTTTTACTGATACTTCAACGAAATACATTAAGCTTCACAAGAAACATAACGTACTTGGCTTTGTTGGGTTCGAAGCTTTTGTGAAGATGTCCCTTTGTAAACTCATAGATGGTATGATCTTAGCTATGTACTAAGATCCCTTGTGTTGTAGGGACAATCGAGTAGACAAACACCCAGATGGAAAACAATCACCCGGATTCTAAAATCATCATTTTATTTCCGCTTTGTCGAATTCGAACTTGGAACCTTTTTATGTGTTCGGTAAAATAATTAGTAACCTATCACTGTGCCAACGAAATAATTTTGATACAATATTGAAATAAACCTTTCCTGAACTATGATGTTTTTTTTTAAAAGACGTTGGTTGGCCCCCAGGTCGAATGCTCGTCGTACGTAACGCCCCAGGCGCGGTGTCCCTGTAGTTCCGGGACCAGAATAGGGCTACGGTATCCCCTGCCTGTCGTAAGAGGCGACTAAAAGGGGCTTTCGGGGTTACAGGCGGCAAGAGTGGGAGCTCGAACCGCCCGGCTAGCGACCCCGGGAAGGACGACGGTATGTGTGGTCGCATTCCGTCGTATACGGACGGTGTGACGGACACCAGACGGTGTGGTGACACAATGGCGGTCACCTGGGCG
Source organism: Epargyreus clarus clarus (assembly GCA_014595695.2). NCBI lineage: Eukaryota > Metazoa > Arthropoda > Insecta > Lepidoptera > Hesperiidae > Epargyreus > Epargyreus clarus. The sequence goes on along the minus strand of JACTTY020000050.1, from coordinate 2,188,231 downwards.
GAGCCCGACGGGGCAGTGCGCTGAGAGGACTCCGGTCGCGTTCCTTTGGAGATCCCGGAGTCCTCTACGCAGCGCCGAGGACGGCCACCGGGGGGGTTTTAGTGCGGTAAAAGTCCCACATAACCCCGTGTCGCTCCCACGGCACCGGGTACCTTTTGAAGGTTTCCCCCTCGAAAAGAAAAAAAAAAAAAAAAAAAAAAAAAGGTCGAATGCTCGTTTGCTACCTTTATAATATATTCAAAAAGCCCGCTACAGAAGCAAATATCCGCAGCAACTTGCAAAGAGCGTTAATAAACGGATAATATTCGAGATCGATTGGCGGAAATTGGTTTAACGCTGAATGGATTAATTTGAAGCGATCCACGCATTCGTGATTCGTGAGGTAATTCTATTTTCGTTGCTGCAGCGTCAATTGGAATTATGCAATCCAGGTGTTTATCATTGTTACCTACTTATAGGTTTTTTGAACGGTTTCAACCTATATTCAACTATGGTAAGACTGCGGATTAAGGACCTTTTACGTATCACGCGGGTAAGTGCTAGCGTGCGTGCGTGCGTGCGTGCGTGTAGCGGGTAAGTAGTAGTTCTTAGCACTCATCATGTAAGACACGTGCACGTGGGCACGGATAGACTGTAGGTTACGGACATAAATCTGCGTGATTATGAAGGTGGTAGAACCATTTGTGGTTCGACTCCGGCGGCACCACCGCCACACCTATTTCTGCCTAATAACAGCAGTGTTAAGCACAGCTGTGTTCCGTTTTGAAGGGTGTGGTAAGGGAGACATACTTTTCCGAGGCATTCCAGCTTAGTCCTCAAGGGTTAGCGCATCTGTGGCCGACCTCAGGTAGGAGTATTTAATCCTATCTGGGGTTGATTACAGATTTCCATGGGCGGCAGTAGTCACTTACCATCAGGTGGACTGCATGCTCGTCTTCTACTAAAAAAAAAGATTAATGTGCGAGGTAGGTAAGTAATAATGTGCTATGATAATACTTAGATCCAATCCTTAGCCCACATTCCTCCATAAAAAATAGAGTGCAGCTACCAGCGATAAGCTAGGCTAAGTGCTACATGTGCTATGAAAATATACGTGTAGCTACACGAGTCGCGACCCTTAGCGCATCCCTCCATACTAAAACATTACGTAATTACCTAAGTGTAAGTTAAGCTAAACAAAGGATAATGAAGCAGTCCTATTAGTGATTTAATACATCATAGCTTAGCTACCACCACGAAAAAGGCACCACCTTGTATAGTTAAACCGCATTAATAAAGTGATATTAATTATTAAAATAAATGTGTTTTAAACCTTTTGAATATTAAGTTTTCATCGTTTGATATGAACAAACTCGTAGAGCGAGTGCTCGTAGAGGCTGAGGCAGCTGTTTGCGTCTACGCCAACGTAGCGGATTTAGTCAAATATTATCCGTCCAGGGTCCAGCGGTCCGCCGCAACTTAAATCATGTTGACGGAACTGGCGTGGAATACTCTATTGAATGTTTTTAAAAAAGGAAGTTAGAAGAACACAGTGTAAGGTATTCCAATACAGGAGTTATGTGGTTAGAAGTTATTTTCGTTTGTTTAAATCGAGTAGGAAAATATCGTGATGGAATTTGCAAAATAGATTAAATTAAATTCGTAGCTTGCCAACATGAGTGATATGAAACACTGTGTCTATACAAAGGAGGAAAAAAGAATAAAATACAATAATTTAGGACTAATACACACATCACAACATATATTGTATTAAAAATATATAGATAAAATACCGTTAAGCAGCATAAAAGAGGTCATCAGAGATGTGAGTATAAAAACGCCTCCAACGCAAATAAAATACTGTTTCCTGGGCTACGTTACGCCAGACCAATTTCGCGGACTTAACTTTTGGCGAAATTGGACTGGACTGATCATTATAAGTCTTCTACTTTATATTAAACGTCCTAAATATATATAGAACTTTTCCGCTGAATTTGCGAATAGCAAGAATAGCGTATGTAATAGTTAATCCTAGTATTTGTTAGGCGGCCTATATGGAATGCTACGTCGCCTACATCGCGTGGCGTGCTGAATCGATGGCGGGACGGCGCCGGCCGGCCGACGACCGGCAGCCCTCGTGGTCTAGGGCTGCCACATATTATAAATAATGTTAATAGTTCTACGGAGAAATTGTAATATTGCAAACAAAAGTATGTGCAAAAAATATTATTAGTAGATATTGATATATTCCTTTTATATATCTTACTGATTCTACTATAATTTAAATTCTAAAATCATTTTCAATTATTGCAAAAATTGTATGAAATGTAGGGCAATTAGTATTTATGAAAATATTTATATTTATCGACATATATTACATATGTGATTTGTATATTTGCCTGCTAATATCATTTCTTCAATGTTGCTAGCATAGTACAAAGATTTTTCGAAATTTGTTAATAATGCATTATATTGTTTAACCTTTGTGTCAAAATTCACTAGTTATAATAAAAAAGCGAGTCTAATTGGTATGTTCGCTGACAAATAATAGAAACTACTTCAACTTCAGAAATGTTTACCATGTTTAAGTAACTGATGAATTCTTTATCTAGGTATCTTCGCAATAAGTTTGTATATAGATAATAAAATGACAGACGAAGGACAATGAAAATATTTTAATGCTTTCAAGTTATTAAAGTCATTGGACTCTGAAAACCCCACGGGACTGATTCGTTTCAAGTTGAGAAAATATTGCAGGAGTTCATAAAAGTCGAGTATCTTGAATTATTTGTATCATAATTTAATTTATTTGAAACCTTGTGGGAATGATCGAATGGCATCTTAAAAATGTTATGTATACATGTCAATAAAAATTGAGTTCGAAAACTTATTCCGAATTATATTATTCGCAAGCCAATTTTATATAATTAAATTTAATTTTAAATTTAATTTTATATAATTAAATATAATTTATAATTTAACAGTATTTTATAAGTAGTTTTAATGTACTTTATTTTATAAGTTTATAATAATATGAACTTTTATATTTTTTACACAGTCATTATTTACTTGTGTTACCAGGTCTGTAAGTACTTATTACCTAACAGAAGTGATATTCTAAAGCTAAACTAGCACACTAGTGTCAGATTATTTTTATATCATTTTGTTTTTTTTTTTGCAACAAATACATATTTACAAAGAGCAATGATTTAGCGACAGCCCTGCGAAGCTATAATGTTTCATCGCTACGATTACCGTTTTTTAGTTCGTGCTTTGCCTCGTGCAGGCTTCTGGTATACAGGGGGTGATTTTGATATTAAAACGAACGGTTTCCAGTATCTACAACGTTATTTCTACTAAATTCTAACAATATAACCACCGCACCTTGTGTATTACGCACATTTTGATAGGATAAGCATTTTTATTTAGTTACGTAAATTTACTGATTTATGTATTTGAGGAACATACAATTCACGCTTTACATAAAACGGTATAGACATTATAAAAAAGATTTAATATGTTTTCCAGCTTCCAAAGTTATAGACGGCAGTCTATATGAATTTCGATTTTTTTCGCAGAAGTCCAAAGTTCAAATCCCAGGAACTGGATTAGCATAATATACCGTCTCAATTGAACCGGTGTTTCAATCCGGCGGTAGTTTAAAAAATGTCAATTTTTAGACCTATACAAAATAAACAAAGTACATTTTGTTTAATTTCTTAAATTTGCGTGTCCAGGATTCGAACTCCAGCCTTTCGGCGAGGAAGACCGAATCTAATACCACGCTATCTCCATTCCCTTTTACTTAGTGTAAAACACCAGCAAACTAGAAACTTTGCTTTACGAGGTTTGGTTTTGTCACGGTACCGACCTCATTCTTTTGTTGTCTACCCGCATTGTTGGCGAAAAAATTGGAAGTTCGTTTCACTGGAAACGATATTACTTAGTGGGAAACTATTACAAGATTGTAACAGGGGTTTTACAGTGAGAAAAGATAGTTTGAAGGTGGGAGAACGTTTTGTGGTCGGTGGAGACACCATTGTCACCTATTTGTGCTTAATAACAGAATTGTTAAATGCTGGTCTGATTTGAAGGGTGTGGTAAGGTCGTAGATTAGTAAAGATTACTCACTCCTAACAAGAAAATGTACCCAGTTTTGAGAATTGAAATAGTTGTGTAAAAAAGTTTTGCCACGTCTCCGTGCTAAAATGTCCCTAAAATATTTGAAATAATTATTTATTTATTACGTAAATTACGCAGTATTAGTTATTTATTCGTAAATTTTCTCTAAAAATGTTTTTATTTGTCAAGAATTCAAAAAAAGAACTTACTAAAATAAGCCGTTTGTGGCTTCATTCAATTTCAAGGCGGCGAAGTATCTTTACTAATCTATGGGTAAGGTAGACATACTTATCCGAGGCGGTCCAGCTTAGTTCTCAAGAGGAGAATCGCATCGGTGGCCGAGCTCAGGTAGGAATATATTCTATGCAGCTTTTTCTATATCGTTCACATATCGTACCCATATCGTTCACTGCAAGTTTAAAATTGTATAAAGTTTAAATATTCAAAATATCTTATTTCAGTTGCCATTACGACTTTTCAAGTAGGTGAGATTGTGGGCGAGCTTTTTAACGGCTTACGCTATTTGAGCTTGCAAGGTGCAGCTTTGGCGACTTAAATACGGATTAAATTTCGTTTCTTATACTCCTACACGAGTTTGTGCTTTTACTGCTATTCGTGTGAATATTTGACACACAATTCACTTACGTTTAGTTAAGTATAGTGTTTTCTATCATTCAGTGGTACAATACATGTACATAGGTGATACTACACTCTCCAAGGTTACTACTATAATGATAGGCTGTTAAACGAAGTATAATGACGAAAAGATACGAGTAGTAAAATGATTGTCTTCACTGAAACGGTGTACGGTTTTAATACGAGAATGAAATTTTATATTTTAATGTCAGAGATTCAGGTCGACAATAACTGGGCACACAGTGTAAAATAATCAGTAAGCACATAAATAGTGCGTTTTTTGTCTAAAGTTTTCATTATTATATTTTTTCTTTTTTGTATTACTGACTAATTTAGTTTATGTTTACTTTCTTAGTAAAATTACAAATGAGAATATCAGGTAATTTGTTCCTCCTTTTCGTGTCAACTACGTAATTAGAACCACCAATCTTCATTAAATTTGGCAGCTCTGGAGAGTATAATAGGGCGAATATACAACTTTATTACTTTATCCTGAGAAATAGTGCAGATCTCGAGGGTAATGATAAAAATTATGAAAAAGGAAAATGACTACATACTACAGGGCTTCATCTGAATATCACTACTTTTACTTGACATTCGGTAATCTCAAATTATTTGTTCATGCCCACAATATGTACAATATTAGTTGCTTTCGTAAATGTTATCTTTTTTATAGAGACGATATGACGCCATGACGATACGCAGCACTCGTATGCTTTAGAGCGTTTTACGCGGTTCGATACGTTCGAACGATAAAATAAAATTTTAGTATGAAGTTTAACCAGATTTAGTACTGCTATCCTATACTCGTACATTTAGTCGTTATCGTTGTGGGATATCTCTCGTCACTTGTCTATTTTCAATGCGTTCAAAGACTATATTTTTTTTAAAGTGCCTAGTCCCTAGCTGAATATCACAATTTATGGAGAATAATTGCATTTTGCAGTTATTCTACATTCATAACACCTAGGTATATCTTTATGCAGCAGGGGAGGTATGCGCCGTCGCCAGAACCGTAGGTACTGGTGATGGTAGTTGAAGAAGTTGGTGTCTTCGTAGAAGCACATTATTGTTTGTTGGTCTATTCCCACACCACACAGCAAACAATAAGTTGGTTGATTTGTCAAGTGCATAATTTTAAATAAGTGTGAAGTTTACTATCTACATTTTTCATAAATTTAATTAGAAACATTTCTTTATATTAGTAAGCGAAAATAACAATTACGGTGGTTTAAAAATATATTATTCATGCCAACATGCATATATGTCGTGTAAGAACATTAGATACTTTTATAGATACAATCAAAAAATCATGTCTCAATTTGAATAGATAAAAATATATATGCCGTGTAACGTTACTTCCGTCACGTCATTGACATGCTGCACTCAGTTGCACTGTGGCACATCATTCCCGGTCTCATCGCACGGCTTTTAATTTTCGAAATGTCCTTTGTCTGAAGCGTTTTCCGAGTTACTATTACGCTATAATAATGAACTGCAAGAGTAGGTCGGGGGCCTTTTGAAATGAAGTAGTATGAAAGGCTCTCCCGTTTTTTCATTCTGACGTCAGTTAATGAAACAATTACTCGTTCCAGGCGCACTGTCTGTCGCTATAAGGAAATTATGTGCAGATATACTGGGAATGCATTGAAAGGATCGTACATTATGAGGTACATAGACTCAGAGCCTATGTGTATAATTAAATTAGTATTTAATTAACGTAATTTGATAACGCGCAAGTTTGTATTTTCCAAGCCTCTACACATTTCGGGGAATGATCCAGCATGAATTAAACATACCATACTATAGCGCTAAAGAGCAATTATCTGCTTAAGTAGTTGTTAGTATTTCAATGAAGTAACACCAAAACTTAGGTACTATGAATACACATCGATCGTAAGCAATGTGTTTCAGTAACTATAACTTTTTTTTTACATTTTTATAGGTAAGCCTCAGTTTGTTTGTCTGTTTTACCTAAGTGGAAATTGTACAAGCGTGAAAATTGACACAAAAATATGAAACACAAAAAAGGGTTTTTCAAAATGCATTCTTATGTGGAACAAAACCTCATAAATGTTCACGGACTGCATTTCGCATGGCGTCGGCTAGATTGCGTACTTGGTATAAATTATAGTATATATAAAAGCAAACAATTATTATATGCTTATAATGGCAAAAAAAACAATTACTTAAAATACAGCCTAGCCTGCCACAATTTAGACGAACCAAGGACACCTCATCACTTAAAATCAGTCAAGCCGTTTGCGCTATAACCCGAGCCTAAGAATAACACATTCATACATACTCAAAAAACATTACCCTCTGCAATCCGCCCAAAATTATAATTAACAATCAAAACTAAGAGCTTTAATCAAATCAATACAAAGATACAGTGTTTTTGGTTGCATTGTCTGTTGTTTCATCCGTTAGTCTCGCAAAATGTTTGGTATTTGAGAGAATCATTCATTGCATTGTTGTGACTGAATCCCGATTGGGCCATTTTCAACTGCCACCATTGTAGTCGACTCAATAATTCGATACAGAATTTCATCATTAGCATAACCAATCCAAAATATTAAATGATTTTAGTAATGAAGGGTCAGTATGGTTTCAACTGAGTGATATCATCACCCACATCCATTTCAATCGTGAAATAGGTCTTGCGTTTCAGTAGAAGGTTGAAGATAGTAGCTGACTTACATTTTCCTTTATTTGCAGAACGAGCATGTAATCCACCTGAGTGTAGTACTCACTGCTGGACATCAGTATTCGACCCCAGATAAGATTACACTGGAGACTAAGATAGTCACTTCCTATGATTCAGCAGGCTTCCACACTTTTCCACCAAAACGAAAGAACGTCCTCACCCTAGAAATAATTATCTCGTCAATAGTTATCTAGTCATAGTTTAACTACCTTTCAAGCCGGAGAACTAATCCACCTATATATTTAAGAAGACACTACAGATTACAGCTACAATTATTTAGACTAAATTTTGTACCAAATAATAAGAAATGCTCTAGATTAATTTAACTAATCGTTGTAGATTGTATTTTATTGGCTATCGGCTGTTTACGAGAAGCGAATCCGATTCTCTAACAAATTAATGTTCGACTGCTGATTCTGCTACGTGGAGCGTAATGTAAGCCAGATTAATTGTTTAAAGATCCTGAATATCTATTGCCTTAATTGACCTATCACTGTTTCAAAAGAAATAAGATGCTCCTAAGAACGATGATGGATCTGATCTAGATGGAATCTACAGGGACTGAATTAGATCTACAAAAAAGATTTTTTTTTTTTGCGAAGAGGAAAACGAAATATTGAAATTATCATATTGGCGTCTTGGCGGCGTATATGACTAAAGCTGTCATAGTAAATTGTAAACTTTACATTGAAATTGTTAATCATTTTTTTGTTGTTGTTCGACGTTAATTTGACGACCCGCGTGGCGGAGCGGCCACCGGTCTGACGCGCAGAGGGTCCTGGGTTCGATCCCCGGGCAGACAGATATCTAAATGATGAATTTAGATTTCTGTTTCTGGGTCTGGGTGTTTGTGTATTTTTTTTGTCTATGTGTGTCCATGGCACCCACGACACAGGGAATCCTAGTGTGGGGCTGTGAGTGTAGAAAGCGTTTATTAATTCGGCGGTTGTTTTAACTCCTACAGATAGGAAGAGTACCAATAATTAAAACTGATTTTATTAATCAAATTATTAATTGCAGTTATTTTTCAATGATATAAAGACATCTTACATATTTATTTGTATGGATAGATGTATCGGTTTCAATTAGTTTAGAGTAATTCTTGTTATTTGAGTTTAGAGTTATGTGGAGCAAATAACCACAACGGCTTTGACTAATAGGTCCAGTTGCTGGCCATTGACTTCACGGGAGGGATCGACGTTTAATTGACTGTTTTGCTTCATGAAGCGTACTATTCGATTACACTTGGTATGTGTAGCTGATTAATTGTTTGAAGCTTCTGAATGTAGGAATTTCAATAGTAGGATATTCGTTTTTGCTTGGCTTAACGCTGATAATTTTCTAATGAAGAACGAAAGAACAATAGTTAGTAATTTCATTTCGATATGGCATATTTATGACTTTATTATTACAGAGTGTTTGCGCCGTCAGTTCTCCACAGTGTCAGTTTGATGTTCAAAAACAGTTTTTTTTAAATCAGTTTTGAGTAAATGGACATAATTTATTTTTAATTTTGATTAACTATTTTTGTGTTGGTTTATTTTTTATTTCATTAAACAATTAGATAGCAAAACATTTAACTTATATGTCGTATATTACTGTCTTACGTCTGTGATGCTAATAATTTTTCGATCCAATGTTACCAGTAAGTTGAAATTGTCAAATTTGGTTCTTTTATAGACACAAAATGGATAGATTGCTTTTTACCCAGGCGTTAATACGTATAATACTACTATTTACTCATCATTATTTTTTAAAACAAAACAATACCTTACGTTTACGTAAAACATGAAACTGGCTTAATATTTCCAAGAGCTACATTTAAATGGGGCAGCATATTGTGATATTATGTTCGTATCACAGCGAAGAAACGCTAGCATTTTCCATATTCTCGCATCCGTCGTTCTAAGATGTTTATGCTTCGTAGATACTGTAAAAATTGAAGGCTTCCGCGCAACATTGTATACTTTTGAAATTATGAATGCCATGTGATATCTATTATTAAAGGACCAATAGGTGTTTAGTTGCTATATTGGTCATATAATACGTAACCAATTAAGGTGGAACCCATTCTGGTTCCACTGCAGTACCAACACTAGATCGTTTTATGATTTTTGACTAGAAATTTTCAACGCTATTGTATTTCGAATCGATTTGTACAGTATAATGAGGCTAAACACTCACACGAAATGCGACTTAGTCCTCAAGAGTAGAAAACTATTAGCATTATGTACAACCTTAGTTTGACTTAATTATAGGATTATATACTCATGTTCTGTTCCAATTTTATATAAAGTCATTTAGGGCGAAGTACCTTGGGAATCGTTCTTTTACCAGAACCTTTTCGCGTATTAGTCATCAGTTGACTAAACATTTCATTCCTTGTAATGTTAAACATGTATAAGGAAGGAATAAGTATATGTCAGGAAGTAATGTATAAGGGAAGGAATAAGGGAAAAGTGACCGAATCTCCATGTAGCCGCTGTAAGCTGTTTTTACAATCCATGTCGGGTTTTGTTTGACGTCTCGAAATCCGAAACTTTCGTTTTTGCAACCGATAAGCGTTGTTACGACAGTCCTAAACAAAGATACGTAGCTTCGTCTTATTTGTGATCTTTATACTGTTTACTTACGATGTTACGTATCAATCCTTATTTGTAATGTTTATCTATTATCTATCTCCAATTTATTAATTAATCTTTTATCGTAAAGCTATTTCATTAAAGTGTTTTAAGAAAGTACTTTTTAATTTATTAACCATAGTACAGCATTAGGCGCTGTTCAGTGTAAGTGAACTCAATGTTTAATAGAAAGTCGTTTTTTTAATATTATCAAGACATCTTTGTCTTGAAGATCTGCGTTAAAGAAACGCCATTGTTCACTATTAAGTCCGTCATTGGTATCATCTGGAATTGGGGCTTCGAACGCGCTATCGGAATTCGGCAACCGAGGAGGTTTGACACAAGTATTATGCGAATCCATCCCCTACGCAGGGCGCCACGCATGCGCGGCGGGCAGCGCGCCGCCCGTCGCAGTTCGCCCCCCAAGCGCCGAGGACTAACACGTAACCCGGGGCCCGTCGCCACCGCAGTGAACCAAGTTAACGATAACCTTACGGACCCTGTGTAGTGCTGTGATTATGATCGCCACCAACGCGAATGGATTCCCCCTGTAAGCGAACTCCGGCCCATGTGATGTAAGTTCAATCGATTACTAAAGTGAATTATTCAGAGGTCGATAAGGCTGTTATTGGCCCGACGAAATTGGTGTGTTGACAGATCAGACGTTTATTGGCCGAAGACGTTGTTGCGGGGAAAGTAGCAGTGACGTGTCTGTAACGTTTATGTAAGCAACGCAACTGTCTCGTGAAGGATTTGAAGGACAGGCCGATTTAGTACATTCTCATACAGTACAATTTTATGACTAATAAATTCGTAATCGTAACGTGTATGCGTCATTTAATCTGCTCCTTATGAACATTGGATACAAAGTTATATAAATGTAAACTTTATCATTACAACCTTATGTACTGGTATACATTTGATTCAAATACGTTGGTTATAGCAGTAAGATTCACAAGAGAAGACATTTGCACACTTATATCATTTTACCGTAGATTCGCTTACTGAAAAACTCATGGCAGTTCTAGGGAATCAAAGCGCTATAAAAGTATACGTAACATACCTACAACGTGGAGCGATTCAAAGACTTGTCACGTCTCGGAATTCGGAAAGCCTTTGAGAAGGGAAATAGGCTTTGGCTAGACAGCCGCCTCCTTGAATTTTTGTCACGAACGCAAGCAATAAATGCACGAAGACATCTATTACTGGTAGTGAAGAGTTCAATAAAATTTCGAAAGTCGTTTTCACGAGTTTTCAAGGATGTCTGTGAACAACTTTCTAGATTTATTCAATATTGGTGATAGACGTACATTAAAGTGTTCTCTTTGAATATAGCCTAACTGCGTGTTGTATCAATTGAACTTCTTACTCACGATTCAGTTTTTAAATTTTGTTCGTCAACTATTCACATTGTCCCCCTGTTAGGCATGGGATTTGGAATAAGAAGTACATAGCCTCGTATCTAGCCAAGTGCTAATTGGTAGGCTTCACAAGTTTTTGAAAACTTGAACTTTTTTAACGAACTCTCAGACATGTAGATTTTGACGTTACGAGTATGCTTCACCGTTAGAACAAGTGATAATAATTCCGTTTAAATTTGGAATATGCACATACACTTGGCGAGTCCAAAGGTGTCTAAGATCGAACCCCGAACCTCTTAGGCACGAGACTAATACTGCTATGGCAGCTTTAAAAAAACACTAAAAATAATGGGGGTCGCCATCCCATCCCTATACAAAAACGAAATTTTGACATTTTTCGTTTCTAGCCAATATACGGTAAAAGAAGACACTCATGTTATTGTATAACTGCTAAACTAATAAATACAAAACATATAAAAGATAATTTGGTTGTGCCGAAACTTCCGCGTGCGAGTTCGACTCGCACTTGGCCGATTATTATTCACTTAAATAAATAACAAGAATAAGAATCACTCAAGAATCTGTTACTGAATAAAAACACGTACTGCTGTCGGTGGTTGCATAACACTGTGGTTAACCAAGTAATTACTAATATAGAGACCAACGTCTCGGTTTACAGCTGACCGAGAAATGTTACAATCGTTTCTTCGTTAAAATGTAACTTACGACTTTGCTTAGACTTCCCAGACCTTGATTAAAAACATAATTATAGATTAAAAACTAAAGACCACGCTAATATCAAACAAGGAAAATCATTAATCCTGATTCCTGACGATCCTGATGAGGAGAATGGGATAAAATTATTAAAACCGTGTATAGGTTCTTGATAATTGTTCAAAATTTTAAATTAATCGGACCATTAACAGTGGGTAAAAATTGAATTTAAAGATTCCTTTACATACATACATACAGGTCAAGCTAATAAAAGCTTGGTAATAAAAAAAACTAACAACTAAGATAGCGCAACGACTCAATCTCTCAAATTCAGTCTCAGTGTCTTAAATTTGTATAATTCTGTAATTTACAACACAGCAGCGCCTAACACTGCTGTTATTGGGTAGAAATAGGTGTGGTGGTGGTGCCGCCGGAGTCGAACCACAAAGGGTTCTACCACCTTCAAAATGTAATGTTTTTGAAGCAAATGTATGTATGTATCGTTTCACGCGCCCTAATTTTGTCTTATTCGGTTTTTTTTTAATTTCGATTAAATTCGTTAAGAATATGATCGAGAAACTCTAAGTTGGATCAACTTACTCTAAGTTGATCCAACTTAGAGTTTCTCGAACTGACTTTTAGTAATACTAGGTAATCAAATAAGATAACAAATTGAAATACAAAAATACAAATTATATATTTAATTAGAAGACACATTTTAATTTGTATGTATTAGATCCAAAGCATATATTTGTTTTGAAAGTAATTATTATGCTATTGATCATTTGCTTTGTTTTATATGCGTGCGTAGTTTTACTCGTATAGTAATCAAGGACGTTCTTTGTGACGCAATTAAAATGTATCGACTTTCATACACCTATTTGATGTTAGAAACTCGGCCTCTAAATCGGGGACCGGAGGATCGAATCCTAGAAGTGAAACTCTGATTTTTCAAAGATGAAGCACTTATTTAGAAATGAATCAAGATCACTTGTTAAACGGTGAAGGAAAACATCGCGAAGAAACCTTCACGTCTGACCGTTAAAAAAACGTTTTTAAGGTTTAGTGACGTCTAATAGTCCGCTTTGGGCCTAAATGGTGGAGTATGGCCTAAACGCCGATCTCCGCCGTATAGTGGTGGCTGTAACCACTTAGAACATACTTATTTGCCACATCTATATGATAGAAAAATACTAACTCCAACTACATCAGATAGAGTTTGGAAAAATCACATATCGGAATTTTTGACTGCAATCGTATTGGAATTGGTGATTCATTCGTGCTCTTGCTAGCAACGCGGGTTTGTGATTAGCCAGGGGATAGTTATCCACCCTCCGCGAAGGGATTACAGGAGGGTTGTGCGGGCGCTTTCGAAGGGAAGCGTAGGATTAGGTGACCATTTATTCCCGAAGCTTATATCCGATGTTTTTGGTTAAAGGTTTTGTGGTTCGGTCGCGGCAATGCAACCCAGGTTTGTTTTTTACTCCATTTCAGCAGTATTTGCTCTTCTATCACTTGTCTGAAGATTGTAGTAATGTATGTAATTGCTACTATCCCTTGTAGAATCCGCTGCTAGTCCCTTAATTACCTATTGAGAAAGGTCTGCAACATATTCTATTACCTTAGGGTACACCTTTACTGGAGGCACTGATAAACAATTTTTACATTTACATTATTTTACATTTTGTTAACCAGCTGTTTCTAATTCATTAATTTCCATTACCAATTTGACAATTATCCGGAAATTTAATGATCGGGCTTCGTATGAAAGCTTCACAGTTTCGAGGAAAATTAATTAAGCTAAGTTATCAAATGATTCAGGAGAAGTTAATTCCATGTCTATGTGATTTTGATGATTCATACGGAGTTTATTTGCAGGGGTGTTTCACTCCACTGGGGTGGGTCGAAACTAAGACGTACTTTATCCAAGGGAACGTATAGCACCGCAGGGAGACTAGATTATAAGACATTTTGTTTCATTTTTTTATATAGATAAAAGTAATTGGTGTTGATATTTTGAAGGAGGTAGGAGCAGTATCCTTTTTACAAATGATAAAATTTTTGTACCAATTTCAAAGAGGAATTTATTTTAAATATGAGCTGTGCCTGCGACTTTGTTTCGCGAATTCAGAATATAAAATCAATTTTATAACGCCATCTATCAAGGTAACGAAGCCTACATAAACGTCAATATTTAAAGAAATACTTTCATTTTAAATTGTAATATATTTTGATACAGTGGCTCGGCTTAAATAAAATAAACAATAAATGTTAAATCAAGTTACAGATAAGCCTACATAAACGTCATGCAATATTTAGAAAAATACTTTGATTTTAAATTGTAATAAATTTTGAAACAGTGGATCGGCTTAAATAAAATAAACACAATAAATGTAAAATCAAGTTACGGATAAGCCCACATAAACGTCATGCAATATTTAAAAAAATACTTTGATTTTAAATTGTAATAAATTTTGATACAGTGGCTCGGCTTGAATAAAATAAACACAATAAATGTAGAATCAAGTTAAGGATAAGCTTACATAAACGTCATGCAATATTTAAAAAATACTTTGATTTTAAATTTTGATACGGGCTATGTATATATGCTACAAGTTCTATAATAGAAATATACATAATGTATTATTTTACAACACAAAGATCAATCAGTTCTGCATTAAAAATGTATTCAATAAGTCTTATGAATAAATATTTTCATTGCAAACATGGGTTTTCCGAGAAAGCGTATGAATTGATGACTCACGCTCGAGTCTATATTTTATCCGAGGGGTAACTGCCCTCGGTGAAGTTCTGAATGGAATTAGTTATGGGACATGCATCACCATTGCCAATGGCGGGGGACGAGAGATTAGATGACCTTTCATTCCCTTCCTGTTACTTTTCTAAATCCTTCACTGGTTTCATATGTAAACGTGTTTAGGTAAATGGTTACTATATCGTATTTTACATACAACTGGCCTTTTAATTGAAAATTATTTTTAGATATAGAGCTGACGTCAGCTACACTGCGATATACTTTTTTTAATCATATTTACCGCATAGAATTCTGGGTTCGATTTCCGGCTAAGTAAAGATCTAAATGATAATTTATTTTCATGTTTTGTCATGGTGCTCGTATACTCGTCTTTGTGCGTGTCCATTTCGTAATACATAGAATGTTAGTTTAAGGATGAACGTAGAAAACTATTACCAATAGGATCCAAAAGTTTTCTATTTTCTAACAGTAGCGAAAACTTTTTACATTTTAGCTGTAGAATTTGACATGTCTTTGATAAGAACTGTTTTAGTGCCAACAATTTTTTTGTTACTTTTCAGTTTTCCTAATACATACCTAACATAAAATTATTCGAGTTTCCCTTCCAACTGTATCAGTTGTACAACATAAAAGGTAATTCGTAAACAAAGGGCCGTATCGGAAAGCTATTAATTTGATTACAGCATCAAAACTGAATTATGCCATAAAATTCAATGTATGCGACCTTTCAACCTTACCTAGAGCGTTTAACATATTATGTACTAGTAAATTTATCAACTAAGATTCCTTTTTGTCGTATTGCGGGGTTTCTTATAAGATTTTAGTAGCGAATAAGGATGGTACGGTCAGGTATGGTATCAGTATAGAACATATTCTCCCTGAAGCCGATCAAAGATACGTTGCCTAGTAGGTAAGACAGTGGCATCCACGCCCTTCCACCACAACCACATATTTACCGCGTATTTACTTCTTATCTATTTATATCTTTTTTTTTCTCTCTCTTTCTCTCATTCTTTCTTTTTTATGTTCTCCTTTCTCCCCTTTTATATCATTTTATTGTATTTCCTATTTATTATTATTATTATTTTTAGTATAGTTGTACCGCCTTTAATTTTTCTGCACATCCCTAAGGTTGACTGGGAGAAAATGCTATTTAGCATTAAGTCCGCCTTTTGCACCACATTGTTTTTAACATGATCAATAAAGAGTAAATAAATAAATAAACCGCCTTTCAAACGTAAGGACTGCTTCTCGATAGAAATAGGATCGGCAGTGGTATCTCTCCGCTCAAAATATACCTATTCTACCACTTTCTAGGTTTTCATATCCAGAGTATAAATTAAGTACTATAGTTAAGCCTCCGCTGTTTATCTGTCTGGTCTTCTATCCCAGGGCTCTATCTCATGAACCGTAATAGATACACACTTGAAAATTTACAAATACTAAAAAGATAAATATCTTGAAAATAAACGGGGGTCGGCATACAATAAACTGCAATTTTTCGGTTCATTATTTGAACCGTTATAGGCAGACAGTTAAAATTTTCGCAACTTCTATGACCGCTATGGTAATAAATCATTAAAAAATTGTGATACGGAATCCCCCATGTGCAAGTTCGACTCGCACTTGGCCAATTATTATATGTATTTGTATGTCGCAGTAAATCTAACAACGTAGACCCCTTTTTGTCGTATTGCGGGTTTTATGAACTTGTTCTTAAGTTTACTGTTTTTCTCAGCACCCAGCAACTGAAACAATGAATCATGTTATAATGGACCCACATTAGAATTTGCCTGTCCCGTTTAGTGTCTATTCACACGTACCAACGACATAACAACTACAATTGTGTGGGCGAGTGATTTTTTAATGAAAATGCACAGTTTTGTTTACAAAGATTTTGCCGTCCAAATCAAGTGTGCACGAAACTTTTTCTGCCTAATAGCAGCCTTGTTTAAGGCTTCTGTATTCTGGTTTGGAGATTGTGGTAAGGAAGATATACTTATAGGGTAGCAACGAAACTGTGCCCGACCTCAGGTAGGACTCTTGTATGATCTGGGGTTGATTACAGATATCCATGGGCGGCAGTAGTCACTTGCCATCAGGTGAATCATTTAATACTTCTATATTATAAATTACAGACAGAGATCGGGACAAATAAGCTTGTAATAAGCGCACAGAGGCCGCCACTCGAACGCTATAACAGCTTGCCAACAATATGTGGTATAGTTGTGGTACATGTGAATAGGCGCATAGTGCGTGGGTTTATGGAAAATGTATGTCGTGTGACTCGACAAGGCCTCGATACTGCGAAGTCTATGGTTATTTTATGGGTAAAGTAAGTGTATACTCGGATACAATAAGCTAGGAGAATTCGTATTGATTAGCTATTGTGTTGGATAAAAAGTTGTTGGGATTTATTTGGAATAAAATAAAACATATGAGTCTGGCTTCTCGGGGGAAAAGCAATTATTTACAACACTCACGGTTAGTTCACTTGTGGTTTAGTCTGAAAATTCACTTTACATTAAAATTATAACAGAAGTTTTAGTAAATTTAAGTTTTAGTGCCACTACAATTTTCCCGACCAGCGTAATGGTGAATTTAGATTTTTGAAACTATTTTTGTATCTTATTTTTAGTACCGACACAAGTCATCCTAGTGTGTGCCTATAAGTATAAAAAAAAAAACAATTATTTAACCAATAAAGGTGCTAAAACCAGTATGATTCGATCAGAAAGGTACCACGACCACACTGCGGTTATTAGGCAGAAATAGATGTAGCGGTGGTGCCCCCAGAGTCGACAAAGGGTTATACCATTTAGACGATTTAACAATTTTAACTATGATTTTAACGGTTACATATTACAATTAATGAATTTATATTTATATCACTTTATTCGATCACACGATTCACTTCCCGTAGTCTCGTTAGATTCCATTCCATTGTCACGTGTGCCCAGTGTATATACGGGTGCTAAATGTAATTTGGTGTGTGCCCGTGCGTTTTGGCAACGAGGGGGATTTGCTAAAGCAATTATCGTGTAGGTAGGCGCGACCCCTCATTGTCATCGTGAAACGAGGGGAAATATTGACCTTTAAATTATTTGGCGGTAAAATGGTAGTGTTTGGGGTAACGTGAGGTTTTTGTACGGATGTACTTTTTAACTGACTTTCTAAAAAGGCGCTATTTATTCGTCGTCTATAAGGTTGTATTTTTAAATAGGGTCGTGGTTGGTTTTTAAAGCGCATAATTAATTTGTTAAGGTTTTATTTCCCTTTCTCTGTTATGTATTATATGTTTGAATCAATTTTGCATAAATATTAACGGCAATACTGCAGCAATAGCTTCTTGATTGTAAATAAATAATTTATTCATAAAGTGATAAAAAAGTGTACATTTTCGTAAATTAGCTTATTTGATATATCTTTTACTGAGACGTGATAACTATTGGATGGATCAGTCTACATCTACAGCATCTTCGTTCTCTGTTCTTCTTTGAAGGTTCTTCCCCCGCACATATTTCTACTTCATGACAGAAGAGTCAAGCGTTGATGTGTTGTTTTAAAGAGTGTGCACCTTCCTACCACAGTAGAAATATGGAACAGTATGGAAACTCCCTACAAAGCGTTCGAAACAGCACACTCACACAAACATGCGCATCGACGAGGCCCTAAGCGGCTTTCGCAGTGCTACAGTAGCGAGTGTCGCATCAAAAGGAGTGGTCACGTTGCTATTTGTTTGCTATTTATTTCCGCGATGTAGTTATTACAATTCTATTGATTGATCATAATAGCACAGGAAATGCTGAAATAGAAATAAATACTCAACACTATTATTAAAAACGAATATAGTGACAACCTTGTTCTTCAATGGAGTGTAAGTAGTTATTTTATCAACTAGGCTTAGTTTCCATACTGTTCGATATTTGTACTGTATTCCTACTTTCATTACATTAAAATCTCAAGGTATTATCTATAATCTTAAAGCCTTTCCCTTGAACACTACACGTGAATAATAACCGTCTTTCTCTCCTAACTTTCCTCTAAGCCTTCAGTTAGAAAGTCTAAGATTGCAAGACATGTCAAATTACATACCATTTCGTTTAACTGCACAACGGCTTTCCGCTCTAGTAACATGTTTTTGCATGTACGATTAAATTAAACGCTATTTGCATTTATTAAACTGTAGTTTAATATTTTTATTGGTGTTATTATTCAACGAGTAAAATAAATTTGCTTTCCGCTTATTCGATTATCACTTTCAATTTTTAATTTATTATCTAGATACATTTTTGCCGGGAATCAAATTTGAATGTTTTTGCGCGTTCTATTGGTGAGATGATCCTCCACGCTCATCATCTACTAAAGATTTAAATTATTCTGTTAATTTTAAGGCTGACTGCCCATAGGCTACAACTTGAGCAAATAACAGATTTAACGATTAAATATTAGTTACGCTCAGTCATGATCTCAAAAGTTGGTTAGAGGCTATTTAGTACTGTACATATGTACACGACGCGTAGCCGACTCATCATTGCTCTTTGGTCGCTGAAACAACAAATTGAATGTCCGAACGGCAACGGTATAAGCAAACACTCAGTAGCTTAAGCGACTTAATAGTACGGACCTGTCGCCTATGCGATAGTATCCAATGGACGGTCAATCAAAATATAGAAGTAATGGAAACGCTTTGACAAAACCATAATAATATAGTCTTCTTATTCCACTGTTACACTAAATGATGACATCAAGGCTAAAATTTGTTGGGTATTACTGCACTACACTTTATGTTTAATGTATAAAATTTACTAAAAGGATATAGAAAGCTCTGAGGCTTTTATGCCTCATGATATTGTGCCAAAAATACGTCCGCCACTATCCACTAATATCTTACAACGGTGTGAAGTTGTGAGAGCTCATTGTTGTTCTACTACGGTACTATCACCACTACACCTGCTGTTACTGCTCCATATCATTGTTTCTTGAGCCCATGTGTTCTAATTTGTAAAAAGTCCTATGGATTTGTTAAGAAATTGATATAACAAAGCATGCAGACAGTCACAGTGAAGTGGTCACTACCGTCTTTAAACATCTTATACCAATAAACCAAAATTAGAATTGGAGTCTTATACGATGTCTGCTGCAAATACGATGCTATTCTTTAAGGATCAAATTTGACGACCTCATGTATGTAAGTATCTTTGATTTGCTTTTATTAAACTAGGACATAGCAATGGTAAACACTACTGTTGTGAGGCAGAAATAACTATGGCGATGGTGTCGAAGTTGATATATGACTTGTCCTATCGGTATTCTAAATTAAACTCCAGAAATAGTCCTCAAACGTCAACACGTCATTAATCTTCTTCAAGTTCTATCTTATTTGAGTTTCGATCTAGATAGACATCTCTATAGGCTGAATAATTTGCGCTTAATATCAGATCTTCTGCCAGTTCGCGACTGTATATAAAGAAAACATAAAAGATATGTTTGAAAAGATTCTCTCTTAAGCTTAACACGGCTGCCGATAACATTCGTTCAGCTATTTACACAATTCCACTTCAGCACTCACATATACAAATGCACAAAGAAATACTCGTATAATCTATGTTGGGTTTTCTGAAACATTATTGTATCTAAACCACGAAAAGCGTATTTTTATAAGATAGAAGTGGCAGACTAGCTGGCTTTCTACCTTATGGTAAGTGGCCATTGCCTCACAAGGATATTTGTCATTAACCATGGATAAGATTACAATCCTACATATAGGTCAAAGATGCGTTGCTATCCATGAAAACTCAGCTGAAACACTTTGTATATATATTTTTTTATAATATAGGAGTAGCAGACGAGCATGCAGTCCACCATGCAGTCCACCTGATGTTAAGTGGCTACTGCCGCCCATGGTCATCTGTAATCAACCCCAGATAGGATTAGATATTCCTACCTAAGGTTGGTCACAGATGCGCTACTACCCATGAGGACTAAGCTGGAACGCCTCGGAAAAGTCTGTCTCCCTTACCACACCCTTCAAAACGGAACACAGCAGCGCCTAACACTGCTGTTATTAGGTAGAAATAGGTATATGTATATCCAGGAAAATATGTGTGGTAAGGGTACCATACCTTTCAACTGAGAATACAGCAAAGCTTAACAGCGCTGTTATTAGGTAGAAAAAGGTGTGGTGGTGCCACCGAAGTCGAACCACGAAGGGTTCTACCATCTTTCATAGACTAACATTACGTATACTTACGTTACGAATCTTCGAAACGTGATTGCTCCATCATCACGTATTCCATCATGTTTATCCTGCGAGTAACCGCATAGTGATTTGATATAGTAACAAGCGTGCAAATTGTATGTGTTCTGTTAGTATGTAAATGAGAGGTAGCCTCTAATCACCGCCGGAGTGCGCCGCGTACACAGGCCCTGATCACTATGATTACGGCCCTTTGAGCTGCACATCAGTGTTTTATTTTTTATTTTCCAATAAATAATTTATATTCAAAACCGATCAACATTTTTACTATTTTTTTACTTGGGGTATTCTGTTGATCTGTCTTTGAGAACACATAGACACACACATTTCAATTTGATTCCTTACCAACGCATTTTTGTATATGAAAGTGTCTATTTAACGGCAAATGTACCCATATAGTATACGTAATTTTGAAATAATCATCTTTTCTTTAGGCTAATTATTAAAAAAATTGAACTTATTACGACATGATTTTAATGGGAATAGTATTGAAAGTGGTAACTTACTTTTGAAGTCACATTGTCTCTGATCACACAAGAAATTTGCAGAAAGTAAATATTGAACAAACACTGTATTCATATACCTATATCGTAGTTAGCCAATCTTCGAAACGTGATTCAACCGTCATCACCTATTCTATCTCGTGTATCCTGCGAGTAACCGCACGGCGCACAGTGCTCCAGAATAGAATATAGTGCTCTTTATTGCACACTTACACTCGCATTTACACAATAAATAATATAGTAACAAGCGTGCAAATTGTATGTGTTCTGTTAGTATGTAAATGAGAGGTACGTAGCCTCTAATCACCGCCGGAGTGTGCCGCGTACACAGGCCCTGATCACTATGATTACGGCCCTTTGCGCGCACTCGATTCTACTCATGGTTTATTTTTGTATTCCAATTTCTATTTTGGTGGGTATAAAGTAAAATAACCCTTCCTATAGTTGCAACTCAGTAATTTTGACAACCCGCGCTGTGGAGCGGTCGCCATAGCGGTATGACGCGCAGAGAGTTCCGGGTTCGATCCCCGACTAGGCAGATATCTTTCTAAACGATGAATTTAGATTTCTATTCTGGGTCACGGTGTCCTCTGTCGTGGATGCGCAAATGACACAGGGAATCCTAGTGTAGTAGCGTAGAAAAATCTTTCAGTAATAGAATATAATGTATAATAAAAACTCATTACTATGTATGATGTTAAACTAATATACGTAAATTCCGCGGTACCACCTGTGATTATTCAGTCACGATATGCGGTTTCTACTTTATTTAGTGCCGATATTTCGACCCAGTTGCATTTAATGTGGTCACGGTAGAATAGACATCTAAATTTATCATTTTTATGCCTGCTTAGGCGGGGTTTGAACTCGGAATATTCTGCTATAGAATTTACTGTAAAATTTGAAGACCGCTACACGACATTGGTAGCATAAATTTTCTACTACTTTTCGCTCCTTTTTCCAACAATCAGTTTGTATTGTTGCAAACACAAACAGTTTGTATTGTTGCAGTTTGTATTGTTGTTAAATGCAAAATATTGTTGTAAACAACAGCATTTTACATTTGATTACCTATGCAAGGTTTTTGTATATATTCTAAGTTACTATATAACTGCAAGAGTATTAGACAACACCAACAAAGTTAAACTATCGCTGAGGAAATTCTAGTGGTGGAAAAGTTAAACACTTAGAGAGGAAATTGTACTAGGTAACATTCGCTAGTAACTTAGTTAAGAGACGCAAGGGATTGGAGTGATCCACTCTGTTAGTGATGTGATCATGGGTAGATCTGTGGATACGAATCATTAGTGTCTATGAATCACGTGTGATCCGCAAATAGTGATACGGATCACAACTTTTTACTCCAATTTTGGTGAAAATGGTTTTGAAGTGACAGTTGACGTTGTGAGCTTGTAATTATTTGGTACATTATTACTTACAGTATAAGTAAATCATTACACTAAATAATTTAAAATTTTAAGCAATATAAACGTGTCAAACGTGATTTTAAAGAAAAAAATACCCAAACAGTGTTTAAAAGAGTTTTATTACGAGATCCGCCAAAAAGTGAAACGCGAAATACTGACACAGATCCCTCTCCCTCGGATGTCCGCGGATACGAATATCCAGCACATCACTAACTTTAATCAACTTTTGGTCTTACCCTGCAATCTACCATCTGCGGTTTGATCTGATCCGAATTAATTTAAACCGGTCTATCTAAATTTAATTGAACTGTGTCTGACATTCACGTGCATCTGATTGAAGAGGTCAAATGTGCCAAGTGACTTTCGAGTTTGGAGCAATCAATTTGCTTTAGTGGCGACCTCTTTAATATCTCCAGATTTGGGTAACTAGGTGGATGTTGAAGTTATATATAGTCTTATCGGGACGTGGTTACATATCATGCTGTAAGGATACCTACTTACGAATTGATTATACAAAATAAACTATTTGTTTACCTTGTGTCAACAATTCTTAGCTGGTAGATTTACAGAGTTAAGACATTTTTTGTCTAATATTAAAAGAACAAGCTAAGGATACCATAATTATTTGGTATTTTAAGGTATTTGGTCTTTTAAGCTGGTTGCAATTATTTTTTATGCCCCGATTTCTGTTTATCTGTAATATCTGTTTTCACAACTTCCCTCTCAGAACTGAAGCATACATGGTATAGGTATGGTGGAGTATAATAATGAATGTACGGGTCAATTCCTCACCCTTATCGAACGTTTTTGGTTCATAAGATCTTATTTAACGATTACTACTAAATAATTAGGCTCAACATCTTAACATTCCCTTCGGAGTAAGAAAGTTTTACATAATTAATTAAATATATGTTGTCATACTCTCTACTCTGGCATTTGTTGGTGCACAAGATTTGATTGAACTTAATTAGAACCTCTATGTCTCCCTGAATTCAATTAATCTCTGACATTTCACATGCATAGCAAAGGTCAAATGTGACGGTCAAGGCTTAGGAAATAGGCACTAGCGGTTATACATCTGTATATGTATATCTGTATATATATGTGTCTTCTTGCTAGCTTAGTTATTACAGTCGGGAACGTAATTTATAGTCGATTGCGTCTGTATTGCATTATCTTCGGTACATTTAATCAGATTCAAGGCTGGGTTGATACATAATTAACATTGTCGGTGTATTAAATTTAATAATACTGTATACTTATGACAGTATGTAGTTTTTGTGAGAATTAACCTGATGGTAAGTGACTACTGCCGCCCACAGACATCCGTAATCAACCCCAGATAGGATTAGATATTTCTGCCTGATGTCTGTCACAGATGCGCCGCTACCTCTGAAGAATTTTTCGGAAAAGGGTTCTACCACCTTTCAAAATAACTTGTGAATTTATATCTAAAGTTACATACGTTACCAGGGACACATAATCTTACAGTAATACTTTGCATATTTACGTCTCCTTTACAATATCTGCAACGATTACGTTTTAACCGCTACGACTCGCCGTCAGCAAACACAAGGTTACATCTAGTTATTCAATACTTGATTGCTATCTAAAGATTGCGTACGTAAGTGGTATAGTGATTTCAAATTAGAAGTTATACTTAAACGTATTATAAAATAATTATTTATTATTTGATTATGGCGAAATATTTTGCGAACAAATCGACATAAGAGTTATATAAAAAATGTTCTAAATGGTGCGAATTTTTCTAATCAGCATACCAGCGGAGTCGACTAAATCCAAAACTATTCATAATGTCAGAAGACACCCGTGATTAGCAATGTGACAAAAGTATGTCGAAGGTCTACTTAATACCTTTACGAGAATGACGTGACAAACGTATCTTGACGTGAAAATCTTTCAAAATCACCCCTTTTTGTTGTAGCAAGTGGTGATCGATGCAATTGGCGTGGTGGAGCGTGCATGACATTATAATAGCACAGTGAACGTCCTCTAGCCGGTGCAAGCGTCTGCCTTGCGTCAGTCCACCCCGCTGCCCAGCGAGCAAACGGTGACACACGGTTATGACTATCGGACAACTTTTTAAACAATCATATCAACAGATTTCAGTCCTCAGGAATAGAGACGCGGTCTGTGATCGGCTTCAGGTAGAATCTAATTTATATTTAGTTGGTCACAGATGTAGATGGGCGGCAATGACTTGAACTATGATGGTGAATAGAAAATATTGAAAAATATTATTATTTATTTTGAGAATGATAGCTTCGTTCGACTTCTTGATTTTACAGAGAGGTATATTACTATTTATGACAAGTATAAACAATGTTTTTTACTGTATATGGATTTGTAACAAATATTTTAGTATACGAAATGAAAAGCCGCATAATACCAAACTATAAATCAATTGTCACATAAAGGAATTTTGATGAGTATAAAACCTACGCAAAATAAACGACCTCCGAGGGCAAAATATGAACTCAAAAGCTTGCTAACCGCTGTCCCCGTGTGTAGAAACCGCACGATATGCCTACGATCGTTAACACGGTCATTGACTCGCTGCATGCGGGGTTGGCACACAACCTATTTCGATTGTGCCCTTTCTAATACCCGGACAAAGCTGCGGCACAACTCTATTATTCTCCATGACTCGCCTCATTTACTAATGGCTGGCCCGCATCAATATGTATCCACGCTCCACACTGCCCCGTGATGTGCTTTCATAATTCTTGGATTCTCTGAAATATGGTGCCGATGAGAGCGGGTAATATTTGTCATGTTTGGACGCTAGTGGAATTTCGGTATTTTCATGTTATTTTCGTGGTATTTATCTAGTTATCTGTATAATATTTCATCGTTGTCGTTAACGTTGTTGTTCAAAACTTTTTCTTAAAAAGGAGTTTGACCGATTGATATGATCGATTTATTTTTATCCAACAGCGCAGGGTATTTTTCTTCAAGCGTATGTACATATGTCTTACTCTTTGTCACGCCTTACAGCCCAAACGGGTTGACGGATCTTAATATGATGTTTCGTTGGATTCGTCTAAATTGTGTGCATAGTTTACATTACTTCCCTTTTTAGTTAATCATTTTTAAGCATTTTTTTTATTATAATTACTAGTTTGTACTGTTTTAAAACGTCCGTATCAAAGGAGGCTGAAAAATACATTTTTACCAAAACATACCGTGTACGGAGACTGAAGCGAGTGGCAAAGAAGCCACTAAAAATAAACCAATTAGGGGAATCGATTACTAATCAGTTTTTAATCAGCTCTAATAATTCTGTCGGGACTTGCCGTCGGTCTGAAAGTAATTACACAGCGTCGATATTGGTCGCCCGCGATGTATTTGGCAAAAACTTTCTACTTTCCTCCCTTATTCGTAGTACAGGATAAAAAGTAACACGTGTTCCAGACCTTTTCAGCTAAGGAAGCTGTAGTATAGTGTAGATTCAAGATTAAATCTTTATAACGCTAGATATGATACTCTTGTCTTACACTAAATCATACACTGCTAAAGTATTGTATGATATAGGAGTAATAAAACTGCATTTGTGTTCAGGAGGGCATGCTAAGCCGTTGGTCTGTTGTTATCATTCTATACCACTATACTTTTGAAGGTGGTAGAACCCTTTGTGGTTCGACTCCGGCGGCACCACCGCCACACCTATTTCTACCTAATAACTGCAGTGTTAGGTGCTGCTGTGTTCCGGTTTGAAGGGTGTGGTAAGGGAGAAAGACTTTTCCGAGGCATTCCAGCTTAGTCCTCAGGGGTAGCGGCGCATCTGTGGCCGACCTCAGGTAGGAATATCTAATCCTATCTGGGGTTTCTTACAGATGTCCATGGGCGGCAGTAGCCACTTACCATGAGGTGGACTGCATGCTCGTCTGCTACTCTTATATTATAAAAAAAAAATACCAGAAGTTAAACAAGTGATTTGCAAATATCCGACAGTAAGTTGGTCACTAATCTGTACCCTTTCCATTAGTTGTGGGGAGAGACTCAACCCAACAGTGGGATAAGTCCTAAATTTTTTCATCAAACTACTATTACTTATATTTCATGTACGTTACGATTTTATATTGTTATCGAGCAAATCGTAAGTACGATGCTCTAGTTAAACTAGGATCGATAGGATATCGTGCAAGTGCTTACAGTGAAGTGACTGGTATAGGGAGGTCTTCGTGTGTGAAGGGCTAGAGTGGGACGCTTATATAAGATTTACATAGAAGTTAATTTGACTGTAACTAAATTACTAAATATTTCAAGTGCATGAATATCTTATCTAAGGAAGCTAACACGGGCGACAGTTCATGTCGACGACAGTCGCCGCTTCTTGTGGTCAAACATCTTAGTTACACTAACAGCTCTTACTTTGATTCTATCAAATAACACTTTCTAGTTACTATAATAGGTACTTAGGTACCGACAAAATAATGAAAAACTATTATCTATAGTATGTATGATGATGATATTTTAACCATTTTTTACAATTATAAATTAATAATAATATATTATGTTTGTTACAGGTAAGTTTTCATGCACGTCTCGTCTTCAAGCAAGTATAAAAGGGGCCTAAAGGTATACCTAAAAATATTTGTAAGATAAATCTCTCTCTACCTACTCATAAAATATTATAAATACGTATATTGTTATGATTATTTTACTTTTTTATATTAGCATGTTTAAAACGAATATAGACTAAGGCATGTAGTATAACCGTAATGCGTGGTTGTATTATGATGTGATCATCATCATCAAACTATTTTGCAATACATTACCATTATCAGATTTTGAAGCTAACAAGGTGATTGGACCGAAATTTGGGATTTATATGTACAGACTATAGACTAAACTTAAATTGATCAGTTACATTATGCGATTGCGATACACTAACTTCAGACATATAACGGGGAATACCCGATAACTCAACAAACGGATGACGTTAATTAAGTGAGTAAAGTCTAACTGCCAGTGCTCGTGTAAGTAATAAAGTATATCCTTGAACTTCAAGTGTCACGCTTCGATATCACACGTGTCACGTAACCTGGCATGCGACCTCTCACACGTCAGCATTGTCGCCATAATAATTATGTTATCAATATTATATTGCAGTTATAGTTTATTTATTACACTATAAGATGATATAAGACTCTAAACAACTACTTTTCTGACATAATTACAATAGGGTTGCCACTTGTCTGATTTTATATCGGACAGTACGGCCGGTTCGGTCATGACCATCTTAGAAGTAAAGAGTAATTTAAAAAAATGGACGGCGTAAAATAAAGTCTATGTCATTCCCACAGTTTAGACTGACCCAACAATATCGCATGTGTTAAAATCCGTCCAGCGGTTTGGTGTATTCGGGGTACTAAAAATGAGATATTCTACCTCTGCTAAGTTGGAACGCCTCTTACAACAATCTTTAAACCAAAACAACACAGCTAACATTGTTTTGAATAACCAAAACCTCATCTTAATTGGATTTGTAGTTTTTGAGAAAATCGCGGACATAAGTACATACTTACCACCACTATGTATGTATTACATACAGTCGAATACAAAACCTCTTTTTTTGAAGTCGAATAGTATAGAGAAATATGTGGTGATGACGTCGTCATAGTCAAACCATTGCTAAAATTATGACAAAAAATCTTCATGGTCCACAGTTATTCCCTATTATATATTCGTTAAATTAACGGTAAATTAAAACATATATATTTTAATCGTTTTAACATAGGACAGTGATCACCGAACATAGGTTAGGAAGAATATACATATGTTGCTATCATAATATAAACTTCCTCCCCTCCACCCCCGCATCCCCTGAAAGTGTACACTATACTTGTGTACATTTAAGTCACAACAGTGGTATAAAGGGATTTCCACACTTTAATAGAAAAAGGTCGTCGCTCTCAGGACGTCACGCGTAACGAATCTTTATTATGTTGAGCGAGATTTAGTTTGAAAGATATATAGAACTCGAGGGGTTAGTTCTAGTGGATTCTGTGTTAAATTAAAGTCAACACGTGTGGGGTTTTCTAGTGTGAAGCTGCCTTTATTTGGTGTTAGGTCTAATCTTGGCATTCCTTAAATCGTTTTGTAAAAGAAGTCGTCGAAACTAAATACACTGCGCGGCCATGTACTTACGAAATGAAGACATCAGAACTTTATGCAGAACTCTCGGTCATGTCAAAATTTTTCTTCAACCTGCATTTATCCCCAAAACATTGTTTTGTGCCATGGTATCAAATGTTTACCATTCGCGTAAAGATTTGATATGGCAGCCAACATTGATATTGAGATATAACATTAATACAACAATATTACATCAATAATACAATTGTATTTTTTAGTTATGAGCATAGCAAACGAGGAAAATGTCAAATACCTTCCAATGGGTATCTATGATGAACCCCAGACAGGATTATAGTCTTATCTGAGATCGAGCAAGCTTGCGATGCAGATTGCGACCAGAGGAATAAATTAGAACGTTACATTCATATGTGTCCCTAATCTCCATTATGACACTTTTCAAAGCAGAACACTGCAGCTTAACACATTTGGAAGAATCAGATGCTGCAGTAGTGGTGGCTGTGCCCCCAGTGTTGCACCATGTATTTTTTTATAATATAGAAACAGCAGACGAGCTTGCAGTCCACCTGAGGGTAAGTAGCTACATCTGTAATCAACTCTAACTAGGATTAGATATTCCTACCTGAGATCGGCCACAGATGCGCAGCTACTCCTGAGGACTAAGCTGGAACGACTCAGAAAAGTATGTCCCTTACCACATCCTTCAAACCAAAACACAGCAGCGTTTAACACTGCTGTTATGAGGCAGAAATAGGTGCGGCGGTGGTGCCGCCGGAGTCGAACCACAAAGCGTTCAAAAACCTTCAAAACACATCTTAATACATTTAAATACATCTGAAATACTTATTGAATACAAATTCATACTGCAATTTAAATAGTAAACTACCAACAGTGTCGCACGTGTTACAATCATTGATCGCGAACGCTAAGGTATTCATGTCATAAACATATCAGCGCCAGCTTATGCTAATTTCTTAAGCGTTCCCCGCTGATAACAAACTTCGTAGCAGTAATAGCTGTAAAATAAACTAAAGTCGCTATCTAAGTAGGAATAGCTACGGAGTATTTACGGTTCCTACTAGCTACTTTGATCATTAATCTGATTGTTTTGACTCATCATCATCATCATCATCAACCCATTACTGTCCCACTGCTGGGCACGGGTCTCCTCTCAGAATGAGAAGGATTAGGCCATAGTCCACCGCGCTGGCCAAGTGCGTATTGGTAGACTTCACATACCTTTAAGATTTTTTTTTTTTTATAAATCTCAGGTATGCAGGTTTCCTCACAATGTTTACCTTCACCATTTAAGCAAGTGATAATTAATTTCTAATACGCACATAAATTTGAAAATCAGAGGTGCGTGCCTGGGATTTGAACCTCGGACCCCTCGATCGAGAGGCCGCGTTTCTTAACCACTAGGCTATCACTGCTACACAATTGTATTGACTGTGGTGGCATTATCTATTTGCAATGGCAATATTTACTTGGCTGCAATTTTTTTTGCCCCCTACTGCTGGGCATGGGTATACTCGCAACTGGGGCGGCCCGAAGTGTACAATTACGGTGCTTCAATGCGTGTTGGTAAAGGTTAGTGGCAAACCAATGTGGGATGCTAACGTGCCTCCCGAAGCACATGAGCGTGCAAGAAATTTGCTACTAGCGGTTAACCTAAACTTACTAGCTTGCTTAACTTCGTACATATATCAGTTGATATCCACACAAGCGGCGGAGTTATGCTAGTTTCATCATCATATATATCAGCGGATATTTCGCGAAAAGAACTACCGAAAAAGAGTTCCAAGTATAATCTTATTTCGTAAAAAACGCTCACCTTATTTGAGCCTATATGTATGCATAATTCCGTCCGCCGTTCATTCTCGCGTGTAGTGACATCTAACGCGCCTCTGGCGAATTTATCGTGTGTTATGGAGGCGGGCACTGTAATATGCAAGAAATAGGTCTTTGAAGTTTATTGGGCATTTTGAAGGTAACGAGACGAGATTGTTGATAAAGAGTGAGCTGTGTCGCGAACCGGGAATATCGGATCGTTTGTAAGTGTAAGATGTCCGTTATTTCTACCGAATAGAAGTTAGGTACTTGCTTGTTTACCGGATTTCCTTTGTTGATCAGGATACAACAATTTTTTTTCATTACCTGTTGATAACACAATGACGTTTTTCAACGAGCATGCAAGACGTAGAATGAACTTCCTCCTGAGGTATTGCCGGAGCGCTATGACATGGAGCTCTTTGAATAAGTGGAAAAAGAGCAGCTGTCCTCTAAAGCCAGCAATACATTAACGACTCTTTTGATGTTGCAGGTGAAAGGCGAAAGTGACTATGTTCTAGCCGGTAGACAATCTGCCTTATAGTTCGTTGTAGATTAAAAAAAAACAATGATGTTTTCGAAAATATTTGTTCTACAGTTCTTCAATTTCCATTTCTTTCCTGCCACTTGTTCCTTCACTATTCTTAATTTCCTTCATTGTATCTTCACACTTCCATGCACTACTAGTACATCCTTCCCGACTTTCCTCTTCCACTAGTCAAGGTCGGCGGTTCCGGATGTGAGAATGTCAGAACATCCCGTGTTATATCAACATTGCATGGTCATAGAATATGGAAGGAAAAATACAGTAAATAGGCAAAGACAACTCTTAAATAAATAATGAAATTATCAACGCAACGCAACATTCATATATTGAACGCAAAGGAAAGCTGCAAAAGAAATTGACGCGTTATAAATAAATGATAGTAAAAAAATAAAAGACGGAAAAGTAATTTAAACAAGCTTTCAGCAACACACACGCTTTCAGTTTCTATACAGTTATACTGTAAGAATAATAATATTAAAGAAATTAAACGACTTGTGCAGATAATAACTGGTGATCTATTTTACTGTCCTGCTGAATACAGAATGCACTTAATATTAACGGAGATTTACATTTGTCATTAGATTTTCACCAGAATTTCTCTCTAACGATGTTTACACGCCAAAAACGTAACTTTAGTTCTGAGAATCGTTTTTGCGAATTGAATTTTTCCACAGAAAAAGTAAACCATTTGCGTTATTTCCAAAAGTTACGACCTTAAAACCTGCAATACGAGCTTTCAACCAGGAACAACAAGCTGTATCATTGAATTACCGGAAAATAAAAAAATGTCAGCGGAATTGAGTCGCGGTCGGAGTCAATCCCTATTTTTCAGATCAATTTTTGCCAAATGAGATGAGATTTTCCGCGACATCCCGTTGGGGGAACGCCGATGGGAGATATGAAAAAAATTAAATAAATAATCAACAGTGAACCCTGGATTAGGGTGGCGAAAGTCCGGGCCTTGTCGCATTGTCAGACGTACCTACATTTTTCGTAATTTTTTTTTGTTTATTGGTTATTAATTCGCTGTGTATTTTTACTTTAAATTTTCTGACTGTTTTTGTCAATGTTATGCTTACGGTATTTAACAGTCGGTGGCGGTTGTTGAGTACAAGCAGCGACAGTTAATGATAGTCGGCAACGGTCGCTGACAACAGGCATAATCGGTGACCATTAACGACGAGTCGCTGATGGTCACTCGGCCTTGCAATGGCGCGACAGGCGACATTTAAGAGCGTGACTGCAAGAAACAAGAACAAATGTATAAATAAATAAACACTTTCTACACTTAGCCCCACACTAAGATTCCCTGTATCGTGGGTGCCATGGACACACACAAAAACGAGTAGGTACACAAACACCCAGACTACCCAGATATCTGTCTGGCCGGGGATCGAACCCGCGCAAGGCCGGTATGGTGACCACTCCGCCACGCGGCTCGTCTGAAGCATGCAACGCGGATGAGCGACAGGAGACAGTGGTGTGCTGTCCAAAACAAATGAAGAGCGGCCAAAAATCGCGTCCCTCGTCGCTAAGCCACTCAGTGATCCATCGGCTAGAATCTGTCACGAAGCATCAGGATTAACGTGGATGAGGGCGGTGAAAGTTGCAAGGCTCGCGACATTACTGATCGAAGATTAAATATTGATTACAAACTATGTGGCGTCATTTTCTCGGCAGAAACACTTATATCCGAACTGAATTATTGAGCGCGTTGTAATGAAGTTTTACTTATTAACGAATGCTAATAGAGTTAGTATGGAGTGTTAATAATTGATCTGCAGTTAAGTGATCTAAAGTACATGTAGTTTCAATTGCACAGATAAAAAGAATGTGTAAATAATAGTATACAGAACCTACTGCGTCCTTTGCCGAAATTTCGTAACGCACTCCATACTTATTGTAATTTCTAATTGATCGCTTCTTTCTAGACCAATGAGTACGTATGCGTTTTTAGATTCAAAAAATATATAAAGAAGTCTTTATATCAACTTTTTACTAACTTATTAGTATGTGCCAACGACATAAGCCAACCATTGTAGTCCTCAGGTCCTGTAGTACTATCAGGTGGACTGCAAGTTCGTTGGCTACTTCAATCTCATATAACAAGGACAAGATAAATAAAATCTTATTTACATTACATTTTTTGTTACAAACGTTAGTAAAACTTTAAATTTGTTCGCGGCGTTTCCATTGTCTGTTAATAAAACTGGTGGAACAATCGACGTGATTATTCTAGAATAACAAATAGTTTTAGCTATCCTACCATTATTAAAACTTAGCCGTAGTCTGAGAACTTTGTAATTACAAAGTGTTTCTCTAAAAATCCAATGTCTAAACTAAAAGGCATGGGTCGCGAGAACTGTAAAATATTTATTTCCATTTCAATTAAATACCGAACCGAATGCTGACGTTTATGTTTGTTTGAATTTTAGTAATTATTTTCGTAAAACAACAATTGTTTTAGACGCTAAAAGGATAAAATAGAATTTAATTTCCGATATATTGTTTCGATTAATAATTCAGCGCTACCGTAGCTATGATTACTTTACAACACTACTATTTTCTGGCTTTAAGAGTTTTAAAGGCATTGTGTTCGGGTCACTTAGCACTTGATTTGTTTTTTTTAACACGATCATGCGAAATGTGGACTCAATTAATTTCTTCCACAATTCCCCGCAGAATGCTCATGAGGCTCTTCAAAAAAGATGCATTGGTTTCTTTAGTTTTGGCAATAGGCGATAGTAACTACTTTCCATTAGCATTACCATGAGTTGGCATAGAAACGCCACTATAGAAATGGTAAATAGAAAACTATTGTCATTTTGCTAGTGAATAACATAACTACTATCGTTACGGTATTTCTTGACAACCTCTGTCAAATTAATGACTCATGGGACCGAATTTGTATGGCAATAGATCATAATGACATTCGCTAGCGATTTGATTTCGATAGGTTTTTTACGTATCGAGTTACGTCACTACGGATTTTAGTTCTACGAGTAACCACCAGAGGCGCTGTACAATTTTTCATACATTTATTTTACGCAGTCGCTAGCGAGTAATACTTTTGTAAACTCATGGTAGTCCTACAGGTAGCCTGTCTACATTTCCACGTAGCCCGTCTTCATTTTACAAAGTAGTCACATTCGGATATTTACAACAGCAGAAGAGTCGTCCAGAGCCCTATATCACAGCGTACCGGAAACACCTCAAGAGGAAGTTCTACACCTTGCACATTGGTGGCAAAAACAATGATTCATGTCCACGGCTTGCAATGAACACTGCATATAAAACAAATTGTACGTTTGACTTAGGTAAAATAAAGACTGAGAATTTTTATTACTTTAATAACAATCTTTTACGGCGTATTTCCAAGTATTGCTCATTTAATCGCACAAGAAAGCAACAAGCACTAAGTACTGTAAAAGTAACTCGTAGGGCATAATTTACTCTTGACTCTATTAGCCTTTGAATATTGTTTTGCGGAGTAATTATAAACTTAGCGCGCTGTTGAGAGGAAAAGTGTTCAAGTGGATGCGATGGCGAACTTTGAGGCATTGTAATGAGAACGGATTAAGGAGTTGTTGGAAAATGTTGCTGTTCTATCGCTGTAAATTTTCCCATGAATTAATTTTAAGTGAGTGTAGTTTGTTTTTGAAGTTGTACTACTTCGTTTTACGTCGTTGCACGTTGGGGAAAGGATCAATATGAAATTTTTACATGCATGCGCTTGCTGTCCGTCACGTGAATGATTTAGAATGGTGTAGCATCCTTACTATGGTATTATATGGTTCGAAGCGTAACACGGCATAGCTATAAATTACTGTTATTAGGCAGATATAGGCTGTCCCTGTAGTTCTGGGACCAGAATAGGGCTACGGTATCACCTGCCTGTCGTAAGAAGCGACTAAAGAGGGCTTCCGGGGTTGTGGGTGGCAAGAGTGGGAGCTCGAACCGCCCGACCAGCGACCTCGGCAAGGATGGGGGCATGTGTGGTCGCATACCATCGTGCACACCAGACGGAGTGGCGAGGGTCATGCTCACCTGAGCGGAGCTCGACGGGGCAACGCGTCAAGAGGACTCCGGTTACGTTCCTTTGGAGATCCCGGAGTCCTCAACGCAGCGCCGAGGACGGCCACCGGGGGGGTTTTAATGCGGTAAGAATCCCACATAACCCCGTGTCGCTCCCACGGCATAGGGTACCTTTTGCAGGTTTCCCCCTCGTAAATAAATAAAAAAGGCAGATATAGGTGCGGTGGTACGAAGTCTATCCGCAAAGGGTTCTTCAAATGTTTATTCATCTTTTGTTGTCTTTCTAGCATAATCGAAAATACTTACTTTTTTCGTCCCTAATTTTGTGACTGGCCAGTGTGTAGATATAATCGTCTATATTTACACAACAATCAATTTTAATGCACTTCCCAAGGTGTACCAACCGTATAATAATACCGTGTTGTCCTAGCCTCTAAGAAATGAATTATTAAGACGGCAACGGGCAGCTTAACTGCAAATTACTCTTAAGCTGCCGACGCTGAAAGCATTTAGCACTTAAGACTTCTACTTTAATTACTTAGTCTTTCACTTTAATTAGAAAATATAAGATGCGCAAATGTTATTTTTAATTAAGATGCCGGTAAACAAAGTGAGGCGATTTGATACATTTGTTTTAGAAATATTGGGTGAAGTACCATTTGGGAGATCAGTTTTTGTATGTGCAAAATATACAGTCACCTTATAAACTACATCGTCCTATTAAATTGGTATATTATATTCTTAGTACGATGAAGGTAACCTATGGATGAACGTCAAAGCAGTCTATAGGATTTCTTGATTTTTATTGAATTAAAGTCATACAATCCTATAGGTGGATTTCACACACATCCATAGCTTAACGTCCTCGTGCATATCTTGCAGGCTAAAGCACTATATCCTGCTGCTAAGGCAAACAAGTCGGATAAATATTCATGGTTTGAATACGCATACCGACACTACCGCCTCTTTCATTTTTATTTGAAGATAACGTTATGTTTTCCGTACCTATTGTACCATTTTCAAAATTATGCTCTTCAATTCACTCGATCGGGGATCTTACCCATATCGTGTGTCAATAGACAATTTATTTTATTTTACTTTACTTTAGCAAACCTGTAAATATTACATTGCGGTCCATAAAGTGTCAACTCCCATGAAAGTAATAAAAGAAAAGTTAACTTTTCCCCATTCTTTCGTGGAATTGAGAAAATGAGAAAGGCGAATTGATTTACGTGTAAAGTTGGACAGTTTCTAAATAAGGAGGATTCTCCAGAGGATGAGGGCGGATCACAACCTCTCCGCGCTGTTTGTCTCGAAATGAAATTTGTTGAGCTAGGATTCCATTGTTCTTTGTGAGTTATTGTACTCGTAGGTACATTTGCGCTTTTAACGTTATTTTATAAAGAAGTAGAGTGGAGGTATTTTTACCGCAAAGTATCTACAATGGAGAATGTTATTAAATGAGATTTTTCACTTAATCTGTATAGGTATACCTGAATTTTTATAATATAGGAGTAGCAGACGAGAATGCAGTCTATCTGACGGTAAGTAGCTACTACCGCCCATGGACATCTGTTATCAACCCCAGATAGAATTAGATATTCCTACCTGAGGTCGGCCAGATCCGTCGCTACCCCTGAGGACTAGCTGGAACGCCTCAGAAAAGTATGTCTCTCTTGCCACACCTTTCAAACCAGAACACATCAGCGTTTAACACCGCTGTTAAGAGGCGGTATAGGTGTGGCGGTGGTGCCGCCGGAGTCGAACCACAAAGGGTTTTTTTTATCTCCTTCAAATAATTGCACCAAGAGCAATTTGACGATGTTGCCTGAGTTTGATCTTAATTGACAAATATCAACATTGTCAGAGATGGTACAAATACATACTTTACAATGGCAGATTCAGAACTTTATAATGGACGGTAAACGTATATGGCGGTTTGCATATATTAAAGTTAATGTTAAAGCAGGAGATAATATTTAGATAGCATTAAATACTGCCATACCGTCATAACGGCGCTAATTCCGGTCCCTAAGTACCTTCGTAGGAGTCAACGTGATGTGTAACTAGAAACGGGGACAATTAAGTTTAATTAGTTTAAATATGTTTGTTGTTTAAATATGTACAAGTACTAAGTTATATATATTTGACTTTTAATGTGCTATGTAATTATATTGATCGATTTCTCTTTGCATTTTAGATTAAGTCTAGAGAAACCTTTTAAACAGATTAGATTATCCACTCTTGATTAATTAATGTACAGACGTTAATCTGTAGCAAAGCAATATTGTAAGTTTCTTTTTTATCTTCTTAAGGAGTTTCAGTCCGTTATTTTTTTCTCTAGTTATTAGGTTCGGAAAATAATGAGCTTGGAAATAGAATAAAAAGTTTGGAAAATCCAAAAGTGCACGACTCATAATACTCATTTAATTATAAAATATAAAAAAAAAAAAAAAAACTTATGTCGTTCAAAATTAATTGTCGAAAAAACAGCTGTAGTAGGAAGAAGGTACTGCACAAGCGCCCCTGGTGGAATAAATGTATATAATATCTATAGATATACAGTCTTGTAGTTTTCGTTTTTTATTAATTGCAATTAAACGACACTGAATTAATTAATCATTCGCATTCAGTGACCTACAATCGTCGATTAGAATTTAAAAAAAAAAAAATAACTTAAATGATGGATTTTTTCACAAGTTACAGTGTTTTCAGGTTTCACACATGACGGACAGGAAAATTTTTTGACCTATTTTGGTGTTTTTTTCCAATTCTTTTGCAGTAAATCAATTTTTAAAAAGTATGGAATTAATCTCCACTAAATTATCTCGACAATAGTATGCAAAATATCTTGATTCCGTGAACTATCAAGGCTATAATAATAAAAATAGCCGCCAAAATGGAGCGAAAAAAATTTTTCGATCGTAAAGCACTCTCTGATGCTTCGCATCATGAGTCGTGCAATTTAACATTTTATTTTTTTATTCATTACGTACCTACAATAGTTTCATTATTCATAATTAGTTCAATTATTCTGTTTTTTTTTTTATAAAATTATTTATCCCAATTAAACACTTTTAGTATGTTATCTGGCCCTTCTGGACGCTGCATATCTATTTATAACAACGACAAGTTTTCTCTTTTCTTCGTATAATATTATTTCAGCTAATGATCCTCGGATATTATTCAGCGTGTGAACAAGAAGCATCGAGCCAATGGTCTTTGTGCGGCATTTAGTTATCTGTCATTGATTCGCTATTCCGGATTAGTCGGCCGGAAGGAGAGTAATGAGTTGTAATCGACTACATCGTTTGCAGAAGCTTTTTATACATGGATTTCTCGGTGGCTGAAGGGCTCCGTGTTATATCTAGTCGATACACTCAATTTACTTTTCGTATAAATAGCTTTCTCATTTACGTTACTTACTGGCTCTGGCTGGCGGCTTCACTCGTCGTTTATAGTTGTTTTTTAGTATGTAGTTGACAAAAAGTCATCTCATATGAGGATTATTTAGGGACGTCAGTTATATCTATTATTTTTTCTTCATTATGAACTCTTTTGTCATTGGGCTTCCAGTCCCAACATCACACAATTCAATACTTAGTGCAATATTCCAATTGGTATTAGCTATGCATTGTTAATGATATCCTAGTCAGCCGACCACTTCCTTTATTTTGAATGTTATATAACCATAATTATTTTTTCACCGTTGATATTTAATTAGATATCCCGCAACCTAGCCAAGCATTTGTTTGAAGTACTATTTGATAGAATGATGCGATAAATTAGAAACAGAAATTAATTACTCCAATAAATATAAAGCATTGTGCACAATAACTCATCATTTAGATATTTAAGCCGTTAACACGAATTAACTCTACTTGTAAAGTCACCCTTATTAAGCGACAGGAGAAGAAACGTAATTTTATTAACGCACTTTGGGTCATAAACGTCGGGGAGTAAATAGACTTAACGAATGGCCTTTTTTATTTGGAGCAGTTTAAGGAAATGTGAGGTTTGGTGTATAATGTTAAGCTAAGGCCTGAGTAAGGAGGGTTGGAATGGTTGCACGGGCATTTAATTGTCCTACCTTAGTTTATTATCACAATATTGCTGAAGGTAATGGAATTAGCTCTCAGTGTAAATTGCGTAAGACGTGCCTTTCGAGTAAGAGCTTTATAATTTTATGTGTCGACTGTAACGAGAAAACGGGCTTGCAGTTAACCTGATGTTAATCGCTATTAACTAAAGCCTGTAGATCTCTGAAACCTTTTACTACAATATTCGAACTGTACCATAAAACTGTGATTATTTAATGGTTCGGATAGAAATATGTCGTGTACAGCTCTAAAGCATATTTTGATGATTAACAAATGTAATTTAATGTTGTTTTGTATAAATGTATGTAAACTAATCAAACACAACTTGAGGCGAATACGTTTCTCATGCAGACTTTGAGCCGCGTAGAGCTTCAGTAATTAATTCTCGAGTCGAGTCTTAGTTTTGTTATTAGCGAACGTGTTCTGTTATTATCACGCTAGAGCACTTCCGTCCCGAAGTTAGTGGACTCAACTCGGTGCAGTTAATTCATATCTGGTTCGATGCTGCAGTGGGGTCAAGCGCCTTGCGCGTGTCAAGGGTCCTGCAGCGTTTACAAATACTTGTGTGCGACATGTCAATTATCCTACTTTCATTGTAATAATAGGAGTTAGATCTTTAGTAATTGATTTTCGAGTTTAGTTTCGTAATTACCCAACATGTTCCGTTATTATCACACTAGAGCACTTCCGTCCCGAAGTTAGTGGACTCAACTCGGTGCAGTTAATACGTATCTGGCTCGATGCTGCAGCGGGGTCAAGCGCCTCGCGCGTGTCAAGGGTCCTGCAGCGTTTACAAATACTTGTGTGCGACATAATTGAAGCTCAATTATCCTACTTTCATTGTAATAATAGGAGTTAGATCTTCAATAATTTGTCCTCGAGATTAAAGTTGTAATTACTGAACATATCACACTAGAGCACTTCCGACCCGAAGTTAGTGGACTCAACTCGGTACAGCTAATACGTATCTGGCTCAATGCTGCAGCGGGGTCAAGCGCGTCGCGCTTGTCAAGGGTCCTGCAGCTTTAACAAATACTTGTGTGCGACATAATTGAAGCTCAATTATCCTACTTTCATTGTAATAATAGGAGACAGATATTCAGTAATTGGTTCTCGAATTTAGTTATTTAATTACCGAACGTGTTGTGTTATTATCATATTAGAGCACTTCCTTCCCGAAGTTAGTGGATTCAGCTCGGCGCGGTTAATATATATCTGGCTCGATACTACAACAGGGTCAAGCGCCGCATGTAAAGGGTCCACCGTTTATAAATATTGTTTTTGTGTATAATTGTTTCTCAATTATTATAACTCAATTATTATCACTTATTTCATCACTTAGTTCATATATACTTATTCCGGGATTACTGTCATGTAGTAGTATTATTTGTCAGAAAATGTTATCCTTCAGCAACGTGCTGCAGCTTTTTGTTGCGATGCTGCAATGTTAAGCGTTTTATGAGTTCTCCAATATTCAATTCCAAAGAAAACTGTCTCTAACCCTGGTATTCCACGAGGTAAACTAAGCATGTGCTAAATTGAAGAACTTTTGAAATAAAGTTTTGTAGCCGTAGAATATATCCGACGGTATATGGCAGCGCAGGATAAGCGTGTCAAGCACTCTTGCACCGTTCCATCCAGCCTTAATTGTGGCCTAGAAATTGAGTTATCTATGAATTATCCAACTATCCAGTTATGTATTTATACCTACAAATAACGTTTTTTAATTGAATTAACAAACAAGCGTGTAGTTAATCTGATGGCAAGTGGTCACTGCTACTCAAGGATCTATAACGAACTACTGATAGAACAGAGGTCCTATCTGAAGTCCGCCACAGTCGCGTCCTATGAAAGTCAGCCGGCATCTTTACGTCATGAATATTTTACACGTGAGTCATAAGTATATCCTATGTTTCCACAATGCGCACAAAGGTTTTAATAAAAAAGTAAAAAAATCAATTGTTGTAATATGGAATTATATTGTCACAACCCTCAAAGCTATTAACTGTGAATATGAAACTAGCAATATAAATTATATAAATATAATATGACAGTATGTTATTTATAAAAAAGAAACCTGATATTGAACATATACGAGCAATGTCGTTGATTGTTTGTTAAAATAAAGTTTCCAACAATATTTATGTAAGTTTTTTCATGCAAAAAAATATGATTCATTTTTAAACAAAAGAGTAAAAATCATTTAATATTAAAACAGCCTTTCACAGTGAGTTAACAATGAAAATGCTATTATTTATAGCTATATATTTGTTTTAATATATTCTCGGCATTGCATAGGTCAAGCGCCCTTGACCGCGTCACCGGGCGAAGCTCCATTGTCAAAGCTTAGTTTAATTAATATTTTGGCTTTGTGGTGTGTTATATAAGTACCTACTGTAATATTCCTTATATTACTTTTGTATTTTATAAAAATAATTTAAGATAAAAGAAACCGGTAAAAGTTAAATTAGACTTTCTTTTTTCAAATTTCAGACAACGAGATTTTTCTTTTATTTTTTTTTTTTAATATTACTTAGTAACGTTTTGATATATTCTCGGCATTGCATAGGTCAAGCGCTGTTGACCGCGTCACCGGGTGAAGCTCCATTGTCAAAGCTTAGTTTAATTAATATTTTGGCTTTGTGGTGTGAGTCATAAGTGTCTACTATAATATTTCGCAAATTACCTTAAAAACCTGAAAAAAGTTACGTTAGACTTTCTTTCTCTACATAAGTTCAAGTTATTTTTAATAGTACATAGTAAGTATTTTGCAACTATAACTAAATAACTAAATTATAACTCATAGTTTGACAGCGACAGTACGATATAAAGTGACTCAATCCCTAGTGACAACAACACATTTGTCAAAGACAATTTGTTGTTACATGGTTGACTATACACTGCAGCGGCACTAAATTATTCGATGTCAAGTCTGCTTTGCTTTTCACCCGAAATGAATGCTGGTTGACTATGGGGCCATTTGGGGCCATGACTTTAATATGGCCTCCTTTGAATCCTAAGGAATGGCAACGTATCTGTAATAGAATTCAGGTAAACCCTACTTTATACGAAGTTGGTTACAGATCCAAGGGAGTCAATGACCACTTACCACGTGGAAAGTGGAACCGACGTGGAATGCATGCCCGTTTACTTCTCCTACACACGTTTTGTTTGTTTATTAAAAAAACATTATCGTCCACTAAGAGTCTATTTCTATACTTCATCTGTGCGTCAATAGACAGCTGGTATAGATTGAAAGGTTGAAAAAAAATAATCGTCCAGATGGACTGGGCATTGTGTTCATGCATGACTTCCAAGAGCAATCAGTGGTAAGCGGGATTGGAAAGGTATTGGGGTTCGGTTTACCTCTGTTGTGTTGTTGTTCATATTTCTGATTGGTAGCCCTCCAGACTAATGTCTTTTTTGCCATGGTACGGGAATGGAGATATAGCTATTGTTATCATAGTGTTTCTCTTCGTTTTTTTTGGGGGGTAAAAAGATTATCAGTAAACCGTCCCGTCCCGTTAGCTAAAACTGAAATTAAATGAAATAAGAGTGACAGTTCGTATCGCCGTCTGTCGCCTAGTGTCGTCGACTATCGCCGCAAGTCGTCAGCGAAAGTCGCAAACCAACGTAGCGAGTCGGCAGCGACTGTTGCTGTCTATCGACAGTAGTATGCCCTAACTACAGTCGCCCCCTGTCGTAAGCAACCATCAACGACTATCGCCGTTTGTCGTCAGCGACAGGCGATTTTGCGAATGTCGTCGACATGAATGACTCAATTCGCTCGTGTATTACCGCCCTAACAAAACAGATACAAGATTTACAGGATAGCACAATCTAGTCCCAGCATCTAGTGTCGAGAGCTATCTACTGTTCAGTTTCGGGATGAGAGCTACATCCTACAGCGTATAGAGAGGACTCAGATACGTATTAAGTTGGCCTTGTTCCAAGATGAAGCCTGTTTCCATTCTCGTGCACGCTCATATGTCTGTTCTTTGAGAAATACACTCCTTACTATGCAAAGATAAAGTATTAATGATTTCTTGGTGAACAAATGAATGCTTGTGAGGGATATAAGAACTTGTTCTAAGGTGGTAAATGGTAAATGTTAAGGTAAAAAAGTATCTAATAATCAGTGAGGATACTTTAATTATGAATATATCAACGTTTTATTCAATTCTAATCAACTAGTATAAGTTAACACTATATGTACTCTTGAATGTGAATGTGAAGAATTAATGAAATTTGTAAATAAATGATTTTGTTGAAGATATAAATCGAAAAAATCTAAACAGATTTCTATATACTTTTGAGGAATAGGCTTTATAATACGAATGCATAAACTTGATTTCTTAAAAATAAATAAATTAATGTCAGTTCAGTTTATTCAAATAATATATCGGTGTTCACACCGCTGCCATGTTGTGTCTGCTCGGACCCACTTCACTCATTATTATCAATCCTGGCAGTGACAGGGACATTTTTTAATTAAAAAATATTATTGACCTTTTGGCGTACTTGGCCGGTTTCTCATTGCTTGATTTGCTTCATT
Source organism: Epargyreus clarus clarus (assembly GCA_014595695.2). Lineage (NCBI taxonomy): Eukaryota > Metazoa > Arthropoda > Insecta > Lepidoptera > Hesperiidae > Epargyreus > Epargyreus clarus. Next base: position 2,143,939 of record JACTTY020000050.1, on the reverse strand, counting down.
TTTATTGTATTGTTAAAATTGGCTCAGGCTTTAAACTTAAAAAAAAATATCCAATAGACAGACAGAAATAATTGCAAAAATGTGATTTATTTACGGACAGTGCAAATTTATGTGGTCGAAATGTACAAAAAAAAATATTTCCATCATGTGCGGGGAAGGGCATTAAAGGCAGATTTTGGCGCACGACAGTGCACCAGACCAAGTTCCGGCCTACAAATATTATAACTATAACTATTTTTCTTTCACCCAGAATCTAGCTGTTTAGTTACAGCAAGTTCAATCCGTGTGACTCTGCTTATGTAGACTGTACATTTATTTATATTTATTTGTATTCGAGACTGATAGTTTTTATCGTAGTTTTAATTTCGAAAACCATGCACGATACCGTTAACATGAATTTTATGTGTTACCTAGCATCACCACATGTACACTAAGACCTAATTAAATAATTTATTGTATAAAAAGATAGTTATGTAATCAGAACGGACACACGGACAAAGATAGAGACCTTTATGTAGAGATGAGACAAGTCGTAAAAACTCGATCTCCGATAGCGTATCCCGATGAGCCGTTCACGTAACAGGATATTTATTCATAAGCCGAGTGTAAACAGGACCTTTATCAAGGGCCTCTGGAGCTTTTACATAATTGAACAGGTTTCCTTGTGAGAGAGACGGAGAATTTCTGCTTGCGGTAAACCGGTGAATTTATATCTGCAATCATTTCTCTTGTATTAGTATTAATTGCGCTTTGTGCTTTCTCATTTTCTGGTGGAACGGTTTCTTCGTGGTTTTTCATCGCTGCTTATGTACAAATAGTTCGTTAAGATTTTCTTTATAAGGTTGGAGTATCAAACGCGATTTAGACTGTAATCTAATGATAATTGGTTACTAACACCTATGAACTACTGTAATTTCTAATAAATTGATGTATCACAGGAGGACTTATCAAAAGAAATATAACGAGTATATTAAAATACTGAAAACCTTTTTATTACAAATAGTTTTGTATGCATATCCTCAATAATTCAAATGTGTTCATAATCGAATGGCAAAATCGATCTTAAACGGCTTATCCGAACTGAATAACAAGAAACAACCTCACAATAACAGTTTCACAGTTTTTAACAGAAAGTTCCATTTCAGCTACACTAAGACCTTAATGGAATAGAGCGGAGCGCTTAATGCTAAGCCGGTTTGCTGCTCGCTCGGAGACCTCAGTGAGAAAATACTTGGAAAACAGATCAAAAATAACAATTTTGTTAGTGTTAATCTTGCAGAGCAATCCGCACTAAGCTCTCTGGGGATAATTGACGATGTATGTTTCTGTATATATTATGTTCTATGGATATTTTTGGACACCCGCGTGGTAGAGACATAGCCTATATTTATTAGCAGTCGGGTTTTTCTTTGATTGCTGGTTACTAAATAGTCACTCGTCTTATTCCTTTTATTTATCCAGTGAAGAAACTATGTTATCATTTCATAAGTGTTATAAGTTATAATATCATTAATTACCATTTGACTGTAGTACCTCTAACCAAAGTCTGTCCAATGCGTTACTAGTCTTCATTTTGCACACCTCATTTGTAAATTTGGCTTATCACGTCCAACACAGCCAAGAAATAAAAATAAAACACATTAAAATTCCATGACGTCACACACATTTAAAATATTTAAACGAGAACGGCCATCGGCAGGTGGCTATAACCTTCATGTCTCCCTTACCCTCACCCTCTCAAGGAAAGCCTTTTAAAATATTAATGACGGCGTTTTTAATTTTTAAAATTTCTTTGATTTTCTCGCTTGTTTGAAGTTCGTTTGTTTATGGTCATGGGGCGTTGGTTATTACTTCATAACGCGAGGTGTTAATGTGGGTCCGTATCAGCTAAAAGGTTTGCACTGGGCAAACAGATCGTACGCATTCTATAGCTAGGGATGTGGAACACATTTTCATAATTGGTTTTATATAATAACCGCTTGTAGAAATTGAATTGGTTGGTCTCAAACTAATTATTATATTAAATCAATTTCTCATCTGCTTACGTTAAATATTAAAAAAAAAACACATTTGCGGAAAAAATGAAAGATATTTTTTTTCTAAACAAATAGTTTTTTTGAATTTTTATTTTCTTTGTATCTTAGAAATTTAAACTTAATGCATACTTTAATTTCCTGGGTTGTCACGAAAATACTAAGAGAAGTTGGTACACAAATGCCGGGACCTTCGAGTCTTACCATTCAAATACCCTCCTGGCCGGAATTGATCTCGGGTCGCGAGGGTGTGAATAGAACCTTAAATATAATGACGATTCAGGTACACGAGTATACAGAGTCTATACAGCTATGTACCAGTTATGTGATAGCTAGCTTAAAATAGCTTTGTTTCTTCTCGCGGGTATCAAAGGAGGTGACTAAGTGATTAAATCCAAGAGATGGGTAGCAGTACCTCCTAACAATATTGATCGTAGTAAGCGTCACGAACACGCATATTCAAACGCAGTTAATGTTAAAACACCTTTTCAGACGAGATCTTGTAACAGTGCACTACAAAAGACTGTATATATGTATGGCTTTACGAGGCCTATTTGGATTCTGAAAGTCTAAAATACTCATATCCTATGGCACGGACGAGTTTTCGTCGTTTTCGTTGAAGAAGAGGGAATTAAATCCCCAAATAAAGAGGCAAAGGTACCGAAAAAACAATTTCATAAGTCCTAAAACGGACTGTCACGATCATCGCGTATTCTAAAAAATCCCTTGCGAAACCCGATATAATTTGCTGAATTCCGAATGGGACACATTTCAGCACCTACATTTTATGTGAACGGGGGATTGTCTCCCGTTATTGCTTCATTTAAAGGGTTTTAAAGGAGATAAGTGCTGTTACCGTGGGCCTTTTTAGGACGTGTATACACAGAGGGACTGTAACGAGGCGGCGCAGTTTGCTCGTGTGGGGTGTTTGACCTTTTATTTTTAATGTCGATGTGCTTCATGACGCCTGATTTCCTTTTAGGAGCAGCTTTTGCTGTAATTTTATCCTAAAGTAGTGTTGTTTTTGTTATTGTTGCTTCATTTGGATCTTTTTGTTTTGGGTCAATTATTGTGGTACCTTTTACAGTATTTTGTTTGAAGGCACAAAGCAAGTGTGCGGACTGTTTGATGTTAGGTTGGTAACAGAATGTGTGATAAATCTCGCTTAATTATATGACGCTACATTCATGCCAACAATGCTTTGTTAGTGAGTTTAAATTAAGTGAGGCTATTATAACGCTATGATATGTTACTGTTATAACAACCAGTACACGCCTATCCTAAATAGAAAAACATAGATTTCCTGTAAATTTAACGTTTAATTTCAAGTTTGAATATGGCTTCAGATTTATGGGATTATTTATGTCATTCTTACGTCTGAGCAGCGTAAACATTTTTGCTGCAATGTATCTTAGACATAACATTATAAAGCTTTTACTTGAAAGGCACGTCTTAGACAATTCGCACGGAGAGCTAATTCTATTACGTCGTGTAATATTGTGATAGTAAAATGGGACACAGACACAGACACCCAGACCCAGAACAGATATCTAAATTCGTCATTCAGATTTCAGTCTGACCGGGGATCGCATCCGGAACCCTATGCGCGTTAGACCGGTATGGTGACCGCGCCGCCACGTAAGTCGTCATAACATATTTTCAAGATTTCTATATATTTAAGTCAGTTCGCGTTCTGACTTGTACTTAATGTGAGATACCATAAAACAAAGCTCGCGTGTCTAGCCCAAGCTATTTCTGGATTGCTTAGAATCGATGGTTTTACGAAATATCGCTGTTGGAAACTAGACTTCTATTCGAGCTACTAAAGTACCTAAGCTTAAAAGGTTATATAAGACTGTTGATCTTGTCTTTCTTTTTATCATTTTAGTCAATATTTTATTAGACACATTCAGAGGGAAATTATTATATGTGACATAATTTCAACAAAATCATTGCCAAATGGACTCAAATTTTCTTAAATAAAATGTATTTATAGGCATTTAATATTTGGCATTTTTTTATTGTCCTCATTAGATTTTTTTGGTTTTAATGGCTATCCTTGACACAATCCATTAAAGCTAATATTTTTCTGCATAAATATAAAGTCTGTTTTGTTTTAGCGGCACGATCACGACATGTTGAAAGATTTTCCTTCGGCAGTTATACTTCGAATGTCTTCTACATTTCCCATTCTCTTTCGAGTGTAAATGTCGATCCATACTAGTATTAACCCTTGCCCGCTGGCTGGACGCCAAACGAGCAGCTTAACGCCAATGTAGCGGCCCCAGGCGTGACGAATGTGCCAGGACACCGGCCTACACCACCAAACCCAAAAATCGTTCTAGATGTGTTTAAAAAAAACACTTATACGAGTATTAGTACACAACAAAACAACGATGACGTGCATGATCGATGGTACTGCGACATCCAAAAATCAAATCATTCATCATACATTCACGGCCGTAGCACACATGTAACTTTTAGCATCAATTCGCGTTTTGGCGGTACCTTCGCCGCTTCATCATGTTTTGGCGATTAGCTGCAATTGGTTGCGATATCGAAAATATGTGTTTTAACAACTGCACTAAAGCTGCATCGCGATTTTCGCGGTCAGTTGCTGCACCGAGCATCGAAAAGTAGATGCGACCTGCATGAAAATGATTTCTGCATCAAAGCATTTGATTGCTACATCTTACTTCCGAGGAGCAGCTAATTCGTCGCGGCCGATGCTAAAGGAGTGTGTCTGCTGGAGTCCTTACTTATTCTCTTATGAGTGTAAGTGTCGATGGAGACTGGTCCTAACCCTTGCCCGCTGGCCGCGCGCCAAACGAGCAGCTTAACGCCAGTGTAGCGGCCCCGGGCGTGACGAATGTGCCAGGACTCCGGCCAACCACCACGCCCCAATTACAACTTTAAAATTGACCTATTTCGTTAAGTATTCTCGACGTTTATTAATCGTTTCTTCATTAGTTTTGAGATAGTTAGTATCTGCCAGTCTGTGTCGTACATACATTGTCATAACATTGTCATAGATGTATGCTTTCGTAAAGTTATACCAAAGCTGCTCTCTTAAATGAATTATATGTATGGTCATGGACATAATGGTCAGTGACCAGGGAGTCGTATTAATAATAATTGTAACTAACCACCCATTCGCTACTATCGCTCGAGCGATAGTTGTAAAAACTATCGTCTTGTCGCTTATGCTACTGAACAATCACTTAAATAGATGCGGCTTCAGTGCAGATGGGTACAAATGTCTTATTTTATTAATTATAAATGATTTAACACATATGGCAGAAGTTTATTCCTGCGTATTTTTTGTTATTTTTCTTTTTACTACGATCGTTCTCATATCCGTAAAGCTGACGACTGACAGAGCTTAGTGCGCTGAGCCGCCTTTGTATACTTATTTGTATACAAAAAGCTGAAATCAATATACAAAGCTGTAGGAATTCTTCGCGTATCCTCATATGTATGTAGTGCGAGTCGCGGAGCGTTAGCATATAAAGTAGCGAGCATTAGATCCGGCGCCAGATATCCTGAGCCAGACTTTAATGTAGATCTAGATTAGTATAATATTATAGTAGGGTATGTAGTTAAACCTCTTATAGCCTCATGGTTTGAAATTCGGCCTTTGAAGCGGGAGATCCGTGGTTGGAATCCCAAACACGTCTCATTTTTCGAAATTATGTGCGTATTAGAAATTTATTTTCGCCGTCTTTAAGGGTGAAGGAATCCATCGCGAGAAAAAGTTCTCAAAGGTGTGGGAAGGCTACCTTTCAGCACGTGGCTAAAATCTCTCACGAGAGTGTTGACGTTTTAGCCCTACAGTATCTTTAAATCTTAAACGTTCTATGACATAGGTGTAAGGGTCGAATAAAATAATGCACTATTTCCAGCTTCTTAGCTGGAAGGGTGCCAAGTGACCTCAGCTTGACGGTTGTGTAGCATGTAGCTACCCCGAAGCGTGACGTATATCCTAGGACTCAAGCCAACAGTACAACGATTTGCTTTTAATGTTTTACTTATTTCAGGCGTTTTATTTCTATGAAACGTTGTAGTTTTTGTGGTATATCTAGAAGCATGGAGTGCATCAGCCAATAAATCTCAATACTTTATGAGGCCCATTTTGTATAAGAATTTGGTCTTTATTCACATAAGTGTTTTGGACGGAATTAAAAGAATGCCCGGTGAAACGACTGTAGGCTACTTGCATTAAAAAATAAACTAATAAGCATTACGCAACTACATTAATTTGACCTATCTTTGAGATATCCTAATCAAGTACCTACTCTTTTGGCTTTAAGTAATTAAATAATTTATTTTAAATTATGTATTGATTTTCATAGTTAAAGACTTTATGCTATCCCGTTCATATTGCATCGTTCATATGTATTTTATGAACGATGCAATATGAACGGGATATGCTAAATAAATATGTAGATACTAATACGTCATTTAAACACACAACACAAAAATAATCTTAACATCAAAAATTATAGCATTAAATTTTTATTTGAATACGTCCTTATTTTATCACCAAATTAATTAAAAATTTTAAACAGGATGTAAAACCATTTTATCGCATAACTTGCATATATGTATGTATACATCACTAGAACCGAATTAAATGAATACAAAAAAATTACGCTCTTCTGCAATTCATTCCAAAGCGTTCAACGAGGTCTCCACTTTGATTTATTTAGCACTATGATTTTATTTGGAAAGTGGGCCATGCCTACCTGTTGGACGGGTGCCAAACAACTTGAAGCTATTGCAGGGCTCGTGTGAACCGGGCCTACTTACTACATTGCGGTATAAACGCGCCAAATTATTGCATTTACATAAGGTGACTTTTCATGAATTTTCATGAATACGGCTATGAAATATACGTGATATTCTGTTTACCGCTGCAGCGATATTGATGTCTAATTTATTTTAAGTGGTAATGTTTTTTATACAATGTTGATATAACGAGTAAAGATCGAACGGGGAGGAACTACCGCCACTATTTCACTAGAGAAGTGAAATAGTTCTTGCATTTCGGCGGAAATTCGAAAATCTTAGTTGCCATAACTAGCAATCTGTTTACAGGTAGAACGTCATTTCTAATAGTTTTTTCGAAATGTACATGACAACTTACTATCAAGAAGCCTGCATTGTCCTTTGCTACTTGATCAAAATGTTTAACTTGAAAACTTAAGTTAAACATTTTGTCAACTTAAAACTTAAGTCAATATAATTTATAAATAACAAGGCTATTTGCATGTAAAGTTTCGCTAATTAATGAACGCAGCAGGATTTGTTTAGGGTTTTGTATGCGGTCCATGTTTGGGCGAAACAAACTTGCGGTTGTACATGATGGCAGGGGGTCCCACAACAGATGGCAGTGCGTGCCCGGTCACACCGTGATACGTAAACCGAGACCGGGTTATGGCATAATTAGGGTTTTTGTACGGGGTATAGTGTTTTACATCGTCGAGGTGACTTAACATTTTTGCAAATAAATTAAAATAATCAGAGACGTGTCGTTTGTAGTTAATTAAAGTTATACCTAATAACTGACTGTCAACGTACAGATTAAACTGATGGGTGTGTAGTGCAAAATTTCTGAAAGATTCATGGGCATCAAGAAACATTATAATTTTATTCTTTGCTATCTGCGGATATGTGAGAATCTGTGTCTGACCTCAGACGACTCTAAACCAATTTGGGGTCGATTATATATGTTCTGCAATTACCATTTACCAACGACTGCTGCTAATTCTTTAATGTAAAAATACAGAATTATTTTTTAACTTACATAACCTATGACTCCTTCGTAAGAATGTTTCTTTATCGGATGGAGACGAAGGGTCGATAAAAACTCTTCCATAAACAATGTAAACATTTTTAACAATTTAAGACCACACGCTAATGGGGTATATGAAGCTGGAGTTATTTCAAACCTCACATTCAGAGGAAAAAAGACAATGCCAAGATAAAGACAGCATGACAATGAAATACGATAACGAACTCCTGTGGAACTAACGTCATAATTCCTCGAACCGCGCACCGTCGTTTTAATTTAATAGCTTGTTTTCCGTAGCCCAGAAATAGTGCCAGTCTTAGTCGTACATTCGTGCCAAATCTACGCAGAATCTTCAATTTGTTTCTACATAGATTTTGCATATCAATTTGTTTTTTTTATAAAATTGATTTCGTAAAGCATGGAGTTCATTTGATGGTAAGAGGTGACTGTCGGTCTTGAACATATTTAAGGAACTCCATATATGTATTTCGTGTACTGTACAGCAAGCCTTTTTTGTCCCACTGCTATGTACGGTCTGAGAATGTCCTTCTTCATATTTTTCTTCATTTGTTCCTGATCTTTATTATGATATTTTTGTTTTTCCGTATTATAACTCTCCAAAAATGCCTCAAAGCTGTTTCCCATTTTGCGGATGGAATCGCTATTAGTTCCTTGTTTGTGGTGGTCCAGTTCTATTAAAATGGTTGATGTTTGGCGAACCAGTTCTTCGTAAAACTGCCGAGAATTAGGTCGTGGGATGCCCCAATTTTGTACCGATGAGCGGTTTGCCTTTATACCGAATTGGGGAACATCGGAAATGAGTTGAAGGCCGCAAAGACAGCAATTCGGAAATTATGAAAATTTTCTAATATATTATATAAGAATTTCACGCTCGCCTGAGTATTAGGAGCTTTAATTTCCGCCTGGAAACCCTAGACAATTTTAGCGTAATTCTTAGTATATTTCGATCCCTGCGGTCTGCCAAAGTCGACCAAGATATAGACAGATCAACTATTTAACAAAAGAACAATCGGTGTCTGTTGTTATATTTTTATACAATTCATGAAGATTAAGCTGCGTTAATAGAGATTGCTACCAGCCGCTACAGTTTATTAGTGTTAATAATGACCAAATAATTCTTCAAAGAACAGAACTCATAAAACATGTACGAGAAAAGTAATGCCAGTGCATTCCTTTAGCATAGAAATTGAAAACTATAAAAATGTTTAGGACAACGTAGAAATAGATGATAGAAAGGCTAATTTCTATCACACATGATGAATAAGATTTGACATAGAGGACCTTTTAATCTTAAAGACTGTGTCAACTTTATCATACATGAAAGACTCCAGCCGAGCCGTAGGAATAAATCAACATGCTCCTTTACAAATATAATTTCCGGATTAGGAGTATGTTAAATCTGAGATAGAATCGTTTTCCGGCATCAAAGGCTGTTTTCTTGTTCCTTTATGTATAACTTGAAATATTACAAAGGGAAGCGACAGTCCTTTGAGTATCAGCCCATTTAACATAACGATAGCTTTATGGATCTACAGAAATGTTATATTAAAGATGTACTTGTACTCGTGTTTAAGGGTACCCGGTCTGTAGGCCGTTTTGTGTTACTAAATTTTTAGTAATGTTAGGATATCTACTTAATAAAACTTTAACGCTAACTGACTGGGAGCTACACCTAATAGTTTTATTTTTTTATATAGAAGTTCCTGAAACATCGCAGACCAGTAATAACTTAATACGAATGGATTTTTCAAAATTAATGAGATGAAAACTTGTTTAAGTTTAACAAACTTATTGTTACAATATGTTTTTCATTAAATACAAATCTGTATTTTCCTTCCGTAAAGCGTATTAAACGAACACAAAAGAGTAGTGCAATACAGCTTCCATTCAGATTAAAGATCGCATCTCGTGTGTCTGTCCGCCAATGGTATCGCAATGGACCATCTGTGTATGTATCGACCCTGTGGCGGAGTCTAGTCGCCGTGTGTGAGAGCGAAATCGTTTGGCACTTTACGCTTACAATGAAGATAGCCAACCTTATATTTGTTGATTTGTGGTACCATTGGTTGCAACAGTAATGTCGAACTATGGTGCTATGTACTTATACAAATACAAAATACAAAATACAAAAGTCTTTATTTGTAGAATAAGGTGCATACATTGGTGTTACAGTCAAGAATTTTCGCTCATTCTGCCATAAATGGCGTACAAATATGTATACTTACAATACAAATTACAATACAAATAAGTATACTTAGACTAGCCATATTGTCTTATGGACGAAACAAATCTTTGTTTTAATAGGTATGAAAGGATGTTTGCTTGTCTTTGCATATGTCTGTGGTATGCACAAGGAATCCAAGGGATTTATTTATTTTTGTACACCTTAAGCTAAGGGTTACAAAGCGTAAACTTAATGCTTAATGGCATTATTTGCCAGTCGAACCTGGGTGATGGCGAAGTCATGAGGTAGGGATCTGAAGTGTAATAGGTTCCATTTCTTTATTATTAAAATTTTGGTTTAAATACGCTATATAAATAGCAACGGTAGCAGCTTTGTGTACAAGATACGTTATTTGTTTTCCCCATTTTGGTCCCTTTCCATACGATAAATGAGTTTTATTCTGAAAGCTTGTAAACATTACGAAAAGTAAATTTCCAATGTGGGGAAATGTCACATTCGGCTTGCAACGGAATCTTGAAGCACCAAGCATTGTATTTTTTCTGACTGACTTCTGAACTGAGTTTTATTTTTAAAATATTGGTAGAAAACTAGCTCGCAGCCCATCTTTATGATAAGTGGTCACTACCGCCAAAGAATATCTGTGACTAATTCCATATATTTTTTTCTGAAATATCAGGTAGTATTTGCATTTTACGCCAAAGTACTGTAATGGTCTGCGTTTCTGTAAAGGGAATTATTCCCGTAATTTAATTTTATGGGGTAAATTTAATAATTTTAGTGGTGTACAGTTAATTAAAATATGGTTTCTCTCGTATAGATTACATGATATCGTTTTGTTTAAAATTAATTTACTTGAAGTTAAATTTGATTGGTCTCTTTCGATATTCCAATCTATAGGACTGGTAGTGAAAACGTAGAAATGAATAATAATATTATGTTCTATAAAATTGTTCTTTGTTGTTACAGATATAAGGCAGAGAAAATGCTGAAGGAAGGTGGGTACAATCTTAATTCTTTAGTATTAATGTTATGGTTATTTAGATATTCTTGTTTTAGTATACAAGTTTTAAGAGAGTTTTTGTTTTCTTTCAAAGTGCCGTAAAGTATTTTTTGTTGTTAATTCAAATTTTATTTCTTTGAACGCGAGTTTCACGGAAAGAGGAGGATTGCCAAAAATTGTTAAGAGTTAGGGCCCGTTGAAATTGTAACATCATTAAAACAACATTGAGTTGTTCAGAACATTTCTGTTGGTTGGAGTTTGTGTTACAAAATTCCCTGGAAGGGTTCCCTTGTTCAAAGTTCACGCCCTCGCGCAGTTTACCGAAAAATACGGCGGCGTAATAGTGCACTGAGACGAGTTTGTACCTACTTACGAGGGTGCGTTTTTAAGTTCGCGGAATGAGGGACAAGGAGGGAAAATAAAATGTCAAAATTATTTTTCTTTTTCTACATATTCTCCTGCAAGACGAATACATTTTTAAGATCTTTGTATTAACTTATTTAAACCCTCATAAAAAATGTTTCGTCCTTGTCGGAAAAATTGCGTCCTTAACTTCTTCGTCTGTAGAAAATTTATTTCCACGAAGCTCTTTTTTCATTTTTGGAAAGAGATAATAATCGCTGGGAGCCAGGTCTGGACTATAGGGTGGGTGATTTAAAATATCAAAGCTCACCTTATGCAGGGCAGCCAGTGCAATACGGCTTTTGTGTACGGGCGCATTGTCGTGCAACAGCAGGACACCTCTGGTTGATTTTCCCCGCCTTTTTTCTTTGATGGCTTCTTTTAACCGCTCCAGGATAGTTGCGTAATATTCTCCGGTTATAGAGACACCTTTATCTTTATAATCTATTAACAAAATTCCTTCTGAATCCCAAAAGACTGTCGCCATGAATTTTCCGGCCGATTGTGACACCTTAAACCTTTTAGGAGGTGCTGTACCCTTTTTATGCCACTGCATGAAGTCTTGTTTAGACTCAGGTTCATAATGGTGAACCCAAGTTTCATCTCAAGTAACAATTCGATTCAATACAATATCTTTATCTTCTCCACAGAGGTCCAAAAACGCACGGGAACATTCAACGCGCTGTTGTTTTTGAGGCGGCGTGAGCATTCTCGGCACCCACCGCGCGCTGACCTTAGTCATGCCAAGATGGTCATGCAGAAATTTAAAAATGCTTGTATCCGATACTCCAACCATTTCTGCAAGCTGTTCCTTCTTTAGCCGAGCATCTTCCAGTACTAATTTTTCGACTTTCGCCATCGTTTTCGGAGTGGTCACCTCAACAGACCGTCTGGGTCGTGGGTCGTCTTCAAGTGAATCCCTGCCTAGCTTAAAAAGGTTGTTCCACTTGTAAACCATCGTTTTTCCAGGGCAAGAGTCCCCGTAAACCGATGACATCTTTTCCATTATGATTTGCACAGACTTTCCTTGCTTGGTAAGGAACTTTATAACGGCGCGATGCTCGATTTTCTCCATACTTTAATTTTTTTTCCGGATTGAGTTGTTTAATTGTCGATAGTTTTAAAACTAATGATGCAATTGTGATAAAACTTTATATTTATACTATTTATGAGTCACTTAACACGTACCGCCCTTAACAAGCCCGCTATCATCCCTCCAACCCCGCCATTCCGCGGACTTAAAAACGCGCCCTCGTAGTACTACAGTAAAAGTTTAAGATGCTATACCCCGTCCATTTTGTTTTATATCACGGCTTGATCTAGTTATGGATAAATTGCAAAATACATACTTTAATGAGTGCTACATATTGTTTTAACGACTTAATACCTGAGTTTAGATTTGTCTGAAAGGTGGTTTAATAATATTGTATAGTATCTGTTATTTTTATAAGCCTTTAGCACGTAAACTTCCCATATTACCTTCTTCTATATTATGTTTATTTTGGTGGATACGATTTGGTTGTTCTTCATTTTGGTTATCAGTTATCATCAGTTATTGCCTCCCCTTTTCTTGCTTCTAATACTTCGATAGATCGAAGTGCACACATACATACATAAAAACGCGGCGTTTCCGTACCATCCGCTTCGCACGTGTTGTAATGAGGTCGGGAGGTCTGCTCGTTTGTTCTCACGTAACGTTCCCGTCACTCCTCTTTGATCTGAACGAAGGGCGTGGGGTGTTTGTTGTCATTGTTTCATCTGAGGCCTGAAGCGGGTTCGATCTTTTTTGCACTGCGAGAATTTCGCGATGTTTCATTTTCATTTTGAGCAGATTATGTAAGTTCAAAACGGAATGATTTTTTCGATATTCAAGAATAAATGTCTTTAATTGACTCATTGAACGAAAAAGTGGCTTAAAGTTTTTAAAAATAATATCACCAGATCACCACCTTACAAAGTTACGTACATACGTGTACCAAATATATGTACATACTTAATGTATACGTCCATATATGTACAGTAAAATTTTCGTTGATTCAACGAGGTTGTGTAGAAATGAGGTAAGTGATAAAATGAGATTTTCTCGCCGGAGCTTTGTTTTGTGGATATTGCCTTACCTGGTTCGCCACTCCGCGCGCCCTAATGAGCCTCCTTTATGACCAGTACAACCGGCGACGCAATGGCAACGGGCGAACATTTTATAGTTACGTTGAACTTTTTTAATAAACATTTTGGGTGGTGTACTGTATACTGTTAGTGTTCATAGCCAAGAGTGCTACATGAGATCGATCACAGATGTCTGAAAGTCTGAACGATATTGAAGTGCCTCTTTTTTACTGAAGTTGAAATAGCAAAGAAACATGCTGCCCATCTGATGGCAAATGGCGAAAACATTTCATCATTATCATTAGTCACTGATGTTTGCTGGCTCAGACATCTAGTTAGAACGCCTCTTATTGTTATCTTTGGCTTATTACACCATGCAAACCAGAACAGAAATGAAACGTTTTACACTATTGTTATAGCACAAAAGTAGGTGTAGCGGTAGTTGAAGGTTGCACATCCGTCGATGGTCAGAATTTAAGCGCCACGTTTAAGTCATGTGTATTAACGTGATGGAAAAATAGGTATTTTTGTAATTATTTTTTAATTATTTCTGTGATGTATGTGCGAGAGCTGTCAAACTGACGGCTACCTGCTGGTAAGTGCAGATGTCACTCAGTTCCCTCATAGCCGCCGACGAGTGCGGACGTCTATAGTACGCGAGCAATGTACAGCGTCCAGCGAGCATATTATATTTGCTTATGCGTAAGACTGAAAAGGAATTTCATTACTACGTGTCTCCTACATACTTAAGGATACCAAACACAGGATATTACAATAACGTTAGTATGTTATTTTCAAAGTCAACATATTGTTTTATCAATTCAAAAGCAAAGATATTCAAAATGCGAAACGTGAATTGATTAAAACTTAACTAACTTAATAAACCAATTGTTTTTCACAGTTCCATACTGGAATATTGAATTGGAGAAACGCCAAACAAATCAAACAAGTGACCTCCTTAATTAAAAAATGCGGATGTGGATGAAAGAAGGATGTCAATATTGGACACGACTGAGCGAGTCAATATTGGAGTCGTAATTTCGAAAACCTCAATGTTTGCTTTCATTAAAAAAATATATTGTTATACATATTTCAGCCTTATAATATTACAATGATGTAGCGGTCGCGTGTTTTGGCTTGAAGGGTTTAAATGGTTTAAAGGTTTTAAATGAGTTTGAAGGTGGTGGAAGAATCCTTTGTGGTTCGACTCCGGCGGCACCACCGCCACACCTCATATGTTACCTCATAACAGTAGTGTTAAGCGCTGCCGTGTTATGGTGATGGTCATTACTAATCTATGGTGACTGTCAAGTGTTTTTTGACAAGTTTTTTGTTCATACAGGAAGCCCTTACCTTCAGTTTGAATGGACTATATACTCGTTTGCGAAATCAAACTTACTGTAGTAAAACAAACTTTATCAGGTTCATCATGGTAATAAAAGTTATAAGTTTGTCACGATAACCTTTATTCCATACAATTTAAGTACCGGCTCATTCAGAGCGTGACCTCGATATTTGAATAACAAAGGCTAACATCAAATAACTTTTGTATAACGAATAAGTTATTAATAGGAATCTACATTCATATCAATATTAAAAAGTTTTTTTGTTTGAAATTTAAACGCTAATTTTTGGAAGTGCCAGTCGTATATGAAAATTACTTTTTGAATTTGATAGGGTAATTTATTGAAAAACTATAAGCTAATATTTGAAAAACTTGCTAATGTGAGTTTGAAAACACAGTTTTACTCGTACCTCTCTGCTGTAAACACCGTCATATATGAGTATGTGGTGAGTCAATAAAAATAGTATTTTTTTATTGAGGAGAGTGGGGTAAAGGGATAGTGGAAGAGCAGTGATATCTGTTAACTTTTTCCTTAAACAAAACTATTATATATGTATACACATTGTATATAAGAGATGAATAAAACCGCAGATTAGCTGCAGAAGTCTCAAACCCATATACTGATGGGCACGGGTCTCCTCTCAAAATGAGAGGGAGAGGGATTATGCCATAATCCACCGCGCTGGCCAAGTGCGTATTGGTAGACTTCATATACCTTTGACATTTTTTTTTATAAATCTCTCAGGGTAACCTTAATGTTTTTATCTTATTTTACGAGGTTTAATTCATACGTAAAGTATTGCAAGACTGGGTAATCTAATTAATTGAAATTAGGTCACTGGTATACGTATTAAACTGGTTCGTCTACTTATTTTAATTTGATTATACATTTATTTAGTCAGATTATAGATATTGTAAAATCCGATTATACGTATATTCTTAATTATAACTTTTATTCATCCTAGCTATGGGCAAATAGGTAACCTACTAGTAGTAATACCTTCCCTTATAGACACCATAAGAACTGTCAAGGAGCCCTTAAATAATAACATAATTATGATAAATTGTAAAGTTATTATACATTTAATTTATAGTTTTTTATACAAATGCTTACAGACGTCGTGGTTAAGCCAGAAATGGAACCGATCAACGTTTCTCCAAAATGGTTTAAATTTATTTATTTATTTCCAATAATAAAATTGATCAAAATTTATTTTGGCGGTAGAAGTTAAAACTTCAGTCTCGACATTCATTGCTTCAAACGCAACAATAGATGGCGCTGTATTCATTTAAGATTACGATTAGATTGTAGTATCGGCAATCAGACTAAAGTATAATAGCTTCGAGTCCATATAATCTGAAGTGTTTGTACTAAGTGCTTCAAATCTCGATTATTGTTATGAGTTTCTCGATAAGCAGAACGCCGAGCTGAAGCGAGCAACGGATCAAACACTCAAAGTGAGTAAACTACTTGAATTGTTAGAAATTCTGAGTACTAAGTGCCTCCATTTGACTGTTGAACCTCACTCAGTTTAAAGTTAGTCATTATAACACTGGATTAAATGGAATTTAAACACAATTAACAGTAGCTGTATTGACTGTCTATGTAGTTATTGACTGTCTTCAACGTGGACTGTCTTGAAGATTCAAGTTGCAAATGCGGTGTACATAGGAATTTGTTATCAACACCAAATATAAGGCTTTACCAAAGATTGGTTATAGAGTAGCAGATGAGCATGCAGTCCACCTGATGATAAAAGGCTACTGCCGCCCATGACATCTGTAATCAAAGCCAGATAGGATTAGGTATTCCTATCTGAGTTCGGCCACATATGCGCCGCTACCACTGAGAACTAAGCTGGATCGCCTCGGAAAAGTATGTCTCCCTTATCACACCCTTCAAACCACAAAACAACAGCGCTTAACTGCTTACTTACTGCAGTTATGAGACAGAAATAGGTGTGGCGGTGGTGCTGCCGGAGTTGAACCATAAAGGGTTCTACCGCCTTCAAGGCTTCTTTGCATGTTAGACTTTTATTCCAGACAAAAATATTTTACAAGACAGATGGCACTGAAAGTATGCCCTACCCGCCCTAATGCTGCTGTACTTGATTGGACAATCCTGTAGAAAGAAAATTGCTTGGATATAGAACAACTGTTACAATTCCTTTACAAGAATTAATCTTACCTTATAAACAACATTTTCATATCTTAAGGTATGTAGTACTAAGGTATTAGTTGTTGTTGTTGTGCAGAAAAAGCAGACAGTTTTAGCTTAATAAGTATATTGTAAATCCGTAATTGGCTTCAAGACCTATATTATAAGTTTAGATTGTAAATTGATTGTTACAAGCTGTGGATTTTGTGAATTAAATAAATAAATAAACATTTATAGTTGACCTTACTGCCGCCCATGGACTTTGTAGTCAACCCCAAATTGTTTCAAATGCAAAACATCCCACGAAAAACAAAATCAGGCAATAATAACCGTCTTCAAAGCCCTTTCAAATTAAGGATAGAATTATTAAAATCTCGACACAAGCAATTCGAATTCACTGAAGTCACGACTGCCTCAGAATTTCCTCTCAAAGCCTCTATAACTCCCTGGGGAAATACTTTTCAGCGTAATCTAGGGTCTGCGAAATGGAAAATGCGAATTAATAAACGCGGAAAGGAAATAACAAATGTATACTAAAAAGAAAAATATGATCGAAACAAAGGTAATAACGCTTTTGCGGAAACAATTGTTTGTTCGATAGATACTTTTTGTACTTCCTGCACTACTTAGCGTTCATGTTTTAGTAGTAGCTTCCAGTACCCTTACCATGAGTTTTTACGTTTTGACAAATATTACTGTTTTGGTATTTGTTTACGTATTTGTCCATAGTATTCCCAATCAGCGCCCCAAGCTGATTGTATCGGAACTATAGTGTCAGTAACGTAACATTCAATGTCTAAATAGACTTCTTCTCCATAACGAAACACCTTGTGAAGTGGTGGTAGTTTGACATTCAAAAAGTGCTCTGTAAAGAACCTATTTTGAATAAAAAAAAATTTAGATTTGATTTTTTGATTTGATTTGACAAAATGGCGCTTTATGTTTTGTCTCTCTTTTTTGCGAACATGTGAGGGAGACAAAAAGACTTGAGCACTTACTTATTGCTACGTTTACTCAGTCTACTAAGCAAAACAGAACAGAATAATGGATTGAGTAAACGTGACGTAAAATTGTGGGATGTTTTGAAAACTCATGGTAAGGGTACAGAGTTGCCTAGTGTGCGGAAAAAATACAGTTATTTATTGAGTCAGTGATGTTTCACAAAATGTGTTTTTATGTTGTATTCACGGATATAGTTATATTGTTCTATTGTTTAAAAGAGTACACTACAAAAATAATACAATTATTTTCTCTGTCTGTCTCTTCAGTTATAGAACGTAGACAATCGTTTTCGTTAACTAGCTTAGTTGACAATCTACAATCGTTATCATCAAAGAAATCTAAAAAAAGTTAATCATAATCAATACAATTAAAATGTTTTAAATTAATTAAGGTGGTAGAACCGTTTGTGGTTCGACTCCGGCGGCACCACCGGCACACCTATTTCTGCCTTATAACAGCAGTGATAAGCGCTGCTGTGTTCTGGTTTGAAGGGTGTGGTAAGGGAGACATACTTTTCAGAGGCGTTCCAGCTTAGTCCTCAGAGGTAGCGGCGCATCTGTGGCCGACCTCAGGTAGTATCCCATATGGTGATGATTTCAGATGTCCATGGGCGGCAGTAGCTACTTACCATCAGGTGGACTGCATGCTCGTCTGCCACTCCTATATTAAAAAAAATGTTATATGACGCGGTCGCAATAAAAACGTTTGTAGAATAGCTATCGCCAACACTATAAGGGTTCGTACACAAAACTGCGATGCGACGTCGCATCGCAAAAATCTGCGATCTCCCTCGACGCATCGCAAGAACTTGCGAATTGATTCGCATCGCACAGTGGTTATTGTTGTTGGTCACCCTGAGAGACGCTACGCCGCACGATATCGCATCGCAGCAATTCGCATCGCAATTTTCTGCGTTGCGAATTCGCATCGCGTCGCATCGCAGTTTTGTGTTCGAGCCCTAAAGAATAAATACGAAACGAAGTATCTTGTCCTGTTTTTTTTATTTGTAAACAGATGGCGCTGTTTCTAAAATATGAATTTATTCCTGTACCTACAGATATATGATACATGATATCGTATGTACAATACATAGTTTGTCTTCTGGCTAACAGTTGTTCGTAATTTAATATCTGCGCCGGATGCTCGGGCGCCCGCGGCCTGAACGCAACATGTGACATAAATCAAATTGGAAAGGCTTTGTGACGTCACTCATGCCACTGTGCTCTGTAATTGCGCTAAATAATTAATAGGGTTTGTATAATTCGGTGTAATTAGAGTGTAATTATAATTAATGAGGATTTTGAGCTTAATTGTTTTGAATTCCCTTAAACTTATTTTTTATTGGCAGAAACGAGGATGTTGTTTATCTGATATTAAGTGGGCAATAGCGCCCATAGACATGTGTAAAGGCCGCTCCACATTCTCGCGAGAACACGAGAATGTGGAGCCAATACGAATCGGGTTTTTCTCGCATTCTCGCGAGATTCTTGCGAGATTCTCGCAAGAATGTGGAGCGGGCTTAATGTACTTCCTATAGAACAGGGTTTCTATCTGAACAATGGATGCGTTGCCACTTTTATCTCATACGGTGGTCACCTCATATATAAGTAAGGCTGACATCCACACTCTTCCACCGAAACTCAAGAACTCTGCTTTATGCTACACATAGGTGTGATGGCGGTACCCCTGTGTCGAACTACACTGGTTCTATGACCTTTCAAAGTAATTTAATGGGAATACGTAATGAAACGAAATCTTTATTAGTCTATGAAAATCTAAAAAATATATAAGATCTATCTAAGATATACCACTAATAAAGACGTAGCATTATATCTATGTAAGATTACATATTACATTACATTTTATTGCCATTTCTTACGGTCTAAAAAAAAGAAACAGTGATTGGTATTGTCACTTTTTTCACTTTCAAAATTACATTTTTCAATTATTAAAGAGCCCAGCAAGGTTACTCTCATTTTACGGTTCAAAAGCACAAATTAATATTTCCATATAATCTGCTCGGTTTTTGCGGAAATATAATTTCACGTTGCCATTATAATTTTAATTTCATTATCTGTATCGTGCAACAGAGAACATAATAAATTATTATTTTTCGTAATCCTCGGTTGCAAGTCGGATTTTTTGTACTGGCAATAATGTTTTGGGAGAATTTTCGTGGTAATATAATTTCTACTTAATTGGATGGGATCAAGCCCTGCCTCCAATTTTTTCATTTGGACGCTTGGAATTATATCACGGTTCCATAAATTAAATATAAAAATAGGCCAATTGGTGGTCATGTCGGGAGGTTGATTTTATATGTGCGTATTTGTACTTCTTTATTTAGTTACAAAGTTAAAGGCGGTAAATTCTTTAACACGTTTTTATCACAAAAAAAAAACTGTTTATAAAAATGTCCGGTATTTATTTTAGTCAGTTTTTAGTAGACGTTGTGTTTTTAAAAAATATGTATAAGTCTGTATTACCGTGTCGTGTAGTAAGTGGCTTCGGAAGAACACTATAGCGATTAGTATTGGACTCTTGAAATTCTCATGATGATATATGTAAGGGCAAGATACCTTTCAAGCATCCCGCACAAAAATAATGCAACTACAAGACCAAATCTTTTTACTTAGCACTAAACTCCATCTCATATTTATGTTTCTTTTAAAAATATATTTTTAAAAAGAACAATAGTGGTAATATCTACATTCGTATTCTCCACTTGTCTACACAAATTTCTCGCTATTTTACACAGCACTAAAGTTTCCCGAATTTGTTTAAAACTTAAAGTTTCTCACAGCCAGCGGTGAATGCAATATTTAATGTCTGTCAGTTTGAATGGCCGGCAAAAAGTGTGAAACACCGCGCCTGTCTCTAAATGGGTTTTAATTACATCTCGAAGCGAAGTGTCCGCTATTCTTCTGCAGGATCCATTTTACTATGATAAGCGAGCAGCGAAAGGATATAAGGATACCTGATTAATAATACCAATGTTGATCGAAAAAGAATATGCTAAATAGTATGGTTTTAAATTATTACAGCCGTCTGCTTGAAAAAAAAGTAAGAATTTTTAATGACACAAGAGATTCATAGCTATTCTGTAGAAATAAATCTTTGTTACGTAACACCTATTTATTTTGAAACTTTTTCTCTACATTTCCAGTTAAGAAGTACAACACAAAAGCTTTGAAATCCGCCTAATAGAACTATCTTTAACAATGCTCACAAGAGCATCTGTACTTGTAACACAGAGTCCAGAACCCGGAAATTTTAGCGTAATGGTCATACAACTTAACAATGAATTCAACACTCAACAGTTATCTGACTGAAAAACAAATATTTTAATTAAAAATTATACTACCCATTGTTTTCGTGACGTAAAACAATAGGACTTCCCAAATGACATAACAATATGCGTTGGCTGTGCTCGTGGCTTCGTGCAGTCCGACTTCAACTTCACTGACAATGGAATGAAGCCACAGGCCTATTCTATAAATGGTTTTAATTACTTCTGGACGGGACAAGCACGCCATTCTTCTACGTTCATTAAATTTATAATGACCTGGCTCCTGCGATAACCGTTGATGGCTCGTAATGATAATAGTATTTCGGCTTTCTGTTAAGCATTATAAAGTTTTATTTGTTATAATAAAATTGTAAATTGTCTACAGTTGTTTTGTTCAACTAAGAACATGAAATAATAATGCTTTCTTCTGATCGAGATAAATTACTTTTGTCGCTAACAAACGCGAAATAAAGACTAATGATTTTTCTAGTTATTTTAATTTCAATTAAAATTTATATTAAGCGCGTTTTTAATTTGTGATTTAAATTTAATTGTGGCCTTTTTATAATTATGAAATGTCATTGGAAATTATGACCGTATAAGCTTATGAGGTCAATATTTTTATATGGTTGCATGTATTTTTACTATTGATTTATTTAAATTTAGCATTAATATTAATAAGTATTGCTTTCTGCACTCATAGCCGCACATTAAGATATGATCTTATGTCGTGATTGCCATAAAACACACACAAAGACAAATACCCAAATATTCACAAATACAAAAATCTGAATTTACAATCTTTTCTTACAAGATTTTACGATCTTTTCGCTTTACTTATGATAGTGGAGCTAGTCCCTTAATCAACAGAGATGCCAAAGTGCAAGATGCCTGAGGAACCTTTGTCCTCGCCCTCACTTTCCTTCACCAATTAGAGGAACTTTCTCAAAATTAGATCATATTCTCCGCAACATAATGTTCACTTTTAACCAAATTTCCCCTACAATCCCTTGCCTCCCTTGGAAGTCAAAGTGCGAATTAAATTCCATCAAAGTTAATTTAATTACTTTCCGTTTGTTCCTCGACCAGTGAGTCAATAGATTCTAAAGTCAGGCTTGCATTTATAAATATTGATCAAATACCTAAATAATACTTTTTTAAATTGACAAAACTCTTAACCGAAGACCGACCAAAAAACCCTTAGTGCACCTTTTATAAGATGGTAATTAACCGTGAGGCAATTTCCAGTTAATTAATAAAATAGTACAAATACCGGTGCTTCACATCGTAAACGTATGCCCTACCCGCCCTAATGCTGCTGTACTTGATTGGACAATCCCGTAGGAAGAAAATTGCTTGGATCTAGAACTGTTACAATTCCTTTACAAGAATTAATCTTACCTAATTAACAACATTTTCATAACTTGAGGTATGAAGTACTGAGGTATTAGTTGTTAGATTATCTCTCATATATTTTTATAATGCAGAAAAAGCAGACGAGTTTGCAACATTTATAGTTTACCTCACTTCCGCCCGTGGACTTTGTAGTCAACCCCAAATTGCATTAGAGTCTTATCTAAAATCTGCCACAGATTACTTGCTACCCCGCAGAAATATCTCAGAATTACAACAAGAACACAGCAGCACGTAATACAAGCAAACATTCAAAGTAAGTAAGGTATGGGAGAAATGAGCTCTCATAGTGCCATATAGTGTTGTAGGTATAACAAACAAATCTTCAAAGATTAGTATCACCCCAATCGCAGGCGGCGCCGACGGCTAGCGTATCGACCGAAGCAATAAAAATGCCCCGTATTGTAAATCCTCCCCTAAGGTGAAGGAGGTGGTACAACTCCGCCCGCATGCTGATAATATTGTGATTGTGAAATAAGTGATACTCGGTTTTAAGTTTGTAATGCGTTTGCTAGGCTCGTGATCGTATGTACTTTATGAAATTACAAACTAGATGTCTTTCTCGTGGTAAGTGGTCGCTGTGGTCCGTTGAGATCAGTTAACACTAACACAAGAGTTATACCTGAGATGGAACACAGATGCTAACTGTTAGGACGAAATTGGAAGACCTCAAATTAAATTATCTATTTAAGCATGCCCCTTGAAATCAGAACACTGCCGTTACATAGAAACAGATGTTACGGTGATGCCTCTGGAATCGAATCACAAACAGTTTTACTACCTTCAATTCATCAATCTAATAACATGTAACTTCAACGCCTTTTCAAGGCTGATGCAAAGTGTTAACAGAATTTAAATTTTGCAACGGATCTTCAATATTGCACCGAGTTTTCTTATTCCGGTGAAGTTATTCGGCGTCGTGCGCGTGCTGCCTCGTAATGTATATCGACCGCGTAGTTTTGGCAGTGCCGCGTTGTATTAAGTGTTGTCATATTACTTGGGAACTACTTACAGCCTTGGCATACGCTATATTTTTTCTACATAACCGTGTTCTTCAAACCAGAACACAAGCATTTAGCATCGCTGTTATAAGACGAATTAGAAGTAGCGATGGTGCTTCCGTAGCCTATTGCAAACTAGGGGGAAACCTTCAAAAGGTATCCCATGCCGTGGGAGCGACACAGGGTTATGTGGGACTCTTATCGCACTAAAAACCCACCGGTGGCCGTCCTCGGCGCTGCACCTTCTAATCAACCATCAAATAATATCGACGCTTTATCGAAGTATTAACAGCATCTAAATTTTCAAACGAATCTGCATGTTTGAAACTAGTTTTCTTATTCTATTGAAGTTGTTCGCCGCTATGCGCGTGCTGCCAATCGTAATGTATATCGATCGCATAGTTTGGCAGTGCCGCATGGTTTTAAGTGTTGTCATCTTGCTCGGGAACCAGTTACAGCCTTGGCCTATATCGTTTTATTTAGGTTTACGACGTTACTTGCGAACAACGTGTAGTACACGAAATTTGCGAGTGGCTCCAATAATTACGTCTTCGTCATGAGACATACGAGGCCAAAATTATCTTATCCGATGACATCATATTTTCTCTATGTGGTCAAATTTTTAGGTGCTTCAATAGCATAATATAAAAAATATTTAACTAGTTCTCAATTTTCAAAGACTGATACAAACTTTAATTCAAGGGATTGTGCATTGAACCTTGTAGTCAATTTAAGCATCCAATCATCCAATTCATCTTCGATTGAGGAGCCATGACATATCCAAAATCATATAATATAAAAACGCTAAATGTAAGTCTAATAAGTTTTATTTTACATGGATGCTCAATTTCTCAGTCCATTAGACTCAATCATCGTTTTAATGCACGAACCATTTTTAATACTTGAACGGGACACATCGCTGATACAGATGTTTGTCTCATTGATAACTTAATTTGTAACAAATGTGTCAGTTAAACAAATAACATCGTGTCTATTCGCGCTGACAAACTTCTGGCTTCGTTTAATTGGGTAGGCGTGCTGCTAATGTAGTATCGACCCGTAACTTTGCCGGTTACACTCTGTGCCAAGCGACACCGCTTTTTATCTTCCGGTCCTGTTGCCATTACTTGACAATATTCAAAATAAAATAGATAAGGCCACAGACATAAATGTTTAATTATTTTGTTTTTTGTACACTAAATGTTGCAAAGGGACAATAGTACAAAACGATGTTATAGTTGACATTATGTATTTAAAATTAGATATTAAGTTAATAGTAAAAGATTGTTACGTTCCGGGTCTTATGTAACTTATAACTGTAACACAACAAGTAATGCAACGTCAGGTGGTCTGCCATTGGATAGTTGAGCTAGCGACTAGATTGTGCTCGCTACTTCAGATATATCCGATGCCATGGTCTGTTTACATTCAGTGCCAATGGAATTTATAATAAGCAAAGAAAGCTGACGTTTGTAATTGTACCTTTAAAATCTACTGCATTCATCTAAGCGGACTTAAGTTTAGAATCGTATAACAAACTAGTTTCGTCTAGTGAGTGCGTGCTGGTAATGAATCTGGTATCGATCGGGCGTTTGGCAGCGGTTACAGTTGGTGCCAGCAGCACGCGCCGCCCCGCCCGATCCGCGTAGGCAAAGCGAACTCCCCTTTCTTATAGTTCATTGTTCGTCTTTTTGAGCTGTACTTTTGTTTGTTTACACCAAATAAAGTGATGCTGTACAACATTTTTGACTAACCGATTCAAGTATCATTGTAAATCATTATCATAATATTAGTTAAATTAAATAATTTTAGGGCCTATAACAATAGATTTTCATAACAATAATAAATAAATAAACGTTAAGCTTAGTAAGTTATCTATAATGAGAATAACTAATATGTTTCTATACGCAATATAACACGGACAATAACATGTTTTCCGAAAATACGAGTATTTGTCTAGGTAACGCAAAATAGATCCCATTGTCGCTGCTCCATTAGGGTGTTTCTTACACTTAGCACTTCTACATTTTTCATAGCATACTTCTCTATAATACTGACCCTTACGGACATCTAAGGCAAAGCCCTGAGAATGTAACGGGAGGGGTGTCAGTACATGGGTTACATACAGCACGGTGCGTGTAGCGATACGGCGCGTCGTCGCAATAATTCATGACGTCTAGTCTAGTCCGCTTGACCGAACGTGATTGTACGAGTATGTCACTTCTTTGTTCCAAATTACGAGACAGCACGCCATGTTCCATGTTTGATTAGTGGACACGGATTCGTAGATCAAGGTCCTCCTTTAGAACGTTGATTCGTAGATGTCAAGGTCGTTCTATCTTTGTCTATGTTAAAGATTTATGCCTTCAATATTTCAAAAGCTTTATTACATTGAGCTTCGTTGGTAAATAGAAGAAACAGATTATCTCATGTTTCTAGCAGTCCATTATAATAGTTATTGTAGTTTTGACTTATATACTTTAGCAATTGGTTTTCGAAATTTTATTGCGTTACATCTAACTCTGACCTTTAGTTCGGTGCCAAAAATTTGTTATCTGAAAATAAAAGCAATTTCAGGGAGTATTCTCTGCGAAATGTAAAAATACTTTTTTATCTCTTAACTGCCTCACTGTTAGCCTTGGGTCTCCTTTGATGTGAAGGTTCAAAAAGTTTTGGCAACCTTCAAATCATTCTCTCCACGCTGGCCAGACTTGAATTGGTTGATATTTCATTGTAGAGAAGCAAGTGATTTGGCATTAGGTCCTGAACAAGTTCGGCCAAAATTGGCACAGCCGAAATTCACATTGGGCTTCGAATTTCGGTCAAACAAGCAGTCAACTTGCAGTGTTCCACGTTTCTGCAAGCTAAGAGACCGCAATCAACAGTGGGACCTTCTGGCAACTAGGCAGTCAACTAAGTAATGTGTGTTGTCGGTAGAGGCGTGGGCGGCTTGACCGTGGCGGCGACATGAGCGCGGGCGCGCTGCGGGCGGACGGCGCGGGCGACTCCACGCCCGGCTCCGACGTCGGCGAGCGCATCACGCGCCTCTTCCCCAAGTGTCGCCCGAAAAACATGCAGCACCAACACGACAGGTGATCTTTTGATTACTGCTACTGCACATGTTGAAGGTGGAACAACTCGTGGTGGCTTGACAGCTGCTATATGTTTCTGCCTCTTATCAGCACACGGTAAAAGATCGAATGCCACTGCAAACTCTATATGTGACGATGATGATAGAACTCCTTGTTGTTCTGTACGGTCACATCTGCCTTATAAGAGCTTCCTGCTGTGTTTTGAATTAAGAACGTCCTAAACTCAACAGCTTATCTTGAGGCTATCCGTCTGGTCTGTGTAAGTCGACACTATTTCCACACCTATGTCTACCTCATGCAATGTAGTGCCGGTCTACCTGTTTATCGCTTTGATAGTTGTGGTAGGCAGACCTATTTATATGAAGTCTTCCAACGCAGCTTCGCATATGTGACCGTCTTCAGACCGATCTTCGGTTTTAACTGTAATTGCTTTAAGATGTCTAAAGGCTGCAGTATCCACTGGCATTAAGTGGACTGCAGAGCCGTTTGTTGCTTCAAATGCTTTGGAATAATATGTTGTGAGCTTTCTAAATTCGGCGTTTATCTCTATCCAGTTTATGGTGTGTAGTTAGTTAGCTTGTTTTGTTGATGATTGGTATTGCCTACTGTACACATTTAATAAACATACTGGCTTGCATACATACTTGTATGTATGTACCATACCGGTCCTCAAAACCGATGATTCTACATTCTATCACCAGCTGAACCTTTCTAGATAATGAATTAAGACTTCTATTCCCTGCCTCTGCGTGTGTATGTACTTGATGTAAAAAAGCTTTATTGTGCAAAAGCTTACTTTAGATACAAGCATTGAACCGTAGCTTATAAGTACCCTAATATATGCACTTTCTTAATCAAAGCTTAACTGCTTAAAATAGATGTCTGTTGAGTGTTGCACCGTTTGGAGAAACAATACATTGTGTGATATATACCAGCATCTCTTACTGTAGGTATGGAAAATTAAAGTGTTGCCTGAAAAAAATGTATTCTAAATATTGTTTGTAATACTGCAATCTTGTTTTCATACCAATTCTTACTGCAAGCCAATTTTAAATCGTCTTCAATTCATTATATTAGTACAAACACAAAAAATGCTAATATCGACAAGCTAATAGAAGAACACAAAAGCAAATCAAATTAAACGAAATCTACGAAAACTAAAATGTTTACCCAACCCAAACTATATTTCCTCCAGTCACGACACTAGCGCAATAGCGCTAAAAACGAACAATTTCGAGGTGGAAATGAGCTTTTCGCCGTAACCCCATCGATCGATGCAATGAGGATTGTAAGCCCGTGAGCGGCAGAAATGGAGCGTAATCGCCGTATCGCGTGACGTTCCACCGCACCAATTGCCAAAGCCCCTCGTAATGGCCTAGTTAAGATTCCGAACGCCAAACCGCTAGCTGGAACTTATCTTTAAGAATATCAATCTAATTAAAGACGACCACGGACCGATCGATGTTGATTGGCACAAATTTCTTGATCTTTTTTGTATCCTTTTTATGTTGATTAAATTATTTCCTTGTGTTATTAATTCTTCATCATCGTTTCGTTTAGTATCGACTTTTTTGGTATTTTTCTTATATATGTTTTATTTTTGAATAATCGTAAATGTCCTACGACACTCTAGCTTAGTAAACTTCATAAAGAGTTATGAACTCTAATATTTCTAATGTTTTAGTGTGTCTTATATTTTATTTTTCCATTCCGAACTTCACATTATGAATATGTGTGTTTAACTTTTATTTTTTCCATTCCAGACTGAACTCCGGCTTGGAGGGCCGGGACATGAATAACATCAACAACGGCTCCTCTGACGAAGATCGCAATGACAGCCAGTTGGTTATACTTAACTCTAAGGGTGGCACCTATAAATTGAGGGACTCTAGGTAATTTTAGAATTCTATCTACTTAAACGCGTATCTCACTCGATCACGAACGGTATCAGGTACCGAAGGAAGATGATATACATACATACCTACTAAACTTCATAATGGATGTATGTTCATCAAATATTCCAGAATCATATTAATTTGTATGCACGTAATTTTAATTATTTTAATGCTGCTTTCATAGTTTTCATTCGACAACCGAAGTTTTTCTATTAGTTTTTGTTTATTACTTCCCTGTCTATATCTATATTATGTCGATAAATATTTTATGAAAATCAATTTATATTACTTACACGACAATATTTTAATAACTTTATTGTGTAAATATCGCTTAAGTTTAATAACAGACTGCTTGAAATTAAAGCGAATATTCTATTTCGATGTACTAGGATAATAGAAATAGCGGGTGGTAGGGAGTTGTACTCCCAGAGCAGGACGAAGGCGGTGCGGAAGCTCCGGCATAACAACACGCACAAGCACAACATGAGGAACAAGGTGCGGGCGCTGACCAAAGACACGGTCGACTACGCGGACAACCTGCCCAATGAGGCAAGTATTCAGCATTGGCACTAGTATTCGATGCACGTCTCACCAGCATGATTCCTATATCCTATCGATGTACGATATGTTCGAGAAACATGATGAGAATATGATTTAAGTTGCAGTGGTGCATGACATTAAATAATTAATAAAATTTCCGGAAACTCTTATTGAAACTTTTAATTTAAAACGTAACTCTGGATTTTAATAATTTTCATAATTGCTTTCTGCTTTATCGTCATACAATTATTGTTAACAGTCTGGCACATAAATGTAGAATGTGTTATTTATTTTTCAGATATCCTTGCACAGGATAAATAGCGAGCCGAAGAAGATGATATCGCGCCATACGTCCCCGACGTACACGAATGGGGACAGAGAACTTATTATTGAGCAGAGCACCATGGGGATACCTAAAAACAGCTCTCCTATTTTAGACCCTCATAAGACTAGTAACGTCAGTACCAAGAGTAGTCCCATTGCCGTTGTAGCTGACGGCGAAGTCATGGTCTTTGATGACAATGATGATTGGAAAGGTAATTG
This sequence comes from Epargyreus clarus clarus, assembly GCA_014595695.2. Taxonomy (NCBI): domain Eukaryota; kingdom Metazoa; phylum Arthropoda; class Insecta; order Lepidoptera; family Hesperiidae; genus Epargyreus; species Epargyreus clarus. The sequence continues at coordinate 2,114,120 of JACTTY020000050.1, read as the reverse complement.
AGAAATATTTTGATATATGCCATTGCTGGATTAAATTATAAAAAGAATCGGGATTGATAAAAGTATAATTTATCGGTGTACGAGATGGAATAAATAAATGCCAGATAATTAAACCCCTATCAGTTGAAGATCATGAAGTTTTGATTACTTTACTGGTATATTATTCAAAATGACTCAATTTGTTTGATATTTGCATGAAGTTAGTGAGGCTTTGAAGACTTCAATGGAGGGTTTCGAAATCCACGCAAACTATCGGAGTTTCCATTTTATTTGAATCTGTTTACACAGGCGTTGCCAGACAAATATAAGCGATATTATATTTAACTTAGAATAGAATTGTTTGTATACATTGTTTATAATACGTCTAAGTTCAAGAAATAGCAATTAAAGTTTTCCTTAATTACTTGTTCAGTGAAGACTTAAAAATAATATAATTTTTAATTATTGTAAATATTGCGTGTAGGTATAAGTTGCGTGTCGTGTATGTGTGACTTAGTTTGTTGTTGTATTGCTTACTTTTCTCTCACCTTCATGTCGCCCTAACTTCGCTTTAACCACATCGCTATTGCTTTCTTTTTCTTTTACCTTTTCGCCTCCGTTCAATTATTTTAAGTGAACTTTTGTCATACAAGTAACTGTTACTAAAATACTTACAATATTGGCACTAACTTCAAAATTGCTTTTCGTATGATCGATGTTTACTAAACGTTTAAACCTTCATCCTAACCCGTTAACCACATTCATAAAATCTTGTTTTTTCTTTCTTTTATTTTCAGTGATTTTGAATTCTGTGTCTCTAGGTTTGAGGATGGAACCGGATGCTAGTGACGATGAAATAGATATGAGTGTTAAAAGGACTTTAGACAGTATGAAAAATGGTGATAGTGATGTGATGAACAATAAGAGTGAACTCAGCTGTGATGGGAGTGACTCCCTGCCCTCCAGGGAGGACGTGAGACTCAGTGACGCCAGTCCCACGGGGGTGTGGTTGTCGGGGGACGAGGAGAAGAACAGGGTTACTAGGGTGATAGGCGAGCTGCCCATAGCTGAGTACGAAGGCTCGCCGAGAAGATACGGCATCGGAACGCAAAAGAGCCAAGTCAGATCGCCAAGACCAGGATTTCCACAGGTTTGCAGTTTTAATATGGTACAGGGTAATTGTATGTTGAGCTTATTTTCAAAGGGTCTTGATTATAGAAATACTAACAAATTACTGACGATACTGGTCATCATCAACATTTACTACTGTCTTGCTTGGATTATGTGTTTTGAACTTCTTTATACATAATTTTTGCCAGGTTGGTAATCTAAGGACCTATTTCATTTTATTCTGGGAGAACAAGATGGGAGACAATAGTTCAAAATGAAACTGATGATCATATTTTGTACTTCTATCTCCTGCCAGAGAGTGATGACAGACAGCAGGGACACCACGCCGCCGCCCAGCTCAGCTGCATTCGACTATTTATACGAGTTCTCGGAAACGCGGAAGGTACTGGAGGAGTTCTTCAGGTGTCCGGGGGGCACCGCACAGCAAATGATCAACAGTAACGATGAAATTGTTAACTTTCAGGTTAGTTTTAAAAATTCATCTTCTTTTTTTGTTTTCTTACGCTGATTAGTTTATCTTCATCATTTTTGTTAAGCAAACAATACTTGAATGAAATAAGATCATAATATTTTCTGAGATTAACCATTTCTACACAGACCTATATCTTTCTATGATTGAGAACCAAGGTGAAAAGCATCGATCTTTTCAAAATGAAATAACTTCGCTTTTCAAACAAAACAGCAGCGTTGAGCGCTAGTATTCTACGGTAGAAATAAATGTGACGATGATGCCGCCGCTGTCAAACCTAAGTGAGGTTCCGTTATCAAAAATAATTATTTTAAACTTAAGATAACATTGGCACTTTAAGCTTTCATGTAAGTATAATCACGAAGAGTAAGAACTGTATCGTAACATTCCAGGAATTGGATTACGAGCTACGTCGCCAGACGCAAGAGTGTCCGTCGGAGAACGGTGTCGATGGCAGCGACAACGAGTGGCCGCACGCGGAAACCATCACCTCGCCTCATGCACCCAATAACCATACTAACTTCCTAGGATTACAGGTAAATAAAATATTCTATCATGTTTGTTATCATTGTTTGTTTAACCTGTTCTTTTTCATTTTGATTTAGTTTTTGTTATGTTTTCTTTATTTGTTGCTTTTTAGGGTTCCGTAACCAAAGCGTAAAAAGGGAAACCTATTTCTAAGACTTCGCTGTCCAGCAACAGCAACATTATCAGATATCAATATCAGTGGTATAATAAAGAGGATGTATTTTTTTCAAAATGAACTCGTTTGGTTCCCGGCTAGGGAAAAGATATTTTAAAAAAGTAATGGTGTAGTTTTAGTTTTTATCAAAATTGGCCTCCGTTCAGCATTTTTCGCTAATCCTTATAGTTTGGGATTTGGACCTGAAGGCCCGTTTGAAAAATTCGCCTGTATACTTTGATATTTACCGAAATAAATTCTTTCTTTCTAACCGATTCTCACGATAAGTCATTTTTGATTTACTGAAAGATGATATTTGGACTCCGTTGCAAGGATCATGATCATTTTACCGTGATCATTAAACGTCGCCATGATATGAACGATCATCTCGTCTTATTAAGAGTGAAAGTGAGGGCTTACTAACCTATTAATAATAATTAATCAATTTATGGAATTTTCGCACACCAAACATATATTAATTATTTATAATGGGCATTCTTGGACGGCATGACTCGTCCGCTACTACAATTCAATGCAACGCACTGTACAACGTTGACTATAAATCCACAGCAGCAGCGCAGCCGCTACGCCGCGCCGGACCTGTCGGTGCTGCGGGCGGACAGCGCGCGCGGCTCGCCCTCGCGCTCGCCTGCCACGCCCTCGCCGCGCCGCGAGCGCCCGCGCCCGCTCTCCTCCGCCGGCAGCGACTCCGCCAGCGACCTCTCGCTCGCGCTCATGGAGAACGAGCTGTCCGAACTGAAGGGTGGGTGTACACAGTGGCGCAGTCCCCGCCCGCCGGCCTGTCGGTGCTGCGGGCGTGGAGAACGACCTCTCAAAACTGAAGCATGGATGGCATGTACATAGCGGCGTAACTCACGACCGGATTTGACAGACAGCGTCAGCGACTCGCTATCGCCAGCGATGCGCTCGTCCGACACGCCGTCGCTCTGTCTGAGCTAAAAATTAAAGTCGTAACATGGCAGATGTTCGGTTTACGCCCACCGGATATGTGTGCTGCCCGCACACATCGCGGGCATAAGAATGAGAGTGTAGATAGTACATAAATAAATACTAGAAAATGTTTTTTTATCTTAAAAAAGTTTTGCGATTCTTACGAGAATAGTGTATTGTAAACCGGTGCCCGTTAGGGCAATGTAAATAAACAACAATGTACGATGAAAATCATGTAACTACTGGCGGATTTGACACTCACCCATACCCTAATTACATCGCACATATTAGTAGTGAAAAGGCTCCCTAATAAAACGGAATAATTGTATTATAATTTTCATCGTAATGATTGTGTTACAGTGGCGATGGACCCCCGCAACCCGGGCACGCAGATGCCGCTGGTGGAAGACGGACTCTCCTCGGGCCACGCTTCTGACACAGACAATAATAACCAACTTTCACCTATACAGGTAACATCAAAATATTGCTACAAATTTTCTACATTTTTTTTAGTGTAAAAGCACATATTTAATATTTTTAACTAAACTAGTGATCATGTAAGTCGACCAAAGACGTGGGAAACTATTTTCAAGAATACCTGAGAAGAAAGGTTCCACAAAATTAAATGCAACAAAACAATAACAAAATTTAATTTATAATATTATTTGCGATTAATCAAGGTACATTGTTATATTGTATTAAGGAACTTTTTACGACTCCTTTGCTTTTAAGTGATCCTACTGTATTGCAACATTACTTTGCCTATATAATATTAATAAATCAAATAATAATTAAGTTATATATTTTTTACAGACACATACCTCAGTTATTATTGAAGAAATAGTAGATAACGGAACAAACAGCGATCCACACTTGTTGACTGATGCTGATTTACACTCTTTGGATCCATTAGGTATGTAATATGCAAAAATAAACTTACATAATTATTAAACTTAAGGTTAAAAAAGAAAATAGTTCAAATAAACAATTATTTAAAACAATAACTACGGCGTTAAAACAAGATCAAAATGATTTTTTTTAAAGTCCTCTAACCCAACCCAGTCTTTCTTAAGTTAAGCGTTCCCACTTTAATATACTAGTTAAAACTTTGTGTCACACAGTCCGTAAACATAAATATACCATACAATATTCATTTTTTTATGATTTCACAATTACCTTTTTGTCTCAATTAAAAATAACAGCGAGTTTCAACTGATCTACTAATTGTATTCCGCAGCGTGCAGCTCAGCGCCGCCGCCGCCGCCCGCGCCCGCGCCGCACCGCCCGCCGGCAGACGCGCCCGCGCTCGCGCACCACACACCGCACGCACCACACACACCCCACGCACCACACACGCCGCACTCCACACACACCGCGCACTCCACACACACCGCGCACTCCGCGCACACGCCGCACGCGCACGTGCCGCACGCGCCGCACACGCCGCACTCTACACACACGCCGCACTCAGCACACACGCCGCACCACCACCACGTGCCGCACGTCGCCCATGAAGATGTGTATCCGCCCAGGTATGTTATTTACGAATTGTATTGAAAGAAACAAGTTTTTATCAAAATATACCCTGTTTTGTTAAATTATAAAAATACATTAAAGAAATCATCTTAAATTTTACTACATCATCATATTCAAATATGATACAAAATTTCCTCTTATCACTAGAAAATATGGTAGTAGTAGTAACATCATAGTCTTAAGCTATAATGGATTCACTCCACTTGACAAAATAATTACCCGAGGTAAAGTTTATCGGCAAAACAGAAATGTACGTAATAGCTGACGTCGTTTGATTTATTTTATACTACGTTCTACAATCCTAATCTTATTTAACTTTCAGAAAAAGGCCATCTTCAGCTCAAAGCACTGAATCGGTGGAAATTAAACCCGCTAGCGGCGACGAAGGTAGGTTCATACATCATGTAAAAATATAATATAAAAATTTAAAATATAAATATCGAGAGGAACAAAATATAAAACACCTCTATGCTCAAACAGTTACTGAAATAATCGATAATTATAGCAGTACTCCAATCCGAAACTCCGAAAATCAATTAATTTGTATTCTTCCAAATCATACATTTTAAAAGTATAATATCAAAGGAAAATCGATTGATATACTTGACTAATTATTTGATGCTAATTTTATACATTAATTACTTTTGAATGTTTCCAGATGAAGCGGATACTGATCTTGAGACTGACAGACTTCTGGGCCAGCAACGGACAGACGACCAAGGATTCTTTGATGATAAAGTGAGTTTCTATATCTGTATTAAGTAATCTCGATTTACATAGCTGACCGTATTGTAAATTTTAAACTGTCTGTTAAATAGGACGTGTTCCATCAATTAAAAAAAGTTTAATAATTACCATCGATTTCATCGCCTTATTGAAAAATATTAAACTCGTTTTACCAAAATCAATCTTTTTCTGTGAATATATTTTTAAATACGTATATGGATAGCGGCAGGTTAAAACAAACATAAATACTATAATTGTGAAGAAAAAATAAAATTGTGTGTACATAATTCTCACGCACATAGGCTCATTATATTTATATGTTAATTGCGCGCGGCGCAAGCACCTTGATTTGAAATCAAGTTTTCGCAATAAATTCGTTTTTCGTTATTTACATCACGTGATACTTATATTGATCTAAAATATAAAAAAAAATATATTTGTTATGTCATAATACATATAGTCTATGCTATAATGAAAACTTATCCTTTTAATAATGAATTGAATATCTAAAATTACTGTTACCACAACACCTCTTTTTAAAATAATACTTATTACATCAATGAAATTCACATCGCGACTATAAACAATTGTGTAATTAGCGATGAGTCAGTAGAGCATATCGTGATGTGCAGTTGAACTGCGCCCGCGCAGTAAAACTGATGCTCGCACGCGCGACCTTGCTCTGATATACACTTGGCCAACGATTAACATTGCAGTACTGCCTACTGTGTTACGTTTGTTTTATGCCTAATGGAGCTTGTTGTTTTTGAGAATCTTAATATGTCGTACAAATTTGATTTGTTAAGAGATTATATTGTCTGACAAATATCTGGTAATGTTAATAAGATAAATTGCCTAACTAAAGCCTTAAGTGAATAAAGTTATTGATATAATAAGTTTAAGATTTTTTTTTAAATCTTTATATTTAAACTGCTTCCATGCAACAATTACTTATCTACAAATGACGTCATTTATAAGCAAATATATTAAGAAATGAAGAATTGATTCACATCGCCAAAAATAAAACGAAAATCATGTTGATATGGATAAGCCATCAGTCGGTTTATGTATCTAAAGACTTAATTTCCTAACAACAGAATTAAATTAAAACAATCAGCTGATAGGAAACGAACCGGTTAGTCTATGACGAGTGTTAAGTCAGCGCTCAGCCGGTGGCGACCCGCCAGTATTATCATAACCCGTTCCGCGGCCACATGTGTTTACGATAGCTTATCGCTGGGAATGACCAAATGTACTGATAACTGCGTATTGACGGGCAACCGTTTTGTAATGGAAACCCTATCGTAAATAAAGACATATTACAACACTAAAATGGCCGAGGAGGAACGTATAAAATTAGTTTTAAGTGACGAAACAGTTGATACAAGTGTTTGTGACGAAAACATTCAACGTGTGGACGGTTCGCAGATCGATATGTGTGAAAAAATGGTTGAAAGTGAAAAGGTCGTTGATACTAACTGTAATAAATATATTGATAACGAGTTAAGTGAGAACAGTGATAAGAATGTAAACATTGGATGCCAAAGCGACATTAGTGTTAGTGAAGTGATAAATGATTTAGAATTAGTGGATGATTTAAAAACTAATGAGTTGATTGGCACTGACGATGCGTCTGATGCGTCAAGCAATCAAGATACGAGCCAAGTTGATGCAATACAGCCGAATGACGATTGTACTGATTCAGCGCAAAATGACGGGGTTAGTTGGTTATAACTTTGTAGTATGTGAGAAATTCCTTCATATTTTTATGGGTTCCATTTCCAATTTATGGGTGTTTTATGGAGTTTTTACTACCCAATAAAAGTAAATGCTTTAACATATATTTTTTAAATATACGTTTTCCTTTAAAATGTTAAAACTTTAGTATTTTTAGATTTTGTAATATGGTACGTTTATACTTATATCCTCATGGATTTGGCTCTGTTAACTAAATATTACTTCATTTATTGATGGTATCTTAGACCTATGGAAGTGACATAAAATGTAAATATTACATCTTATTTTTAGACTACAAGAACTGCAAGAATTACATGTGTCAACAGTGTAATATAAACACACAGGCTTAGAACACAAATCTTATTCATTATCACTTATATTTATAATTTGAAGACGTCATTACTACTAGAGCCGTGGTCAATATATCGCTTTATATGTATAGTAAAGATTTCCAAGTTCGATTCATGGCCAGGCGTATATGAATTATAATTTTGAAGGTTTTTGAAGGTGGTAGAACCCTTTGTGGTTCGACTCCGGCGGCACCACCGCCACACCTATTTCTACCTAATAACAGCAGTGTTAAGCGCTGCTGTGTTCCGGTTTGAAGGGTGTGGTAAGGGAGACAGACTTTTCCGAGGCGTTCCAGCTTAGTCCTCAGGGTTAGCGGCGCATCTGTGGCTGACCTCAGGAATATCTAATCCTATCTGGGGTTGATTACAGATGTCCATGGGCGGCAGTCACTTACCCTCAGGTGGACTGCGTGCTCGTCTGCTACTCTTAAGTTATAAAAAAAAAAATATTGAGGTTCTTGTTATTGGCTTAGATCGTTCATTTACACATTTGTGTGTGTCTTACTATAGAAATAGTAAAAGGGCATGCAGTTTTCCTGATAGAACAAGCAACTGCTTACACAAAATTGGAATACCTCTTAATAAGTGTCTCTTGTATAAGTGCGCATCCAGAATATGAAATGCATAGAAAGAATGGTTCGGAGAGATATTATCGTCACAGCTATTTCTAGCATGAAGCAGTTCTTGCGTATCGATTGAAGGGCGTGGATGCCGGCTGACCGATATATTAGGTGATTATCTTAATCCTCAGGATCCTCTGCTCTACATGTCGTTGATTACAGATGTCCATAGGCGTTAGTGACTTTACCAGCAGATACACTACACGTTCGTTTACACGTCAATTCCTCTTAGGTTAAGGTCATTGCGTATTGATAGAGTTCACATACGTTTGAGAAATTCTTTAAAGATATTTAAGGTATCTATAAATCATTATGCATGTTTTCTCACTATGTTTTCCTTCAACGTAGCGCAACAATATATGGAAAATAAAAGTATCTGAAAGTTCAAAGAGCGCTGAGGTGGTGGTTAGCGTAGGGCTACGACTATAGTGACGTCACAGTTCACGATAATGGTTGCAGGGCTGGCGCAAGCCGAAGTCTCGCACGGTGATGCCGGCGGGCGGCAGCGTGCGCGACGCACACGCGCACGAGCCCGGCGACGCGCGCGACGACGACGCGCTGCACAACGGAAAGGTATGCTATGACTTTGTAGTTTTTTAGGGTTTCGTACTCAAAGGGTAAAAATGGAGCCGTATCACTAAGCCTCCGATGTCTGTCAGTCTCTCTGTCTAGGCTCTGTCTACTGAAGCATAATAGATAGACACTTGAAATGTTCACAGAGTATGTACAATAATGTACATACCTAATGGTGGCTGCTATAATGGTAGAACGGAACCCTCCGGGTGTGAGTTCAACTTGCACTTGGTCAATTTTTTAAATATAAAAGTAGCATTTGCCTTTTGCCTGCGAAGTCGAACCACAAAGGGTCCTACCATCATCATAACCATCGAAAGACTTTGAAAGTCTACCACTTTCAAAATCTTTCGATGGCTTTTATGGTTCAACTCTGGAGATACCACTGTCACATCTCTTTCTACGTAATAAAAGCACCAATGTGTTCCGCTTTGAAGGATGCGGTAAGTTAGGTATACTTACCCGAGACGTTACAACTCTTAAAGTCCTCAGGGGTAGCAACGTGGCCAACAACCTCCAATAGATTTTAGTTTAATTTAGAGTTCTAACTATGATGGGACGTCTTACTCCCTCGGGCGCACATATATTGCGACATTGTAAACATAAAGGCGGTGTGAAGGAAATTCTGGTCTCGAGGATACCCTCTTTGCCCAGACAGATTCTCAGGTGGTCAAATACCCCCTGGATTATTTTTAGCATTGATTACAAATGTGTCCATGGGCGGCAGTAAACACTTACCATCAGGTGGACTGCAAATTCGTTCACTACTTCAATCTTATAAAAAGTAATAACTTAACTTTTAGTAAATTTGAATTAGTAAATAATAATTATGTACTGTGGGGTATAAATTTAAAATATATCTTTAGATAATTATTATGATAAACGGATAAACACAGGTATTATTTCTTATATTATCAATTGTCATAAATTATACCACAATATACAGGGTGAATTTTTAAAATAGGCCTTCAGGGCCAAATCCGAAACTATAAGGATTAGCGAAAAATGCTGAAAGGTGTTACGAGGCCGATTTTGATAAAAACTAAAACTGCATCATTAGTTTTTTAAAATATATTTTTACTTAGCCGGGATTCGAACGAGTTCATTTTGAAAAAAAAATACATCCTCTATATTATTCCACTATCTGATAGTGTCGCTTATAAGGATCAAATTCTGGGAAGTAATGTTAAGTGACAAATTAAAGGAAAAGGAAAATTTTGAAAAAAAATCATTTTTTTTCATACATTGGCATCCTAATTCTTAAGGATTATACATAACAAAAGATTTATGTATAATTCCTTAGAAACATACATAATTCATACCATTGAAGAATTTGTTGGTTAATAAACTAATTATTCGATGTTATGACCATGATATACGGCTTAGTATGAGAAAGTAATATTTTGGCAAATAAGTTACCGCCGTTTTTAGGATTATTTTTTTAATAAAAATAGATATCTGATTAAATAGTAAATTCTTATTGTTTGTTATTTACAACTTCGTTTAAACGTTACATATGATTTTCTATATCTCTTTGTTTAATAATCACTCGGATTTGAATCGAAAAAGTCATTCTCGCAAATTGTCAACCTTACATCTGTATTAATCGAAACTCCGCCCATAACAAGTTAAATCTATTATAATGGTCCTTAAAATAACCCTAAGTCGGACATAAAAATTTAAATTCTCCGAGAACAAACGTCCACTTTCGAATGATTTGAAATATTGAGCCAAAAAAAATGTTAATACGCGAAATGTTTAAATTGATGAATGGCGAGAACTTAACTGCCAAATTAATATGAAAAAATATGTGTTTTCTTAAAATTGAGGCTTTTCCTTCAGTTTGTTATTTATCATTACTTCCCAGATTTTGATCCTTATAAGCAACACTATCATTTAGTGGAATAATATAGAGGGTGTATTTTTTTCAAAATGAACTCGTTCTATTCCCGGCTAGGGAAAAAGTTATTTTAAAAAAGTAATGATGCAATTTTAGTTTTTATCAAAATCGGCCTCGTAACTCCTTTCAGCATTTTTCGCTAATCCTTATAGTTTCGGATTTGGCCCTGAACGCCCGTTTGAAAAATTCACTCTGTATTCTACATACAATATTTTATTTTGTTTCCAGGACAAAGATGGCAAAAAGAAAAGCAAAAATAAAGAAGGTAAGTGTGACCTTTCATCTTCACGTTATTCTATATTATTAAATAAAATAAATAATTATTAATAAAATACTTAATTTCATTCTGTGCATTCCTTGGATAATCTAATGGTAAGTTTCCGGAAATTTGGAATTCAATGACTTTTTTTGTAGTTCTTAATTCTGGAATTGTAGTCATTATTAAAATATAAGTTACTATATGGACACCGCACATTGGTAGGATACGTACACTAACTCACAGAAGTTGTTTTCTTTACGATGTTTTCCTTTACTGTAAAATAAAGTAATAATTCATATGTAACATTTTAATGAATATTATTAAAGTCTATCACTGCATATCATCAAATATTGAAGGTGGTAGAACCCTTTGTGGTTCGACTCCGCCGGCACCACCGCCACACCTATTTCTACCTAATAACTGCAGTGTTAGGTGCTGCTGTGTTCCGGTTTGAAGGGTGTGGTAAGGGAGACATACTTTTTCGAGGCGTTCCAACTTAGTCCTCAGGGGTAGCGGCGCATCTGTGGCCGACCTCAGGTAGGAATATCTAATCCTATCTGGGGTTTATTACAGATGTCCAGGGGCGGCAGTAGCCACTTACCATCAGGTGGACTGCATGCTCGTCTGCTACTCTTATATTAAAAAAAAAAAATATGATGAGTTTTGATGCGTCCACGGGTCTAGGTATTAGTGTACTTCCTTTAAATGTGTATCTACTCATATACTACTATAGTAACCACAATTATTTCGCTATAATTAGATAAAACTAACGGATTTTAATGAACTCTTTTTGTTTATTCAATCTATATACAAGGTAATGAATTTCAAAACATTAACGATCTTTTAAAGCAATAATAGCCTAGAGGTTAAGAAACACTGCCTCTTGATCGTGATCGCACCTCTAATTTTTCAGTAATGTGCGTATTAAAAACCAATTATCACCTGTTTTACGGTGAAGGAAAACATCTTGAGGTTACCTGTATATCTGAGAAATCTTAAAAAAAGAAACAATTTTTCTAAGATAAATGAAGTTGACCATAACGCTAGCCAGCGCGGTGGACTATGGCCTAATCTTTCTCATTCTGAGAGACCCGTGCCCAGCAGTGGGACTGTAATGGGTTGATGATAAACGATTTTGTTTCCGTCCCAGACGTTTTCTATTTCTTCAATCTACACACAAGTTGATCAATTTCCAAAGTCTTACCATCTTTTTTCCTTTATAGACGTGAACCACTCAGTGCTGATCGAGGGCGTGTTGTTCCGCGCGCGGTACCTGGGCTCCACGCAGCTCGCGTGCGAGGGGCAGCCCACCAAGGCCACGCGCATGCTGCAGGCCGAGGAGGCCGTCTCCAGGATCAAGGTATGATCAGCTGGGGGAGTGCAGGGTCTGGGGCTGCGGTTGGTGACACACGGTGATGTTGTTTGTTGAAGAATTAAGTGCTGGTTATGTTGGACAATATGAAGTTTTTAATAGATTTTTACAGGCACGTACATATTTTGTTAATTGCTAATAAGGAATACGAACTGATTAAGAAACGAAGTTTATTTGTTGATTTATATTGTTAGGATTTTCATCAATTTTAATAAGGTATATTAACTGATTAAAAACAGAAATTTATTTGGTAATTTATTTTGAATTATTTTTCATTTTTCTTCATTATACGTAGGAACTAATTATTTCAAGTATTTTATTGAGCGTAGCTAATAATTACTTAGAACTTATTAAGAAGAGAAGTTTATTTGTTGATTTATTTCGACTTATTTTTTGGTTTATTATTAATAAGTACCAATTAATTATTAGAAATATCTTATTTACCTAATACTAACTGACTGACTGACTGACAGAGTAAATAGTAAACATTATATAAATATATCTTTCAAGAAAATCTTTAAAAATGGGAACTAAGATTTAACTCTTACCCTGAAGATACAATTAAAAGAATGGTACGGCCGTACAGCTTTTTTTTTGTTCTACTTGGCAGGGGCTCGCCCGTGCCCCCAAATATTTCCACCGTTTTAAAAATATTTTACTTGTTATTACATATCACTCAATTACCAAATATTGCATTAATTTCTACAAGCATAGAAGGAAAACTGTTAACTGTTTTTTTTCAACGTGTGTCACCAAAACCATAATATCGTATGCTAGAATAACCATTTACCGTTTTACTAAACCTCTGACTGTTTCTTTAATTACTAATAACTTGTTTTACCCCTTTTTGTAATACTAATATTAAAAACATTAATACTCATAATACTTAGTAAGTACAGTATAAGTTTCGTAAAATATACTTAAAGTACGTACGTAAGTACGTAAAATATACTTAAGTTTCGTAAATATACTCGTAATAAGTACTTACAATTATATTAATAGTTTTGTTTTAGAATAGAATTCTTGTTCTAATTATGTACTATTAGGTACACTTTTATTATTAACAAAAAAAACAAAACATATAAATTCAGGCATTCTCACGTAAGGCAGTGACCGATAGCCGCCTGTGTGAATCGGTAACATAACCATTATTTTGTAGATGTTTTACTATGAGCATGAAATTACCGTACTCCACGCCCACGCACGTATGTGACTAATATTTTACAAGCAAACTAAGTACACGCTCTCATCGAATTTTACTATTGCAACTTGATTATTTTGATTAAATTCACGTCTATATCTATTGCAGGCATCAGTGATATTTTTCGAAGGATTCAGATTTGCTTGTATCTACAGACACGGAGAGTGTCAGGCACGTTAAGTAACAGACAAGATACTATTCGTCTATACTATGTGCCTGTCGGCGTCGGCCGTATTACGACACATAAAAATATCGTATAGATGAATATTATTTTGTCTGTCACGATCATTGTCTGACACGGTTCTTGTCTGTAAATATAAACGAATCTGTATGCATGCCGTTCCCTTTTCTTAATTAAAATCTGTTTAAAATGCTAAAAGACTGCCAATTAAAGCACAGTCACACTTTAACTCTTTTAAAACATTGTAAATAATAAAGTATACGTGATTTCATGCTCGCTAGGTTTAGTTTTGAGAATGCTAGTGGGATATCCTATACCTTACGCCCGACGCCTACTATAGTGGAGATATGGGAACACGGTATGATGTGATGTGGCTCCGGAATCCGTGTATTGACATGGCACTAGAGTATTTTTTTCAGTGTGCTCCTCACCCCTCGACCGACCCAGGAAGATTGTCGGGTCCCGTATGCCGGCTAGCCTCCTCTGGAAATGTGTGTCTATGCTTGTTACGCTTGCTTGTTTGAATGCACCCTTATTTTTGATGTCCAGGACGAACTGCCGCTGTTTTTTTTGACCTAGTCTCATCGTTACGATTAGTTTCATCATTGTAATCTACATTATGTGTGTGTCAAATATGAAAATGCGCGGCTGCGTTGGACAAATTTCCGACCGCAGATTATGTGAATTTAATAACAAGATTATCCACATTAAAGGGCGGGTAAGGATTATTCCAGTCGAGTTCACACCATTTTAGCACGGATAGATTTTCAAGGGGGTAATAATTTCCTACATTATTTCATTATATCATCATAATAAAGTATTCATTAAAAAATGTAATTTAAAAATTGTTCAACGTCAGTTGCCAAAACATAGTGTGGAAAATACGCCAAGGGTCCCAGGGTCTGAACTGTATGGGTCGCTTGTGTGATCTCAAGAAGTCCTTATACCGCAGATTCAAAACATAAGTTAAAATTATCGCATTTAATAAATAATTCTCATAAAATGTGTTATCTAAGTATACACAGTTTTACAAGGTGCTTCAACTTAGCTTTTGGCAACACAACTGTGACCAGCCGCTATTTCTGTGTATAGTGAGATGATATATCATCACTCCGTGCGAAGTTAGAGCGTCAATTTAATAAAAAAATCTCATATATCGTAATAAGTATGATCATTAAAATAATTTCTAAGTCAGTAGTTGAAATTGATATCAATTTACATTGATACAATATAAATTTCACTTTAAATCAACATCAAAACATTGTATCGTTATTTAAGTAAAATAAAAGGTATGGAAATGTAAAGTGAATAACATTTTAACTTTACGCATGCGGTTCTATAGTTTTTTATAGACCACGTTTCTGCTTTTGCTTATAGAGTAGTAATTGAGACGCTTATTTACCGGCTATTTCTGATATAGTTAAATTGATAGATATATCGGTTTATTACTCATCGATATTGATCACTTGATCATCGATTAGCAAAAAATATATAGAAACATGCTATAGTAACATTTTTCGACCTATTACTTCAGTTTTTATTATTTCGTCGAATATCAAACTAATATTATCAGTGAATGCGATTTCCTTATAATATCTATTTTCCTTGAACTTAAATCAATAATTACTGATAATTTATTTCTGTTACGTACACATTATATTACTCGGAAAATTGACATTCCTTCAATCATACGATACGGCAAATTTTAACATATGTACCTATTGTATAGGAAATCCGTAATGTACAAAGATAAAATAAAACGTAATAAAATTAACCACAATTAGGTAGTACTTGGAATGTAATTTTTTAACTATTCTATTTCTATGAACTACAAAAGATAATTCATTATATTCATAAGTTCATATAACCATTCGTACAGTAATTCCTTGTTTAAAGTATTTTTAAATATGTATGGTAAGTTTTTATCGCCGCTAGATGTCATACGGTTCGCTGAACTTCTTGATAAAGTCGATTGTCGCATGTATTCATCCACGGTAGAACAATCTTTATATAGTGTAACTCCATACATTTTTTATATGTAACTTGTATTATGTAATTCGTATGATAAACGATTTATTCCTAGATGTTTTAATCTAAATAGGCATGTAGTCTATATAGGTATTTTTTTACTTTTTCCGCGTGAAAGATCATTTCAAAAATTATTACTAATTCTACCAATGAACTGAGTATACTAATGAGTAATGTGTGTGTCAGTGTGTCGTTTATGAATCTCAGAGATTTTTGTTGCTGAATATCTTCGCAGAACAGAGCCTCAACATCAGGTGGTATTCCAACGACGTTAGGAAATTGTCTTACTGCTAGTCCATTCAAATAAATATCGAGTATACATCTCGTATGGAATTAATCTATAGTGGGATTGTTTTGCTGTGCTTCAGCTTGTCAGTATCGTCCATACCATTGCACGGTGCATGCCACGTGACCCGATTCACACCGGCCGCTGGCCCGAACACGATGTACGCACAGACATCGGCAGCTTTACGCCTGCGCACAACATGAACCGAATATAATACTGTGAACGTTGATTTCCGTTAGCTTTCATAATGACGATGGGATCGCTCGCTTCTCACATATCATTGTCAATTTGTGTGATGTATTCCGATTGTTTTGCTTGCTTTTGCGCAGACGGTGTTAATTGGCTTGTGTGTGCAGTTTTGGGGTTCGCTTCCAAATTATGTATGTACGCAATTATTGTATCGCATTGAGTAATGAAACGATTTGGCATGCGCGCTGCCGTGCGTTACTGTTCAAGAAGTTGTCACAAATATGTAAAACGAACGTTATTTTTTGCTTGACTGCGTGCAGTTGGATATAATTATTTACGTTACGAAAAACCATGGTATGACTAAAAACATTTACTTATAGTCAAAATCTGACAAGTTTAATATTTACCAACGCCACTTTTTTCAACATGGTATAACCGCATAACATTGTAATCAAATTCAAAATCGCAAAAAATGATAATGAACAGAAATATTGAAACTTGCACACAATTACGTTAAAAGCAAACCGGCTAAACAAAAGCAAGTTAAAACTCACGTGAAACTTCTTTCTTGCAATGATACTGAATCTGTCAAACGTCAAATGACGTCACAAAGTAGCGAAGTTTCACCGCGTGACATAAAACGTGACGTACGAACCGTCAAATGACGTCACAAAGTAGAAAAGACGTTCCACCGCGTGACGTAAAACGTGACGTATTGTGAGAGCGAGAGGTCCGATCGGGGAGGTTAGCCGGTGTGTCCCGCAGTGGGGGTGCGAGGGCCCGTACTCGGGCGTGTACGCGGCGCCGGCGGCCGTGTTCCGCCTCGCGTTCCTCGGCTCGGTCGAGGTGGACGAGGACTCGCGCCGCCGCAAGAAGAGGCCCAAAAAGAACATGGTCGAGGAGGCAGTCACTAAGATCAAGGTTGTTGCATACAACGCTGTTACGAATACTCGTTTGTAAACAACTTTAAGAATGTCACGAACGTCCTATATGCGCGTCACGTACGTGTGATGCACACACACATACGTGACGTTCGCACATTTTTAACGTTAAATGCGAACGTTACGGATGTGTGTTATAATATTACGTAGGTACACTGTAAGTGTTGCTTACGTTTAAAATGTTATGGACATTTGTGAAAACATTATACAGTATATTATAGGCTTTACACGGACTTTGGCTTTGTACGGACGTTGCGTACATGTGTACGCTACACTTACTACGTCGTGTAATTTTTCAAGGCGTGGTCGACCTTGGTGGTGCATTTTCCTTCTGAATTTAAAAAGTGATATTTATGATTATGATTTAAAAAAATATATTTGAAATTAAAATTATACCGAAATTTAATTTCAAAGCGGATACATAACTACCCAAATTGAAAATTATATACCTGCATATGTAATATTTATAAGCAATTTACAAAGTTGGAGAATCGAAAACGAGTTTCATCAAAATATATTTCGATAAAACACATTTCTGTTGTCCGATAAAAGAAAAATGCACCTCCAAAGTGTTAGTACTAAGTTTAAACGAGGCAGAGAAATGCCAAATAATTTAAAAAAATGATTGATGTGAATATATATTTATAAAATATATAGACAGATTACTCAATTTTTATTTCCGTGTAATATGTAGAATGAAAAGTATCAGTTTTAGAAATAGATTTCACCTACAATCCTTAGGTATCATTGTTTATTTTATATGGTTCTGTTGACAAATTAATCGGATATTACTTGTATAAAAGAAAACTTAAACCACGTTGTAGATTCTAGAATGTGTTTATACCTATAGGTAATCTATAGACGGTTGTCTATTAAATAGATTTATGATTTAGGAAAGTTTAGAATTTTACGTTAAATTTGCATGAGCAGGGCTTTTAATTTGGTTATTGTAACTCAAACAAACTAAAATCACACTAGCTTTCTCATTGCCAATATTTTGTATTAATGTATTAATATCATTAATTGTATCTTTCTTTTTCTACCTATACTAATATATTAATTTCTAACATATTGTCTTTTTGCTTTCCTTGGATTCTCTTCAGGCTTTGGTAAGTTACACTTATATTTGAGAATAAGACTAAGCATGTTAGTAAGGTAAGTTAGTTAAGTTGATTAAGACTATTTGAAAAGGAGCAGTCAGTGAATACTTGCTACCTCATCGGCGTAGTAACAAAAACAGTAGTTCGCTCAGTATGTTTTAATACTTAGTATAATTCTGGGTTTGTATCTGTGTCCATAGCATCCAAGACACAGGGTATCAAATCGAAGTATGAATGAATATATATTGTTGTAATCAAACATAATGTAAGAAATCAATTGGCAATTATTCTACCTCTATTATTTGACGTTCCTATCCTAGCCAAGTGGTAGCGTATGTCATCTACAGTACAATTAAAGAGTTTTTATTTGTACAAAAAGTCAGTATTGCCCCGCATAACGCAATTTATCATTTTTACATTGTAGATAAAACTTAAATGTAGAAATTGTGCTAAAATTGCTCAAATATATTTTACGTGTAGATCTGTAGCTCAATCACCCCAAAACATTCTCCAGGCACCAGAAGGCGAGAACCAGCCGAGCACGGAGGTGGACTTGTTCATATCGACGGAGAAGATAATGGTGCTGAACACGGAGCTGAAAGAGATCATGATGGACCACGCGCTGCGGACCATCTCGTACATCGCGGACATCGGGGACTTGGTCGTGTTGATGGCGCGGCGGCGGTTCGTGCCGCACGAGAGCGACTCCGACCAGCCCAAGCTGAACCGCACGCCGAAGATGATATGCCATGTGTTTGAAAGCGAGGAGGTTTGTGGTCTTTTGTGTTTATTTTGACGTATTTTTAAATTGGTCGGTTAATATTCCAGACATGTTCGACCGTTTGTTTTGTTTTAAGGTCCATATGATAAAAAACTGTCGTATATATGAAATTATCCAAGAACAATATGTAGGTACAAAGTAGTATATATGTATAAGTAGAAGAGATTTTTCTCAACAAAAATGATGTTAAAAATTGATGAGGTGTTGCCCGGTTTCCAGGCGCAGTTCATAGCGCAGTCGATCGGGCAAGCGTTCCAGGTGGCATACATGGAGTTCCTGAAGGCGAACGGGATAGAGGACCACAGCTTCGTGAAGGAGATGGATTACCAGGAGGTGCTGAACAGCCAGGAGATATTCGGAGACGAGCTCCAGATGTTCGCTAAGAAGGTGGGTGGTGTTGGTTCAGTTATAAAACTTGTTGGACATTTAGTATAAGAAATTATTTTACCGGTCGGTGTAGCGAAATTATAGTCTTTCTGAATTAGTGACAAGAAAAAGGACAAGAGAAAATAAATCTGAATTTGAAGGTGGTAGAACCCTTTGTGGTTCGACTCCGGCGGCACCACCTATTTCTACCTAATAACAGCAGTGTTAAGCGCTGCTGTGTTCCGATTTGAAGGGTACGGTAAGGGAGACAGCTTTTCCGAGGCGTTCCAGCTTAGTCCTCAGGGGTAGCGGTGCATCTATGGCCGACCTCAGGTAGGAATATCTAATCCTATCTGGGGTTGATTACAGATGTCCATGGGCGGCAGTAGCCACTTACCATCAGGTGGACTGCATGCTCGTCTGCTACTCTTATATTATTAAAAAAAAAAACATATAAAAAATGTAAATTGGTGTGAAACCGTAGCAAGCCACTTAAGTAAATTGATTTAAAAATTGTATTCTCTAAAACGATGGTAAATTTACCTATCATAGAATACAAGTAAGATTAATATTGTATTTCACTTAAATGATGTTAAATAATAAAATTAATTAATTAATTAATTTTAAATAAAGCTACCTTTAAAATATAATCAGGACAGGAAAAGATGTGTTGAAATGTTATATGACTTAAAGACATTCTTGGAGATTAGTAAAGAAATTTAAATACATCTAATACTTATAATATGCCCTCTGTATGTCTTTTGTATTTTATCGTGTTTGTATTTCGTCTTGTATAAATAAATCGCTTTTACGACATACTAAAATAATAATTATTATATTTTTTGTTATTTACTTAACTGCATATAACGTGTACTAATTTCTTTTGTTAAGCATAATTGCCTAACAGAAACTCATCCTTTTAACTTTTACAACAAAAACGCCCATAATTGCCTTTAGTATTTTTTAAAACCCTTACAAAAATGTAAATACAACGGCGCGTGGCACCCAGGAGCTGCAGAAGGAGGTGGTGGTGCCGAAGACGAAGGGCGAGATCCTGGGCGTGGTGGTGGTGGAGTCTGGCTGGGGCTCCATGCTGCCCACCGTCGTCATCGCGAACCTCGCGCCCGCCGGCGCCGCGGCCCGCTGCGGGCAACTCAACATTGGTAAGAAACATTTTTTTTATTTGCACTTATAGTCTGATTCATAATTAGGTGTCCAAAATGTAAACAAAGGTGTTGACCTATCAAGAAAGTACGTTAGAAATGGTAGTTTCTTATTTTTGTAGATATTAAAGTAATACAACAATAATAAAATAATAATCTAAATAAATTAAGATTAATTCACAGTTTCTAATATTTATATCACCTCAATTTCGTCCCATACAGTAATAATAATAAAAAATAGATTATGGTAGAAAATTAAAATGTGATAATGGTAACACAATCGGAATCCAAGACATTTCTTGTGCTGTCATTTAAGTTTCGTAACTGATATTATTCATTTTCGTGATTTTGATTAAACTCGAATATTTTCTCGTTTACATAACGCGTTTGTTAAATTGTGTATATTTGTTAAATTTTCGTTTTTTGTTGAGTTTGTTACAGTTTTTTGTTTCTTTGTTAATTTTGACAGTGACATTTCTTTGTTTACATTTTGGACACCTAATTATGAATCAGACTATATATATGAAGCTGTTACAACCAGGAGGTGTAGTCATACAATTTGCTTATGCGACGCGATTCATTTCTATATTCAGAGCGGACTAGCAATTTTACGCGGACTATACCTATATATATATTTGTATAATTTCGTCACTTATAGGGCACTTAATATTTGATCTGTTGTTATGATAAATAATAAAGATGTGCCATTGTTATACTTTAAAACAGAATTCTAAGGTGGTATATGTAGACTTGTAACAATGACTTACCTGTAGCATTAATACAGAAAATAAAATAATGAATAATTCCACGTAAAGTGGACCAGGGATAAATATTGAATATATATTTTGATAAAGAATAGCCAAATGAAAATATAAAATTTCATTTTATAATATAGGAATAATGTAATTCCACACTTTTTAAGACTACAATCGAATCTAAAATTATCTAAATATGATGCTGTAGGCGTAGTGTTTCCATCGCCATCGCGGCACGCCATAGCACCGCGCCTGGCCTCTTTTCTGACGTTATTTTACTTACGAATTAAAAATTGGGAGTCTATTGTCTTAGAACGTCTAGCTTAAAAATAAAAAGAACTTGGTAGATAGTAGTCTATTTTCTAACACACGTTCCACAGGCGACCAGATAATAGCTATCAACGGCGTGAGCCTGGTGGGCTTGCCGCTGTCGACGTGCCAGACGTACATCAAGAACTCCAAGAACCAGACGGTGGTGAAGCTGACGGTGGGGCCGTGCGCGCCCGTCGTCGAGGTCAAGATCAAGAGACCAGACACCAAGTACCAGCTCGGCTTCAGCGTGCAGAACGGCGTGGTTAGTAGCTTTTTATTATTTTAAAGTAGTAAAAGCAGCATTTTTTATAATATAGGAGTATGGGTAAGTGGCTGCTGCCGCCCATGGCTTAGATATTCCTACCTGAGGTCGACCACAGATGCGCTGCTACCCCTGAGGACTAAGTTGGAATACCTCGGAAAAGTATGTCTCCCTTACCGCACTCTTCAAACCAGAACACGGCAGCGCTTGACACTACTGTCAATATGCAGAAATAGGTGTGGTCGTGGTGTCGCCACCTTCAGAAGCTACCAACAGCATGCATTTGATGCATTGACTGGGAAGGTTCAATAACTCCGAGAACCAGACGGTGGTGAAGGTGACGGTGGTGCCCTGCGCGCCCGGCGTCGAGGTCAAGATCAGTACCATATTATAATTATTGCTATATTTTGAAACTACTGAATAAAGTCACAAATATATATTGTTTGAAACATATTTTTGTATTGTAGATCTGCAGCCTGCTGCGCGGCGGCATCGCGGAGCGCGGCGGCGTGCGCGTGGGCCACCGCATCATCGAGATCAACGCGCAGAGCGTCGTGGCCGTGCCGCACGAGCGCATCGTCAACCTGCTCGCCACCTCCGTCGGGGAGGTACGCGCACACACACAGACACACACAAACACACACACACACCGCCACACACACACACACACACCGCACACACACACCACACACACACACACACACACACACACACACACACACACACACCACACACACACACACACACACACACAGAGAGAGAAAGATAAATGATAAGCAGACACAGAAAAGAGAAAAGAATGTTGTGATTGAATCAGACATATGAATATTCACTCAAACGCGATTTTAAACTCAATTTTATATTTAATTTAAAATAAAGTTATATTATTTCATTATTTTTTTTATATTACTTTAATTTATTTTAGTTAAAACATTTAAGTGTCAAAGATAATAAATAAAGATCTCAAACGCGCGCCTGCATAAAAACCCTATTTACACACACTAGCAAGTTTGCACACGCTGTCATATACACATTTGGGCAATGCAACAATCTCAATTATGTACTTTATTTTTTATTAATTTATTATTTATTTAATTTCATATTTATATATACGTATTGGTGTAGAGTGAAAGAAAAATGCCCTGAAGTTCTAAGTTCTTATGACAAGGTACCATCCAAGCATATATTGAAGTTTATTATTCAAAAGTACTTATTTTATTAATAATATACTTATGAAAAAAAAAAAACATTTTTACCATACAGTTTTTATATGTAATTGGATAACAAATTACATATATCGAAATTGTTAATTATTGTGTAATTATTATATTATTGCATAAGCGTTTTATACATCACACCTCTTAAAACAAAATCGTCAAATACAGTAACAGCACCACTATGAACTGATCGTTCCTTTATTTATCATGACATTGTATATGTCGACGATATCCCACTACCGCACTTTAATAATAAACTGAACGAAACGACTTTAATATGAGAATCATTTTTATTCACTTTTATTTACAATTCGAGCAGAGTAACGGCTTACACGACTGATTAAATGCGAATGTACCACGCTCTACCAGCGCGTGGACTTAAATACTACTCGAGTGACAAACAGCATAAGAACTACCTCACATCACTTGTTTTGTTATAACAAGTGACGTGATTCACAATAAATTTAACTGTTAATAAAATAACATTATATTGAAAATATTGTTTTAAAAATACGAGAATAAGTATTTTAATATTATTATAATTTACATAATTTATTTGGTATGACTAACAAAGTGTTTTGAAGTACTACCGGAAATCGTCCATATTTAATCTAAATATTAATTCCACATTGACAATCAAATTGACATAATAAAAATTAATAATGAATTTTATGTTACTCCAAATAATTTATCTTACACAAATTATATTTGTTTTAATAAACAAGCGCGTTACAACACGCAAACATTCCTTACAAGTTTTCATAAATCGCCAAAAGAGGGCGCTACTAGTAGGATGCAAATTAAACTAAGTTTTGTTTATAAAACAATAAAATTGGAGTCATAATAATCTAATTGATTTTTACTTTGAAGGTTTGCAACAATATGAATTATTAAAAATAAATTACAAAATCAATGTTTTAAAATCAGTCGAAAGAATCAGTGCAATGTCTAAGAGACATTGAGGTTAGATCAATAACAGCATTGTAATTACGAATAATTATTTTAAACATTAAATGTTATAATATAAACATAAGATACTGATTTGCGCCCATATATACATACCTACTCCATATTAATAATTAATTTACGATTGTGATTATAAATTGAGGATCACCGCAAATCATATCTGCTTAGATGATAAAAAACTTTCGACGATCTTTTATCGTTATATTTCTTTGAATGGAGGCTGCAAGTGATATAAAAATAATGCACTTTTGCACGCCAGTATTGCCATAACTTGTCTCGAATTTGTCATAATGTTGCCACCTTATATATTATGGAAAATAATTGGATTCCTCTTACTCACATAGAAATTATAAATTTCAGATCCTGATGAAAAC
This sequence comes from Epargyreus clarus clarus, assembly GCA_014595695.2. Classification (NCBI taxonomy): domain Eukaryota; kingdom Metazoa; phylum Arthropoda; class Insecta; order Lepidoptera; family Hesperiidae; genus Epargyreus; species Epargyreus clarus. The sequence continues at coordinate 2,089,713 of JACTTY020000050.1, read as the reverse complement.
GATGCCCACGTCGATGTTCCGGCTGCTGACGGGGCAGGAGAACCCCGTGTTCATCTGAGCGCCACAAGTGCCTGCTTGCCGCAACCGCCCCGCGCCCGCCCCGCAACCGCCCCGCTGCCGGTAACGCTCCTACGCGCAAACGCTATGACGAACAATAAACCAAAAGTGTCTATACTTTTAGTGTACTGCTATCATTCGAAAGGCATTTTTGACGTTAAGGTACATTTAGGGGTAAATCGGTTATCGATATAAAATCGATAAATAGATTAAATTCTCGATTTGTTAAACTCATCGTTTTATTTATTTAAGTACAATAGCACGTTAGTACAGTTCAACGTTCTACCCGCGTCATATCCAGGGTACTGCTACTTATTATAAATAATTACGATTATTTTATTGCCATACTAGTAGTAAATATAAATCTAGTATAGTTTCCGGCAATAAGCATTTTGAAATATGAACATAAAATTGTCTATAAGAATATTTATAATGACAAGATTAAATAATATAACTAATCGCGTAATTGTGATATAAATGTTCAGTATTTTTTATTTTCTTTGTCATTTATTCTTATTATTATTGTTGCCTTTCTAACAAATAATAAGTACTTAAATAAAACTAAAAAACAGAACAAAAGTTAATAATGTATTGCCAGATTTGTTTAAGTTTTATTTTATTCTCAGAGTTTGAAGTATAGAATCCGTAGATTTTATATAAGTTTTAGGATAATAAAATTATATTTTTGTTTATAAAGTTTTATAATGCTCATTTTGTTAGGTTTAATTTATTTTATAATTTGGTGCATTATCTTAAAAAATCGGTTGTTCTTGAAAAGTTTGCGCGTAGAGGTGTGTATCGGTCTCGCTTATTTAAATATATACCGACAATACATTGAGCCCTTTAACAATGCAAGTGTTCGCCGCTTTCTAGATGAAGTGTGTGTCACCATTTGAATCACTGCCAGAAATGAATGTATCTTAATCTCTGCCTTCTGTAGTAATGTAAGTGAAGGTTAAATTACATTTTATCACTACCAAAGTTATATGCAAATCCGATGGTAAGTGGTTACATTATGACTAGATGTCTGTAATCAACTCCATATATAACATGTGGTTCTGTTTTAATCCTATCACAGATGGGCTGCCACTCTGAAATATTAAAATGGTTGACTCATAATTTTATTAAATAAGTCACCCGACAGCCACAAAACTTACGTCATTGTGTCTATTTGTGGCGTAATAAAGTCCGAGTATTGATTTAATTTTTAATTCTGTTGTAAGTTGTTCTAGGGCTCAATAAGCTTGGCTGTCGAACAAAATACTCAAAGTGATCCGAGAGGAATGTGATGTCTCAGTACAGACGCTTACAATGCTTACGTGGCTAACTTAAGGTAGCATCAGTTGTATCTGTAAGATCAGTTTTTTGCATCTGTTACACATTAAACGTAATATAAATATTAAGTTATTAACTTAAGTTTTTAACGCATTTCATACGTACTTAGGTAACTGTTGGTCTGATCGTTTATTTCTTAAAACTCATATTTTAATGGTAATATCACAATGGAGTCAGTGACAAATCCAAAAAACTGATCGTTCCTTTATTTATCATGACATTGTATACATACCTACTCCATCTTAATAATTAATTTACGATTGTGATTATAAATTGAGGATCACCGCAAATCATATCTGCTTAGATGATAAAAAACTTTCGACGATCTTTTATCGTTATATTTCTTTGTATGGAGGCTGCAGAGTGATATAAAAATAATGCACTTTTGCACGCCAGTATTGCCATAACTTGTCTCGAATTTGTCATAATGTTGCCACCTTAGTTGTTACGTTATACTTTTTTATATTTATTTTTAAATCTTCATAATTACATCATTTGTCATAATCATTCCATTAATAGTCATTTGTTTGTGAAAATTTTATTTTGTTATTTTTTTAACTCTTGTCATTAAGTAAATATTTTTGCACTTGTTCGTTAATTCATAAAAGTAATTCACATACAGTTCGAAAAGATTGAAGAGTGAAAGTATATTAAAAACTGGAAAGGAAAGGCCGTTTTCATTCTTTGAACTGTGTGTGCCATTATACCATTTTTGTACCCGACCTGCACCTCAAATTCAGACCACGAATCTCAAGTGATCATATTGATGAATAAAAGAATTGATTAGTGGATATATTATTAATGATAAAGCATTATTTCGTGTAGCGTTTCAAAAGATATGTCATATTTTGTAAATTTTATAGTGTGGCTATAGCATTACTATGTAACCTATATTATATGTCCTGTTCTTAGTTAAGCTTAGCGCTCTGAGGACGAGTTTTATTTATGTATAAAATCCATATTTTGACATTATCTAATTGTAATGTAATAACACCATTTAGTACCCACAAAATTTATCCCGCTTGTCTCATACTATCCCAAGTTTTAATGCTTTCCAAATGTGTAGGTACCTCTATCTTATTCTATTTGTACGTTTTGTATTTTTTGCCCTTCGGCCAGTGTTTAATTTCTGTAAATTTTACTAATTAATCGCATTTTATAGCTTTACGTCATGTTGTTATGTAAATTGGCATACGGCAGCCAAATTAACATAAATGATTTATTTATTTCTGATTAATATAATTATTGCAACCAAAAAACTATCAAAAAATTAATACACATTACAAAATTTAATTCAAACTAATTTTTATCTCATGTCAAATAAAAAAAACACATTGATTGACATTTGTTCACAGAGATAAAAACAAAAGATTATTGTTTTATCTTATTATATAAAAAAAAAACCTAATTATTTTGAAATTAGAATTAGACACTGGTCATGCCCTTCAGTATTCTGTGAGCTATGTTCGAGTAAATATAGGTATACAGTCTGATGTAATTTTATATTGCTAGCTGTTGTGAATAAGATTTATTTACATTGAGGAACACAGATAATAAATAGCCTTTTATTGTGAAGCTGGTATATGGTAGGTACACTGTAACATGTGAAATAACTATTGTTGTTCTCATTTCTAAGAGTATTATTCTAGTCTGCATTAAAGTTAAGAATAAACTGAACAAATTATGCTTTCTTTTCTTTGTCTTGTCCCACTGCTAACAGCTCCCACAGCAAACAGGTAGACAGGAAATAATATTTATATCGTCTAATAATTTGACGAATAAAGAAAGTGGTATGTAAAAAATAAATAATTTCATAGATAACATAAAATTAAACGAACATTCCATAACTTATTAAATACCAGCATCATCGTCGTAACTTTCGATTTATTTAGAAAAGTTGTTTATCTAACAGCAACATTTATTTTTTCACCATATAAAATAACACGATAACTGATGAACTAAAAAGTAGTTACGTTTTTCAATAGATGTCAGCATTTGTTTCATATTGCGTCTCACTCATTCGCTAAAGTGCGAGTGATACAAGATATGCAAAGACCCACTGCATTCTGTATTCACACTTTGTTGCAGATGTGTACAGCGAGAGGGATGTATAATAATATCAATCTTTGGAAAATTGACCTCCTCGACAGTTACGTTACCCTGGTACCTGAACTTGGTACATTTTACTATTGTTTTGAAAAATTGTGTTAATTAAAATTTGTCGATTATTTTTGTAATAAAATACTTTCGTTTTTTTTCCAAAGGGCTCATAAGTATACCTTCAGTAATTAATGATTGATTTCAATTCAAAAATTTAAATGCTATAAAATAGCTTTTTTTTTTAATATGACTAACTGGATTAAGTTTATGTCAAAGTAGGGTATCAGTTTAAATAACAGTTAACGGGTTTGGTAAGGAAGACACTTTATCCAGCTTGGTCCGCAGGAGTAGTGGGGCATCTGTCGCCGACTTCAAATAGGAATCATAGATAGTAATAAAATGACATTGGTAGGAATCTAATCTTATCCGGGTTTGATTACAGTCGTCCATGGGCAGCAGTACCCATTTTTCTTTAGATGGACTGCATGCTCGTCTGCTACGTCTATTATAAGAAAATGCAACCCTTTTTATCTCACGGCTAACGAAGTTCTACTTGTTATAAAGAATATATATCATATTGAATAAGCTAAACAGACTTTAATATATTCAATCCTATAAATGTTTAACCAGTTATAAAAATAAATCTGCCTATACATAAGGAAATTATTTTATAATAATTACTGGGAAGAAATAATAAATAAGAAATAATAAACAATTAGGAAATAATATTTGAAAATCCAGCCTACATTAATTAATTTCCAGTAATATGCATTGGGGATTTACTTACCTAGTCTAATGGCCTAGTCATACTTATTTTTAATTACTACGATCGTATTATTATTTATTGCGTATTACTATTTGTCTATTACGACTGATAATTCAAAAGCCACTTACTACTATAACTTAACCATTATATTTTTATATTTAAATATTCACAATGATAGTAACAAAGTGCAGTCGGGATTTTCCAGTTTAAAATAGTGTATATAAAGTAAAAAATATACTTTTTGCATTTAATTAAGGTAACTGTAAGGTGCCTACTGATTACCTTTAATTAACAAAATGTAACACGAGTTAAAATGAAATAATTTCAGTACACCAAGTACACATTAAACAATATTTTCTTCGATTATAAGGAGCATGATGATTCTGGCTTCGGGTCCAGATCAACAGAATCAGAATCAACTTGATTTTGAAAATCATTGTGCAAAATTATATCTATCACTGGCTCGTTTTATTGCATTAGGAAAACACCTACGAGCCTGAGGATTTTCCGTAACATTTCTAATTCTTTGTAGACTATGGACTACTTACTAATTAACACGACCTTCAGACCCAAAGATCGGGTCCTAATTATTTCCAACGGTATTTACTTACGATAAAGTGTGAACAGCCGCAATAGCCCTGTTTTAAAGTACCTTAGTGAAAATAAAACGTATGTACACGAATATTTGAAAAAAAAAAATAATTTGTACAATTTATACATATCTAATAATTAATTAACATTGTAATTATTAATTAATGTAAGGAAAATTAGTGGAAAAGAGTACCTAATGTTAATGCTCTCATCACTACGGTGCGGTAAGTCGTGTGTGGCATCTCGCGTCCATACAAAATTCCGGGTTCGATCCCCGGTAAGACAGACATTTAAATAACATTTGTCATACGTTCAGATCTGGATGTTCCTATAAGTACTTGTCCGTTTTATTTTTGTGCCAGAAATGAGAAAATTATTTTTAAATTAATAAATTGTACCACAGTACAAATATCTATATCCTTATACTGTGATTGTACTGTGCTTTGAATGAAATCGCTTATTCAGACAGTTGACCTTTAAGTGGCCCTGAATAAATCTTTGATATCCCACAGCTATAACGAACTAGAACTGATAGGTATTACATAATAGAAATAGGAAAAACATATTGTCGAGAAGTAAACATTCAATTCAATAGGTAAGAAAAAAATCATACCAGTTCAGGTTGAATATTTGTTTATATTTTGTGTTTCACTAAAAATATGTTTTTTATCAAACCTTAGCACCTTTATGGCCTCCTATTAGAGATGTCGATCTGAGATTATTATTGAACCAATTGGATTTTGAATTGATACTAAGCCATGAATCGAATCCTACCTAAAAATCGTAATTTGGCACGAAAGACAGGCGACCTTTATTATAGTAATAAAATAAATCAAGAACGAAAATATTTCTTAAGTAGTCCATGATATTTTTGTGAATCTATTCTATGCGCTTCGATTCGAATCGATTTAAAAATCGATAATTTCCATTTCACCTGTTTTGACTTTGAACTGTCATACGGAGTTTGGTTTTTGCACCCAAAGCTTTCTTCTCCTCCATCCTTATGATGAATAATTTGTTTTGTAGATCATGAAAAACAGCAAGGATATCACGGATCAATATAACAGTCATTAAGTATATGTTTATATTTTGTTGATAAATCAGGCAATCATCTGATGCCAAGTAATTTACTGCAGTCCATGTACATCTATAACTAACGGTAAATAGTTCAGTAATAATAGTTCTATATATTTAGAATTAAGCACAGATGCTTGGTTGCCCTGGAGTAGTTCCCTAGTCTCCTCTATAACAGTTCTCATATTATACGACTTACCACATCCTTTAATTGGAACTACGCAGCAGAAATTGTTTCTACTATCACAGTAGGTCGCAATGGTCTCCACAGTCGCGTCGTTAAAATAATATCGAAGATTACGGCATTTTTGTTTTATGCAATGGAGTACATAACACTTTTATGTATATAGAGTTCTATACTTTAAGCCTTGATTACTGCTGGCACTGAAAACTTCAATTGGATTGTTTCTTGCATGCGTAGTTGTGTAGTCCTCACACCAAGAAAAGTACAAAGTATGGCATGACCAATACAAAATAGTTATTTTGTACAAACATGCCGTACACTTACAAAAAGGCAGTATCTTTAAATTGCAAGACCCATATCACGTCATTATGGTGATATTGGATACTTTACTGAAAATTTCTTGTCATCTAGAAATTGTTGTAATACTTCTTATTCATCAACCATCAATAACACTTTGTTGTTTGTACTTAATATATTCTGAATGTCAAGGGGAATGAGATAAGTCGGCAAGTTAAAATAATGATGTTAAGTTTTTCAATGGGGCTGTTGGCCGATCAGACGACTTACATGTGAGGTGAAAATCTTAGTCTGTAATAGTAGCAGAGTAGCTGTGATCGTCTCCAGGTGGAACCTATTCTACAGGGAGTTGGTAACAGATGTCCACAAGTGGTAGTGATTTTTTAACATTTGGTGTACAGCATGATGTTTTGCAATCTTTTATATATAGGTATATCGTGTGACAATGTTAGTTACCCTACTTCTCCGAAACGGCTTTACTGATTTTCACCAAATTTTAAATGCATATTCAGTAGTTTTGAAAATCGGCTACTATCTATTTTTCACCCCTAAGTGCTAAGGCTTGTTCACCCTTAACATTTTTTTATGTATACGGCAACACAAAGTTTGCCGGGTCAGCTAGTTAATTTTATAAAAACAATATGAAATATATTATACATGAAGGGGATGTACTGTAACCTTACTAAAATAGGCATAACACAGTATTGTCTAAGACTGAGTAAGTTAATATTGTTGTTTATCTTGTCCTATAATACTTCTAGAGCTTCTTAGGTAACATGTTACCAAGTCGTTCTTCTATTAAATGCAATTCTATTTATAGGCTTTAATTTTATTACTTGTATTGAAAGAGAATGTTAAGGTGTTCTCTGTAGTCATTATTCATTTGTAATTTGACAAAAGCGTTGAAAAACTTTCATAAAATCATAGATATGTTTCCATGTATCTACATTTTGAAGCATGTAGTATGTGTATTAATAAAACCTATATTCACACATTGAAAGTTTATTGAAGGTGTGAAACCCTTTGTGATTTGATCCTTGAGGCACCACCCCACACCTATTTCTACCTAATGGCAGTAGTATTAGGCGCTGCTGTGTTCTGGTTCTAAAGGTGAGGTAAGTAGAGAGAAATACCTATCAAATTCTTAGTCCGTAGGATTAGCAATGCATCTGTGATTGAACTCTTAATCTTATCTGCAGTTGATTACAGATGTATATGGACCTCAGTGGCTACGTACCATCAGGTGGACTTACTCATATACTACTTTTATATAACAACAATATATGTACAAACAAATTCTGAAAATTCCTATAGTCAACCATGTATAATAACTAAATATCAGTGAAATATAGCCTATGACCTATATCTACTATCTATTGTATGAAAATAAATTTCAAATGTCAATGGTCAAGGCTTTGCAAATAGATTGCAGAGATAAGATTAGCATCTGAAAAAATAATTGGTTGAAACAAAATTGAAATAAAAACTTCATTCAATTAAAATCTATGCAATAAGCACACAAGGTTTATTAATATAACAATTAGAATTTAAATGAGAAATAATTTACTTTCATATAGGTTGGTGAAACGCTGCATGACAGTCTAATGTGTAACCTTTCCAGATGACAAATAGCAGGACACACAGACAGAATACACATCTCAACAATAAAATTTCACATCTTTTTTGGTAAACAACCTTGTACTGAGAAGATCACAGACCCTTTAATTGCGGGTGTAACAAAACAAAAGCTGCAAATATTCATCAGATCAGCTCTTGTTTTTACCTCAAGTCTGATTATTCTAAATGTATCTATAACAATTGTATATGTAAAAATACATTTAAGCAATATGTTAGGTTCATTACCATTGTGTTAAACCATCACATTTAAGGCAGTAAAATGTTCAGATGTGCAATTCTTTAAATGCATTAACCCGAGTCCCATCACTAAACGCTAAAACTTCTATTACCTTCACTTACATAATTGCTTTAAATAAAATAATGGTTAGCATTTGTATATTATGTATTTTAAAGTTTGCTCACAAAGCCAAATTAAATTTACATAAATACAATTTAGTGATAAATTTTTATACAAGACAGAAACGGTACACAAATATTCTGAATAAATCATGTTGATGCGGATGAGCACTGAAAACATAAATTATTCACTATTCTTTCACAATCTAAGACATAAAAAAGAAACAAAACATTCAGTATCGCTAGAGATCACTTATCTGATATTACATAGCAAGTCTTGCAGCGGGCAACTGTCTGATAAGAACCCTGCGAAGGCATCGAACTCTGTGACAACACACAATATCCTTTGTATAAAATTAACCAATTCGATAACCATGAATATATACATTTAAGTCTCCAGTTAATTTCATATTCGCTATTTTAATTATAGTAAAAAAATATGCATACCTAATATCATAACGAAGCTACATGTGAGAGGGTAAACAATGGTCTGTGGGACTGACGGAGGCTACGGAGACGCGCGGCCCGACGGCGCCCGGCGGCGGCGCCCGAGCCCGCCCTGATTAATTTTATCCACAATAGTCTCTTCACAAGTTACTCGGTCTAGGGTGTGAACATAACTTGCACTCTTAAAATCATGATATATATGTTTGATCTGTCCACTTGTGGTCGCGCGTGGGGTAGGCACGGCGTGCGCGTGCTGCGCGCGGGGCTCAGTTGTCCATGGCGTATCTCCTCGTCCACTCCTTCGCGTTCCGGATGGCCTCGCTCTCGTTCACTTTCCACAGCTCCGCTACGTCGTTCGCCAGCGGGTCGTCGGGGTTGGGCGCCGACAGGAGCGCTTGGATCGACAGCAGAACCGTGCGGATCTGCAGCGCAGGGCTCCATTTATCCTTCAGTATGTCTAAACATATGCGCCCCAACCGATCTATGTTCGGATGGTATATTTTCGTTATAAACCTAACCTTAGGCGCCGACATAGGATAGTCCTCTGGCAGGAATAATTCTAATTTGAATAGTCCACCCTCGAATGGCGAGTCTTCCGGGCCGGTGACGATTACGTGAAAATAACGTGCGTTGGTCTCGCTGGGCACCGCGCTGATCCCCGGCACGGGTTCCTGCATCAATCGCTGTGTCTCTTTGATTATTCTACGTGGTAGGGCTGCCATTTTATATATGCGGTCTAGCGCAATTTGTCAAATGAAGGCAGGTAATCATATAATTGTATAAAATATCTAATAGTCTTTTCACTGCACGTGTTTGTTACAAATTCTGAGGCACGTATTTCAGATTAACAAGTTATAACAGCATATTGGCCATGATAATGCTGAAAACGCGACTACAAAAGCGAAGTACCAACCAACTTCAATTTCTTATCTATAGATTATAGAATTTCAAACTACCATAGAGAACACGTGCAATATAGAAAGCAATGCGTTCACAAATTATTGTAAAATGTGCTCTCTAAACATAAATTAATATTTTAAATTTCTGTTTTAAACCAAAATCACAATTATTGCTGTTTATTTGCTTAATCGTTTGTTGTATATTCTTACTGACAAAAAAATCTACAATCATGAAGACAGTATTATTACAATGCAAAGAGTATAGTAACGTATACAGATTATAATGTTTTTATGTTTTTATCTTAATTAAGAAAATAGTTTCGACAACCCGCAAGAGATGGAGCTTTACACAATATATGATTGAGGGAATTCGGCGGGAAATATGGTTTACGTTCTTCTATAGGAGTGGGCTCCGTAATCCGTATATTAGTGCATTTTTTAAATTCAAATAATTAGGTTGATTTTTTTATTTGGAAATGTTAACAGCACTCACAGCAGTCAGTTACTTTTAGTAGGTCCCATGGTAGTTTTGATTTAATTTGTGATGTTATAATATACCTACGTAATTAATCATTTGGTAAAGAGTAAGTTCGCTGTTTTTAAAAAAAGAATGTAAAGATTCAAATAATGTAATACTTAGTTACTTATCTATGTACTTAGATACAAATCAATAAAAGTTATATATTACGATACCTAATATTATTGACGTTGGTAAGTATAAGCTGCGTTAAAACGTTTTAGTCCTCGATTGCCTATCACGTAGCATGATATAGGTCTTTGTGAAAAATCCGATTTCCGTCCCTCATACGCCGCTGGGAACCTTTCACGATCGCCTATTGTAAGCAAGTTGTGAGCTTTGATAAGGTGGCTAAGTGAGCGTGGAGTATACTTACACTATACTTGGCGCGTCCCAATACCTACGTTGAATACTCGATGAGACGATGATTGTAAGAAACGAAATGAGTGCGTGACGAGAATCGCGGTCAGGATAATGAAAATATCTATGTCCATCCGTAAGAAATGCAGGATTTCATAAAAAAAAATAACAGTGTTTCTAAGAGAAGGGATACAGAACTACACTTCTTTCTTTTTTTGCGCTTTAGTGAATCAGACACGCTAAAATAAAATTTGTGGACATAATTCACTTAACTTCTAATTCACTCTACCTTTACGGTATTCACGTCCAGGTATTACCATCAGTAAGCGACTCAGTCGAGATATTAACTTTTTAAAACAGTTTTTAATTTAATGAGTTTATTGTAACATTCTTAACAGAAGAAATAGAAACCAGAAGAAGAAGAATAGAATAGATAAAAATAAATGCAAAAACATAAAACACGCACCAAGAGGCTTTTGTGCATAAGTAGTGTATGCAACAGAAATTTTGTTTATAAAAATGGATATCCTCGGTCACAATAAAGTCAAGAATCTACATTAGTAGCATTAGTACATGATGTATGCAAGAGTTAACCCATTACCATTTTGGAGCCACACCAAAACTCATTAGTAGAATTGTAATTTACACTTGCAACTAGTGTTTATTTTTCCTTTATGAGAACTAAAAGCTTCCACAAAACACGGCCACTTTCGAAATGAAAAACATAGTTTTAAGGGTTTTAATAAAATATCAAATAGTTGGTATAAAATGTTAATTATTGCTGTGAAACAACAAATCTTCAACATTTAAATTGAAATACCTAATTGGTCTCCAGAGTTTTTGGTACGTGTTATATGTAGGTAGGTAATATTTATTTTAGTATGGCGAGTTTATCTACTATAAAACTAATTACTCTGGTTTCTAGATTAACAAAAAAGGAATTAATAAGTCTGGGATATTTTTGAATTGTTTTGGATCATCACCCATTAAAAAGCGTGCCTACATTTACAGACATTTTCCATAATATGTGGGTGGGGTTTGATGGTTTCGGTTACGTCTTCTTTTGACAACAATTTTACGTATCTGTAAAAGAGATTATAAACTAATAATGCCCTTAGACTGATTAGTGGGTAGTTATATGTTGCACACTTGTGTGGAGTATGTGGACTCTTGTTCCACGTGACCGGAACGCAAAGGATCCCCAATTCGAATATCCCCAGAATTTAATTATAACAGCGTTGAGTTCACTACGTGACTACGTCCATAATTTATTAAATTATTAAATTGGTCTAGTTTTTCAACAATTCCAAGTACAAACATTTCGGCTTTAATGAATTTAATATACATGCGCAAAGGACAACATTTTCCCCGGGGCCATCGCTAAAATAATGAGACAGGTAAGTGCTGAAACTCGGTTTTATTAAAGTTGTCCTATTTTTTGTCCTCACGATAGACTTATTTTTTTATTACTTATACAAATTTATGTCTGCCTTTTACGTCCCAAGATAATCTCGAAATTATGTTGATCATGTCCTAAGCGTTTCATTAAACGCAAGATTCTCATTTTATTCTCGTTACTTTGTCTACATCTTTAGAGTTTAAACTTTTTAATAAAAATGGTTCATTATGGAGAGGAAGTGGCAAAAGAAACTCCGTATGTGTGCAATTTAAAATCTTTTAAAAGTATGTACTCGTTTTATACAATGTTATGAGATGAATTGCTTAATAGTTTGTTTGTACGGGATGATGATTGTGTTCGCCCAGCGAAAAAATCCCATTTTTAATTAAAAATAAATAATAATAATAACTTTTTAATGGAAAGATTACGTTCGAAGCCAATTATTAAAAAAGGAAAATAGTGTCTAATTTACAGAAAAAACTATAATAAATTTAGTGTAACACATATTCATTATTAGTGACGTACACATACTGGCCGGTTACAAACGTAAAATTTTGTTCACACTTATAATATTTTAAATCTAAGTAATATCGTAAAGGTCATAGCTAACCCATTTCTACAGAGAACAGGTTGACAGAGACATGTATTGTTTGCGCGTTTGGAAAGTCTGATAGACCCCACGTTGACTCTGGTTCAGTCGAGAATCACTTACGTAGTCGTGAGAGGGACATGCTTGTAGAGTCCGGAGTAATTGCTTGTTACGTCAACCTCCACCTTACTTGATTACCTACTCTACTTTGACAATATTAAATTATTCTACTTTTTATGAGTAATGTTACTCATCGCATTTTTTAATAACGACTTTTCAGGCACTTACAGATATTTTTTTATGAAAAAGACAAATGAGGTACTCGCTGCAATGTCTGAATGTCACGTAAAAATTATAATTAACTTTATTGTTTCCGTGTTATGCCTAATAAGGTAATTTTGATAGAACCGACACTTTGTACGAATTTAAAAGTGAGCTTTATCCAATTTTAATTAGGAAAAAACATACAACAGCTGTTAAACAAAGGATTTAAAGATAGTTGATATTAAAGGTAAAAATGAATGCAATATAAATGAGAAAACATTTGAGTCTATGTCTAATTTTCTACCTACCTACCATTTTATATCTAAAACAGAAACGGATGCAATTTAGCTGGAAAACGGAATTTCATAGGTCAAAAGTGAGCGTTTATGCCTAAACAACACGGAACAGCTGTGGAGGTTGATCGTGGTATTTCGTGTGTATTGTTTATTCCGTCTACAAAGGCCTTTAAAGCGACCTGTTGGTATTCGCCAAACATTCTTCCAATGAATATTTATAACCACGTAAATTTAAGACCATACGCGAATAAACATTTAGTTTTTTAACTATGTACGGGCTCATAGTCTATGAAAATATTAATTGTCATACCTACATTAGGATATTTGTATTTCAATCCATAAATTGTAATTTTTCTCATATAGTTCTATTCCTACTTAAATTATCTTTCGTATTTTATCTTTTCTTTAGCTTTAATAAATTATAGATTACCTACGTGTTATTTTGAATCCTTATAAATTCTGTAATTACTAAAACTTTTATCTATTTTCCGACACGAAGACTTTTCTGAACGTATACCAAACGAAGTTTAAAGCGGGTTTTTGTTACGAAAAATAAATTATACGACGTCTTAAACTTGGGGCTATATTAAATTTTTATTTTAAGACCGCTCGGTGTACCAATAATGTTGGTTATAAAATAAAGTTAATTATAATCGTAACAATGAATTGCTACTTGAACGTTGGATCTTGTTTCAGGGATATTGCCTTTATAATTATCGGAAACTACTCTTAGTAGAGTTTCATTATCTATAATCTTTGTTGTAGTTTTATTGACTTTAGAAGTAAGCCCGTACCTATAAAAAATGAATAGTCTGAAGTTGCTACATTGTGCCGACAGTGCGGATTTCACAAAGGTGGAATAAACAGTTTTGTTAGAGGTGTACCTACCCTGTACCTGTATTACGCTGTGGGCGCTTTGTCAACCTTTCAGATAACATACATTTCAAATATGAACATTACTGACACGTGATACAGAGACGTGTCACTGTACGTGACGTGTACTGTACCCTTAGTATGAGTTCTTACGTTTTGACAAAAATTACTGTTTTTGTATTTGTTTACATATTTGCCCATACATTTCCAATCGGCGCTAGCGCACTGTTTTTGAACTGATTGGAAATGGGAAATACGTAAATAAATACAAAAACAGTCATTTTTGTAAAAACGTAAAATCATACTAAGGGTACTGTGTGCATCAGTAATACAAAAGTAAGTGGAACTACAAACAAATAACAAGAAACAGTATCTTTATTTAAACTCGTATATGAAAGGTGGAGAGGAAGTCAGGCGCTCTGACGACGACATGTTCGAAGTCCATGTAGGAGAGCCGGCCGTCGCCGTCCACGTCGGCCTCGTCCAGCACGCTCGCCACGATGTCATCGCGCTCGTGCGCCTGCAGCTCATCCCTCGTTAGCAGTCTCGTAGCCTCCAGCAGGTCTTCGCGCCCGATGTACATGTCGTCATCCAGATCGTAGATACGAAACGCATACCTGTGACAAATAATTACTCATAGTGGCAGCACAATATTCTTTGTCTAGAAAGAACTGACCGAATATCTCTTGACCTCCATCTATTTCTGACCAACGTTCTTATTGTTGATTCAGACCTGAAAGGTATTTGCCGAAAATAAAAAGTTGTGTAGTTGCTATTCATTAATTACTTCAAGGACATGGATGCACGGATTTGTTCAGTTATTTGTAGTAAGTAGTTTCGCTTTTAAGTATATACAATTATAATTAATCATCGAAATGTATCCGATACAGTCACACACAATTGATAAAGCAAACGATTTACGAGTATGTGTGATATAACAAATATTTATGTATTAATAAATTACTTTATAAGATAAGCGGACTATTCTCTATGACACAAAGATAGAAATGAAAGGAAAAGTTTCAGACGTGTCAGTACGACACAAAAAACGGTGTGGGTCGGAAGCAGTATTGTAGCGGTTTCTGGACACCGTGATAACGCAACGACCCGACATTAACAAAACTTTGCAGATGGCTTTTATTTTCTTACATTTATCAAAGAATGCAGAAATATTTGTATCTAGTTACCTAGTAAAAAAGAGCTTCTGTGTAAACGAATTTGATCAGACATTTGGCATTATCGACTCATTTTTGACCTACTGCTAACCAAAATATCCTCTATTAATTAGACCTTTGAGAACTTTTTCTTTAATTTCAGGCAATTTGATTTCCATGCGATCTTTTCTGTACGTCACAAACGTGGTAACTCAGATAAGTAATGTCTATGTAAAACTTTGGAGTACCTAAATCAGAGATAAATACTCGTACTTAGGATTCTTATCTTGGTATCCTAATTGGATGGCCGTGGTCTAATTCTGGACCTTTAGGTTATCGCCCCTTCGATTAACCATTTACTGTATTTTCCGTCACTTAATTTTACCTTCTTACTTCTTACCTGAATTTTAAACCTACTTACCAGGCCTTTATTTCTCGCGGAGCAGCTTCACTGAACACAGACATCATGTCGAGGAAGTCCTCGAAAGTAAGGTTCCCAGAGCCATCGTGGGAGAACACCTGGCAAATTCGGCGTTTGAAAGGATTTTCCTGAAAACATTTAATTGCGAAATATTTAGAAGCTATTTTTAGAAAGTTAATAAATACACTTCTGAATACGATATAACAAATAATATTGTTTTAAATATTTATTACCAACAAGAATGTCTTAACAATACTTTATTCTATGATGGTGGATACAATCACATTATAGATTCTAGCCTCTTGGATTTGAAGTAAATAGAAACATTCATTGGCTGATTTATTTTATTTATCTTATTTACGCTGCTAATATACCTTTAGCTCAGGTAGCTTCTCTATTTCCTCTACAGGAACGACGATAGTTTGAGCTTGGTTTTCTGTCATCCGTTTCGGCACAAGTTCGGGGTTCACCTCTCTGAAGCGTTTGAAGACCCTACAATATAAAATTGCTAGTTGGAGTTTATAATATTCTTTCCCTATATATTTGTTAGAAACCTGTGAAAATCGAACCAGTACCCTTACCATGAGTTTTTATGTTTCAATGACAAATAGGACTGTTTTGGTATTTGTTTACGTATTTGCTCATACAATTTCGAATCAGCGCCTCTAGCGGATTGTGTCAGAACTTGGAAATTGTATAGGCCAATACGTAAATAAAAACCAAAACAGTCATATTTGTCAAAACGTAAAAAGTCATGGTAAGGGTACAGGCGTTCGGTGTTTTATTCGAACAGACTTATATTTACGTTTCTCGGAAAGCCTCTTTGTGATACAGTGAAAATGAAAACTAGTCAGATGGCACTAGAAACGCTGTCGATAGAACATCGGGACTGAAGTGAACCTATTGTAAATATAGTAAATTAGGAAATATACTGCGATATATTTTATGCACCTACGTAATCTAATCATTAAAAAAGGATTTTGTAGTATTGTTTTTCATAATATTGAAATAGCACACCTGCATGGAGTTTACCCTAAGGTAAGTGGCTACCGTGGCTGTAAACATCTATAATTAACCTCAGATAAGATGAGATTCCTGCTTGAGGTTGGTAATGGATGCGTTAATGTATATTTTAATTAGTGGTTTATTGTAATGATATTTACAATCTTTTTTTAAATTAACGACAGTCTAACTAGTTAATGACAGGAACTATCTAAAATTTGCACTATAAATTCAACAGGTTTAACTCAATAGGTAAAAGTTTTATCTCGATGAGCACCTATATCAAAATGATGTTGTAATTTATATCAAGAATTTCGGCAATTCAATCTCCATTTACCCTACAGGTAACCCTACTTTCCTTTCATTCATTTTATTAAGGGTCCGGTTTCGCCACTTGTTTGCTAAATTACGTAGTGGGAATTTATATGATCTTGTTTCACAACTCGTTTTATAAATAACGCAGTAGGAATTTACAAGCTAGTGAGGAATTGGATCTTTTTATGAAACACTAGCTGACCCGGCAAACGTTGTGTTGCTATATAAATAAAAAAAATGTTAAGGGTGAACATCCTTTATCACTTAGGGTATGAAAAATAGATAGTAGCCGATTCTCAGATCTACTGAATATGCATATAAAATTTGGTGAAAATCGGTAGAGCCGTTTCGGAGGAGTACGGTAACTAACATTGTGACACGAGAATTTTATATATAAGATATAGCAATATATAAAAGAGGACGGAAGAAGGAAGATTTAATCTAAAAATATTCACAAATATATTTTTAGATTAAATTGTGTATTGCGTCATACACGGTATAGTTTTAGTTAATTCAT
Organism: Epargyreus clarus clarus; assembly: GCA_014595695.2. Classification (NCBI taxonomy): domain Eukaryota; kingdom Metazoa; phylum Arthropoda; class Insecta; order Lepidoptera; family Hesperiidae; genus Epargyreus; species Epargyreus clarus. The sequence continues at coordinate 2,072,282 of JACTTY020000050.1, read as the reverse complement.
GACAATAAGTAGCTATGCATGTCTGATGCAAAACCTTGTATAACAGAGTGAGTGATAAATAAAAAAGATCTTAGCCATAAATTTTATAGGTAGGTTAATGCCAAACAGCTTTTCATGACTACACATTATAGTACATTATTTTCTCTATCTCTGGGCTATCTATCGATCCTAAGTGGCAAATAACCACTTATGGTGGTAATCTACAGTATTCATGTATTTAAAAACACATACATATCATTGCGATTTTTATCTTTTTATACTTATATAAAAACTAGTGGTTTTATATCTTATAGGAGGAGTTCAGTGACATAACACGCACATAAGAAATATATATATATATATATATAAAGACTAGTGGTGCCCGCGCTTTCGCCCGCATTTTAAAGAAATAATATGACATACATAAAACAGAAAATTTGTACCTTTATTGGAATGACAGTGGCGCCATCTGTCGAAAATTTGTCTTACCAACTCCCAAACCTTCGTGGGTTCTTGGACAAAAACTTTGCTAAAGATCGTCACTTGATGAAATGCATAGTTTCCGATTCTACAAAACTGTGATGGTAGCGAAGTCTGTCGAATCCAATATGAAACATTCCAAAATCAACAACAACTTATTACGAATTAAAAATTAATTGAAAAACCCTTTTCCCACGGACTAAATTGTGAATCTAAACCATTCTCAAGTCCCCTTGAACACACACAACAGAATTCATCAAAATCAGTCCAGTCGTTTAGGAGGAGTTCAGTGACATACACACGCACATAAGAAATATATATATAAAGATAAAACGTTCATCGCATATATTCTCGTCCGCAGTTATTGTAATTGAGTTTTGCCGGAGGGTAGGGATATAACCCTAAATAAATACACATCTAACGGTCATACAACGAATATTTATTATACCAGATACATACCGAAGATTAGATACCATGCTCTTTTTGATATATGTTATTATTATTGGGGAACAAAATTATAAGCAAATATCGGTTTTGCTATTGAACAGTAAATCATTTAGGTACTTACATATAAAAGTTGTATAAAAATAGTAAACTGAGTAATAAATTATACATCGTTCTATAAAGTTATTTAAATTGAAACTAATATATTTTGATGGGTTTTATTATTCTGCATTGACATGTTATTAAGTATATAACATTACTTTTTTTTTAATTTAAGGCAGCAATGAAGCGCTCAGTTTATTACTCTTTAATACATCAGTTGTTAGACGCTGTATGTGTTATTCTGATGAAGAAAACCTGTTTGAAGGAAATCCCCAAGTGAGCCAACGCACTTTGATTACGAGCTACGCTGCAATGCGCATGAGAGGATTAATATTCTGATTTGGTTTTTCACACTTTTATGAGTTTCTCTGTTTAAACCTACTATCTCTAAACGAGGCAAAACATCTATACGTAGGTAAATAACCAATAACACAGTATAACTACTGTCTTTAAATGAGACCAAACATCTATAGGTAGGTAAATTCACAGTATAAAGTTCCTTGTATAAATAGACCATTTGCGCTATGAATCCAAAATGGATAAAGATCGAAGGTCTGTCCAATGAACATTTAGACATACTTAATAGTAATTTGACGACCGGGTCACAGCTTTTTTATCACTACCTCTCATTCGAAATATCAGTGTAATATTGAAATAATTATTGGAGAAATAATGTTATAATGACTTAGGTAATTTACTCAATCTTACCTTAATATCTCTTTCCTGGTAAAAAATGTACAGTCCTGTTTAAAAAGGCTTTGATTACATAGTTGATATTATACGTAAGTACAATAAGTACAAAATGAATCGAGAAACCAATGAAATAAGCAGCGTTAAAACTCTCCTAGAGAACATTTCTCGGAAAACTTTAGTTTAGCTACAGTTCTTGCGATTGGTGGGATAATACAATAGGTCTAGCTGTAGGTAGTCATTTCAGCAACCCACGCTGAAAATTATAGTTCAAACTCAGGGCGTTCCCAACTACAGATTTTTCGATTACTACTTGTTTTCAAGTTCACAAAACATCGATGTAACATATAGAATTTCTAAGTAATATTCACCTTAAAAGCCATACTTGGCATTATTTATAATGATTGTTAATATTAAAATATTCAATAATAAATTAAGTTTACATATATTATGAGAGAGTATGTATGAATATTTGGAGAAGAACATAACTGAAGAATGAAACTCAACAGGGACTTAGATCTACATCGGGATTTTTGCACGACAAAGTCTAGTCGTCAATATTATACTCGTAAGCTCATATGTTAAATCACGTACCTGATAGTCTTCCAGCTGCTGCTCTGTAAAGGTAACAACTTTATTTCCCATTCCTCTTTGTTTCAGCTACGTATTTTTTGTTATATTCTCTAGCCAATGTGTCGCAAATACTTGTAAATATATTATGGTTTGTGATTAACTAGAATAGTGTACAAATTGTAAATGTTAGATGTCAAAGCAGCCTGTTGCCGCGATGGCTACAAAACACTGGCGTTGTTGCGTTTGATTAGGATTAGGGCGCGACGCCACAGAGCAGATGGGTAACAGAACTTTACCAACTTTATTATTGAGACAAAATGAAAAAAAAAACGATAATAATACTAATGTATAGAATGGTGTATAGAAGTATTGTAATAGTAAAAAGGCACTAGAGGGAATTGTCGAAAAAATTGGGGCAAAGAAAATGAAAAGATTTAGATAAAGAAAACAGATAGATAAAGAAGAAGAAGAAAAGAGAACATAAGATTTTATTGCCGTTGGTTTTATTGTACTGAATAATGTAACAGCATTCTTTTACAATTTAGTATATTGTTTATTCCACAAGTTTTTACATAATGTATCTTATAAATATAAACAAGCTCATATATAATGTATTATACAGGTATAGTAAACATTTAAAAAATATTTAACATTAACATGAGTGTCTCTGTTTTAATTGACTCTATGTATTAGTTAGGCGGGCCGCCCATTAGCCGCCGCGCCCCGACCTCGGCTGCGTTTCTCTTCATTTGATTGCGATCTTTCATTCTTTATGTCACTGTATTCAGAATTCTTTTTATGTTTTTGTATTTATGCATTTTTCAAGTAATTGTATATACCAAGGTTATACCAAGGTAATGTTAAAACAAATTTAAAAAAGAAGAAATGGAAAAAGCACGTGGATACAATTTTGAAGGAATTCTGCACGGACCTACATCTAGACCGTTTTTTTTCAATGCGTGGTAAATATAAGGTTAAACGAAATAATAATAATAATAACCTTTATTAATCAATAAAATTACATAATATTACCGCTTTTTCATTTGCAATGTACATTACGTAATGTTTAGCTGACAATCTAACAGTAATGAAACGATTAATTATTGTATATGTATTAATGATCTAGCAGTAACGAAATACATCATTGTTAAGTGCTAATACATAGTGGGTACATAGTGGTATACAATTTTGATACAGAATACTTCAAAACGGCATGTTATTCTATTCTCCGTACTAGTTTGCACTGTACACTGTACAGATCATTACGGCATATAACATTACATTCCATAACATTATACTAAGCATATCCACTACATTCTTGTGTACACGTGTCTTCGCTATCGAACAAGTTCACATCTCCTGTGGGAACTGGACAACGCTCAGAATCCGTCGACCATCGCAGAACAGTGCACTTTCTAAACAATGTGTTATATGTGTATCTGAAAATAAATAAATAAGTAAGTAAGTTTGAAGACGGTAGAAAACTTTGTGATTGGACTCCGGAGGCACTACCGCCACTCTTAATTCTCTCTAATAACAGCTGTGTTCAGCGTTAAATATGTATATAGAGCGGTGCCACCATTTAGTAATGGTAATAGAGCGGATGACAAAATTTGGATGCTTTAATCAAACAAGTTATCCTAATAAATAATTTTCGTGCCGACATATTAAGACAGCTATTAAAGAGTAATTTATTTTTCACAACTTTCTCTGCACTGTCAAAACTAATCAACATAACTACAGGGATAAACTACGCCACCAGATTTTCTAGTATGTATTATCCTATTAGTTACAGCGATGTCAATTTTATAACTTACTTCTCGGTATGAGCTATCCGATCTTTTGAGGCATATTCTATGACGCAATGATTGTGTTTTATTGCCGTTTGACATGCTTCCGCAGACGCTAAAAACAAATAAAAACCAAAAAATATATGTTCGATGAACTCATATACCTATATACATAAACTAAAATTGCTGAAAAGAGCGGTAATGTACCTTATATCATAAATATGTTGAAATCCACCATGCGCCATATTACTCTCTGATAAAAAATGTGCATGTATCCGTATCTATTATGTTTTTCTTTTTAATTTTAGTTAATTACCTACCTGTTACGCAGGTATTAAAAATATATACAGGGTGAATTTTTTAAATAGGCCTTCAGGGACAAATCCGAAACTATAAGGATTAGCGAAATATGCTGAAAAGAGTTACGAGGCCGATTTTGATAAAAACTAAAACTGCATCATTCGTTTTTTAAAATATCTTTTTTGGGCATAAAAATATAAATTCTTGGAGAATAAAATGTTCGTTTTGAAACATTGAGCCAAAAAAATTGTTTATACGCGAAATGTTTAAATTGTTAAATGGCGGGAACTTAACTGCCAAAATAATATGAAAAAATATGTATTTTCCTAAAATTGAAGCTTTTCCTTTAGTTTGTCATTTATGATTACTTCCCAGATTTTGAACCTTATGAGCAACACTATCAGGTAGTGGAAAAATATAGAGGTGTATTTTTTTTAAATGAACTCGTTCGATTCCCGGCTAGGGAAAAAGTTATTTTAAAAAAGTAATGACGCAGTTTTAGTTTTTATCAAAATCGGCCTCATAACTCCTTTGAGCATTTTTCGCTAATCCTTATAGCTTCGGATTTGGCCCTGAAGGCCCGTTTGAAAAATTCACCCTGTATACATATATAGTTTCTTATGACAATAATTTAAATTTTCAGTCATTGAAGGAAACAATTTCTACATTAGTATATTTCGTTTATCTTATTTCGCCCAAAGAAATAATACAACAAATGTAAGTCAGTAATACTCACTTGCCTCGGATAGACGCAACGAGACCATTACCACAAAGATAAGGCAAGTAATGCGCAACATTTTAACGAAGATAACAGTTATCAATAATTAAATTTTACATGAAACTAACGTTTATTTATATATCGGATAATGTTAAATTATCTTAAATTGATTTATACGCATGAATATGTTGCAAATGTTCCGTCACTTTTTCAATTAAAAATTTCACAATGTAATTTTATTTTTGATCAATTAAAATTTTTACGTGTATTCGTTAGTAAAGAAATGCAACAAGTGCTAACCTTATGACAACTATACATAATATATAAAATATATTCCAAGTTGCTCGATGTACGTGCAAATTTTTAAGCAACCATGATTATTTTCTACTATACTCATGTGTTCTGTAATTAACGTGAACAAAATTTGGCTACATTCTAGTAGGTACATATAGTATTAAAAGATAGCAGAGCCCTTTGCAGTTCAACCTCTCAGGGGCAACCGCCACACCGCCTTTTGTACGTGAATGTATATTCTGCCTAAGAAGTTATAACAACAATATTAAGCGCTGCTGTTTATACACGCTTTATTAGCTTCACGTGTATGTTTGTCAGTGAGTAACTCCGTTTTTCAGTAGAAAGAGATCAACATACATCCTTATCTTACCCTGCATGTATGAAAGAATGACATACAGTACCGAAAGCTTTTTAGTTGATTTTATCATAAAAGCGTGTTTTTTAGTTTTTTGAATTATATTTATTATGCTTGAAGGGGCTCGAAGTTAGTCACGAGTAGTAAAATTATGGGCATTTTTATTGACTTCAAATAGGACTCTAATCCAATCTAGAGTTGATATCCTTGGGCGGCAGTTGTGTTGTTACCAGGTGGTTTGGACGCTTGATTCCGCCTTCAATAGAATAAAAACAATATTAAACGAAAAATCCCGTTATTTAAATATCATCTGTAAGAAATCGTAGGAAGAAAATCACTTATAAGTTGCCATATTATCCTTCAATTTTACATACATAACATATCTCGTTCGGATCACATTATTAAAATTACATTTTTCTAATACATGTTACCCAGAGGTCACGAGCGAACTTCTTTCAAATCTTATTTGTCATTCCAACTGCCCGAGGCTGTTTCTATCTAAGCCTTTGGGCTACAATCATATTCATAAAATATGTATTTGTAATACTCCTACATTATTTTCAGAACATATTTTACTGGGAGCAACCCTAGATTTTTTTGTTATCCTGAAAAGAATACTATCAAGTGGGATATAGTGTAATGGTATAGCTCTATGGAATGTTATATCTAGATATTGCCTGTGTTTAAATAATATAAAGTTTTCATAAAATCCGTCTAACGTTAATCACTATATTTGTTTAAACATTACGATCAAGTCTTACAAGATACATAGATTCTGCTATATTCGAGTACCTAGTAAGTATCTGCATATTATTATATACGTATTTCCTTGTCATTGTTTGTTCATGCGGTGTAATAATGGAAGTCATACTACATAGTTCGACTGGCGAGGTACTTACCATTGTCACACCGATTTCTGATGCAGCTCTTGCGTTTTGTTGGGAGGATGTGGATTCCGACTGATTTGCGTCTGTCGAATTTACGCTCCCCGATACAATTAGAGAAAACTTTTTTTGGTAAACACTTTCATAATATAATGCAAAATATTTGGGACCACAGATACGGGAAAGGGAACCGATGGCATAGCACAATGTGCGTAATGCCGATTCGCAACTAGCCGATTTTATTTTTTAGCTTGTCCATCGGAACAATCGGGATCGGGAGAAGTCCTGTTAAATTGTTTCAGCCGTTTCCAAGATAATTAGATTAGATTTACGGGCAGTCGAAGATAAAATATGTGATTTTATGTTTGGTATGGTGCCAATATTCAAGTGACCTTTACAAAACGACAGACAATTTAATTATTTTTATTTATGTGAATATGGCGGTAAATACCTTATTTTTTGGATTAAAAACAGAACAAACACACAGATAACTCTGAGTCAGGCTTATATGGTTAGTAAGCGAGTTACATAAAATTACGTCATACCGCAAGTATGATAAATAAATAATTTTAATATGAATTACTTTTAAATTATCCCAATGTTGCACCGTTTCTATTTATTATGTTCATGACGTGGCAGTTTGACAATAACCATAAAATTTCCAAAAGAGTATCGGGAAATTATAGTTCCTCAAAAGAGTAAAAGAACTATTTTTTCTTTCCCGACCTTTATATAAAGGAAAGTGCATGGTGATTGGTATTTGAAAATAAAAGCTCAATTGAATTGACATCTGTTATTTTATTGCATGTCAACTCTTTGCGCTGAATTATGCCTATCCCGAGCATTTTCTGTAAAAAGTGTCGTAGTCCTTGATGTTGTTCAGTCCCACGGGGATTGGGCAACTGGAGGACCATTTCATCATGTAACATTCCCTTGCGTCCCAGTTGTATTCATACCTAAGAATATTCCTGAGGTCCTGACCTGCGGTCAGCCACAGATGCGCCGCTACCCCTGAGGACTAAGCTGGAACGCCTCGGAAAAGTCTGTCTCCCTTGCCACACCCTTCAAACCGGAACACAGCAGCGCCTAGCACCGCTGTTATTAGGTAGAAATAGGTGTCGCGGTGGTGCCTCCGGAGTCGAACCTCAAAGAGTTCTACCACCTTCAATTTTTAAATATTTTTCAGTGTTTATTAAGTTCGCTGGTTACTCTCCCCGCCTCGCAAGAATTTACACACCTTATAAAACTTATTAAATAATTCTGATGCGTTCAGGTTCCGTCACTATGTTTTTCTTCAATGTTATAGCAAGTAATAATTTATTTCTTATCACATCAATGGATATGAAAACGATTTTCTATGGATAATATGTAGAATGTTGCGGTACATACCTAAATACCAAAATCTTTTAGGAGTCTGTCTAATCAACACAAAAAAATATTACCTAAAAAAAATAGTTATATTGATTTCAAAGTAAATAAAATATAATATTTATGTCGTGACTATAACCAGAGTTCTCTACGAGGCAGTACTTAGGTCCCGCTCTCACTTGACATACTTCAGGTGGTGCTAGAATATATAGCAATATTTACTTAGCAATATTAACACATAAAATAAAACCGGCACAAATCTAAATTAAAACATTTACACGAAACCAAAATAAATTAAACGAAAAGTGTGTTTGTTGGACATTTTATTACACCAAAATTTAAATTTGTTTCCTTTTTACACTGCCTTTGTAAATCAACGTAAATTAACGATAGATTCGGTATCGGTTTGGATTGGATGACGTTAAACTCTTCAGTTTTTCCATTGATAATTTGTGTTAATCGGCTGGGCAATCCATTTGATATCATCGATAGATATTGCATTGGTTCAATAACCGGGACTAGACCCGAAGCGATGCTACGCTTACTAGCGTTGGCTTGTTGGAGCGCGATGATTATCATCACAGCAAAGCACAGTACGCGTGGCATTTTGTAATGACATAAGTTAGGTATTGAGGAATAATTAAGTTTTAAATTTCATGTATATATGTTTGTTTTTAATCTAAAGCAAATTTTACACACACATCATACACGCTAATTATCTTTGTTACGTAAAAATTACTATTGAACTAATTTAAATAATGGCTTCGGTGCGAATGAAATTATTCCAAGAATTATTACATGTAGGAATATATTAAGGCTACTAAGGTATCGGTTTACCCCTCGATATCTTTTACAAAACCCTCCTCTATATGTAAGACTAGCTGACCCGGTACAAACCTTGTACCGTCTCAAAATCTATTTATCAAATATATTTCATATAAAATATAGCCTATGTTACTCGTGGATTATGTAGCTTTTGAATGGTAAAAGAATTTTTAAAATCGGTCTAGTAGTTTTTGGGCCTATTCATTAACAAACAAACAAAGTTTTCCTCTTTATAATATTAGTATAGAGAAGTGAATACTTATTATTGTTTATTAAATACGGTTTTGTTTTTTATGAGGTAGCCTTTGGAAGGGGACTAAATTGGCGGATACATACAAAAATGATTTACTTAAGTATGTAAAATGAAGTTTAGGCTTTGAAAAGAGGTATGAGAAACAATACAAATAATAGTTGAAATTAATATATTTAGATAGACAGACAGTGTCTTTTCTATATTGTATTTTGTAAATACGAGTAGGTACCTACATCTATGTAATGGTTGTAATACGATAAAATCAATTAACTGGATTGTATTTATTACTTGCTTCGGTTTAGCTATGCTCTTAATTTTGCAGTTTTAATTATTTATGTTAATATCCTGCTAGTGACATCTATGTATAGAATTATTTTGGGTAATATTCAGGAAGTAGTCGCCAATGTGAGTAGCACATAATTATAGATACCATTCAGTTATATTTTTTGGGAGTTATTTGTGTCGGGTAAGTCGAGAGCCGACGTACAGGTGCCATTACTGTAGCGATTTTCTCAATGAACCCAGTATACCCTGGGGTACTTATTAGGCAAGAGAGGAAGAAGCATCCTTCTAACCGCTTCGTCGCAGGCACAAGGGACACCTTCCGAAAGAATGCTGCTTTCGTTGAAAATCGTTGAGAAGCTAGCTTTGTTAGTATTGACAAGAAACTATCTTTTAAAAAAACTTAAATTTTCTAGTGACTGTAGCGGATTTTGCATTAAGGTCCGAAATCAATGTAAATTGTCCCTTTTTGATAAAACGTCTATTCAACTATATAAAATTATCACTTACATGATAGAATAAGACAAATAAATCACAGTAACATGTGAATTATATGTAATTAAGTTCGATTTGTTTTAATTTCGTGAAAATAAAATGTATTTCATTATACGTTACGTGAAATGTAAATAAAATATGATGCAATTGAAGTGGAAACTTTTAAAAATAAAAACTATACGTATTTTGTACTTATAAGATAGAGTGTTATATTAAAATTAACAAAAAAGAAGCTCCACCGGGACAGCTTTCGCTGCCGTGACCAGGATTCGAACCTGGGTTACTACGGCCACAACGTAGGGTCCTAACCACTAGACGATCACGGCTACCGGAGCGGGTGAAGGGGTCAATGAAAACGCTCTACATAATGGAGAGTTGCAATACTTTCACTTTATTATCTGCGTAAGCGCCTATCGACCACAACCTCAGATGATTCAATTCATTATGATGGATGGAAATAATGTTTACAAAAAGAAATAATATCGAGTTTCACATATGTGCAATAAATTCTAGCTCCAGTTTTCAGGGAAAATCACCTATGACACCCGGAAAGAATTACTTATGAGTTGCGTTATTACAGTTTTGTTTTTCTGTAAGTTACATAAAACAATTAGTTACGTAAAACAATTAGTTTCAAAAATAACATAAGTTGATAAACATATTATTTACAGAAGCAACGACAATTTTAATGTAACTTTCTGGAAGCATTTCCTCTCAAAGTACAGGTACTATTTTGATAACTATCACGTAGAGTTTTGTTACATAATGTTTTCTTTTACCTCAAGAAGAGTGTAAAAAAATAATATCAAGTTCATATCAGTTTAGTTTATTTTTGTAATATTCCTAGTTATTTTATAAACATTTGAAATTGCGCCTGGCGAGTGTGCAACTGAAAAATTCGGGGCGGAAAAAAACAAAAAATGGGTTCGTTAATGAGCGCCACCGGTATAAATTATTGACCAAAACGCTACAATACGCTGTTTCGTTTAAACGTTTTTTTCATGCAGTATTTAAGGATAAACGGGCACACATTTTAGCGTATGGTAGACTGTTATTGCCATCCCAAATATCCATTTTACGTAAAGGCCACTTGCCCGAGGCACCGCTCACATTACCAAGTTATAGATGCCCTTTCTAAATTTCATTATTCTAAGGAATTGTAAATTTAACTTCGTGAGACTCAGAAGTATATTAAGACTTAGAAAATTATAAAATATTATAAATCCGAAAGTAACTCTGTCTGTCTGGTTGTCTCTTCTTCACGCCTAAACCACTGAACCGATTTTAATAAAATTTTGTACAAAGATAGTCTGAAACCCGAGAAAGGGCATAGGATATTTTTTTATCCCGGAAATCCCACGGGAACTAGGGATGGCAATCTAAGATCGATTAATCGGAGAATCGATCTTTTGGACCAACAAAATCGATTATTTTAATCGATATTAGTAAGGATTGAATCGTAAACTATGCATTTGATCAAGTAATGATCTTTAGCAAAGTTGTTGTCCATGAGCCCACGAAGGTTCCAGAGTTGGTACAACCATATTTTGCCAGATGGCGCCACTGTCATTCCAATGAATTTTCAGTTTTATGTCTGTTAGTATGTCATATTATTTTCTTTTAAACGCGGGCGAAGCCGCGGGTAAAAACTAGTATCTATATAATTTCGTAAAATATGTTGACTTTATTACCGCTATGTATATATAAGATATATTTATTTATTTTCTTAGATATTCTATTCAGTTCGTGAAGGTTTAAAATAACAAAAACCTGTCACGTTATTCTAAATTTTAATAAAATTATATGTCAAGGTTTAATAACTTGTCAACAGCTACACTCCCGTAGTAAAACGTTTACGACGCTTAGAACCCAAGCCTTCTTATGGCGTCTATCAACTTTATGAAACTCATTTAATTTTACTCCTCTATTACTTTAAAGTTAATGGATATAATTATTAACGTTTAATTATTATCAGTATCACTCATAGGTATATTTTTACAATGTAACAAATTTTGTACACTGTACTTAAAATATTTTTTAAATATTAATTTGTGTATTTACGAATATAATCACTAACAATTCTTAAAATTGACCAGTTTGACAATATTGAAAAAAATATATCAAAATTATAAAACGAAATATGCATCTTCCCATAGAGATAAATAACATTGTAATTTTGGACAAGAAAAATGTATCTACTTATTATTTATTAGAAAATAAGACAGGAAAAAAAGTAGTGACTTCTACTTTTTTCCTAAGGTAAATCAAAATGAAGGAATCCTTAAGCCAATTACCAACTTAAACAATATGCATCAATTTAGTTTCAATTAATGTGTATGAAAAACTGCAAAAAAAAAAACACATTAAGGCATAAAAAAATATTGGACTGTTTTATAGATATGAATAATTGTGTAATCACGTGCATGTTTATATAAAAACCAAAAAAAGAAGCTCCGCCGAGACAGCTTTCGCTGCCGTGACCAGGATTCGAACCTGGGTTACTACGGCCACAACGTAGGGTCCTAACCACTAGACGATCACGGCTATCGAAGCACTGATTACCGAAGTGTAAATATTGATCATACTCAATATAATGATGCAATGAATCTACTAAATTAGAAAATTGGTTTATGCTTCAGTGAACTTGCATTTTCGTGCAAGTGCATCGTGCAAGTTCTCTTGTCATCCAAATGCGCTATCAAATTTTATATATGACATTCATAGATTTCGCTACATTGATTTAGCAAAGTAGATCAAATTTAAAACAGTTTTTGTTTAAAACAAGAAGATGTATATTTAAAATAATCTATATTGAACGTCGTTTGGCCGATTGCCATGAAATGGAATACTTTGATATTTTTCAAAGTTTTTACGCCGATGAAGGGTAAGGTTTTCATTAGGGGTCGCAATCCGGTATTCGAGATTCCGAAAATACCGGGATACCGGGCCAAATTTAGGTCTTATTAATACCGGTTTTAATTTCACAAAAACCGGGATATTCGGTATTTTCGGTTTTTAGTAAAATAAAACAAAATAAAGTTATAGTCATATAAATTGACTCCAATGGACTCTGGCACAATGCAAAAGTACATATTAAACAAGCGTTACAATCGACACAACCTATGAAAATCAACAAACATCAGCATTGGATGTCAGGTGAGACTTGGCGTATTGTACCTATATTGCTTCGTCGGAGAGCTAAAGAAAAGGTTCGATTTGAAATAAAAGATCTCTTAAAAAATCCGATGTATAACCCATCAATTTAAATCCAGAACATGCTATTGAGGATTCTGATGGTGTGTTTGTTACCGAAATTAAGGAAATCGTCAATGTATGGCAAAATACTTCATATCACTTTTCTCTAATAGTCGACCTTATACACAACATATGCCAAAAAATGATATACAAAAAGAACCATCTATGTATATTCAAATATGAAGTACGCGCTGCTATTTAACTTATTAAAACGCGACAAAGAAATTAATATAGATGATACTCCTATTGAAGTGTTTCGATCAATCGATGAACTCGAGGTTGACATGTTGCATACCATATGTAATCGCGTCTGGGAAAATGGACAGTGACCACGACACTGGGCCCACACTATTTTCATTACACTTCATACAAAAGGGTCGACAAGGAAGTGCAGTAACTATAGTTTTATGCTTTATTTCTTGAGTGTATCACAATAAAAGAAACATTTAGAGGAAGATGATATATTTTCAAAATATTTTATAACAATGGCAATTATGACAATAGGCGTCAAAAAACAACCCGCCAACACGATCTTCGCTTTAACAAGATCTGCTGTCGATAGGCTTGATAAGATTTGAAGGAACCGCAACATATCAAAAAACACCAAGACAGACCAATATGGTTGTCGCAAGGGCCGATCAGCTGGTTATCTTCTTGTGTACCTCATTCACCTTTGGGAACAAGCTGTTGAGAGCGACGGGAAGGCATTGGCCGTAAGCCTGGACATCGCTAAGGCCTTTGACCGGCTCTGGCATAGGGTCCTTCTCGCGAAGTTACCATCTTAAGGTCTTCCCGAGAGGTTGTGCACATAGACAGCCAGCTTTCTGTCTGAGCGGCATATTAAGGTCGTAGTTGACGGGTGCTGCTCAGACACGGAGCTCATCAACGCTGGCGTGCCCCAAGGGTCTGTATTATCTCCCACGCTTTTTATTCTGCATATTAATGATTTGCTGCTATTAACCGGTGGCATTCATTGCTATGCAGATCATAGCACGGGAGATGGTATGTACACAGGCCGTGCGGACACCTCTCGGACATTCGTGGAAGAAAGCAGAATCCGACTTGTGTCTGAAATCGAGAACTCTCTGGAGGAGGTCTTGGAATGGGGTTGTCTTACCCTTGTTGAGTTCAAGCCCATGAAGACACAAGTCTGCGCGTTTACCGCTAAAAAGCCCCATTCGTATAGAGCGCCTAAGTTCCAAAGTACCCCGCTCACCATTGGTAAAAGTGTAGGGATTCTGGGAGTTGACATCTCGTGCGACGTGCAGTATCGGAGTCATTTGGAAGTTAAAGCCAAGTTGGCTTCAAAGAAACTGGGCGTCCTGAACAGAGCCAAGGAGTACTTCACTGGGGGCCAACTCTTTCTGCTTTATGAAGCGCAAGTGAGGCCCCACATGGAGTACTGCTCGCATCTCTGGGCAGGGGCACCACAATACCAGCTTAACCCACTTGACTCCGTACGGAAACGCGCGGTGTGAATCGTCGATGACCCAGCGATCTCTGATCGGTTAGAACCCTTAAGCCTGCGGAGGGACATAGGTTCCCTCTGCGAGTTCTACCGACTTTACAATGGTGAGTGTTCTGAGGAACTGTTTGATCTGGTGCCTAAGCCGGCTTTCCTTCATCGCACCTCTCGCCGAAGGATGAAGTTCCATCCACATCAACTGGACCCGTGGCGGTCCTCCACGGTTCGGTTTGATCGTTCATTTTTGCCGCGTACGTGCAAATTGTGGAATGAACTTTCTCCTGAGGTATTCCCTCAGGACTATGACATGGGGCTCTTCAAGAGGGGTGTAAAAATAGCTCTCCTTCAAAGCCGGCACAGTGTTCCCTCGTCGAGTGTTGCCGCAAGGCCAGCATAGAAGGCGGTGGCGAAGGATCGCAATAGCGTCTGTTCAAGGCAGCTGTGGATGACTGACCAGTGTCAAGAGTGCACGACTACAGAGATATTTTTTTCCAGCTTTCCACATATATTTTTATATAAAATCATTTATTGATGAATTCGGAACTCATAACGTCGTTAATAAATCATAAACTTCTGTAATTATCTTGGTATTAAGTAATAGGACCTATTTTTCTTCGGAATTCCACTAAATTAACATTACATAGTAAAATACTTAATAAAAATTAGTAACTTTATCTTAATCTCGAAAATATCGAAAAAACCGGAATACCGGGATTTGTCTGGGATCAGTACCGAAAATACCGGTTTTGCTTAGATGGTCCGGTATTGCGACCCCTAGTTTTCATGGAATACTGACTTTCACAAGTAATTTTATTTTACAACATATAATTCATACGCAAGTAAATGCACTTCGTATCGAATTTGAACGCTGTTTGTGTGAAGGTACTGAATATGGCGCAGTTTCTCAACTAACTTGTCAAGTAAAAGTTTGGACAGTAACTGTCGCAACGGCGCGGCTGCAGTTGGCTGAAATCGATTAACATTTATAGGGTCTTCAGTTTCAATATCTTTGTAATAGTGAAACATGTCTCAGAATGACATACGAGAAAGTTCTTGATTGTTTTCAAGGGAATTTAAAATTATGGTCGTCTGTCTTACTTTTTATTACAATAAAAATGTTTTTATATTGTAAGAAAGTGTTTTATTATTTTTTTAATTAAGTATTTGAAAAAATATTAATGTACATACTTCATAATTATATATTCGAGTACAATATAGAATTGACAACGAGAGTGACGGTCGCATCTCAGTTATCGCAGATATGACGTCATAATAATATATTTAATATATCTGGAGGCACGGCAGTGCCTCCGCCAAGTCGAGCCAAAGCCAAAAAAAGCGGCACGGCCGTAGCATACTTTTCTCGAAGCAATTCGGCCCATTTTCGACCCCCTGTAACTTCGTTGCATATGAAGCTAGAAGCTTGAATTTTCAGGAGCCAAGCAAGCATTGTGTAGACACGGTATATTTCAAATTTCATTAAATTTGAACCAGTAGTTTAAGAATTACAAGTAGTCAAAGTTCGTAATTTTGTCACTCACTCACTGACTGACTGACCGATCATCAAAACTTTAAGGCACTTCTAGCAGACATAGAAGGTTGAAATTGAGAATACAATTAGTGTTTAGTATATAACTCATGGGAAAACTAAAATATTTTGCAATTTCTGTCCAGTTATCTAGATACACCAACTACATTAAATAACTTTGTATCCTATATAAGTTATATAGGATGACAAAGTTACATTTGCCGTTAATGAATCTGTGTTTCTGTCCGCGAAATGTAAGAGTAGTAGGGGAGCCGATGATGTTAAATGGGTAGAAACTCGAGCGCCGATAGGTCCTATACGATTGTGTAGATTACACGTTAGAGTGAAGAAAAGGTTGTGTGATATTTTTCGATTCACCGTGGGAATAGTGTCTAGATGATTCGAAAGATGTTAAAAGCAGAGTCAGACATACTCAAGGCGCGGCAGGTTAGTGATAGAGTATATATCTCTGATGCCGGAAATATGTTTATCTGCTGGTTTGGGATAGTCATACGAGAGGTAAAAATGGAAAAAAAAGTAACCAGCGCATTAGATTTTCAAAGGGGATATGAAGCTACCTCAGATGAGTCGCCCATTCGAAAAACTGACGATTCGATTCGAAAGACTGTCAGTGACTCTTCGAAGATTATTATACAGGATAAGATTATTATACAGGAAATACCAACTGATGTTTTACTTATCATAACCCTTCATCTGACGATTTAGTGGAGGGGTTTTCTATACTGACGATTTGAAAAAAAAATAGAATGAGAATGTATGAAGAATAATGTATTTTCCATAAAATTTGCCTTTTCCTTTAGTTTGTTATACACCATTACTTTCCAGGGATCCAAGCTAATAAATGGCGCTATCAGATAGTGCATATTTTCTAGCATTATTTCCTTTATATTAAAAAAATTACCGCACTCGAGTATGTCCAGGTATAGATTTTTTTGCAACCTTATTACTCCCTAACGCCGCCCTCAAATCATCAGATTATAAATTTATTGTTTTCAGAATGTAATTAAGCTACTATAGATAATACATTTTTTTATTAATAGTCTGATGGACTTCCCTGGTTGAACCCCCCAAATGGATAGTTTAAGATACTCTATAGGATGTAAGGTATCTCCCATATCTTAATCTGCCGCGTTCGAGTCACTCTCGAAATCCCGTCTTGGGCTCCCCTACTATTATAGGCGACGTCAATTGTTTTTATTCTCGAGACAAAAGACGTTTTCAATTCCAACTTCAATTTAAATTCAATTCAAATAATGGGTGAAGTGCGAATCGAACTCGTACACTGAGGGTTCCGTACCACAAAAACATTTGTTTATTTTATTTTTATTTTTACTAATTGATATTATAGCAGCCATATAATGCATTGTGAACATTTCAACTGTAACATCTATTACGGTTCAATAGATAAAATGAAAAACGCCAAAAAATAGCAGGTCCTTATATATTTGTCCCTGTAGTTCCTGGACTAAAAAAGGGCTTCGATATCCCGTGCCTGTCGTAAAAAGCGACTAAAAGGGGGCTTCCGGAGTTGGGAGTGGCAAGAGGGAGCTCGAACCGTCCAATAAGTGTCCGCGGGAAGGACGGCGGTATGTGTAGTCGCATACCGTCGTGAACAAAGTGTTTGAAGGTGATAGAACCCTTTGTGGTTCGACTCCGGTGGCACCAACGCCACACCTATTTCTACCTAATAACAGCAGTGTTAGGAGTTGCTGTGTTCCGGTTGAAGGGTGTGGTAAGGGAGACAGACTTTTCCGAGGCGTTTCAGCTTAGTCCTCAGGGGTAGCGGCGCATCCGTGGCCGACCTCAGGTAGGAATATTTTATCTTATCTGGGGTTGATTACAGATGTCCATGGGCGGCAGTAGCCACTTACCATCAGGTGGACTGCATGCTCGTCTGCTACTCTTACATTATAAAAAAAAAAAAAACACCGGATAGTTTAGGAGGAGCGAAAACTGTTCTCCCAACGCAGAGCTCGATCGAGGCATCGCGCTTAGAGGACTTCGGTTGCGTTCAGTCGGAGATCCCGGAGTTCTCCGACAAACGTTGAGGACGGCCACCGAAGGATTTTAGTGCGGCTAAAGTCCCACATAACCCGGCGTCACTCCCACGTCGTTGAGTACCTTTTGAAGGTTTCCTCCTCTTCATAAAGAAAAAGAAGGTCTTTGTATGGCAACTCTCCTTTATTTGAAAGTTTTTCTTTTTACTTTTATTACTTGTTGTTAAAGCGGCCACCATTATAAATATGCCGTAAAAAAATTTAAGTTTCTATCTATTAAGGATCCAGAAATAGAGCTCTATGTCAGACAGACAAACGGACAGCTTAGAAATAGGGTTCCGTTTTTACTCTTTGGGTATGGAACCCTAAAAAGTTATATAATATCAAAAACATTCCGAATTTCTGACAAATGTCATAAGAAGAAAACTAGATGTTACGGCTAATGTGCCTAAATCAGTTAAAACGCAGATTAGCTTGTCCATTACCTAAAGTACAAAACGAAGATTGTATCAATTTTTACCCCTTGACGTCGACCCATGCATGCTATGATGCGTCGTCGTGTCATGAATTTACGACAAACTTTGTATATTTTCACGAAACAATATCGCTTTGCGGCACGATGTCGCTATGTATCACACTACGTCGTCGTGTCGTAAAAAGGCATGTGTTTTAGTCCTAAGAACAAGTCTGAAAAGATGTTTCAAATTTTAACTACATAGTTAATCTGCATATTTTCTAGCTAATCTTAAGACTGCCTAGTTAATGTGTATGCTAACGTATTCTACAATCTAACGGCAACATACACAAAATACAATAACTGTCGTGAGGTAAAGCAACTGTCACCGTATTATAAAATAATAATAAGTTTGTTTCCAAGGAAACAAGTGTTTAGGCAAATTTCGGCCTTATTGCGCATAAATAAATGTCTATGAAAATAAGCTTACATATAAAAATTTACAATGTTCACAATGGAAAATCCCTAATAACTTCTAAAAGGATTACCCTAATTACACAATTCCTTTTGCCCTATCCGTTTTAGACCTAAACCTACCAAATGGCATTAAAGACAAACCAATATATATACGAACAAAAAATCATGTTTTCAACTTACGTAATATTAGGTACCTAACATTTCAACGCAATATTACAAAAATTTAGTTATATTCATTTCAAGTGATTCGAAATAGGAAACTGTTATATAAATCGAGCTTAGATAGCCACTTTATAACATATTCTTGCCATGATCACCAAAAATATCAGCTCCTAGTGGCTTGATAATTGATAGCTATAAAAAAAACGAAAATCCACAGTTTAATGTTGAATTTAAACAACCGTCCATTGCACAATTAGGGTATTTTTTTGCTCCATTGCTTGCACAAAACAGTTACAAATGCGTGTAAAAATGAACTGACGAGTCGAGTCGAGTCCCCCCGAGATAACTAGTCGGTAAGTGGTGTCTATGTGTGCGTTACTCCAGCCCACTTTGTATGAAGATTGACTTCTGTTAGTTTTTATTTTGTGGTAATACCTACCCGGAAAAAACGTGGAAACTATTATAAGAAACCTTTTTAATATAAATTATTTGTAATCTATAATAGCTATATATAAAATTATATTGTACGGTGAGTTAAGTTTTAAATAGAAGTGAATAAAAATATAGTCTAGCTGAAAATATGTATTATTAATATACTCTGCAAATAATAATTCTAAAAATAACTACAGTTGAATGCAAAAGACAAATGCAGACTAATAATTTTAGTATGAATTTGTTAGCGGTGAGTAAACTTATTGAAAAAGGATTTACTGTTAATTTCTTGAAAAACGGTTGCACTATTAGTAACTCTATGGATAACATCATCGCAACTGGCCACAACGTACATGGTATATATAAATTTAAACAATTTGTCAAATCACCGATATGATATTTGACAATGTCAAATAAATATTGGCATAGAAGACTAGCCCATATTAATCCGGAATATAAGAATATTATGACCGGGCTTGATGATGTGAACATTACGACGGATATGACGACTAGTAAGAAACCATTTCCAAACCTCTGAACGCGAACGAACGATATACTGGAGATCGTACATACAGATTCATGTGGTCCCATGGAAGCTACTTCACTCAACGGTTCAAGGTACATGTTATTATTTATCGACTATTATTCACGAATGACACATGTTTATTTTCTCAAATATAAGAGTGAGTATTTACGAAATTTCAAAAATATAAAGTGTTGAAATGGGAACTAGCAAGTCGAACAAATGTAGGTATGAGATCAGATGGATGAACGAAATTTTGTAATAGAGCTTTCAATATTTTCTTATCAACAAATGGAATTCTACATCAGAAGGCGATGCTATATACCCCTAAACAAATTGTTGTGGTTGAAACAGCTAACAGAACTATTATTGTAAATGCGAGAAGTTTAAAACGAATGTTATCATTATTAAATAAACATTTCATTTAATTTCATTTCAGAAGTCAGAAGTATATTATAAATTGAACCGAATTTGAGCAAGAGCAGTAAATACTGTGGTTTATATAAAAAACCGGAGTCCGACGAAGTCAGTGAAAGATTACCAATGATTTTTGTCGGATATTCAGAAGAAAGTAAGGGATGTCGATTATTTAATACGAAGACACGTTAAATCACTATAAATAAATAAATAAATAAATCACAATCAGTAGAGATGTTTTTTCCTGAGGACAATGGGAATAATTTCAGTTGTCAAAATAGTAACTTTTTTTGATTTAATTTATTGTCATGTTCGAATGAAAGTGATGATGAATGGCAAGATTATTTACATAACTACAAAGACTAACTACAAAAATTTAATTGGCTTTAAAAAATCTGTTGTTGAGATTCAACTAGTAGAAGGTACCGGAAAGGAAAAGAGTAGAAATATCTACAAAAAGGAATGAGATGCCATCAAAAACAATGCTTGTAAAAAGATCCAAGTCTCGCCATTCAGTTCTTCTACCGTAAAAAGTTTTGAGATCTATGTAAAACCAAGCCGGTAAATGTATGCAGTCCCTACTTAAGGGACCTTCTGTCTTAAGGTATTATCTCACTATCTAACCTAACAACATCTCATGGGACCATACCAATATTAAAAATCTTTTATGTTCTAAATAAATCGACGTGGCAATCGTACTAATGTTACCTGTGTGATGCGATATGATAAGATGAAAACACAATGTGACTTGCAGTACGATTGCCACGTTAATTTATTTAGAACATAAAAGATTTTTAATATTGGTATGGTCCCATGAGATGTTGTTAGGTTAGATAGTGAGATAATACCTTAAGACAGAAGGTCCCTTAAGTAGGGACTGCATACATTTACCGGCTTGGTTTTACATAGATCTCAAAACTTTTTACGGTAGAAGAACTGAATGGCGAGACTTGGATCTTTTTACAAGCATTGTTTTTGATGGCATTAATATATTTTCTATAATAATTAAATGACTAATCATGTATTATTCTTCAGAAGAATATACATTTGAAATACTGTTAATATAAAGCTTTACAGATTATCTTTATCGTAACTTCATCGGCTTAGTTTCTAAATTGTTAAAAGAATAAAAGAAAAATTGGTACTAAAATATACCTACATGAATCAGCGCGTGTAATTCAGCTCTTTCAGAAATCAAGCCAGTTAAGTCGTACCAAAGTGACAGGCTCCCCGCAAGTGGAGAGAATTTGTAATATCAAAGGCATTATATCCTCCATCTTCCCCGAATCACGTGCTTTTAACGCCTCGAACCCTCTTCACGGGAATTTATCGCTGACCCTTCAGGACTCCATGTATTTTATCTAGTTACTTTATCAACTCGGTACACCGAAAAAATATGTGCTATTTATTAAGCCTTTGATCAGTAAAGATACTTCACCGCCTTGAAATTGAATGAAGCCCCAAAAGGCTGTTTTGTCACTTATAGATAGTTTTGAATTCTTGACAAGTAAAAAACATTTTTCGAGAAAACTTATGAATAAATAACTGAATTTTGCGTAATTTACGTAATAAATAAATATTTCAAATATTTTAGGGACATCTTAGCACGGAGACGTGGAAAATTTTTCTACGCAACTATTTTAATTCTCAAAACAAACAAGATAATATAACCGACAGTATCTTGTTAGGAGTGAGTAATCTTTACTAATCTATGTTAATAATAATAATGTTAGTTAATAAGTAATTATAATATTGATGTATATTGTCTTAAATTATGTTGTAATTCTTATTAACATAATAATTCTCATATTTCATAGTAAATATAAGTAAAAGTATATTATATATGAAGTTATTAATTATGTTGTGTCAATCATGTAATTAAAAAAAATATTAATCGACAATTTACAGAAGTAAGTTAAGTTGAAATTGCAATGAAGTACTAGAAACTTGAGTAAACTGGTTAATTCCGATACTATGTTATGTAATGTTAAATCAGTTAACAATTTATATGTTAAATTCGCAAGTTCCATCAGTCAGAACATCCCAAATTTTAAAATTACTGACCTTTTCTGATGTTAGTGGTTCAGAAGTATGGAAACAACATTCATGAACTGATCAAAGCGCATAATTTTGTAATCTGTATTCATCATGGATCTACTTACATAAGCTTTATCACGATACTATCCAAATATGCACACAAAATTACAGGTGAGGCACTTCAGACTGTTTTAGCACTGAATACAGAACTGAACTATTGATCGATTGAATACTATTTCGAGCGCATTATATTATTATTATTCCAGTTACATGGGGAATTTTTATTTCTTTTTTTTTACTGAACAATAAACTAACAGTGTTTAAAAATATTTCTTTTCTTGGTCCTGGATTCTTGTGTTTCGACCTCCTAAATTCAGTTAACACTAGTATCATAGATGTATCTTATTAAATAATTTTGGACACTAAGTAAAAGAGCCCTATAATAATATCTACTACTATTACTTTAGAATTACTTATATAGATATGTACCAGGTACCTACACTATAATCAAATCAAATCAATACTCTTTATTGTACCCAATAAAAGTAAATACATATAAACATAAATAACTAAACTAACAAATAATACAAAAGGCAGTCTTATGGCTGACCAGTGATCTCTTCCAGATAACCTTTAGGCGAGGAGTTATAGTAGGGATAAATAGAAAAATAGATAGGAAATTGGTGAATAAATTACCAGTATTTTGAATCTTAAACTTCAACAGGTGTTCGTCTCACTATGGATTAAGTCCAGTGGCTGCGCGCTCAAATCCTCCTTTCCATTCTATAATCTGTGGAAATAGGTCAACGCTTACTTAATTTCTTACCTGTTCGATGTGCTTATCTGTTGGAAGGATGTATCCGCAGATCTTGAAATTGGAACGTCGACGCGACGTTGAATTATATCTCTAAAAATATGTTGTCAGAATTCCCTATTTTTTCTTTTCCTTAAATTTCTAACCACACTAAAAATAATTTCACTATAAGGTATCGCCCTCATATAAGTACTACTAATAAACTAGAAGTTTCCATTATTTGTTCATTTAGTTTTATCTTTCTTAAAATATAGGAATGAAAGACATATATAATTTAATTACTATTACTAAGTATGTTTCAAGTCACTGTAAAATCTTAATAATATACCTACCATATTAATATACCACCAACAGTATTAATTTGGAAACATTATTTCTTTTCTTTGTTCAATTCTATAATACGATGTAATAATCCACATGAATAAATGTACGGAGATGTTATTTGGAACAAAAAATAACAAGGTTTTGTGTCTTCCGGCCCGTCACATATTCCCCGCCTGTAATATATCACAGAAGGCAAAGGCTTTTCTCGTGACTTCGTATATATGATAACGTAACCCACAATAATAAGAGAAATTGTCATTTGTCATAAAAGGAAAGTATATAGATAGGATTTATCAGAAACTAGTTTTTGCCCGCGGCATCGCTCGCGTTTAAAAGAAAATAATATAACATACTAACATACATAAAACTGAAAATTCGTACCTTCTACTTTGCTAAAGATCATCACTTGATCAAACGCATAGTGATTCAATCCTTACTAATATCGATTAAAATAATCGATGTTTTGGGTCCAAATCGAGTCTCCGATTAATCGATCTTAGATCGCTATCCCTATTTCCCGTGGGATTTCCGAGATAAAAACTATCCTATGCCCTTTGTCGGGTCTCAGTCTATCTTTGTACAGAATTTCATTAACATCGGTTCAGTGGTTTAGGCTTGAAGAAGAGACAACCAGACAGACAGACAGACAGACAGAGTTACTTTCGGATTTATAATATTAGTTTATAATATTAGTAAGGATAAGGATAATGGAATCTCAATACTCAATACGTCGTGGTTCGACTGTGATGGTACCACTGTCACATCTTGTAGCAGCAATGTAAAGCTGTCGTAATATATGTGTGATATATATTTTAATGTATGTTATATTTTAAGGTCGTGGTAAGGAAATAATACTGGCATGTGAGGTGTTCCAATTTATTCCAGATGCGGAAGTTACCCATTTATGATTGCGTCCAGTAATAAAACATATGAATGTAGAGACTAGATTATGTATTCCATGATAAATCATTGTTAAAAACTTTCTTCAATATATTATGTGCGCATGGCCGTATTTATCTATTGATAATTTATATTCCTGTTCCTTCCGTCACATAAGGAAAACAAACTATGTATGCAAGTATTGAGGTATACACAGGATAATCGATTGAGCTACAATATTGGTCCGTGAGCTCAACCAGTATATATAAATTTATTCAGGATAGCTGGTAAAATGTATTCAGGCTCACATAGGGCTACTGAAGTGGAGATCCTGTCAATAAAGAGATCTATCAAAAGATTTTGAACATCATTTTATCATAAAATATATTGGTCTCTACTTTGTCATGTCAGCAGCAATTTTGCAGCTACCAGAGCGGAAATTTTATGACGACCTCCTTGCTTCCTATTTCCATACGAACTTTAATGTCATACCAGCTAAATGACCTCAAAAAATATTAATAGAGTCATTAGCATTTTTGAGTATATTTACTTTTGTACTTATTTGTATCTTTATCGAATAGGCTGTTGAATCCAGTCCCTGTAGTTTCGGGACCAGAATAGGGCTACGGTATCACCTGCCTGTCGTAAGAGGCGACTAAAAGGGGGCTTCCGGGGTTGCGGGCGGCAAGAGTGGGTAGCTCGAACCGCCCGGTAAGCGACCCCGGGAAGGGCGGCGGTATGTGTGGTCGCATACCGTCGTACGCACCAGACGGTGTGGCGAGCGTCAAGCTCACCTGGGCAGAGCCCGACGGGGCAACGCGCTAAGAGGACTCCGGTTGCGTTCCTTTGGAGATCCCGGAGCCCTCTACGCAGCGCCGAGGACGGCCACCGGGGGGGTTTTAGTGCGGTAAAAATCCCACATAACCCTGCGCCGCTCCCACGGCGCCGGGTACCTTTTGAAGGTTTCCCCCTCGTAAACAAAAAGAAAAAAAAAAAGGCTGTTGAATCCAAAACGTTGGGTGCTGATCAACGTTAGATGGATGATTTTGTCAGACTTGGTTGTTTATAAGTCTGTTATAATTATTAATTTTATTAAATTGATAAAGGTTATTCTAAAGTTTCTAAAGTTACAAGTACAATGATTTCAATAGTAAACGAAGATGAAAGTAAGAGATAAGATGTCTAATGTCGCGAAGTAACATCACTACCTTCGTCAAGTTGCGGGAAGGTATCGAGTTTCCGATCTGAATTACTGATGATGTTTAAAGTTATTCTCTGGGGAAACATGAATTTTACATGAATAGGAGTTTTGTTTGTAGTTAAGTCTACTTGATCTTGTCACAAACTATTCTAACTGTCAGCCGCAACACCAAGGTGGTAGAAGCCTCTGTGGTTCGACTTCGGCAACAATGCCACACCTATTTCTGCTTTAATAACAGCAGTGGTAAGCGCTGCTATGTTCTGGTTTGAAGGGTGTAGTAAGGGTGACATACTTTTTCGAGGCATTCCAGGTTAGGGGTAGAGGCGCATTTGTTGCCTCAGATGGGCATATATTCTTGTTTCGGGTTGTTTCCATAGAACGTTGATTTTTATTCAGTAATTAATTTCTGTCTTATCGCAACAGTATTAGGCGATAGTGTATTTTGGTGTAAAGGATGGTAAGAGACAGACTTCTATTCGACACTCTCCTATTATTTCTCAGATGTACTGCGATCTACCGAAAAATTCGATCGAAAAAATCAAGCCGTTAAAATATTCTCTTATTTAAGTCTCGTTTGTTTAGTTAGGATAATACACTATTATAGTTTTCTTAAAGTTTAATATCAACATTTATATTTTTCGATGTATAAAATTTCTACAATGAAATTATTTTAGAAATTCTTTAAACATTATTGCAAAATTTACATTTAGTGAATACATCGTTTATCCCCGATATTGCTTTTCTTCTGACTGTACATTTTGCAGTAAAATTATTAAGTTGCTTGGTTCACATTATTATGGAAGAAGAAATTTATATCAAATTATAATAATTTGATCATATATATAAGTCTAATGCTCATTAATGATAAATCAGTATTAATAAATTTTCGCTTATGAAAGTTTTAAATTCGATTGTTTGCCAAATTTCGAATTGTGCTTAAGTTTTAATATTATTAACGGTCACAAGTGACACTGCCACTGTGTCTGATGTCACTTTTATATCGAAATAAAGGCTGATAATAAAACGAACACAAGTGTTTCATACACTTTATTGCTTCACGGATATTAATCTCCATAAAATCTCAAACAATCACGTTTATAACGACGAAACGAAAGCGCTCCCGCAAGCGCGCTTAGACTATACGAGGCACTGAGAGACAGGAATCACAGATCGACAGAGCTTATGCACAAAACATACTCGCGAATAATTTGCCGAATCACTTGCCGAATAATGGTGAATATGTAAAACCACATTTGAATACTGACTCATAACCGACTCTACATACATATAATCGCGCTTGTTCGTTGTTAGTCGGTTGTAAATAACCTACTCGTGCGTATTCGGTGCTAGCTTCGTTGTTCGTCCATTCCACGCAAGTTTTGTGGCGCGAATATCTGTATGACTATATCTGTGTGCGTCGTCTACAAACTCGGCACCATTCGGCAAGTTACTCAGATTGTTCGCTAGTATCTTCTTGCATAAATGTTACATTAGAAGATAGACGGACATCAATATAGAAAGCTGGAGGGGGGCGGGCGCGGGGAGGGCGCGGGGGCGCGCGAGGCGCGGGTGGAAGGCGCCGAGCGCCGCCTCGTTAGTCGAGGACGGGCGCTCCTCGCGCACGCGCAGCTGCGGGATGCGCCACGCCGCGCACGCCGCCGTCAGCGCGTGCCGGTTCAGCGCCCAGTACGCCGCCGCGTTCAGCGCCGAGTGCGCGTGCCCCAGCAGCAGCGCGAACTGCGCCACCGCCGCCGGCGCGTGCAGCCCGAACGCGCCGCAGATCACGATGCCCGCGTGCGGACACCAGCACAGCGCAAAGATCGCCGCGATCCCGATTAGCACGTTGCCGAGACGACGCCGCGAGCGTAGCGTTGACGTCTGCGGCTGCGGGCCCAGTAAACTCGGCTGTAGTTTCTTGGATCGTACGTCGCCAACGTCGACAGCGTCACGCCGCTCTCGGGGCCCGACGCCGGCGACGATTATGACGTGTGTGGGTCGTCGGATCAACGGCACCGGGAGAGGTAGCTCTCCGTGTGCCGCTCGAGCTGTCAGCGACAGCGCCGTGAGCTTGACGCGCACCGCCCAGTGACACCGCGCCACGGCGAGGGCTGGGATGTAGTAGGTGACAACGGCGTGTGCGGCCGCTAAAGGCGGACACGATGCACACGTTGCTATCACTGTTATCGTTCCTGCGTGGGGAATAACGTGATTATATTTTTTTATATATAGACGCTTATATCATTATCTCTAATACATTTTTCAATTGTCTCATATGCGGAATTATTTTAATAAAAGCTACTAGCTTTTGGATAACTTACATACATAGCATTAAAATATATATAGGTACTAGGTTTTGCTTCTACTTATTAATTATATTGATATCTTTTCCTATAAAGACTCTCTAATAAAATTGCTGCCTTTGCAATAAAATATATCTTGCATTCTGTTATTTTAGTCTTTGCTTTGTATAAGTGTTAAGGCTTAAGACTTTACTCCGTACAAATATTGCTTTACTATTAGAAGCACCGCTATAGCTATAGCGTTATCTACGTATCTGTCTGCCTCTCATATCTAAAATATATTCGCTAAGGCATTTTTCTCACCGAGCAGTGTAGCGGCGATCCAGACGAGCGCGACGGCGAGGAAGGGCCGCGCGCACAGCGAGCCGCGGCCGCGCCGCACCGCGCCGCAGCGGTCCGCCGCCATCGCCACCAGCGACAGCGTGCTCGCCGCCACAGGGAACGACTGAACACGGACAAGTCATGCAATAAGTGCGCGTTCGAACTAAGCGTTTTGTCAGCTGCTTTTTCTCAGCGGGCTAGAATAATGTGCTATATACTAACTATTATATACTATGCAAAGATTTGCATGTGGTAGAGTGGAGTGGTGAGTTGTTTGTGGTTCAAATTCGGAGGCACTATGACACAAAGCTATGCGCATTGCGCGTATTAGAAATTAATTATCACTTGTTTTAACATCGCGGTGAAGGAAACATCGCGAGGAGACCTGCATACGTATGAAAACATAAAAAATAGTTTTCAAAGGTATGTGACGTCTACCAATTTGCACTTGGTCAGCGCGGTGGAGTATGGACTAATCCTTTTCATTCGGCGAGGAGACCTGTGCGACTGCTCAGGTGATGTAAATCTCCATAGGCAACGGTGACTGCTTTCCATTGGGTAATCCGTTTGCCTTATCCTTAGGTATATAAGGTGCATATAAAGATTTATAAAGTTTAGAGACAGACAGCGTGAAGCATATACCTCAATATAATGCGTGACGTGGCACGGCAAGTGGTGTATCCTCGCGGCTCGGGTAGCGGCGAGCGGCGCGCTGGCGGCGCACACGAGCAGGTCCGCGGCGCACGCGCTCAGCAGCTGCGGCGTGCGCAGCCGCGCCGCGCCGCCCGACGCCAGCGCCGCCATTAGGCTCACATTACCTGCGCCACCAGTGATATTTAAAACTATGTGTGCCACAGCGTAATCCGCGCCCAGTGTAGCTAACCCTACAGTTTTAACTCTATAGATCTACAGTTTTTTGGAAGTTCTTTCAGTTTTTAGTTAAGCATCGAAATCTACATTTTTTTATTTAAGTTGCTAGCGGCATCTATTTGCTTTGCTACTAATTCCATACACTATCGAACAAGGGGTACAGTCCGCGTAAAACTGCTAGTCCACTCTAAATATAGAAATGAATCGCGTCATCATAGTAAATTGTACACTACACTATACCTGCTCGCAACAACTTCAGAGCGGACTAGCAGTTTGGCGTCGACTATACTTGGTTAATTAACTTTATTCCTACCATGTCCTACTAAGATTTATTATAAAAATAACATACTCTCGAAAAATGTTACCCTCCGCTGTCTGATAATAACAATAAAGTAGCAAACGATCATGTAGTTCACCTAATGGCAAATGTCATTGTCGCCCATGCGCATCTTTAACCAACTCTATATAAAGATTCTACCTGCGTATCTGAACCGGTTTTCTACCTGATGGCCATCAAATATACGTTGCGTTTAGTGAGGACTCAGATTGCAGCCTTAATTACGTGAGTCGGGCGGCTTCTACATTGCACACCCTTCTATCGAAACGCAAGATCTGCTTCATGTTAGTATCTTTGAATTAATATATTCTTCAAAAATAAAAATAGCAAAACATGTAGACTAGAAGAAAATCCACATGTAATCTCGAAAACAGATCCCAACAGACTATTCTATTACGAACTTTATGTTTCCTGCCGTAACGACACATTGGTTTCGGGGACCCAAAATCTGAGGTTCTGAGATAGTACGGCGATGTCAGATCTCTAAAATGTAGGTTAATGTGTGCCGAAACTCCGACCCGAGATAAACAACCGGTAGTTAAAAGGAAAGTTTGTAACGAGACTGCGTGACATACAAATCGTTAGGAAACAAGTATATACGGAAGTTACCAAGGTCGGTTTTGGTTTCAGGAAGAGAACAATGAAAATGAAAAGTAATGGGATCTTAACATTAAATTAAATTAAAGAATGATGAAATATTTCGTGCTTTGAATCTGAGGACAACACCCATCTATCTTATTTCTGTAAAATTGACTATCCACCTGTTTCTATGTTATTTCTGTGAAAACCTAAGTTACTTTGAAGTGTGGTAAAACTTCAAGTTACTATAACTTAGTCAAGAACAGCAGCGTGTTTGTGGTCGTCCCTCTCAGGGACACGGTCCCTCGGGGACCTCAATCCTATTTTTAGTAAATTGTGACCGTCACATGGAGTATAGGCCGGGTTGCTATTTCATAGAAATTAACTCGAACTTTCTGTTGCAACCCAAAACATAAAAAATATTCCTACTTTATAATAACAAGATAACATATTTCAGAGATTGTCTACGTTTTATCTAGTAACATTGTTCATGTATTGAGATGAAACAAGATTACGAAAGTTACCAATGATCCCGATGACGGAGACGAGTACGTAGAGCGCGAGCAGCACGGCGAGGTGCGCCTGCAGCCGCGGCTCGCCCGCGCCCGCATCGCTAACGTTGCCGTACATCGCACCGCATTACTCCACACTGGAACAACAAACATTATTACATATACATTTACAAAAACTTGTCAAGTTGTGTAAAGAATATGACAAACAAAAACGTGCGTTGTGCCCCAGCGCCCCTAGCGGATTGTATCAGAACTATAGTGTTAGTAACGTAACATTAAATGTCTAAATTGACAAAATGGCGCTATATGTTTTGTCTCTCTTTTTTGCGAACATGTGAGGTAGACAAAAAGACTTGAGCACTTATTTATTGTTGCGTTTACTCAGTCTGCTAAGCAAACGGAACAGAATAATGGATTGAGTAAACGTAACGTAAAATTGTGAGATGTTTTGAAAACTCATGGTAAGGGTACAGATCACGCGACAAGAAATAGACTAACATAATTCAGAGATGACTCTTGAGATTTTTTGTTTTTGCCATCTACGGGTGGGACTGGTTTTTGTGTAACTTAATAATATTATTATTGTTTGCTTCTAAAAACACAATATCTAAGTAAATATAGACATAATCAGTCAAGTAGATAATATTTTTTAATTCTAATTCGACCAAATTATATAAACTTTCATTCATTCATTTTTTTATTTTTAATATGCGATCACCATTCATTATTGCAATAAGCGAGATCTTCATTAGTAATGACGTGATAGTGAAGACAATATAAAAGAACCCCGATGCTATTATTACAATTGAATCGCTGCTCGTCTAGACAAGGATATTGAGGTCTGCATAGAATGCGAGACGGAGTTGCCAGATGGGTAGAAAAATGAAAACTTAAGTGATTATTTTATTCATGAACTTAGAAAGATGCTTTTATTCTCACATTTACGTCTACGGAATCATGCTTAAAATAGAGAAATTCAACTAGAAAAACAAATGGTTAAAGTAATATTCTAGCAAGTTGTTAGAAATTACAAGAGTTGTGGAAAATCTCTTAGTAGCGCTTAGCATTTTGTTTTTGGTAGCAGTTGTATTCAGTTTTAAACAGTCACACAGAGCAATCAAATACGTGATCATAATAAAGTATATACTAATTTAATAGTAACATAATATAAGAATGTCCTGCAGTTTTTTTATAAGACTTAGCAAACGAGCTTACAGTACACCAGATGGTAAGTGTTCACCGCCGCTCATGAATATTTGCCACAATTTCATATACAATGTATCTAAAAGTGATCACGGATTAGCATTTCTGAGGACAAATATGGACGCTTACAAATGTAAATAAGAATACACTTAGAAAATTTAAAGATACCTTTGTTTTCATGCTCGTATAGATGAAATGGCAAGTTCATTGAATTTTTAACAATCCAGATGGACCCATCAATAGCAGACAAGGGTTGCAATAGTATTATAATTGATTCATTAAGAAACACAGCTGTTCGGTACTGCAGCGGTTAATAAGTACTACAGTTTCAACATAGATTAGTTACTTATCTATGATATTACTTACCTAGAGTTTCAAAGACATTTTTACTGACATGTTTACATGAAATGTTTTTACTGTATAATGGATAAGAATAATATTGAGTCACAGCTAATATACACACAGCTTTATATACTTTTTATTATACTAAGTAAACTTCGCAGTTAAATCAATCATTGTACTTGGTTCATTCCCTTTATTCTCATGTTAACCTTAAACAAGCAATCTCGTCCGATTGATGTACGTTTTTCACAAAACAAAAAGCTATTGTACTGCGGCGAAAAAACTCGAGAGCAACTGAGAACAATCGTTAAAAAAGTTGCGAAAAACAGATATAGAAAAATTGCTTGATTCATTATTAATTGAAGTTTGTGAGAGGGAGATAGGCTCCATTTTGCAGCTGTTGTTTGACCGCGATACAGCGTATCGTATTATTTTTACCCACTTGCTGTAAAGATAAAAAGCGCGGGAAACCAATTCAGGTAATATAAAAAAAATTAAGACGTTTCGCAACGTATAGGATTTCAGCCAGCCTTTGGTATTATATTTAGTAAATAAATAAATTGATTTAAGAAAACTAAAAAATATATAGATTTTAAGGAAATTTAGTGACAGACTGACAAATAACGTTGTTACTTTAAAGCTGGCACATTTATCCCAACTTTGTGCAGACTACATCAATCCTGAACGTGCACGCGACTAATGCTGGCTGAACACAATGTATTACCCGCCATTAGTTGCCGCCAGAGAAAATCTGAATATAAATCTAGAACATTGACTTCGAATCGCGCCACGGGATTCGAAATTTAAAAGCATTTTAGAGTGGAATTTAATTTTAAATTATGCTGCAATTAATTTAATGGAATGTAAAGCCTGAATTCAGTAATTTATTTTAAGTGCAATATGTGTTGATAAATTATTTATATAGTTTATTGCAATTTAATTTATTATTATGGTTATGCATGCGTTGGAAATATTCGCAACATTCTGAAACTTTTTTATTATGTACCTATTATAATTCTATCAGTTATAGAACAACTAACTCAATTATATTAATGCAGTGTGGGGCTGCGAGTATACTGCAGAAAGTGTTTACATCGTATTTATATTAACATCGAAAGACATTCACAAATAAAAAAATAGAGGTATTCATATTTTTATTAAGAGTGGTGAGTACAAAACAAAATCCCAATGTTACCATATTATAATATCACATTTTTCCGCTATTTGTCTCCTAATTACATACAGCAATGTTTCAAATTCAGTCTTTCTCACTAGGGACAGTATTTTATTTACCGATTAAGCAAATGATGACACAAAGATGACCTTACAGATAATTAATAGTTATTTTTTCCATTTATAGTTTTGCAGTAGTTTCACTGTAAAACTATAAATAAGCTCCGAGAAACAGTTTCCATTTATTCATTCTTCAACTATTTCATTTTATTCTCTAAGCGTCTTCTTCATCAGTTAGGACGTGATTGTGGAAAGAATACAAAGAAATCGGATGCTATTATTACGATTGAATCGACGCTCGTCTAGACAAGGATATTGAGGTCTGCATAGAATGGTAGCTGAGGTTGCCAGATGTTTAGAAAAATGAAAACTGAGCGAATGTTTTATTCATGAATCTAGCAAGACGCTTTTGTTATCTACGTCTCTTTAAAATGTGCTCACATTTACGTCGACATTACGCTCACTGTTAATCAAGTTGCTACTGTGAAGACAATGTTTTTTATAGCAGTGAAAATGAAAGCGGCATGAAAACTTTTCGTGATGAAAATTGTTTCGTTTCATACTATATATACAGGTAAAATTAAACCGCATTTTGTCGACAAAAAAAAATAAAAAAAAATTTTTTTTTGGGTTTTACGACCTTTTGAAGTTTTTTTTGGGGTTGTGCACCTAAAGTTAATAAAACGCTATAACTTTTGAACTAAAAGAGTTATCATGTTCAAACAATTACAATGAATGCCAATTATAGGCCGTACTGATCCATGAAAAAAAAAACAAAAAAGTTTATCTTCCCAGAAAAAAATAGTCAGATTAGTGTGAAGAAAGCAATTTTTTTTAGCATATACAGGATATGGTATATATATGTATGGTAGGTTTCAGATCACGTCGTATCGTTGTTTGATTGTTGGTTCGGTTGGACGGATGTTACATGATAATTTGAAGGTTTATAGGTCATTATGTTGATCAAGTGCCTGTTGACACACATACATACATTGTAGAATATAAAGAATTCTAGACATTGTTTCAGCCACATTTTACGGACCAAATGGAAGATATGGTTG
The DNA here is from genome assembly GCA_014595695.2 of Epargyreus clarus clarus. NCBI lineage: Eukaryota > Metazoa > Arthropoda > Insecta > Lepidoptera > Hesperiidae > Epargyreus > Epargyreus clarus. Next base: position 2,037,706 of record JACTTY020000050.1, on the reverse strand, counting down.
AACAGTCATACCTTCTACAGTAACCTAATGGCGAGGAAACACTGTCACCCATGATTCTGTAAGCAACTCAATATAGGGGTTTTACCTAAGCCGATCACAATTGCGTTGCTATTTCTGAAAACTATGGTCGCCTTATATGTAAGTCAGCCGTAATATTAATTTAATTATCAATGGCCGCGTAGATGTACCGTATTCTGTATTTACAAGCTAGTATAAAAATATACTTATTTTTATAAACAATAAATTCTTTCCTTCCTTAAATTCCTTATAAACAAAATTTATTCCATTAACGTCCCAGAACAAAGAATTTTAAACGTGATTTTTAGTTTACTTCGAAAATGCGGTACATTTTTCTTAATATCGGGCTCGTAACGGGACATACTTGTCGGCTTCGAAGCAATTTCCCTCCGAATAAGTCTTCCCACAATTTTAATCTTGGTAACTTATGTTTTTATTATAACTTCTATATTACTTTCACGAACTAACTCTACATAATTATTGTGTTAATTTATTGTTGGGCTATTTCTGTAGTGTTTTCAATTTATTTATCTACGCACTTGGAAATAATTCTGTTTCAAAAGTCTTCCTTTCCTTTTTTTTGTCCGACGTTTTCAATTTTCCCTTTAATTTGAATTTCACGAAGCTGAAAAAAGTTTTGTCTTAAATTTTCTTTTGTGGGTTCTTTAATATCGCATCGCTAAACTTAATGATAATATTATTGTTTGAATAAATGATACTTAAAGAAAAATATAATATAATAAAAAATTTTTTGATATAAACGTTATTGAACAAGATAGAATATCTAAATTAAAAAAAAAGAAGCTCCGCCGAGACAGCTTTCGCTGCCGTGACCAGGATTCGAACCTGGGTTACTACGGCCACAACGTAGGGTCCTAACCACTAGACGATCACGGCTATCGAAGCACTTGTTGATATCAGCTTAATAACGAGTACAGTGCTACAATGCTAAAATTCTGGTGAAATAAAAAGCGTGACAGAGGCTTGCTTTCATCAGTAAAATGGTGACTTCGAAATTTGGTCAAATTACACAAACGACAGCACCTCAATGAAACTAAGCGGCCCATGTAAAAAGTAACGGCACGAAAATGTATTATAGCACAATATAAAGCCTTCGCAATTTAGTCGACTTATCCAAACTGGAGCACTTTCTCTTACGAGTGCCATAGCAGATTATGCGCTAAGTAACCGTCTCGTAATTATTAAGCCTGTTTCGCACTGGAAAAAACAGCGTTACGTTTCTTCACTAATTACAGCCGACTTATTTTCAAAAGAGTTTATTTTTTTTGACAAAACGTAAGTAGTAAATGCATTTTATGGTAAATAGTCATTCATTAGCAATTAACATCAAATAGATTTGTAGCTCTATATGATGTCAGTCGCAAATGCAATGCTAAAACCCTGATTATTAAGTTGACTGTGTGTCTCTGCAATATACGGTTTAAAACTACTGATAAAAGTTCGAAATAAGTATCGCGTTACTGCCAAAAGGCGAAAGATTACCATCTTTTAAAGCAATTATTTATCTAAAAGCTTCAACTAAAAACCGGTACTACATTGCTACCATTACAGCCATTTAGTGATTGTTCAGCGAACTTCCTTCTACCAAACCTGTGTACCATGATTTATCTAGGAAATTATTAAAAACAACTATTGCAATTGTCTATTATTGTTATGATCTACTGAAGTACGCAATAAAGAATATTCTATCTATCTATTGCTAGTTTCCGTTCAACGCCTAGTGTGTACGAACCTAAAGTGTCATAATTGTTAATTAACTCAACGTACGACGTACACGACGGAAATCTTATTACAGAGCTAACACCACGGATTACGCCCAGACTTTCCTTGTCGCTTCCTTTTTGAAAGTTACGTGTTTCTTATAAAGTCGATTAGACGTGTAGTCGGCAAGGCTTATAGAAAATTGAGAAAACAACCGAAGCAACTTTATTCAGTAAATGTTGTAATGAAAAATGGCTTTATATATTTTTTCGCTCATACATTATAGAGAAGCAAGAGGCGAATATAGATATACAAAAATATAATATAATAAAATTCAAAGGTGGTATAGCGAGTATGTTTCAACAATTACACTCATTTAAGGCGTAAAGCAGTTCTGTTTTTCGGTGGAAAAGTGTGAATGCCAGTTGATTTGAAAGGTGGTAGAACCCTTTGTAGTTCGACTCCGGCGGCACCACCGCCACACCTATTTCTACCTAATAACAGCAGTGTTAAGCGCTGCTGTGTTCCGGTTTGAAGGGTGTGGCAAGGGAGACAGACTTTTCCGAGGCGTTCCAGCTTAGTCCTCAGGGGTAGCGGCGCATCTGTGGCCGACCTCAGGTAGGAATATCTCATCCTATCTGGGGTTGATTACAGATGTCCATGGGCGGCAGTAGCCACTTACCATCAGGTGGACTGCATGCTCGTCTGCTACTCTTATATTAAAAAAAAAAAAAGATTTAGGTGAGGCGACCGTCTTAGTCCTCAGTAGCAGCCCGTCTGATCGGCTTTTTGAAGACAGTGATCACTTACCACCCATACAATCGGAATTGTCAAAATTAAAAATAATCTTAAATATAAAATTCTCGGATCACAGTGATAGTTACCGTATTCCTCCGAAACGGCTTTACCGATTTTCACCAAATTTTATATGAATATTCAGTAGGTCTGACAATCGGCTACTATCTATTTTTCATGCCCCTAAGTGATAAGGGTTGTTCACCCTTAACATTTTTTTATTTATAAGGCAACACAAAGTTTGCCGGGTCATCTACTATCAATATAAAAGTTTTTTTGGCATATATCTGAATCTGAATCACACAAACAACGCCACAACATTACAGCTGTATAAGTAAGTTTATTTTATGTATCTTATCTTTGTGAGGAAGTTCAGAGGTCTATACCACTAGAAGGCATTTCATTTCAAAGGATGATTTTGTTTAAGTACTGACATGAGTACCTTTCAAGAACATTTACGTCTTAATTACACCACTCGTATTTGCTTAAGGGCTACATATTCGCTTGTAATTATTTTGATATGAATTTGAAATGACAGTGCGGGTCGCAATATTTTATGGAGTCAAATATCAAGCTTCTACGTACGTAACGGTTAAAGAAGTGAAGCTTCTTTAGGTCGCGTGAGGGAAAAAGGATTGGAGGTACGTTTTTTGAAACGGAAATGGTTATGGTGCGTTATATAACAATAATCATATTTAAGTTTATGTATCATTTATATGTTTCCAAAACAATACCGCAACATTACTTTCTGATCCATGAAGAGCATAAAGTATTTTTTTTACTACAGTCACCAATAAGCACGAGATATGCGAGATATTCGGGATGCCTGGGTCCAGAAGTGGACTCTTAAGGTGGAATGTTTGATGGGGTGAGAAATGCAAATATTTATATGCCAGTATTATATATAGGCCTGTTATGTATATTGCTTATTGTTTAAATTCAACTGTAAGTGTGCAATAAAAAGTATTTTATCTTTTTCTATCTTATCTTATTATTTATAGTACACACGTGATCTTTAAACACTACGAATATTTATCTCAAAAATTCCTTAATACAAACTACCTAGATATTTCCTTCATAAATCAATATGTAATGAGTGAAAATAGGTCCACCTGAACACACGATATTTTTATTTTTCATTTATAATTCACGAAATTGCTTCAAGTTTTTCTGTTCTTCAATATATTCTTGTAGACTCTCGCTTCGAATACAAAAGCCCTGTCTCTACCACTTACACAAAAAGTTTGATTACTTTGTAACAAGATATTATAAAAGGCAGTATATCAACTGTTTATTTAACCCAATACGGGAGCATTTGTATTACTTATTTTAATTTCTTAAAGTAAACAAGTAACAACTTTTAATAAAACAATATTTTAAGGTCTCGTTGTGTTTTAAATCAAATGAATATACACATAGGTGAGCATAAGTAACCAGACCAGAACAAAAGTTAAAATAATCATTTAGTCGTATGTATAGTTGGGGATCGAATTCGGAACTTTCTATCAGGCCGGTATAGTGGCCTCTGTTCCACGCGCCTCACCCCAGAATTGTTACGAATGAATTGCTTCGGCGGTAATCGAAAAAGGTTTTCCGTACCCAGCCCTATTTCACGCACCGAGCAATGATTTCACACAACGTGCGTAGTTTCAGAACCTCGGAAAATCACAGTTCAATTACTACGATTATATTATTATACTTAAATACTTAATTTTCAGTCTTATATTTTTGTAGTATAATAATATATGACGATGATACAGATGCGCCGCTACCCCTGAGGGCTAAGCTGGAACGCCTCGGAAAAGTCTGTCTCCCTTACCACACCCTTCAAACCGGTACACAGCAGCGCCTAACACTGCTGTTATTAGGTAGAAATAGGTGTGGCGGTGGTGCCGCCGGAGTCGAACCAAAAAGGGTTCTACTACCTTCAAATATGACCATTATTATGCCATTCAAAAATCATTTGACGACATATATATTTGAAGTAATACACAGAAAACAGCTTCGTGTCGCACGTGTGTTACCTTCCTAAGAGGACACCCGTGCCCAGCGGTGGGACAGTAATGGGTTGAGAACGACAACACGACAATAAAGTAATTTGTAGTAATAACAAGATAAATTTGTTCATCTACATTTGCATGTCATTTGTACTCGTACTTGTGTTCGCTACTAACAATGGCTATTATAAGGTACCTAATCCATTATGTGATATGTTCAGAAAATGTAGAGACATTTCACGTACGCCACTCAGTGACAATGACAAAGAGTTAGATGTTCACTTACGAAGCGAATTATATTATATACATACATGTGTTTGATGGTAGAACTAGTATGGTACGACGGTTGAGGTATGTACCATCGTGGATAAAATCTTGCATTTTAGAGAATGATGTGGATTCCGGCTACCTTACATATGCGACCATTTTGGTCCTTATGAGTAGCATACACCTGTGATCGGCTTTAAGTAAAACCCATGTACCTACTATATGTAGTTGGTTCCAGGTAATCAAGCGCACTATAATATATAGTCGGATATAAAAGGGTATAACAGAATACAACGAGAGAAAGTATAGTACAGTTAGTATAATCCAGTCAAGTGCAAAATACAATCGTTTATTCAATAAATGTTACGGTTAAAAGCATTACAATTTTAGGCGCATTATTTTTAAATACGTAACGTAATCGTGAATTTAAGAGGCAAAGATATGTGACCGTCAGAATGGCCGGTCACTACCCATATTTTACATCGAAATAATTACTAAGAGTTGCTACCTAGTTGCTACTAGTTGCTATTAGTTGCTACTAATTGCTACCTTCCATTAAAAAAAGATAAACTACTTTTTAACGTGACCGGCCATTCTGACATCAGGATGGCCGGTCACCTATCCAGTGAGAAGAAACTGCGCAAATAAATAGAGTTTTTTTGTAATCAATAGTTGCTACCAAATTGCTACCTTCATATGCATCGTATTGGACTTCATAGCTTTTAAGGATAAAAAAATATTACGGATTTAATATAAGAGGACTAAACGCCTGTATAATGTATAAGCATAATTTGTTTAATTTCGGGTTTTCTCTTTTAATTATACAGGCGTATTAGGCGTTTAGTCCTCTTATATTAAATCCGTAATATTTTTTTTTCCTTAAAAGCTATGAAGTCCAATACGATGCATATGAAGGTAGTTATTTGGTAGCAACTATTGATTACAAAAAAACTCTATTCATTTGCGTAGTTTCTACTCACTGGATAGGTGACCGGCCATCCTGATGTCAGAATGGCCGGTCACCTTAAAAAGTAGTTTATCTTTTTTTAATTGAAGGTAGCAATTAGTAGCAACTAATAGCAACTAGTAGCAACTAGGTAGCAACTCTTAGTAATTATTTCGATGTAAAATATGGGTAGTGACCGGCCATTCTGACGGTCACAAAGATATCTGCTCCGGTAGCCGTGATCGTCTAGTGGTTAGGACCCTACGTTGTGGCCGTAGTAACCCAGGTTCGAATCCTGGTCACGGCAGCGAAAGCTGTCTCGGCGGAGCTTCTTTTTTGTTTATCTTTTCTATTTGAGCTTCCGTTCGCGGTACTGCTAACAGTGGCTCCTTTTTGAAAATGAAAATAACGATATTTCCATTTAGGGTTCCGCTAAAAAGTTATATTCCCAAATTATACTAAAATTATAAAATTATTTTGTATACCAAATAAATTCAAATTTAATTTAACGAAAACATATATACAATCCGTAAAGATGATAAAAAATCTCATATCTTTTATATCTTCATATTTTAAAAGTAAGTTTTAAATATTTCAAGTTATATAACTAAAATATTTCATTTAGTTTTCTTATATACCACAAGCGCAGTTTATGCCGATTATTATAACTTTAGGAGTTTAAGAAAGTTTTATGAAACTGTAGAATAAGAGTACAAAACTTGTGAAGAACTATTATTGTCTGTCTAGAACTCTAGACGAAGATATTCCTTATGTTGGCGGTATTTTTCCAAATGTTATAGAAATTAATATGGAAAAAATATTTGTCTTCTATATTTTTGTTTTATAAGAGCCATGTTCAATAAAAATAAGATTTTAAAAAACTGTCATGGATGCGTATTTTTTTAAGAAATGTGTTTTTTTCAGAGCGAGAAGAGCTTAGGTCATAGAAAAAATTCATACACCTTCAATAATTCTACTTATAGAATTATTATACTAGCTGACCCGGCAAACGTTGTGTTGCCATATAAATAAAAAATGTTAAGGGTGAACAACCCTTATGACTTAGGGGAATGAAAAATAGATAGTAGCCGATTCTCAGACCTAATTTGGTGAAAATCGGTAAAGCCGTTTCGGAGGAATACGGTTACTAAAATTGTTACACGAGAATTTTATATATAAGATTGAGTATAGAGATACATAATCGTACAAAATATAGAGACGAATACTGTTTTCCTTCACTAATGTAGTTTATAACATTTTCGGAATTTTTGACATACCTAATTCTAGAGCTACTTATTCTCTACTTGTTCACACCGCAGTTTAAGCCGAGAGATTCATGATAATGTTGGTTCTCGCATACAAAACAAACATCCACATCTGTTTGACAAACCTTCCCTTGTAAGTTTAAGCTCCTATTTGCTTTCATTCTACAATGTTTAGGGCTCTAATTCGCTAACATTCCTCATATTCCCGACGTAATTTTATTATTGGTACGGATGAGTTTAGCTTGGGTGGCAAATACTAGAAGTATGAAAATATGATGTAAAATATTTAGTCGCTAAAGTGCTTTCATAAAAGATATTGTCATTCTGAAAATTTCTGTCCACACTGTCTGAGTGTTATAAAATATTTTCAATGTAGTTTGTGATCATAGATGTATAACCTAGTCCTTGTTTGTGATATATTTTATCATTTTTTATTTTAAAATAAGTATAGCGTCAACAATATTGATTAAGTCGAAACGTCTTTTCCCGAATTAAGTATAATTTTGGAGTACATGTAGGATTCAACTAAAGGGTCAAAACCATCTTTAAATTTATTTTCTCAAAAAGACGTGAACACAAGCGGTATCGCGGGGCGAAAGCTATTAAATACAAAAAAGAAGCTCCGCCGAGACAGCTTTCGCTGCCGTGACCAGGATTCGAACCTGGGTTACTACGGCCACAACGTAGGGTCCTAACCACTAGACGATCACGGCTACCGGAGCAGATATCTTTACCTCTTAAATTCACGATTACGTTATGATTTTATAAATAAAACGCCTAAAATGGAAATGCTTGTAACCGTAACATTTATTGAGTAAACGATTGTATTTTGTACTTGACTGGTTTATATTAACTGGAGCATACTTTCTCTCGTTTTACACTGACTTGATATTGTATTATTTTGAAGGTGGTAGAACCCTTTTTGGTTCGACTCCGGCGGCACCACCGCCACACCTATTTCTACCTAATAACAGCAGTGTTAGGCGCTGCCGTGTTCCGGTTTGAAGGGTGTAAGGGAGACAGACTTTTCTGAGGCGTTCCAGCTTAGTCCTCAGGGGTAGCGGCGCATCTGTGGCCGGCCCCACGTAGGAATATCTGGGGTTGATTACAAATGTCAATGGTCGGCAGTAGCCACTTACCATCAGGTGGACTGCATGCTCGTCTGCTACTCCTATATTATAAAAAAAATGTTTGCTGCAACCCTATTTTTTTTGCTTTTCTATGTCCCACTGTCTGCTGCACAAGGTTACCTGTTACCATAATAATATAGTGCAGGTGTTCAACCTGAAGCCGATCTCAGATGCATTGCTACTCATAAGGACCAATGGTTGGCTCATATATAAGGCAGTCAGTATGCAAACTCTTCCATCGAAATAAGGGTGGCGGTCTAACCATAACAATTCTACTACCTACAAATACGAACATTAGTACAACAACAACTTATATAATTTAATTCGCTTGGTAAGTGAACATCTTGTCAACTCTTTCTCATTGTCACTGAGTGGCCGAGAACGTGAAATGTCTCTACATTTTCTGAACATATCACATAATGGATTACATACCTTATAATAGAGTCATTGTTAGTAGCGAACACACTTGTGTTGGTATTTGTACTTACAAATGACATGCAAATTCAGATGAACAAATTTATTCTGTTACTACTACAACTTAATTACTTTATTATCGTGTTGTCGTTCGCAACACATTAGTGTTCTAATGCGGTGGCGACAAACCCAGATATTATTAAAGTCGTAACTAAGGATAGCCACATATGTCTATTTTAGAGAACTAAGTTTGAACTACTTCTTCAGACCAGAATACAGCAACGGTTAACACTGTTGTTATTAGGTAGAAATAGGTAAGTTGATGCTGCCTTGCTGGTTTTTAATACCTTCGAATAGCGTAGTCGTTCGGAGTCAGGTATAGCAAGTTTTACTGACATCGTTATTTATTTTATTTCGAGCGTGAAAATTATATTTCATAACCATCTTGGTGTAACGTTGCCAGCACGCGACGATTGCATATAATATTAGTCAAAGTGTCGAGTCTCTTTATAATGTAGAGCAATTTCAATCACTCCGTCACCCGCTCCGATAGCCGTGATCGTCTAGTGGTTAGGACCCTACGTTGTGGCCGTAGTAACCCAGGTTCGAATCCTGGTCACGGCAGCGAAAGCTGTCTCGGCGGAGCTTCTTTTTTATTTGTATTAATAATAACTATTAATTTTTAGTGCTTTATAAATACTTATGTGTATAAACATAATTGTTGTTGTATTTACATTTATGAACAAAAAATGTATATATTTACATTTAATTATATTTTTGATAGTATGTGAGGCTCTGTATCATTTAAATTTTAACGTAAACAATAAACATACGCGTAAAAAGATAGGTAATGAAAACATTTTCTTAAAATAACATATTTAGGCTCTTTGATAACGAGGCCCCGAGCTTATTTCGGCGCGGAATGTCACATCACATCATTATTTTTGCTCGATAACGTTGGCAGAGTAAATAGATATTCTCTTTAAAGATTACACGGGAAAACGGATTTGGAAAATCAGAGCTAGGTATATTATTTCGTAATTCTACAGTACGTAGCGGTACAGAATTCCGTTTTTTGAATTAGATATGAAATGATTGTGGACATGTAGCCAATTTGTGTTCATAGCTTAAGTTTGTTAATTTTTATTTCGTTTAGATATGTTTTGCCTTATATGAAAATATTTTTTTAAATATTGGAGTAGCAAAAGAGTTTGCAGTCCTAGTAGGCAAGTGGTAATTGCTGCCCATAGCCATCTGTCACCGAGTCCACCTAGAACCTTCTAGAAGGTTCTACCATTGATGCATTGCCACTCCTGAGGACTACGATGGTCCGTATAGTGTCTTCATATGTAACTATCCTTTTTTTTTGTTTACGAAGAAACCTCCAAAAGGTACCAGACGACATGGGAGCGACGTCGGGTTATGTGGGATTTTTAACGCACTAAAATCCCCCCCGGTGGCCGTCCTCAACGCTTGTTGGAGAACTCCGGGATCTCCGAGGGAACACAACCGAAGTGCTCCAAGCGCGATGCCCCGATCGGGCTCTGCCCTGGGGGAGCACTTTTGGCTCCTCCCACACCTTCTGGTGTTTACGACGGTATGCGACCGAACATACCGTCGTCCTTCCCGGGGTTGCTTACTGGACGGTTCGAGCTCCCACTCTTGGCGCCCGCAACCCCGGAAGCCCCCTTTTAGTCGCCTCTTACGACAGGCAGGGGATACCGTAACCCTATTCTATTCCCGAGACTACAGGGACAATATGTAACTATCCTAATATTATTAGTAAAGTATCAATTTCTAGAAATGTTATAGAATATTTACCTAGATTATAATTATCCGTATTGTATAGCTTTTGGAACTAACTTCCTTCGTGGTCAGAGGGGGCGTAATCGGCTGCGACAGTTCTTACTATTGCAGTTGTTTACGAATGTACAAATTGTGAAAATGTTTACTGTTTCAATAAATCTTTAATCTTTAAAAAAAACATAGCCGGAATCCAAACCCTTCCAATGAAACGCAGAAATAAGTGCCTCCCCAGTTGATTCAAGCGGATTTTACCACCTTTCATAATGGTAATGTTATAATCGTGAACATATTTTGAATACAATATGGTTCACGTCATTAAAATATAAGTCGAAATATTATTAATAATACAAAGCAAACATGCTAATTATGCATCGCGCATTTATATGCAAAACTATGAGGAACATTATGAGAATTGCTACTTAAATATTCATTTCGATTGTTAAACAAATACATGACAACATATTATATTTCTATTATACCGTATAAATAGGTTGTATTTTATAGGTTACTAGCTGACCCGGCAAACGTTGTGTTGCCATATAAATAAAAAAAAGTTAAGGGTGAACAAAGGATTGTCACTTAGGCGTATGAAAAACAGACCGAGCCGTAGCCGACTCTCAGACCTACTGAATATGCATATAAAATTTGGTGAAAATCGGTAAAGCCGTTTCTGAGGAGTACCGTAACTAACATTGTGACACGAGAATTTTATATATAAGGTGAAAGACTGTGGGACAATAATTAGTTAACGATTTATAGGTTAAAATAATTATATTTCAATAAGCGTTCTTGCAAAATACCTGTTTCAACAAGTATCAAATTCAATGAAGAGGAAAATACAAAAATCCAATTACTACACAAAGAAACCACATATTCATGCCTTAGTTTATACGTTAAACCCTTTTACCTTTCAGAAAAGGGATCGCGAAGGTTTTGTTGAGCAAAATTTATAAAATAACCCTTTTTAGCATAAAATACGTAATATTGAAACTTGAAACGAGCAATTTGTGTATAAATAAAAATATAATTAATTGCTTTCTCAATTAATGTAACAGTTATGAAATATAGTTAATGTTTTTAGACAATATGGTTGCAAAAATTGAAACAATATTAAACATAACTGTTTCAATACAATAAAGATTAAAATTATTAGAACATGTCCGTCTCTAACTAGAAAAGTACTGACTATCTATAAAAAACTCTATATATACTCTTGATCAAGTCATCCTAATCGAAAGAAGCTAAATCTCCAAATGATACTTATACTTACGTCAGGGGCTAAAACAGGACTCCTACTAAACAGTACTGAAAGAGAAATATCAGCCAAATATTTAATACGTAATGTACAGAAAATCCGGAATGATTATAATGATTCCGCGCAAATTAGAAATAATTTCCATTAACGCATTCAATTCGTTTCCATTCCAGTCAATTATTAAACAGACAGCGAACAGGCGGCGAAATATTCAAATCATTATTTTGGGGAGGTATCTGTGGCCACGACCGGGTATTGATCAACGATTAGCGTCCAGAAATCTAAATATATAAAACTCAAAGGTGACTGACTGACATAGTGATCTTTCAACGCACAGCCCAAACCACTGGACGGATCGGGCTGAAATTTGGCATGCAGGTAGATGTTATGACTTAGGCATCCGTTAAGAAAGGATTTGGATCAATTCTACCCCCAAGGGGATAAAATAGGGGATGAAAATATTACTTCGTAACGAGAGCGAAACCGCGGGCAAAAGCTCGTGGTTCATAAAGAGGATTATAACTGACCGATGTACTCATTTATGAAATAAAAAAGTGTTTGATGATTAAAAGAGAAGTGCGTCGCTAGGCAGATTGACATAATGCCTTAGTGCTTAAGCTTAGTACTATGATTTTTTTGTATTCTGGGGCCTGAATATTTGTATTCAAACTAGTGTGAATTACAGATAAACCATTGGGAATTCTCATATGAGGTACGACAGTGATTTTCTCTTGACTGTAACAATAATTATAGTAGTATCCGATTGAGAGAGAGTCTCTGACGTCCGATAACTTGCAATTTAACAATCATTAGAATAATACAACTAAGTAGATTCCAGTAATCTGTACAAATTTAGTTACTTAAAATTAAGTAGCTTCGTAAAGGTGTCTTAGCTTTTGAAGGTGGTAGAACCCTTTGTGGTTCGACTCCGGCGGCACCACCGCCACACCTATTTCTACCTAATAACAGTAGTGTTAGGCGCTGCTGTGTTCCGGTTCGAAGGGTGTGGTAAGGGAGACAGACTTTTCCGAGGCGTTCCAACTTATTCCTCAGGGGTAGCGGCGCATCTGTCGCCGACCTCAGGTAGGAATATCTAATCCTATCTAGGGTTGATTACAGATGTCCATGGGCGGCAGTAGCCACTTATCATCAGGTGGACTGCATGCTCGTCAGCTCGTCTGCTACTCCTATATTATAAAAAAATATATATAAATCCATTAAAACGTCATGTACCATATAAAGCTCGTCTTTTTTCGCTTGTGATAAAACACACGATTAAAACAACGAATTGAATTGAATTTAAAATCGGGATGCGGACAATGGAGGTCGGGAATTTTGATAATTGGAGGAAAGTTTCACAAACGAAATTGCTAATTGCTAATTAATTTTCACGCTTCACTTAATATAATTAGTGGATTACTGATATTTGCTAACCACTGCTTTCAACAAAACCAAATATTTTACGTTCATTAAGATAAGAGATAGTAGAGAGCTAAAGGATCCTTTAAATATATTCAGAATATGTTTGTAGTCGATAGAGCCCTTCGTGGCCTAACACTGGCACACCTAATAACAGCAGTGTTAAGAATAAAATTGTTGTGTTCTAATTTGAAAGTTGTGAATGTGAGAGACAGTTGTACAAGGTAAACCATTGAAGTTTTTCAAGGGTAGTAATGAAGCTGTAACTGACATCAGATACGACTCAAATTTAATCTAGGGATGACTATAGATGTCCGAATGTGGCAGTGGTCACTTTTTAAAAGATAGACTACATATTCAATAATTACTTCGATTCCGTAAAAAGCAAATAAAAAATATGATGACGTGAGTATTCATAAGTTCTCAAAGATTAAATAAATGTGACCCACATAAGTAATTGTAGACCGGAATTAGGACACGTTAACGGATCTTTTCGGATCCGAAGGGGACGGAGACAAATGAACCGACAAATCCCTTCTCGCGATGTCGGGTCTCGAACTCTGAAGTGAGGTTGTTGGCTGACGGCGGCAGATTGATATAAAATAAAATACTTCGACTAATAGTCCCTCATATAGGTACACACTTGGTTCTCATTGTTAGTCTTAATTGTCACTTCGGTAACGTTGAAGGAAAATTTCTTGAACACTGTTTCTTTTGTTGTCTTAACGAGGACAAAAGAAACCTTTCCATTTTGAAAATAATTAATATTATTAATTTATATTTTTAGTTTGTAAATAGATAGATAGATTATATATAATTATGTTACTTAATTAAAAAATGGGTAATAAATAAATAATTCAAATATTAATTTATATTATATTTTTTACATATTCTTGAAATTATTTTCTGATTCTAGCTAATGAGCATACCAAACACTTGATGTTAAGTAGTCACTGCCGTCCATAGATATCTGTGATCAATTCTATATAGAAAAAATATGTTACCAGAAGCTGATTACAATTGCGTTGTTACACCGAGGCTTCATGAAGAAGGACTTCATTTAGAAATTAAGTAAAATATATTTGTTTGTAAAGATCTACGATGGTATTTTCAATTTTTTTGTTATATTTTTTAAAATACTACCTAATCGGAATCGCAGTGTATATTAATTACTAGCTGACCCGGCAAACTTTGTACCGCCTCAAAATCTATTATTCAAATATGTATATTCATAAAATATAGTCAGTGTTACTCGTAGATAATGTAGCTTTCGAATGGTGAAAGAATTTTTTTAAATCCATTCAGTAGTTTTTGAGCTTATTCATTACAACCAAACAAACAAACAAAGTTTTCCTCTTTATAATATTAGTGTAGACATACATACAACAACGTTAAAACTTCTTAGAACGACTCCTCACCACATTATAACCATTATTACATGAACAAAACTAATAATCCTCTTTTTATATAGCGTCTCACCCCCGCTGTCCACAAACCGCTCCCCGTCCCGCCATCAATTCTATTATCCCGACCTGAAAAGAAAATTGCGGTTCCCGATATTTCCCACCTATACTGTTGACGGCTTATAGTAAGCGAGAGTAGAGATCATTTTATAAGGGCTTTCTATCAGACCGAACAATTTGGGGATTTTCCTGTGATTTGATCTATAAGTCAGGCATTGAAGATTTATTTTCAGCGAGAGATTTTTTACCCAAGTTATTAATACTTACTTCAGAGGACTAAAATGTTCGCCTCGTACGTAAGTCATTCCAGCGTCACTACCCTAGCACTGTAATGCAAGAACTGCTCCACGTTAGAAAATGTGGTGATGGTAGGTACTTCCCACATCAAACCATAGGGATTACTTTGTGTATTGCGATTAGTTTGTGTACAAACCTATTCAATGAAACAAATTGTAAGCCGGCTTGTGTACATCATAACCAGCTTTGTTTAGAGTGATGATGATGGATGACCACTAGTAGCTAAATTTAATGAGTGACTTGATGCTTCGGAAGACACATTAAAGTCCACACACTACAATCATTGTATAAAATTAAATTGCTAAACATCTTTATAATAAATCGCTCCTAAATGCTGTTCGTATAATTAACATCAAACTTCACTCGGTAAGTTTCTTTGATCATTAATTATTCAACAAGCTTTGAACATATAGCTTCTTCAAACCTGCATGCTTCAGGTTCTCAACAATAGTTAAGAGAGATACGTGCCCCGCTGTGAGATATTAAAATGGCCAGTTAAAACTGGATATTACTGGATTAAGTACATTAATGAAAATGATGATGCGTTCCATAGCTACCATTTGGAATACTATTTAAATCCCTCATAATCCCCCTCATTCCGGAATTGTGAACGAATGAATTAATAAAATTTAATGGAAGTAGGTACATAAAATTAATAATTAATGTTTAAGTGAAAACATTTCTATCAATAGAGTACGAACTGTCATGAGTTGCTAATATCCTGCTAATATTAAATTATAATTTATAATCTACCACCGTTCAAATAGTGAGTAGTATAATATTAAAATAGGTAGTAAGCAAAGGTATACTTCTTTAGGCTTGCAGTGTTACAGCCAAATCCATTTCCGTCTTAAAGCAATAGTATATTCCATATGTTATTCTATAAAGATATAATATATATTGTTAGCAATATATTCAAATTATTTAATGACAGTATTATTTTAATTAATTATTTTGAGATATTTTCATAATAATAAGTGCCCAATTATATAGTCAGTGGCTGTATGGGTTATAGATTGTGTGCATTAGCATAAAAAAAGAAAAGAACGCGCTTGGCGTGAGTCTTGATTTTACGCGGGAATAATAAAAGTTATAAATTGGATCAAGAAAATATTTTATGTTATTAATATAAGCAGGAATACAAGGATTATAATCCATGAACGTTAATTAACACTGCACATGGAGTATGCTTGTTTACTTTTTCAAAATAAGCAATCCTCCCCACAAGCAATCAAGGTACCAACACAAAGGTAGAGAGCGACCCAAAGGCTTACTCATTATGACACGAGGAAAATGAAGTTTGTGATCCTATCTGTGACGAACATAGTGTTAACTCGATCAATATTTGCCGTACCCACATGCCTCAACAAGTTCAGACTCAATTCGACTTACAACTTGTAACCAAGTTTGTTTTGTATGAACCGCAATCAACGTAAATAGATCACACGAGCGTTGAATATGCAATGGCAGGTCAAATACAGATGGATATAGAGGCTTAATTATTGTATATTTGATAGCTGCGTAGATTGGACTTCATTTGTGTATACTTATATCATGTTACAAGTTGGAAGTTATATAATGATTATGCATAAACTATTATGTTTAGGGGAACATAACATGTGGTGTTGGACAAGAGCACAGTTTCTTCAGTTTAAATGTGCTTCTACTGTGGCGACACCACTGTCATACCTTATTTTGTGTATAGGATGTGTAGTGGTGTGTCGTTAGAAATGATACTCCGAGATTACTTACCGACACACTATAGCGAACAATAAGAGTAATTAAAAATGATAAAATATTAATTTTCGTATCTACACAATTGACATGACATCCTAATTGCCTTTTTATTTTTCATCTAAAATATTCGGTTTTCTATATATAGATAGAAGGAGGTTTGTAGGTTACGCTCTACATGTGTGTAAACTTCGAAACAAATCGTATAGTAGAATAGCAGATTTAGCTAAGGTAAGCTTTGTGTGAGATTTTTTGGGGTTGCTTAAAAACATCCAATACACGATGGCCTAACCTATACAATCTTATATTACCTTCTTGTTTCACATCCGTCCACATTGAGGCAATATCGTAGAGTAAGAAGAGAGTCGTGCACAGCAAGGGAATATAAAAAGTAGAGCTGTGGCCAAAAGGTGCTTCTTACATAATTACTACAAGCGCGTCGATACTAAACTTAACAAGGCATTACGATCATACTGAAGAAAACCACAACAACAGCAAAATTAATGATAACACAACAAAAGCGGTGTTGTAATTGAAATCTATACACAGCATTTTCTATCCTCTGTTGTTAGGAGCGTGTTGTTTTGCTTCAATTAGTAGAACGCTATCTATCAAGTGGATCCAATCATGCACGGACAGACCTGTCCTTTTTTACACACACTTATTATCTGTGACACCGAACCCACCCTAATTCTTAACTTCATAGAGGCTTATTTCGTGTGAGTCCTCGGTGGCCCTGTGGTATTTAATTACGGTTCCAATTCGTGAGCCAATTAAGACGGGAGATAATCCGGGCCACATACCGTTGATTAAGGGCCAGGTAGTGATATCTGATTCGATTCGACGGCTTGACGTTTGTATCTAAATGTAATTTAGTTTCGTCTTCAAGACATCCTACTGCTGAGCTAAGTTAAGGTCATGGGTCGTGTAAGATTGTAGTGGCAAATGAATGCTCTTCTGACTGTATGCCGTGGCTCCATCACTATACATCATTGTCGCACAAATCAAATCAAATCAAATCATTTTTTTTTATTCAAAATAGGTTCTTTACAGAGCACTTTTTGAATGTCAATACAACTACCACCACTTCAAAACTTCCGTAACCAACTCCATATAGAACAGAGCTTCTGTCTGAAGCAGATTTTTTTTATAGATATTTATTTTTAGACGTTAAGGTTTTCGGACGATATTTTCTTTCACTATTCAAAGTATAAATATAAGTAGAGCATCGCCTATTTAATGTAATTTGTTAGAATTTTATGAAGATTATTAACGTATATTTTCTTATGCCTTTTTCCGCACTAAAAGCCCATGTTAATTCGTTTCTAACTCACAAAACTTCGAAATATTAGAAGACATTGGAATATTAGTTAGACTTTGGACATTGAGCAATCAAAGGGATTAGTGTCTTAGATTCGGACATTTACAAAAATGTCGCTATCAAGGACCCAATACGGCGTGTCCCGTAAGAACGTGACAGCGTTCGCCTGAAAAATGTCCCGTTCGGTCCATTTGTGCCAGACGGCCGATATATTAATCCATTAATCTACACTGG
Source organism: Epargyreus clarus clarus (assembly GCA_014595695.2). Taxonomy (NCBI): domain Eukaryota; kingdom Metazoa; phylum Arthropoda; class Insecta; order Lepidoptera; family Hesperiidae; genus Epargyreus; species Epargyreus clarus. Next base: position 2,019,623 of record JACTTY020000050.1, on the reverse strand, counting down.
ACCTTTATCACGCTTTGTATTTACTGTATCATTCTTAGGAACACCAAACATTTATATAACTAAACCTGATGATAAGGTTGAAAGGTTGTTTTAGGGAATTAAATAACAGGTTACTATGCACTTCACTTTATGCTTAATGTTAACCGGCTTTAATAGGGTTGGAGCCCTATCTAAAGACGGGTACAGATACGTTGCTATCCTGGAAAACTAAATTGGCACGCCTTATATCTGATTGAACATTTTCAACACTGTAGTCTAAATTAAGCTAAAGTATGATGTATTATCATATTATTAGTAATTATGAGACTAGTAGCCAGCGACTCCAGCAGCTCGAGTAATGCTTGGAGCAAGACCGTGAGTAGCGGACCATTGCTGATTAGCAGAATTAAATAAGTATTTCATTGGATTTAATTTGGTTTTGTAATTGATTTAATTTGTAATTATTTAAATTTAATAATATATAATCGTATCAGAGATTTGTAACTGGTTGAGGTACTAGGTGAAGTACACTAACGCATTAGGCAACGCTGTAATGTCAGACGTAAGATATGAGTAAATAAATAAATAAATGTAAGGCACTTTTTATATAATTTTAAACTGGTTTGCAACTTTTGGTTAAGGTTGGTTCGACTTATCTTTGGGCGACAGTGATCACTTAATACGTAGCAGATTTTTCACAAACTTTCTAACTACCGACCGAATAGAAAATTAGATTACACTTGAAGAGGAAAGTAACAAAAGTGGCAGCAAACCTGATTAGTCAATCCAAAGGTCAGTTCAGTCTTGAAACTAAGTTAAATGTGAAGTTTCAGTATGCACCAGTTCCTCGGGAACCGAGTTGAGAGCTCTTTGAACAGGAATTAAAATAGCTTCGTCTCGTAGGAGATACTCGTAGGATACTTACAGACGCTTTGTGTCTTGAACGAGCTATCTTAGTTAATTTAATCCGCTTAGAGGCTAAAGGATTAGTTATAGTGAACTTTAAACGAGAGCTTTAAGCAGATACAAAGTGATATTTATAGTTTGTTTTTCTCAAATAAATTTTGTCAAAACTTTTTTGATATGTGACTCTTTAAGGTGTTTATTTTGCCCGTATATAAAAGGGCGTAACCATAAATAATATAATTTCCTGCATTAAATATTATAAACTTTCACACGACTTATAATAAAACGTTATGGTATATGTATATTTGCATATTTTTTAAGAAGTTTGAGAACAAATTACCTACTCGGAAGAACGAGATGAGAACAATTAAACAAGTCTATGTTTATTTAATGATCGGTTTAGATATAGGTTTTTTTTACATATTTTTAAAATACAAAAAAGAAGCTCCGCCGAGACAGCTTTCGCTGCCGTGACCAGGATTCGAACCTGGGTTACTACGGCCACAACGTAGGGTCCTAACCACTAGACGATCACGGCTATCGGAGCGGGTGAGAGAGGGACCGAAATTTCGAATGATAAGATAAATTGTGAAAGTTATTGAAGAACTCGTTACAAAACGAACATCGTGTGCTAACGAACCGAAACTGGAACCAATTGCTGTACAATCAATTACTTTTATTTGCATATTTTTATCAACACATTTTATTTTTTCGGAACAATAACTTTGGATGTTCGTAGGACTGTGTAGTTCAGTGTAGTGTACACTACACTCTACGCACTAATAATGTATGGATGTTTGAAACAAACGTAATTAATTAATCAAATTTAATTAATTATCCTGTAATCAACATGTTTGTTATATTATTGTTAGTGTCAAAATATTTACCTAAGATTGCAATGTTTAATACAAATCTGTACTCATTTTAAAGATACACGAAAAACGCCCCCTGTGGATTGTATCAAAACTGATTGGAAATATATGGAAAATACGTAAACAAAGGATACCAAAATAGTCATTTTTGTCAAAACGTAAAAACTCATACTAAGGGTACTGAAATATTAAGTGAAGTAAGTATAAAAATCGTCAATAATAGTCGTGGAGACCAATCCCGCGATAAAAGTCAACTCGGGAACCGTTATAAATGAGTCGTGTTCCGAATTGCATTTATTTTCAGAGCTAGAGTGCTCCGAAATCTGAATTGTTCCGAATATCCAAACTGTTCCGAAAAGCTGGAATGTTCTGAACTGCTCTTATGCTTTATCGATATTCGCATTACTCAACGATGAGTTTATGCAACAAATAGTTTTTTCATCCATGAATTCATTTTTGGAATGATACATACCTCATTCCTTATTAAATTTCCAATCTCATATTGAGTGGTGTATACAATACCGGTTGGATTCTGGACCAAGTGAAAATGTAAATGATGAATTAGGATGTTTGTTGAGGGTCCATTCCTGCTTTATAAAACTACATTAAAACCCAACAAGTTACGCCTACGGTTTCTAGGTATTTGTCTTCAAACAAAAACTAACTTTAGGAGAATTTATTTATTTAAAATTTATTGCACCACCTCTAAAAAGAAATGTACAAAAGGGCAAACATAATGCCTGATGGTATTCTCTACCAGTCAATCCTGGGTGGATGTAGAGCATTTGCAGCAGGTGTTACAAAGCAACAAAAGAAAAAATCGACAAACAATAATGAAAACAGTTGATATATAAATATGTATTATGAGTAAGAAAAAATATATATTATAATAATTAAATAAGTATATTCTTATAATAAGTATATATAAGAATTCGCTATCCTGCCCCCGGCGGCATGATGCAATTCCAAAAAACATAAAGTAAATAGAACGTTTCTGACACTTTGAGCATGCAGTCTATCTGGTGATACGTGGTTAATGTTGCTAGCTCTATCTGAAGCCGAGTAAGGCAGTCGCTCCATATGTAAGCCGGCTGGAATCCACGTCATTTCGTCAAAGCGCTAGAACTGCTGAAATTAGTTGTTACGATCAATCAGGTTCTAAAACCCTACAAATCAATATACACTTCAATAGATAACAAAACACACACAACAAAAGCTACATAAGCGTATAAATCCTCAATGAAGCGAATAAGAGGACACAAAATAGAAGTCAATGTGAGTGACAGCAAATCCATTCTCGACGAATGAACAAGCTTTTGGCTCAATACGTTCTTCAAGACTTCAAGCGAAGGCCTATTCAATTCTGTACGAAATGTTGGGCCAATTTGCTTTTCAATTGGCTTTCTTGCAGGTAACATGTTCAATCTACGCACTTCACATTCTAATCACTGGATCAGTTGAGGCGTATGCTCTTGCTAATCTTAACCTTTGATATCACTTCAACAAATTACAATCTATAACATGCAAAATACACATCAATAAATCTACATGAACGTATAAATAAATCCTCAATGAAGCGAATAAGAGGACACAAAATAGAAGTCAATGTGAGTGACAGCAAATCCATTCTCGACGAATGAACAAGCTTTTGGCTCAATACGTTATTCAAGACTTGAAGCGAAGGCCCATTCAATTCTATACGATGTTAGGCCAATTTGCTTTTCAATTGGCTTTCTTGCAGGTAACATGTTCAATCCACGCACTTCACATTCTAATCACTGGATCAGTTGAGGCGTATGCTCTTGCTATAAGCCATGTGGTCTCTATTTATTGATGAATAGTAGAAGTGATTGACCACACGACTATAATGTATCATTAAAAGTTAGATGTACGAGTAGGTAGTACTATCAAACAGGAGTTACCAATAATATGATCAAATGAAAGAAAGTCAATTGTGCTTGTAATATCTTGTAATGGGTCCCAATAACGTCTACTATAATTGGGTTTCAAAAAGTTGTTGGAGTACATGTAGCATGATATGTACTTAAAAGTTCAAAACATTCTTTGTTCCACAAATAAACATGAATTTTCAATAATTCTGACAGTCCATTGTCCATGTCACAGCAAACCACAAAAATTCTAACACCTTTCGTGCACGTCTCAAACATCTTTTATTATTTCGTTTTTCGTCTAACCAGGGATAAAACCCAGAACCTTTGCATCTAGCACATTTAAGGTGTCCAATGATGCACGTGATGACTGAGGTAAATTACATTTATTTATACAAATGGCGTCACAATCACGGGTGTAAAGCTAGTACAGTAAATCCATTAGAAAACTATTCAAATTATTTTAGTTTAGTATTATATTATTTTGTGTTATTTTCATGATGTGTTATTTTTATAATAATAAGTTCACTTTTATATAAACACTGGCTCGACGACTTTACGATTTAGCATAAAAAATAAAAAGAACGCCTCCTGACGTTTCAGTGGGATTTTAAGCGTGACAAAAAGTGTAACTTTGTTGAAGAAATAGTTTTATTTTTACAACACGGAACCAGCGATAAGTCAAATTATTCCGTCGGATTTATTCAGGAACGTGCTGGAAACATTCTCGTTTATATTTGCATATAACTGTGAGGGATGGTGCTTTGTTCCCAGTTCCTAAGCTTCCAGAAGCATTATTTACATTCAGTCAACAGGCGTTGCTAACACCTCTTTTGGTAAGTCAAATTTAGTCCGTATAAAATATTTATATCAATACGAATAAATACAGTTTATAGTAAGTAGATACATAGTAGGGGGGTGGCCAATGTGTTCAACTGGTCAAAATGTGGTCAACTAGGAAACAATACCAGTTTTGGAAATTTACGAAAAGGTTTTCATTCGGACATCGGCACCCTTTGTATCACAGGGTACGGGTCTTCCGAAAGGAGTACACACCACCACCGCTGGCCAAGTGTATATTGGAATACTGTAAAAACTTAAACAATAGCTCCCAGTCGTACAGCTTTCCTCACGATATTATCTTTTCTATTTAAGCAAGTGATAATTAATTTCTAAATCTGAAGATTATAAATCAGTACAATGAGAAAACCAAATGGAGCGTATAAATACTGGCAGTAAAATCACAACATTTGAGCTCCGTACCTCATTCCAGTCTCAAGGATTCCATGACGTTAATCTGTAATGAAATCGCTAAGATATGCAAAGGAAAACGTGCCCCATTTACACTCTACGGGCTCTTAAACTAGAGATCTTTGTGTGAAACGAATACTACCTGTAAATTTACTGTACTTGTAAAAGACTTTGTTGTAAATAAATGTTACGTTGTAATGTAATAGTCTTGTAATGCAATGATAGTCTAGTGGCTGAAACGTGGACTCTCAATGAGGGAATCCCAGGTTCGTATTCCAGATGACCTCACCTCGTCAGGCCACGATGTTCTAATTTTCAAATAGAGGGTGGCGCAAAATTAATCACTCTATTTTGTTTTTGAATAACTTTTGCACAAAATAAAAAAAAGTGATTTTGAGTAATAGAAATCTTTACTAGGATCTGTCACTTTTTTTTTGCTTACTAGAAACTATGACATCTGTCAAGTGTCTTCCACCAGCGATGATACAATTTTGCGTCCGTGTATCATATTTTCCCCGACTTTCCTTAAGATTTCCGCCGGTAACACTTCGCATTCTAGTCTATTATTCTCCTTAAGAGCTGCGTACAGGATCTGGTAAAGATTTGTATTACTCAAAATCACTTTTTTTATTCAGTACAAAAGTATTTCAAAAACAAAATAGGGTGATTAATTTTGCGCCACCCTATATATCGGCGTATTATTATTTATTTATTACATGATATATACATGAAGGTAAATCATCATCGAAGAACATCGTGAGGAAACCTATACGACTAAGAATTTTTCAAAAAAGGTAAATGTGTGTGTACTTTATCAATTCACACTTGCCATCGCGGTATATTATGACATTACCTCCTCTCCTCACTTTGAGGGAAGACCCGCTGTTATTGAAAACATGAACAATATATTCATAATGATGGTGGATATGTTATACTTTAGCTTTGAATATTCGCATCTTAAATAAATATTTTAAGCACTTAAAGTTATTATTATTATCATTTTAGTATAGTTGTACCGCCGTTAATTTTCTGCACATCCCTAAGGTTGACTGGGAGAAAATGCTATTTAGCATTAAGTCCGCCTTTTGTACCACATTGTTTTTAACATGGTCAATAAAGAGTAAATAAAAATAATAATAAAGTACTTACAAACATTCGATGTTATAAATTAGGTTTCTAAATTTTCTTTCACTTTATATTAGAATTACAGGTTACAAATTCAATTCTACTATAGTGTACTTCACCTAGATTAACAGGAGATAATCTATACTTTAATACCCGCTAGGTTGATTTATTATTGCCACGATCGGTCCAATACACTTCAAAGGTGCTTCGAGCACCTTCGGGATTAAAATTAAGAGCAACTTAAACATTTCCTCGATACTCCAGAAACGCGGAGTTAACGAGAAAGGGAACACGAATGGAAATGGGGAATTAGAAACGGAAAAACAGTTCAAGATGATCTTTATTAAAATGTTTGATTGTAACGTTTCGGGAAGTGACAAACAATGCTTTATTACATTTTTTGGCAATGTTTGCTACTTCTATAGAAAATAATGCCACCAGGTGATAGAGACCACTACCACCCGTGAATATTTGCAATCAACCCCAAGATTGCTCCAGGAGAACAGAATTACAAAATATCCGTAATAAAAAATCAAGGCAAGTGTGAGGTAAGCTCCTGTGGAATAGGTTCTGTACAAATTTAACCCTGTAAAATAACTTTCAAATGATCTTTTGTAGACCTATAACAAAAACATTTTTAATATACCTAGAACAAGTCCTTACATTTGATATGTTTTGCCACACGATACAATTTGTGATACAAAACGATTTTTATAATCTATTTCGCCCCCCAAAGTCACTCCCCAATTGAAAGTTCAGTTGTTTAGGTACGTTATGCCTTCTTCTTTAAGTCCGACTTTATCTCTTTAATTTGATGCTTACAACGTTGGCTTCCTACATAATATTTCTACAAAATAATTTCCTTAGAAGTACGTACCACAGATACAAACAGAGAGGATAAACGTCTCAGCTTTGCAATTTCACAAGCCATCCATCAATTTAAGCCCAACAAAGTTATTCGACTCTCATCTTTCAAATAATTTATCTGATTTACTTCCTTGTTGACATTCCTAAGAAAATTCCCTTGAAGAGTCATAATTACAAGTTCTGTTGCAAAAGTACTTGAAAATATACTAATATAATAGTCACAATACAATTTAGATGAATCCAACTAGAATTGAATTGGTAGAACCCTTTGTGGTTCGACACGTGGTACTAAACCTATTTTTGCCTAATAACAGCAGAGTTAGCGCTGCTGTGTTCTGGTTTGATAAATACAGACATACTTTTCCGCTTTCCACCTTAGTCCTCAGGGATTGCGGTACATATCTGGCTGACCTCAGGTAGGAATCTAATCCTATCCGAGGATTACAGCCGTGTCTGGGCGGCGATAGCCATTTACCATTAAATATACTGATTGCTCGTCTGCTACTCCTGTATTATAAGAAGAAACCTCATAATTATTTATTTATATTTTACATCGAAATACTAACTAAACAAAACAGATTTTCTTAACGTTATGCGCTCAATTAGTTTTACAAGAATTCGCAAGTGATTAAACATAGTCGCTAGCTGGTCTACGAAATACAGCAGATGCCGTGTGAAACAGGTCAATGCTGGTATCCGAAGTCAGGAGACTGACCGACTGTCTTATGTTAAATTCTATCAAGACCTTTGAGCTGCAGTGAGTGTCAAAGAATAAGCCTTTCATCAACACTCTATTTAACACCTTAATCTTACTCTTTCTTTAAAAAATATAGTTCAAAAAACTAAAAAACATGCTTTTACAGTAAATAGTATTATTGTGGAAAAAGTGTGGGGTGCTTTTCAAAAACTGATAAGTGGAGCATCCCACGCTTTTTTCACAATTATACTATTTACTGTTCCTTAATTGAATCCTAGATTGAAAATTATTTTCTACTTTTTAGTTGATTTTATCATAAAAGCGTGTTTTTTAGTTTTTTGAACCATATTTATTTTATTATTTTTAGTATTTGTTGTTATAGCGACCATCATTATGCATGGTCTGTAAAAAAATCAAGTGTCTATCTATTACGGTTTAAGAGATAAAGCCCTTTGACTCACGAGCAGACAGCGGAGGATTTCGTTTTACTCTTTGAATACGGAATCCTAAAAATCATTCTACAAGATGGCATTATAGATATGTTTCAGTACATTTGAGTTTTAAGAAATAACACTAATATTATTCAAAACTAAAAATCAGTCTAGTAACTTTCTCTAAGGCGCTTTTGTCTCGCCTCGAAAATCGTTAATCCTGAGGATGTTCATAAGGAAAATGGTACAAAATAATTAAAATCGTGTATTGTCATCGGTTTTTGATAATTTTTCAAAATTTTGAATTAACCTGAACGTTGAAAGTGGATAGAAATCGGGTTTTAAAGATTCCGTTACTCTGTTACATACATACATACATACAACCCAAGCTAATAAAAGCGTGTTAAAAGAAACCACATCGTCATGAAGACAATCTAAAGCCCACAATCCCGAGATTAACATTTTAATATCCGGCCGAATGTCTTAAGCTGACAGTTCCTCAAACGTAAATGTTACGGAAATGAGATTCAGTTTGCCAATACTGTTTGTGTTGTAATGTCTTGTTTGCATTTTCATTTCACTAACATATTCCTTGCTTACAATAATTAACGTTAACATTTTAATATTTTTTTTGGAATGTCTTTCAGCCCAAACGGCTTGATGGATTTTAACATATGAGGTGGCGTTGGATTCGTCTGGCGTTGGAGTCGAAATTGAGGGAGTGACCATATGCTATATTTTTTATGTATCGGGTATTCGTTTTTATAATAAATGCTAGTACTCAATATACTCGGAATAAATATATAGAACTTTATTCGGTTTATTTTTTGTAATATTTGAATTTATAATGTTTATTATTTTATTATGTACTTTAATTATGAAAAAAATATTATTGTAATTATACATATTGTTTTTATGAAACATTATTTATAATCATTCAGCGAAACGCGGTGCCTACTTCCAAAAAAAATCTTCGCTTACAGTTTACTCTTTGTTGAGTGTTATCAAACAAACAGTTGTTTTCATTCAAAACAAACAATACCCGTACGTGCCCGATTTGTGTATTCAATGCTATGTATCAAATAGCAAATAACAGGTCTTTGATATAAAAAAAAAATGCCGTGTTTATTTCAAACTACAGTAGCTTCAGAACAATGTGTATTATAAAATCTCGTATTTTTCTACTCTCGTAATAGCAACAGTGTTCATATAATGAGCCATAGCTCGCGGCTCTTTTCTGAATTTATATCATTAGCATAATATAATAAGCTTGTATATGTAGCATAAGAATAATAAAAGCGTGTTAAAAAGCGTGGTGGTTACGCACTGACGGTTCAAATCATTCTTTCGTTCATTCTCCAAAAAATCCTTATTGTTCATTTCCTCTTCTTAATGTTGCTTAGGAAATCCTAGGTTTGTTAGGATGTTATAAAATTAATATCACTTTAAGATTTTGAGAAAATGTAGTCCCGTTCCTGAATATGATTAGAAGTAAACGTAAACGTACCGTGTACGTACCGACAGTCGCATGCATTAACGGACACACAATATAAGATAGTAACTACATCACACAGTATTAAATATGCGTGTAAAATAACGAAGTAAAACACCCACTAATCATCCAGTCCTCGACGACTATTAACTTGACATTCGTCTTAAACTGTACAAAGTCCTCCGGGTGATGAAATTGCGAAAAAAGCCAACTAAACTTCGTAGACAATTTCGCGACGTTGCCCGACTCTATCTTGAACTTTCAACGAGCTGTTAACTTCTAAATTGTTTTTACATTATCGTCGACTCTGTATTTTTCTTCTGTCTTCGTTAATATTTTATATTTTTTTACATAAAGGTGTCAATGTTGTTTTTTCAACAGCTTGTTCGCGGAAACGAGTCTGCAGTATTAGGAGTGTAATAACTATGTGATTAGTTCTGTGTTCTTTCCTACAAAGGTCATATTGGTAAGAGAGCAGTAATAAAAATACAAAATTGATACTGTAACCATTTTTGTATAAATAACAATGGGAATAAGTCATAACAAAGGTATGATGACTATTCCTTCATCCATTCACGCACTCCATAGCGCATCACTAATTTATATAGTTTCTCTTTGTTTAACACATGGATTCTACCAGAGATATAAATTATGTAAGAGAGAGAGAGTAGTAATAAAATACAATATTGATACTGTAGCCATTTTTGTATTAATAAAAATAGGAATAACTCATAAGAAAGGTATGATGACTATTCCTTCATTCATTCACTCACTTTCAGCGCAACACTCATTCACGATGAGTTTCTCTTTGGTTGACATATGGGTTCTACCAAAGATATAAATTATTTTAATTAATTAAACCTTACTTCTTTAAAAATAAACAACGGCTTTTAGATGATGCGTTCCTCTACCAAATTAAACAAACTTGGGCACTTTAAATAAAAGATGTAAAGGATACAACTGGAGGTTTATTTTTGTTCTCGTACAAAGAAAGCTGGGTAGCTGAAAAGAGCTAATAAATGAGACTTGTTGCTTTGCATTTAGAATAAAGCTCACTATCTTTCAGAGGAAATGTATTTCTATTTATTTTACGCTTTTCACTCTACTGGAGGGTATTAAAATACCGTCCATAGTGAAGTTATATTAATAACTTTTAAGCGTACAAATTAGTTTGTGTTGACTTAAAGCATCAAAAAAACGAAATAATTAAAGCATCAATAAACAACCCTTATCACTTAGGAGTATGAAAAATAGATAGTAGCCGATTCAAAGACCTACTGAATATGCATATAAAATTTGGTGAGAATCAGTTAAGCCGTTTTGGAGGAGTACGTTAATTAACATTGTGAGACGAGAATTTTATATGTAAAATTATTTGTATTATTCTAAGCATAGTATTTCAGTAGTGCCTGAGTGTATACGAAAATGAATCACAAAAAACATAAATACAGAAAGCAGTCACACCAAAGCTAATAACTTAAAATGCCATTATTAATGGAAAACCATTTTCTAAGGGAACCTGAATGATATTTACAGCCACATTTTCCCTCGAACGCCCTATTCCGAGGCGTGATTGGCCACATTGTCGGGTTGTATACATTTGTCCGGCATTGAAATGTTAATCTGGGAATTGTGGCATTTGTATCGAATATTCCAAGTGTCAGATTTTGCAGGAGTTGAGTCTCTTAGTACTTTATACGACGTTTGAAGGCACTTTGAATTGTAATTTTTAGTGCTTTTCGAAAACTGGTAAATGGAGCACCCCACGCTTTTTTCACAATTATACTAATTACTATTCCTTAATTGATTCCTAGATTGAAAATTATTTTCTACTTTTTAGTTGATTTTTAATTTTTTTGAACTATATTTATTGTTTTATTTATTTATTAATTTTCTACAAACTTACATTTAACATTACATGATTATCCCAATGCGTTAAAGTAGATCTTCTATAAATAGTTCTAATAAACACTATAATTTAAAACATTGATAAGTAATATAACTTATAATTTGCCTCTGTGAACTCATTCAGCGTGCAAGTGAATAAATCAATTATATTAATTATATTACTATGTATTATAAAACTGAACAGAATATTAGTTTGTTTGAACGCTCTAATGTCGGAGAGTAGTCTTTTATTGACAAATGTTTTAGGCTGTGTAGCATTCCACTACAATTATTTTGAGCACTGCTGTTAAACGCGTTTGAAACCGCCGCAGCCTTCTTGTAATGAAAAAGGTTGTAGCCATAATTCATTACGCTCATGAAGTGCATGTTCAGCTTCACATACCTTTGAAAACTTTTTACAGATCTCTCAGTCTCAGTTCTCCACACAATGTTTTATTTCAGATTCAATTAATTTCTGATAATTCGACTCTTTTAAATCAAGAATTCATTAGAGGTATGAACCCTGGGCCAACAGTTAAAAAGCTCAGTTTTTTTCTACTACGCTAAAACTGCTCTAGTTAAACAAACAATGAAAACTGAACTGATAAAAATCACTAGACAGCCTATGAACAAACCCTAGTGAAAAAGCTTCCAATCTGGCCAAGTGCCAATACAACGAATGGACTGAATGGCGCCTCCAGTAGATAAAGCAGGTGGATTTACTATTGTTGCAAACATTCGAGATTAACCGTACGAGATCGTACGAAGATAACGCTCTGGACCGTATACGGAGGCTCTATTACACATTATTCGCTGTGATGAGAATTTTACGCTTCTCGTAGATACCGTAGACGAAGATAACAACAGAGTCCTAACATAATATATGTATAAAAGTACGATAGGCATTGTTATTGTATCACTTAACAATTTGATAGATTCTGTACAGGGTCACGTGGAGTGTATACAGATTCGCTCTATTATGTACATATTATTCGTTGTGAAGAATTTTTCGGTTCTCTTTGTAATCGTAGAAATAGACTCCTAGTACAGATCTATGATCACCTGTGACCTACGTATCCGAAATGATTTTATGAATTCATACCTACGATGTATTACGCTTAAAATGAAGTAAATAATATACTTATTTCATTTTCATATCCACATATTATAAGTGTATCGTTAAGCCAGATTTAGATACTCGCGAATAATTAGCCGAGTAACTAGTTGAACAATAACGAGTATGTAAACGTTGCGTACGAGGACATAATATTTTCATTTGTGCTGAAAAAGACCGCCGCGGAAGACGAAAGAGCGTCGTAGCGAGTGCCAAGTATACCCAAATAAGTATTCGCTCCTATTCGTCTCTACTCGGCGAGTAATTAAACCTGACATAGAAGTGTAATAAAATTGTAAAAATCTAGCAAAATCTATTAAGAAATCCTCTAATTAAACGAAAGAGACGTTACCTTTGAATATTAAAACAGACTTTCATAAATTATGTCATCTTAAATGTTTAAATCTCGCCGTGAAAGTTTAAATTTAGTATTGCGTCAAATTAGGAGCTCACCTGAACTTTGTGCCTCGCATTAATTGAACTAAATGTTTTAATTGCGTTTGCTAGTCTGTGCTTACAGGGTCCTTTATTGTATATTGTTGCTTTAATCAAAAATTAAGCGCTTACAGACCCATATGATTTATTCATTCTGAAGGTGGTAGAACCCTTTGTGGTTCGACTCCGGCGGCACCACCGCTACACCTATTTCTGCCTAATAACAGCAGTGTTAGGCGCTGCTGTGTTCCGGTTTGAAGGGTGTGGTAAGGGAGGCAGACTTTTCCGAGGCGTTCCAGCTTAGTCCTCAGGGGTAGCCGCGCATCAGTGGCCGACCTCAGGTAGGAATATCTAATCCTATCTGGGGTTGATTACAGATGTCCATGGGCGGCAGTAGCCATTTACCATCAGGTGGACTGGCATGCTCGTCTGCTACTCTTATATTATAAAAAAAAATCATGCGTGTTGTTTTAGAAACTCGTTCTTCTAAAATCACACATAAAAAGTATTCTATTTTTTTAACTCACGAACACAATTTTACGTCCTATGTGATGGATATGGGTTCGCCATAAATCACTTTTTATTAGCGATGTCGCCTATTAGTGGTACCCGTTTAACACTTCTAAAGAAACGATACTATTATTATTATTAAGCTATAATAAGAAGGAAAGTGCATGACGACAAACTATAGTAAAGAGTTCCGTAACCAGCTTGGATATTTTATTTCCAAAAAATCTGCATTTCATAACTCCGAAGTGTAATTTACTAACATAGTCGTGAGTAAAATAGTTATTAACACTATATTTTATTTTACTTCATTTTATTTTAATTTATTTTATTTTATTTATGGTTAATTTCATGTTATTTGTTGACATTTGTGATTAATTTATATTTATAATAATTATATTTATATTTATTCTGAAATAAAATATTATTAACATTACATAAATGAAGCATTTTTGTATCCCCTATATAATTGAAAACTTTAGGGATGTGATGAACATCGTTGGTGATACCAACAACTAATTAGCCTTGAACTATTAAATTAAATTCATATCAAACTTCAATAAGGTTCATAGGCAAAATAAAATACTAAGGATTATATTTTTACCAGCTAGATACGGAACCCTAGAAAAATATCAAAAGATAAAAAGACCTAGTAATTACTAGTCCAAGAGGCGTTCAGGGGTACGCATCACGCGCTCAAACATCTATAACCATCATTAGTAATAGTGGACGACCAAGTTTGTCACAAAGTTCTTTTACGTCAAAGTTAAGTAAATTATCGTTAAAATCATACGCTTTGCCAAAGCTCTTAGCGATAAGAGTGCTTGGCCTCGTCATTAAAAAAGTATGAATTAAGTTTTTAGACGTAAATATTTCTACGCATGTTATTTCGTAAGTAATTATTAATGTTAATAATTTCATGTTACCAGGCATAGATTAGTAAAGATACTTCGCCGCCTTGAAATTGAATGAAGCCACAAACGGCTTATTAGTAAGTTCTTTTTTTGAATTCTTGAGAAATAAAAACATTTTTAGAGAAAATTTACGAATAAATAACTAATACTGCGTAATTTACATAATAAATAAATAATTATTTCAAATATTTTAGGGACATTTTAGCACGGAGACGTGGCAAAACTTTTTACGCAACTATTTCAATTCTCAAAACTGGCTACATTTTCTTGTTAGGAGTGAGTAATCTTTACTTATCTATGTTACCAGGTTTCAAAAATATTTATCTGGTTAGGTTAAGATTTCAAGTAGGTATAAATATAATTCTTTGCATGGCATTCAGTAAGTAATAGTTAACAGCTTGTTAATAAGGTTTTAAATCTGTATTCTGTTTTAAATATCATGATAATTATACTTACTTATGGTATCTCAACCATGAATTTAGGCCAAAGCGACTTCAGGCGCTGTCGCGCGAGTTAACCCTTTTTTTTTGTTTACGAGGGGGAAACCTTCAAAAGGTACCCGACGACGTGGGAGCGACGCCGGGTTATGTGGGATTTTTACCGCACTAAAACCCCCCCGATGGTCGTCCTCAACGCTTGTTGGAGAACTCCGGGATCTCCGAGGGAACACAACCGGTGTCCTCCAAGCGCAATGCCCCGATCGGGCTCTACCCTGGGGGAGCACTTTTGGCTCCTCCCACACCATCTGGTGTTTTCGACGGTATGCGACCACACATACCGTCGTCCTTCCCGGGGTTGCTTGCTGGACGGTTCGAGCTCCCACTCTTGCCACCCGCAACCCCGGAAACCCCCTTTTAGTCGCTTCTTACGACAGGCAGGGGATACCGTAACCCTATTCTATTCCCGAGACTACAGGGACACGCGCGAGTTAACCCTGCACTCGCGTCTCATCAGTATCCTTACCATGAGTTATTACGTTTTGACAAATATGACTGTTTTGGTATTTGTTTACGTATTTGCCCATACAATTTCCATACAGTGCCCCTAGCAGATTGTATCAGAACTATAGTATCAGTAACGTAACATTAAATGTCTAAATTGACAAAATGGCTCTTTATGTTTTGTCTCTCTTTTTTGCTAACATGTGAGGCAGACAAAAAGACTTTAGCACTTTCTTATTGTTACGTTTACTGTCTACTTTAGCAAACGGAACAGAATAATGGATTGAGTAAACGTAACGTAAAATTGTGGGATGTTTTGAAAACTCATGGTAAGGGTACAGCACACATGAATTAAAATAGACAGATAGACGCTTTTCTTGTCGCGCGTGGTTACTTGTGTAATTCTGTTAACACTAACACTACCTACCTACAAAGGTTCAAATTAAGATCTGACTGTAAATCGCCCATCTATACTATCCAACATCCCTATTTTCCCTACCACGTTATGATTTCCACGTGATTTAAGCTCAAAGGATCTGAGGAAGTTTCGTTGCAGCGTGGGATGCTTTGAGACGTGTAATATATGATCTACAGTCAGTGTCTGCTCAACCCATATATTAATAAGTATATTGAAGGTAAGTATTTTTACAGTCAACTATTAATAATAAGTAGCCATAAAAAATTAAAAGTTATTTTTTAATAATAAACCAATTCCTTTTCCTTTTGCAAGGAAGCAATTGGGTGTATCTATACATCCAACCATCAGCTTTGGCAGTCTTTTGCTGACCATAGGCCTCCCCTAATCTGCGGTATTCCGACCGTCCTAATCTGTCTGGATGTAGCGATTTCCCGTCGTCCTCTTCAGGTTATCGTTCCGGTCGGAGCGTCTTGTACTTCTTTTTCCCAGATATGGTCTCAATTCGAGAATTTTTTACCCATTGGATATCATACTACGAACCATATGGCCAGCAAATGGCAAGTTTAACTTGTTAATGTTTGTGAGGTGGGGTCACTATACCCTATAAAATAATATGTATAATAGTGGGGTCACTATAAAATAATTTCCTCAAAAAATACCTGTGAAAAAACATGCTTAAAATGACCCATTGACTTTCCAATTCCTGGGTGCTCTTTACAAAGTGGGTTCCACGGAAAATTTTAACCGTAAAACCAACAGGCATTTCCAATTTCATTATTTAATGGCACAAACAAAGTACAACGTAACGCTATTGCGTCTGGTAATGAAGTAAGTGGGTGCTTACGTAACGTATTCTGTTTGTTTGCGAAATTAAATGAGCCTTTTGTTCTGCTGTATTGTTGTTTTATTCTGTTTTTCGTGGAGCATGAATATTTCTGGGACCTATGTTCGGGATAGGTTACTTTTGAAAGACTTTTGTAAGTTCTTTAGGGGAAGGTTGAGAGTGAAATTTGATCCGCGTATGTGTGTCACTTTAGCTTGATCAACGGTGATCGACATACAGCAATCAAACGTTACAACCCTGAAAAAGTTTAAGCACTGGCTGCAGCTTTTTTTGAACGCTGAATGCAGCGTCTGAACGCGGAACTAACATAGGTACTCATAAAAACGCGCGTTTTCGATACCACCACCGACCGTAGCAAGCCGCTAGAATATGATGAGGCATCGAAGCAACTACTAAAACGCGAACCGCCCAGGCTACAAGTAGCATGTCTACTAAGAGCCTAATACCTTGAAACGTGTCATTTGCCCTAACTCGTAACAATCAACAAATTCCATTTAGAGTGGGAATTTAAATTGACGTCTATTTGGTTGCTTTAAATCCTGCGTCAACGTGATTGCCATCAATTACAACGACGGCTTTGAACACGTCGTTAACTCTATTGTGTAGCTAAGCTTTCGTGTAAATTCGTTAGCGTCTATCCGCGTCTTTAAACATGAATTAAATGTTATCAAAATGCCAAAAAGAAGTAAAAACTGAGTTGCTTACGTGAGTTTATTTTTAGTTTTTAAGTACACTAAATAACATTAATACTATACCGCTATCAGTGTGCCAAACCTTAAGAAATCATTACGAATTCAAATATGTGGATGATTGTTTGACTTAGTTTGTGCAGGTTTAAAAGCGGTTGTAGTCCAGTTCTTTATTCTCCAAATCAAGCCAAATTTTTTAGAGGTTTGGAGTTTGTGGCTAGTACACCGTGTGTAGTCTCTATTTTGAAAACATTACATTTGTAAAAATGAAATTGACTTATTGTAGGTAAATAAAATTTTATAATATCAAACATTTTTAATTCGACACTCTAAATTTCCATTTTGTAGAGTACAAGAATCAATATAAAAGAATTATGTAAGTCCAAATCACACAAGTCAATTATCCTAACACGTCTTTCAAACAATACAGCAGAGCCTCCCCACAGTCGAATTTCAAGTTTCTACATTTAATTTTCTATCCATGAAACGAACTTAAAAATCGGCCGACTCCTAAAATTCCGAAATATAAGGCAGATTAATCTGACATCTTCTGAACAAAGTCTATAAGTATCTTTGAAGGAGAACTTTAACCGCTAGCTTTGTACAAGAAAACCACTTGCAAACTTTGGTCGGGAATCAGGAAATACTTTAGCTATTAATTCTGGCATTAAATCCAGCCATCGTAAAGGTCGCTTTCTATTTTGTGATATTGACTTAGGATCACTTTGTGCCTTGTTTGTGCTTTGTGTTTGTTTGTGTGTTTGTATATTGACCTTTCCTTATTGTTTGTGATTTTATAGTTTAGAGATTTTCTTCTAAGATTGAAATAGCAAATGGGCTTGCAGTTTGGTGCTAAATGGTTACTGTTGCCTACCTGTACTCAAACTCAGATAGGATTAGACTTGGATTGGATGGATGGTCGGCCACAGAGGACTAAGGCGCCTCGGAAAATATGTCTCCCTTCAAACCAGAACACAGCAGCGCTTAACACTACTGTTATGAGCCAGAAATGATTTTTAATAATTACGTATATTTAAGATAGGTAAATTACGTATAATGATGGTTTTCAATTAATAAAATTGATTGTTTCGTTACATATTAAATGTAAGTGACATTTCATCGGAATATAAAGGGGTTGTTATATTAAAATGTCTTCGGCAGGTCGCACAAAGCAATCAAAGTAAATCAATCGTCGATTACTCGAGACTTATTTATATTACTTTGTAACTTGAGACTTGTATTTCCCAAAGTCTCAAGTTACAAAGTGTTGGTGGGTTTCTCATTAATGTCTTTGTAAATTTTTAATCAGTGAAATGTGTCGATTTAACTTTGCTTTTTCCCAGTTTGTGTACATTTTTCCGAGCGTAAGTGTGTATGTCTGATTTTTTAGTCAAAAAGTCGTGTGTTTTTAATTGTTCGTGAAATGTTGCTTTATTTAATCATTCTATATTGTGTATATTAGTCATAATTTAATTTCTGGCATTCTTCTTCTTATTTCACAATTTAGTAACCTAGGAACCCAAAACCTAAAACAATCTTACCAAATTACAGCTCAACCTTGGAATATCAGCAGTGTTTATGCACCATGCACGTTACCCGGAAGACGGATCACGGCTCATATAAACGCATTACGGAGATGATCAATGTTTATTGCGACGTGAGATTTGCACTCGATGCGGAAGCGAGAGGAATTTCCTACGCCGCTGGTTTGGAAGCCAATCGAATATAGGTACGTACCAATTCGGTTTATACGTAATTAATTCATTTCATTACCTTTTTAATGCGTACAAATGTTTTTACAATAAGCTCACATGGTGCTAATGTTTTTGTATCTGTTGTATGTGGTATTTGTATATGTTGCGTTATGGTTTCAAATATACATAAAAATACATAGTTAGACTCATACATTTAAAGGGTTTAACCGTACGTTATTTTATATGTACGTAGAAATATACAAATAAGATATGCTAAGGGAGTTAATTACACGAGCGAAAGTTCAGGTCGGCGACCGTCGCCTACAGTTAGTTGTCGCCGTTAGTCGTCAACGATCGTCGCTGACTATCGCCGCCTGTCGTCAGCTCACTCTCTGCCCACCTTGTGTTACCTCTTTAAAGCGCAAATGTATCGCAGTCTCTTTGCGATTATATATCTACTGATTGGCTCCAAAAGTCGTCATATACAGGGTGAATTTTTCAAACGGGCCTTCAGAGCCAAATCCGAAACTATAAGGATTAGCGAAAAATGCTGAAAGGCCGCTGCTGAAAGTTACGAGGCCGATTTTGGTAAAAACTCAAACTGCATCATTACTTTTTTAAAATAACTTTTTTCCTAGCCGGGAATCGAACGAGTTCATTTTGAAAAAAATACACCCACTATATTATTCCACTATCTGATAGTGTTGCTTATAAGGATCAAAATCTGGGAAGTAATGATAGATGACAAACTAAAGGAAAAGCCTCAATTTTAAGAAAATACATATTTTTTCGTATTCATTTGGCAGTTAAGTTCCCGCCATTCATCAATTTAAACATTTCGCGTATTAACAATTTTTTTAGCTCAATGTTTCAAATAATTTGAAAGAGATGTTTTCATCTCCAAGAATTTATATTTTTATGTCCGACTTAGTTTTAAGGTTATTTTTAGGACCATTATAATAGATTTAACTTGCTATGGGCGGAGATTTGTTTAATGCAGATGTAAAGTTGACAATTTGCGAGAATGACTTTTTCGAGTCAAATCACTCGGATTACTAAACAAAGAGATATAGAAAATAATATTCAACGTTGAAACGAAGTTGTAAACAACAAACAATAAGAATTTACTATTTAATCAGTTATCTGTTTTTATTAAAAATTAAATCCTAAAAACGGCGGTAACTTATTTGCCAAACTATTACTTTCTCATACTAAACCGTATGTCATGGTCATAACATCGAATAATTAAAGTAATTAATATTAGTTAATTAATAATTAATAAAAGTAAGTAATTAAAGAAAATAGTTGATTAACCAACAAATTCTTCAATGGTATGACTTACGTATGTTTCTAAAGAATTATACATAAGTCATTTGTTATGTTTAACCCCTAAGGATTAGTATGCCAATGTATGAAAAAAAATGTATTTTCTTCAAAATTTTACTTTTCCTTTAATTTGTCACATAACATTACTTCCCAGAATTTGATCCTTATAAGCAACACTATCAGATAGTGGAATAAAATAGAGGGTGTATTTTTTCAAAATGAACTCGTTCGATTCCCGGCTAGGGAAAAAGATATTTTTAAAAACGAATGATGCAGTTTTAGTTTTTATCAAAATCGGCCTTCGCTAATACTTATAGTTTCGGATTTGGCCCTAAGGCCCGTTTGAAAAATTCACCCTGTATAAACGCGTTTATGCGCGTTATGGAAAAAACCTGTTGAAATGAATATGGTTATATCGACAAGATCTTATATCATATTGTTAGGTATAATTGTAATAAACATCTTAGTACAGTACAATTTCATGTTATATTAGGTATTCGATTTCTTTAAAAAAACCGAAAACATTCTGAAAGTCTAATTGCAAACTCAGAAACTCAGAAACTAGTCACTTAAAAATAAAATTATGTTTCTATTTTATTTATTCAAGAGCCATTCGACATGATTCAACATTTCGACTGATGAAGTACTATGAGATGGTCGCAAGAGTCCTTAGTAATTCTTATATTTCTTTTGCAATTTATATCAGAACTCATAGATATATTGTATTCGTTAGTGCAACCACATCGTCTAATTTGATAGACGCATCAGACAATTAGACATGCCCGTCTGTCACAGGGTTCTATCTCTTGAACTATAAGAACTTGATTTTTTTTTAAATAGGCTGTGTAATTGTGTACCTATAAGAATAAATAGTTACAAGAAACCGGTATTTTCGACGTTTTTTCGTATATCTATTGAACGTTTAATTTTTACAATACATATACTCATATATAAACATAACAAATACTTAACATATAAAATTGACTCTTACTACGTAGTAACTATTTATTAATCTGTGCTTTTACCTCCTGTAAGAGTCAATTTGAAGGTTCGGTAAGAGTCCGTACTGTTAAATTTATCATGGTGGTAAGACGCCCAATGTACCAATTTAACTCGCACTCGCAAGAATTACCATGGCAGTCAGCCAAAATACTTACTTCCATAAACATATCCGAAATATCTTATTACAATTCAATGTAATTAAGCCACAAAGATGTAATCCGCGATTCGTTTCGCCAATCTCCTTAAGCTACACGAAAATGATAAATCTTTTTTACCCGACTGCCAAGGAAGGGTTATGTTTTTCGCGCGTATCTTGTATGTTTGTCTTTCTTTATTTGATCCGATCTAACAAACGGCTGGATGAATTTCAACAGTTAAGGTGTCATTATATTTGTCTCAATGACCCGAGTGTCCTTAGATAGGTGTTACAAAAAGAAAAACAAAATGGCGGATTTTTGGCGCGAAATAGTAACACATTTAAAAAAAAAAAGTTAACCAAACCTATCGAGTAGGGTATCAAATGAAAGGAAATTAAACGGAGATTATAAAAACATATTTGTATATATATAAAACAGCAAGGTGACTGACTGACTGACTAACTAAATCACTTTTTAATTTTTCAGAAATCAACGTACAGCCTAAACCAAGGACCTTACAGTGCTGTAATTCTGCACGTAGGTTCTCTATATAGCGTTAATAAGCACTAAGAAAGGCCTTTTGGAAATTCTACCCTTATGAGGGTAAAATAGGGGAAAACAGTTTTTTTGAAATCCTTTAATTTTGAATCAACTACTATAAAATTTTGTATTTGGCTTTCTGAATAGCAACAAGGACGTACTTATTTATCGTCCTCCGAAAAATCAACCCCGTAGAGGGTAAAATAAGGGTTTAAAGTTCATTTGAACAATCGTCAATTTTGAAGCAAACACTATGAAATTTTGCATCAGGCTTGTTAGATAAAAATAATGAAATTCTACCTCTAACGAGGTAAAATAATGACCGAAACTTTGATTTACTGAAGTTATATATTTTACAGACCGTAAATGGTGGATTTTTTCGCGAAATACGAGTAATAACACGTTTTAAAAAAAAATTAACCAAACCTATCGAGTAGGGTGTCAAAATACAGAAAATTAAGAGGAGATTACAGGAATTAAGAGGAGACACATACATTATATAATATATCTTATATATAAAATTCTCGTGTTAGTTACCGTACTCCTCCGAAACGGCTTCACCGATTTTCACCTAATTTTATATACATATTCAGTAGGTCTAAGAATCGGCCACTATCTATATTTTTTACCCCTAAGTGATAAGGGTTGTTCACCCTTAACATTTTTTTATTTATTTGGCAACACAACGTTTGCCGGGTCAGCTAGTACATATATATTCGTATATATACATCAAGATGACTGTCTGACTAAATGAGTGAGTTGCTGTACCAGAGATCAACGCAAAGGGAAACCGCTGAACTTAAGCGTGCTGGAATTTTACACATTTTTTAGGTTCTTTATATAGCGTAAATGATCACAACGAGGATAAAATAGGATAATATTGTTTGAACATCGTTTGTGAAGCAGACACCTAACTATGAAACTTTGTATGTGGCTTTATGGATAAAAATAACGAAATGCCTATTTCACTACTTTTGGAAATTCTACTTCAGCCTTTTTGGTGCAGTCGGGTTTTTGATTTTTTTAATTAATTACAATACCAAGTAAATGAGACGGCTTTGTTTAGCTGTGTCTTAACGGAATGAGTTATGGCCTAAGATTTATCAGTTCACGACCCGTCGGGACTCATAAGAAACATTGTAAGGGCTAATAACATCTGAATAGCTGAACTAAAACCTATACTAGATATATTCGCTTTACCAACACAATGTCTAACTTGGAGATACTCAATCATTTAGACTAGAGGTTCTAAGCATAGATTAGTAAAGATACTTCGCCGCCTTGAAACTGAATGAAGCCACAAACGGCTTATTTTAGTAAGTTCTTTTTTTTTTAATTCTTGACAAATAAAAACATTTTTAGAGAAAATTTACGAATAAATAACTAATACTGCATATTTTACGTAATAAATAAATAATTATTTCAAATATTTAAGGACATTTTAGCACGGAGACGTGGCAAAACTTTTTTACGCAACTATTTCAATTCTCAACTATTTCAATTCGCAATGTTTTACATTAAGGATTATTAATATTGTCCTTCACGAAATTTATTACTATTATATAACCAATTAATAATTGTTTCTGATACTAGAAGTTTAATTATAGCTCAGCTATAAATAAGTTTTAGGAGAATAGACAAAGACTAAGTGTGAAAAGTAACATTACAATCAATTATCCACTCAGTCAAGCAATTTTAATAAGAACAGGCAAATTGAGTCAATTTTCGTAGCGTTAAGTTCTTCCTGTGATTTTGTGCCAAAAATATACTGGTACGTAACTAAACTGTACTAAAAAACTAATTTATACTTTAAATTTCACACATTCATTCTTTCAAATAAAGATATTCAAATATAGGTGCTCTCTTTGTCCACAACCATTTGTAATACATATTTATAACTACAAACCTACTTATAAGTAAGTGATCCTTAAACACAGCTCAAGTTTCTTGGTTTAGAAAAAAAATCACCCAAAAGTTTCTTATAGAAAGTTGGTAAGAACTTATGCGAAATAAGAAACAAGTTTTGAGAATCCATCGCTCAACGAGGCATACAAGCTTGTAGGCTATAAAAGAGTTTTCAAAACGAATAAAACCAAAAATTTGAAGTAGCGAATAATAATATAACAATATTAATAAGTTAGTTATAGTACACCGTCCACTAGCCTTAAACTGTAACGGATTAATTATGTAGAGGAACGTGTTCAAAGTTCGACTCACGGTGTTCGTATTGTACCAACCTTGTGATCTCGTTAGTTATAGTTCTAGGGTAATAGAAGGTACTTTGTGTATTGTTTTAAGCTACAAGAACTGGGAAGTTTCAAAGTTAATAATATTATATTAGATTTAGAAAGTTATAAGAACATTTTATTACAGGATTTAGGATTATTTGGCTGCGGAAGCGATGTAGCTTAGAGATGTTTGTCTAAGGTAAGAAATAGTTAAGACTCAATACCAAAGAATATTGTTACTATTTCTCATTTTAATGATACGTATAGCGCTTTTTTCGAGATTTTTAAGGCCATATATACTGTACTATGTACTAGGGCATATAAAACCTATACCTATTGGGGTAGTATATTGGAGTTATAGGGGGTAGGGCTGTCTGTTCGTCTCCACATCAGGGCTCGATAAAACCCTGTGACAATGTGGCAAATTTTAACAATTTATTAATAATATAAAACACAATGTTTGATGAAATTAAGTTACAAATAATTCCTTGCCGATATTTTGCACGTTCTTAATATAATTAATATGTCTAATGTTTTGCTAATTCAATCTCAAGCTTGGCAATTTCGGCGTACTAGAAATTGTCAAATTTGAATCTTTGGTAGGTCAAAATTGCATAGATTGAGTAATAATAACGGGCAATAAACATCTGCGTACTTGTAGTAGCGTAATCAGTAGCATTCGGATGCTGGATTGTTGATTTATGACGTATTGCGTAGATCGTATATTGTATAGCCAGATTTACGACAGTTCCTGTTTAACTGATAGTTGGTGCAGAAACTATTTTATGCATCACATTAAATTGTTTATATATGATTATGAATGGTATTCGCATCTAAATATATTGTTTTAGTGCCTGAATAGCTGAGTCACTATGGAAACTATATGGACATGCGATTTACTCGTAGTTTGACTTGCATAGTTTCAAGGTTTTGTTCGCTTTTATGTTGTTTATGCTTTTATGTTATTTCTACTCTTGTTGTTATTCATGGTTTAAGTTATCCGTGTCCTTTATGCCCCTTTTTATATATTTCTTTCTTTGTATTTTTTGAG
This sequence comes from Epargyreus clarus clarus, assembly GCA_014595695.2. Lineage (NCBI taxonomy): Eukaryota > Metazoa > Arthropoda > Insecta > Lepidoptera > Hesperiidae > Epargyreus > Epargyreus clarus. Next base: position 1,994,387 of record JACTTY020000050.1, on the reverse strand, counting down.
TATTCAATCACAAATATGCTTATTTATTTTCCATAACTTAATGCGTCTCCTACCATCCGACTTACATACTTTTTCGAGACGTTACCAGCTTAGACCTCAGGGGTAGCGGTGCATCTGTGAGCGACCTCAGATAGGAATATCTAATCCTTTCCGGGGTTGATAACAGATGTCCATGGCCAGCAGTAGCCACTTACCATCAGGTGGACTGCTTGCTCGTCTGCTACTCCTATATTATATAAAAAAATGGAAAGTACCTAAAGTCATGGTTTAATTGGTCATGAGTCTGTAACATTAAAAGAAGTTTAAATACTGCTATTCCACGATCGGTTCTTCTGTTGAACCCTGCAAAGTTTTTAAACAACATTATAAAGAACACAAAATTTGCCTGTATTTTTACCCGACTTTCCGAATATATATCTTGAATAAACCATATCAAATTTTCCAACAATAAACACAATATCCGAAACAAACCTATCAATCAAATGAAGTCTGTTTTGCGTAAGCGAAACTCAGTATCTGTGTAGTATCGATCTGCTGACGAATTGCATGTATATATTCCACATACACCACATAGGCAGTGCGCTAGGGATGGCGATTCTTCCTTAGAAATATCGATTTCTAGGTCGGTCTAAATTGAAGTGAACAATCGACCTATATAAATATATCGAAAACAAGAAAATCGAATTTTGAGTAATATATATTGTCCATTATTTGATTCTCTAATGTCACTGACCTCGGTTACATATATAAAACAAATGAACAAATAAAAGTTTGGTTGCCAAAAAAGTTCAGTACAATAAGAAGCAAACTTTGCTAAAAATGGAATTGCAGCAGAAAAAATCCAATGCCAATTCTCTAGTATCGAAAATCAATTTCTATGTTTCTCTTCGATTAACCTATATCATAGGTAAATGGCACAGATCGAAACTAGTGGGCAACAGTTGCGGTTGTTTCATTATTGCCATGCTCAGTCAGCATTATAATGGTTGCGTATGGTTCGATTTGTTCCATACAAATTAAAAATACAGACTAATATAATATAAACGTTGTTCATGCCTATAATTGGCACTCATACGAACCTTATATTATTAATACTACTATAGTGTACTTCTAAGTACTATATAATGTATTGTGTGTGTTGCTTTTGGCATGTAAATAAATAAATAAATAAACCTATCTCATATGGCCATCCCTATTGAATTGAAACTACAGACACATATTGCAGTTCAGAAAAATTCCAACACTGAACAAATGCAATTTATTATTGAAATCTCGTGCTTGATTGAGCCTACGTAGCGACGTCGCAATGAAAATATATTTCTACATTCGTGTGAGGTAAAAGTGTCACTACACTAGAGATTTTTTGTGTTGAGCTTAGTTTTCAAGGGTAGCGGCGCTTCTGTGGCCGAACTCATATATCTAATCTTATCTGGTCTTGCTAACAGTTATCCAGGGGCGTCAATAGCCAATTACCGTGACGTCAATAATAACTATAAAAATCTTATTATTCAACATTTTACTGTATAATTTAATATAACAGCAGAATAGTGAATCCTTAAGAATGTTTGAATTCTAACAATGTAAATAAACAAAAACTTTACTTCTGTCACTAACACCATACTACAATCAGAGCGTAATTCTACCACTAATTAAATTGGAATTAGTGTGTTTCTGCACAAAGACTCGTCGTAGTCATAGATGCCATAGACACCAACAAAAATACAGTATCGCGCAGACTCACACCTATATAGTTAGACTGTAAAGTGAGACACCTACAGACCATCTAATCTTTACCATCAGTGGACTATAATCCTCTGAACGACGAATATGACGACCACTACAAGTCGTTAAGTATTTGTTCCTTACCATACTCTTTTAGCCATTCCCGGGCGTACGATGCTGCTTTTATAAGGCGAATAAATAGCTGGGGTAACGCCGCACTAGTGACAAGGAATCTTTATATATATATTTGTTATGTGCGTGTGTATGTCACTGAACTTCTCCTAAACGACTGGACTAATTTTGATGAAATTTGTTGTGTGTGTTCAAAGGGACTTGAGAATGGTTTAGCTTCAGAATTTAGTCCGTGGGAAAAGGTTTTTTTAATTAATTTTTAATTCGTAAGTAGTTATAGAATCGGAAACTATGCATTTGATCAAGTGATGATCTTTAGCAAAGTTGTTGTCCAAGAGCCCACGAGGGTTTGGGAATTGGTAAGACCAATTTTCGACCACTGTCATTCCAATGCAGGTACAAATTTTCCGTTTTATGTATGTCATATTTTTTTTTAATGCGGGCGAAGCCGCGGGCACCATTAGTAAAACTATAAAATACGATTCCTACTACGTATGAAATGTCACTCCTTTCCTAACTGCGGAGTTTTACTGCAGTACGTTACGCAACGGCGTGCATCACGGTCTCGATACTACAAGATTTATTCAACGACTAATGTACCATGGGAATTCTAAATGTTTTTAATCTGCGGTAGTATACTGCGTAACATTGCTAGTCCGCTCAGAATATAGAAATGAATTGCGTCGCACTAGTAAATTGTATGACGACATCTGCTCGCAACAACTTATCTATGTACAAAACAAGGATTGTTCCTTATTCCAATGCATAAAGCCTTTATAATATTAATTAGAAAGCAGTTATAGGTATTAATTATTGAAGCTTTGTACTCGTACGCATTAGGACAAAACCACACGAGGATGCGAAACCACATCGCATATCAAGGGGTGTTACCTACCCGGAAATTATTCCAAATTCAAATTCAATTTCGAGTATAATCATAACGTATGTGCACAGATTATATAACAGTGTTGCCAGTAAATATCTACAAGGAATCATTGTCTCCTTCAAATGTTGTATGTAGGTGACGCAATTTATATTACTGTTTGGTTTATATAAATTGTTGTGTTATACATTTACATTATATTTTTTTAAATTACCACTGGCAGTAGATTTAATGCTAAGAAAAAGAAAAAAGAAAACATTTTAAAAATAAATACGAAGAAAAAAATGTGCAGATTTAAAATCGAATGCTCTTTCTTTTCATAAGCAAATAAAACAGTTGTATTGGTTTGTTTAAAAATCGATATTTTTAATTATTAAAGGTGGAATCATTGGTGAGTATTTTACATATTTATGTTACATATTCTGTTGTTATTATGATGCTACGAAGCTACGACGTATTTCCTCGTGACAGAATGATCATCTATATCTCTTTGTTCCATCTAATCCTCTCGAGCTGAATGAAAAATCCGTAGAAAAAAAAATGTAATCATTAATGCGTAATGATAATGGCGGAGACTTTAATGAACTTTGCAGTATTGTAATGGAAGGTTGTAATATTTTAGTAGTGAATTTTATTTTCATTTTTATTGTTTTTATTTTTTACGTCATATTACGGACAAATTATAGTTTGGTAAATATTATTGATAGTATGTATATCAACGGCCATATCAAGCCGCCCATGCACATCAACGGATAAGATACTACCTGAGGTCACACATTTGCGTTGCTACCATCGTGTACTGCTTTGGCAGTTGGCAGGCTTTTGATATGTATGTCTTCCCTACAACAACCTGGAAACGGTGAAATACAGCTGACCTTTCAATTGTTGTTATTAAGCCTGAAATAAGACCCTGTCACCTTCAATACTAACAATCAGATGGATCGTTTATTATTCGTATAACTTAAAAAATATCTTCTACGTAAGTAAACCGGAGTTTTCAACCTCAAATAATATACTTTTTACTTATAAACTCACGTAAATGAACTCTTTGTAAACGGGCATGTTTGAACGAGGGGCGCAAATTTTGGAGTTATAATTTAATATTCACCGCACGCCTATATTTTTTCAAATGGGGCGAGCGAATAATGTAATTAATTTTCCCCACATGGAGATTTGTGTCGCAAAAAAGTCATAAAGGAGAAGTCGCATAAATGTGATTATTTCGTTAACTTAATGAATTCTAAACTGAAAGTCATAAAAGGTGGCAACAATATTCAAGAGATACTCGTGTACAGTTAGTTACGGACCACCGCCTATAGTAAGAATAACGGACAGATACCTAAACACAAATAGACTTGTTATACATTATTGAACTTTATCTCAGAAAAACGACCGTTCCTGAGGGATAGATAAAATCTATGACCGCGAGCTAAGTCACGGGTAAAACCAAGTAATTACTAATTATATAACGGTAACAAGTTTCTTAATAATAACGAAGCATTGGCACTGGTAATTTCGTCGTGGTATTCATGTAGTTCTAATAACTATTTATAACAGTGACAAATTGTCAATTTAGCAGGTGAACGACAAATTAACTCATGTCTCGTTGGAGCGTGCCTACACAAAGTAAGCGATTATATTTACTTAGTTGGATAGCTAACTACTTCGATTGTTCAGTGACCGAAGTAGAGAGGAACCACAGTACTTCAGATCCTGCCACTCCGATTCAGTTAGCTCTGCCCAGATGTCACTCATTCCTGTGTTTTCCAACAATGAGATTTATCTAGGGCTTATACCCAATCTATCAAGATATCATGTCAGATAAAATCAGAATATTTTTACTAAGAGGACTCCGATTGCGTTCCTTGCGGAGATCCGGGGGTCCTCTACGCAGCGCCGAGAACGCTCATCGGGGGGGTTTTAGTGCGGTAAAAGTCCCACATTACCCGTTGTCGCTCTCGCGTCGGGTACCTTTTGAAGGATTCCCCCTCGTCAAAAAAGGATTGAATTATTACTTTTTCTCAGTCTCATCTAAATTGGAATGCCTCGTATGTGTCTCTTCCTTATCCTACACACCAAAGTAGTCCACAGCAGCACCTAACACTGCTTAGTCAGAAATAATTTCACGCACTTTCAGTTTCATACTATTGAAACAGCGTTTAATTTATGTTACAGCCGGGCTTATAACACAAAGCGTTCGACAAATCGACGATCACATAGCAACAGTTAACAATAGGGCGGATTTCAACAGCTTTTAAGCGGATATTCAATAAACTCATATCGGAATTCGCTATCCAGTTGACAAAACGGATATCGATAAAATTTAATTCTTATACATGCACCAAACAAATATGGAGCACAAATACGGCGCGTATTTTTCAAATATGAAATTCAAGCTATTTTTTTACAAAGTGTGTTTGGCATGCACTCACGTCACGTGTCATTTTTTTCAAACCGTTAGTAAGTTATTTTTGCCTTATATAAATAAAATATTGTCGATTTTACTTACTTAGTTTACCTCACACAACAGTATTAAGCTCCGTTGTTTTCCATATTAAAGAATGTGATAAGGTAGACTTGCCCGAGGCGTTCTTACATGTTCCTTAGGGGTAGAATCGTATCTGTTACTAACTCTAATCCTGTCTGGGGTTGATTACACATCTTCATGTGCGACATAATACAAACCGCAATCGCAAGAACAACTGGCACCTATTATTCAAAACAAAGAATCCCATACATTATTCAAACGCATGCTATCCACATTATTCCGGCGAAAAAACTCATAACCGAAGAAAATAGACACCGAATCTTCGAAACGCGTGTGAACTACATAGTTTCCGAGCCAATAAAACTTTTACGATCGCTCACAAGCTGACTCTCCACAAAAACTGCTAAGAAACAAAGTGTATGATAGGTATTAACAAAAATGCTTTTTCAGCCTACACTATCTTTATTTTCCTCCATAGCGACGTATTTAAGACGATTTTTACTGTATTTAAGACGATAGAAAGATTGTGGTTTGACCGAGAACTCGTATGCCTAGCGTAAATCATTTCTTGCATTTCGATGGAAGAGTGTGCCGACTGATTTGCATATGCCACTAAGATAGCCTTAAGAGTGGCAAAGCATCTGTGATTGGCTTAGATTCTACCTGCTCTATATAGAGCCTATTCTATATAGAATTGGCTAGAGAAGTGGGCGGCAGTGCGCAGTGTATATTTGACACTTTAAAATTTATAACGAGAATATGCAGAGACTAGACCCTTGATAAACAGTAAATACAATAAAGGAAATTCGTATCTCGATAAGGTAAAATAAAGAAAATTGGTATGCGGTGAAAATTAATTATAAATTCAAACGTTGCGAATTCAATACAAATTAATAAACAAAAGTTAAAGTTCAAAGCGTATTGCTTTCATTGACCTTAAGCTTCGTATTTAATATTAATTTCACTGTTTCCTATTGAAATATTCAATTATAACGATAATTCTCCTTGTTATTCGACTAGGACTACTGCTGAAATTGATGATTGACTTGAATTATACTATGATTGTGTAGTGTAGTTGTTTCATTTTTGTAGCACACTGTTGGATACAGGCTTCAACTCTGTAGGAGTAAGCTATATTACGAGTATCTTAATTTAAAGATGATAGGACTCGGATTCATTATGATGTTGTCAACTCATTTCTGTTCCACTTGCTGGACATGAGTCTTCTTTCAAAGTGAGCGGAACTCAGACCAGAGTCCATTGCGCTGGCCTAGTGTGATTGACTCTTCACACGCCCATGAGAACATTTTGAAAACACTCAAGGAGGTAGCTTTCTTCACGGTTATTTTCTTCACCGTTTCAGCATGTGATCATCAACTTATAATACGTAATGTGAACGCTATGGTAATATCCTGGTAAGTGCATTGCAAATTCAATTAACGTTTGATTACAGTTCAATTTACTTGCGATAACTACTGCATTTCTATGCGCACATGTGATTACGCGTTTAATGTTATTATGTATTCCTGGTGATTAGTAGTAATGATATAAATAGAATAACGCGTTGCCTGCCGTACTGCATGCCTTGCTTATACGTTACGGTCGGTACCATAACTCCATCTCGGGCGCACTGCTGGACATAGAACTCCTTTTAAAATAAGTTTTCGAGTAGAACAAAGTATGTTATTTAGCAGTTTTCAAATAAGAAACACGCAAAAGCTCATAATATGAACAAACGCGTTTTTCATCTCAGTATGGTGTTTTAAAATGCCAAATATTAAAACTATAGACAGACACATCAACTTTATTTACATATAATGATTAGGTATTGTACGTATTCCGCTCTTTCAAAGTTTGTCCAGGTTTATTGACACGTGTGAACGAGCTGGCAGCGCGCCAGTTGCGGTTCACCTCACTCGGCCGCTAACTTGCGTTTGTGTTGTTTCAAACGATATCAGGCGCATTGTTTTCGAAGCGGCTTTGAAACCAAATCCTACTAAGATGACTGTAACTAATTTATGTTAAACGTTTTTAGCTTTAGCAACACTTTTGAAGGTGGTAGAACCCTTTGTGGTTCGACTCCGGCGGCACCACCGCCACACCCATTTCTACCTAATAACAGCAGTGTTAGGCTGCTGTGTTCCGGTTTGAAGGGTGTGGCAAGGGAGACAGACTTTTCCGAGGCGTTCCAGCTTAGTCCTCAGGGGTAGCGGCGCATCTGTGACCGACCTCAGGTAGGAGTATCTAATCCGGGGTTGATTACAGATGTCCATGGGCGGCAGTAGCCACTTACCATCAAGTGGGCTGCATGCTCGTCTGCTACTCTTATATTATAAAAATAAAAAAAAATACTTTACTGTAACTCAGGTTGTAAGTAAAAAGTATTTCAGTGAAAATACATTCGAAGGGAAACGCATCATTCACTTTAATGTCCATTTTATGTTCCGTTCCCATGTGAATTTAAAAAAAAAATGTATAAAACATTTAAACAGACAGCAATCCAGTTTACCCTATTTTATATTCAGCTTTATTATAATTTAGTTTGAAAATGCCAAATAAAGTTAAGCTACAGACAGACTAATCAATTGGATTCGTATAAACAGCTTATATCATAATATTCCGATGCACCTTTAAAGTTTGTTAGGTTTATTGGCACGTGTGAACGAGCTGGCAGCGCGCCAGTTGCGGTTCACCTCACTCGGCCGCTAACTTGCGTTTGTGTCGTTTCAAACTATGTCAGGCGCATTGTTTTCGAAGCGGCTTTGAAACCGAATCCTACTAAGTTGATTGTAACTAATTCATGTTATACAATGACTAACTCTAGCTACGTTTTGTTGTGGCTCTGCATAATATTCATTTGAAGTATTCTAGTGAAAATCCATTCACAGAGAAAATGCACCGTTTATTTTAATGCCCATTTTATGTTCATTTCCCGAACGACCTTCAGGAAAAAGTATATACCTACATATATGAAACACTTATACGTGAAGGAATCTTGTTTTACCTGTTTTATCAGCTTATTATCATAAGGTTTCAAAACGGCAAATATTTAATAAACTACAGACAGACACATCAATTGAATTCATATAAGCAGCTTATTTCATAATATTCCGATGAACCTTCAAAGTTTGTCCAGGTTTATTGGCACGTGTGAACGAGCTGGCAGCGCGCCAGTTGCGGTTCACCTCACTCGGCCGCTAACTTGCGTTTGTGTCGTTTCAAACGATGTCAGGCGCATTGTTTTCAAAGCGGCTTTGAAACCGAATCCTACTTAGCTGAATGTAAATAATTCATTTAATTGACTAGTTCTAGTTCCCTCAATTTAATATTAATATTAGAGAACATAATCATTGCGTTATAGAATATTTCGAATAAATGAGCACCTGCATAAAAATACAGAAAAACATCTTCCAGCAAGCACAACAATCTTACCGATTAATCAATTCTAATATTATTCGAAGAAATAAGCATTGAAAGAATAAAGAATGAAAGTGATAGCATAATGGAAGTTATACTTTATTAAAGGTTCGATCAGCTTATCGAATATATTTGCAAAATTACGTGGGCAGCCACCATTATTAATCTGTCAACGTCGTACAGATGATATAACTTTCGATGACAAATCAATATATTTTATCTGGAATTTAATTTAGACTGTTGCCGCACCTCAATGGAAGCCGCCAACGCCTTTTGAAGCGAAATGAAGATCTTTTCTTCATTATGATTACTATATTAAAAAAAGCGAAGATTAAAAATATGAAATATGGAAATATAAATAATCAGCATTTGCGTATTACCCGTACAGATATTATAGACGGTCTCTTAGGTATATACTGGCCTGAGAGACAACGCTACGAGTAGGTAAGAGTTGGTGATATCAAACCACACTTCCCCAAAGTGGTAGTCCTACGGGCTCAACCCTAATCAGTTGGAATGAAGACCTAAACTACTTTCTTAGAACAATACATTCCCTACAGTGAAAGTCGTTAATGCACTTTTTATTAAATAGACTCACGAGTGGTATTTCTCAATCACCGTAGAATAATCAATCAACCGTCGGGAAGATTGCCGAACTAACTTCATCGACGAGACCGCTCCCGTCCAAATATAGAGGATAATAAAGTCATGAATGTCTTTGTTGAAACTACATATTTATATAGTAGTAGAAGGTCGAGAATAAGGAGGGAAAGTATCACCCACGAATTATACCAATAATAAAATAACTTAGATAATAACTTGTCCTTATTAACGGCAGTGGTTATAACTCGCCCTCTTAATTGAAAGGTCTGGAGTTCAAATTGTAGGCACACACTGTTTTTTCAAACTTACGCGCATATTATAATTAATCATATTCAAGTAATTCAAGTCAATAAGGTAAAGGAAAGCATCGAGAGGAAACCTTAAAGAAGGCTTAGGAAACCTTTAAGGTATGAAACACTACCAATTCGCACTTGGCCAGCGGTGGACTGTGACCAAATCCTACTTATACCCCACTTCTCAACAGTGGCATGGTGATAGGTTGATGATGAAATTTTCCTGAAGTATACGTCAAAAGTCAATCAATCCGAGATGATGTCAATATGAAACGGGATGAAAGATTTTGTATGAAAATTGTGGCAATGTCCGTTCTAACTATATTATTAATCTCTATGTATATTGAACATTAGTATTTCCTTCATGCTTCTGTATGCATATATTTGGCATTTCCGCGATATAAGAAAATTGTTCGGCGTGTACAGCTGACATGACATCGATCACGTGACGGTTTTCCATTTATGATATTGGAAATTCTCTAGCTGAAGGTTCGTACTCTGTCTTACCAATTTTGGTTATCAAGCCGGTGAGATATACTTACTATTGGCAGCTAAAGGTTAAACAAATAAGGTCATAAGGTTAGTTAAATAAATAAGCACTTAACATAATGCTCTTAAATAAATATATAACTTACATACAAACATTTTCAAGGCGGTAGATTCCTTTGTGGTACGACTCCGAAGATACCATGGCCACACCTATTTCTGCCTAGCAACGCCACACCTATTTCTACCTATTATCAGTAGTGTTAAGCGCTGCTGTGTTCCGGTTTGAAGGGTTTGGTAAGGGAGACATACTTATTCGAGGCGTTCCAACTTAGTCCTCAACGGTAGCAATGCGGCCAACCTCAGATAGGAATCTAGTCTTATTTGGGGTCGGTCATGGGCAGCAGTAGCTACTTACCGTCAAGTAGTCAGTATACTCATTCGCTACTTAAATGTTTAAAAAAAAGCAAAAATATTTATTAATTTCAATATCGCTGTCAAGAATTTTCTTTAAAAATATTATTAAGTATATCAAAATATTTCACGCACGTAGCGACTTTATTAGAAAAGCGAGACATAGATAGAAATATTTTCATTTTACGCTATGAAGAAAGGAGTTTATGGCGTGACTGTGTTCTACTTTGAAAATTGTATTAAACACACTAACAACCGTTCCTATTTAGGCTTTACGCTATACGCTCATTTACTACTACAATTTTAAATTATAATAAAAACAGTAAACTTGACTTCTTAAACATTAGACATTATGGAAGGTGGTAGAAGCCTTTGTGGTTCGACTCCGGCGGCACCACCGCCACACCTATTTCAACCTAATAACAGCAGTGTTAAGCGCTGCTGTGTTCCGGTTTGAAGGGTGTGGTAAGGGAGACAGACTTTTCCGAGGCGTTCCAGCTTAGTCCTCAGGGGTAGCGGCGTATCTGTGGCCGACCTCAGGTAGGTATATCTAATCCTATCTGGGGTTGATTACAGATGTCCATGGGCGGCAGTAGCCACTTACCATCAGGTGGACTGCATGCTCGTCTGCTACTCTTATATTATAAAAAAAAATATATATATATATATTAAACAAAAGGGGTAAAGTAATGTAGGGCGCGTGTAAGGCGATCCAAAAATTGAGACGTTACTCTCTGCAGTCGGGTAAAAAAATACAAATCGAAATTATTTAAAAATTAACGACTGTTTCGAAGACTTTTTCTCGACATAGTCTATAATTCAATTTTAATGAGCTCGTTGATAATACTTTTTGTAGCCATTAGGACTCATTTATTCGTATAACATGGAAAGATAAAACAAACGAGGCACCTACATAGTATCAAAGGAAACGAGACATAATTCAATAAGAACAAAGTCGACGAACGCCTATTTTCTTCACGCTAATGTCCCAAAAAATATTAGATTCTGTTTTTATTTTCCTACGGATTCTTTCCACCTTATTTTCGCAGATTATGCTAATTACGAGTTTGGGTAACTTAATTATACTGATGGAAATTGTATCAGCGTTTGTCACGCATGAGTAGGGTTTCGTTCTATATTTTATCTGAATTATTATTAACGGTTAAAGCTGGTTTAAAGAGCGCTATTACAGTCGCGTGTTTGGGGCCGCATGACTTACATCATATCATTTCGTACACATATGCACATAGTTCGCGAAAATACAGTTTTTACAAAGTAGTAGAGACCTGTGTGGTTCGACTCCGGCGGCATCACCGCTACACCTATTTCTGCCTAATAACAGCAGTGTTAAACGCTGTTGTATTCTGGTTTGGAGTGGTAAGGGAGAAATGTGTTTCCTAGGCATTGCTTAGTTCTTGGGAGTAGCGGTGCATCTGTGGCCGAGCTCAGGTGGAAATCTTATCTTATCTGGGTTTGATTCCAAATGTCCATGGGCGGTAGCAGCCACTGATCATCAGGGGTACTGCTCGTCTGCTATTCCTATATTATAAAAAAACGCCTAACGCGTGGGACGCGAGTGCGAGCATAAACACGCCTGACAGGAAAAACGTTTTCGCGAAGTTGCTTTCACTTCGCGAAAACGTTTTTTTTAGTGGTAAATTCCACCATGTGACCCTATTTTTCATCCTGTCTCATTAACTCGTCAGAAATGAACTTTATTTTGCAGATGCACAATTTCATTCATTTAGAACGAGTTTACAACCCTAACTTGATCTTAGCGTTTTGTTAAACCCAATTTATTCAAAGTGGATGGAGTAAAATTATACAAAGATAAGCTGAAAATTCAATTCGAAATTCCCTTTATTCCTGAAATGGAATGTCTGCTATCTGCACCAGGGAAGACAATTTCCTTGAGACAATGTAAGCTATTTTATTGCGCATTGCTGACATATTTCAGCGTAATTCGTCGTTTTTCCTGGTTGAAAATGCATTATGTATTTGGCTGAACTCTCTGTGGTAAGAGTGGCAGTGGTACTGAGACGAGTGGCGTCCCACAGATCTTACAACAGGCTTTTTACGGCTTTTCAGCACTTTGTTATACTTCTGAAGGCGTTTTAACTTCGTCTTCATCACATTCAACAAGTTTGTATACATAGATTTCTAAATGTATTTCAAAAAAGTATTTCTAAACTGGCAGCATAACTGTGTATCCACAAATAAGTGACCTATCTAATATACGTACAGACGTAGGTATCTTATGTTATTTTTGGTTAAAAACAGATGTTCATAAGCGGCAGTGACCACTTATTAGCTACTACAGTTGCTTGTCATTTACCAGCTACTTTTTCATTATTGTATATTTTATTCGCCGTTTTCTATCCCTTAAATAGCAACATGAAAATGTCCTGCCATGCATTTACGAACTATATAGATTCGGAATAAGGTTCTTTTGCTCAGTTAAGCTCAACGGTCCAGGCATAACGAACTCCTTGCAACAATGTGACGTTATAACCGCGTTTACGACTCTTTTAACCTTCTGCGGAGCATAAAGGACTCGTCCGATCTGAGAACATGAGTTCCGATTCTGTTGTGTCAGGTAATAGGACGGAGGACTCAAGAAATAGGCTCCTAATGCGTAGAAGCAGTTGTTATGGTTGCTATGACACACACAAGAAAAATGAGGCCAAATACCCACACATAAGTATATCATAATCAGTCACAAAGAATTTAAAAGTATCTAATTGATCAGGAATAAAATGAGGAATTCTGTACCCACAAGGTTGATATGACAATGGCCGTGTCATATACTTAGTTTGTTAGTCAAATAGATTTTAGAACATGTCTATAAATGATATTGGTATCTGCTTAAGCTCGGACAGTTATCACTCAGCTCAATTCAGTTGTCTACAATTTAATCTTCGATCCTTTTTCGAGACACATTTAATAATTATCCGTAATGCAAATCTTTCATTAGGCGTCAATTTGTTTCTTCATCTACGTATGAGGCTGTGTTTTTAATACGAAACACATTATTGATCTGCGAATCGTGTTGCTCGCTTGAATTTGAAATGAGCCGGATTTCCATTCGGTAATTGAGCGCGGAATGTCGCATGAAATCGAGAGATTTGCGTGGATGATCGCGTCGTTTGACCTTTACCGTTTGATACGTAGATTTAATGATAATGATGCAATAGATTAAGGTTGTAATTACATTTGAAGGTGGTAGAACCCTTTGTGGTTCGACTCTGGCGGCTGCAGTTAAGCGCTGCTGTGTTCTGGTTTGAAGAGTGTGGTAAAGGAGACATACTTTTCGAAACGTTCCAGCTTAATCCTCAGGAATAGCGGCGCATCTGTGGCCGACCACAGGTAGGAATATCTAGTCCTATCTGCGGTTGATTACAGATTTCTATGGGCGGCAGTAGTAAAAAAAAACATTTTGAGGAAGGTAAGTGGCTACTGCTGCCCATAGCCATCTGTAATCAACCCCAGATAAAATTAGATTCCTTCCTGAGGTATTTACGTAAATTACTTAAGTACCGACCAATTCTACAATATCCTGATCATTGGGTTATAAATGATCAATTATCTTAAAACATACGACGCTTGGCGTGGTTAACTAATTCTCGGAACAAAAGAAATAAAGTTTTGCTTTCAAAACGACAAAGCTAAACTCGTGAAAATCCCCCTTATATCTAACGACTGAGGTTTTCTGGAAACAATAACAGGAAAATATACGCGAAACTGATTTGATAAATGGGGAAAAGCGTAGTTTTTGTGTCGTGTAGTATTTAGAATTACTAATATCGTATATTGTAGTACATAGTTAAGCGAGTATTTCATGTGTATGTTGGATTATTTGTATAGTTTTAATTGCATACATTAAAGTATACAAAATTCAACAAGTATACGAACAAGCTTTCCCAGATATAATATTTACATTTTTCATTTGGAAAGCCTGGACGGACTTCGAACCTGGGTCTACATTTCAGTCTGATTGCAGTCAGATGGTTTAAGCACTATAAGTGATTTATTCACTTATCGTGCTTAAACCGTGTTTTACTTAATTCAACGTCATTGCCTTATTATCCGAATCCGAATATCCATGTTATAGATGTACCGAGGAAATTGACTCCTATAAAATAACATAAACTAGTATGTTATAATATATACAGTACAATAATTATTATAAACATAACTTTATCAGTACCCTACCTAATATAACAAATACAAAAGTGAGTGTGTTTGCTTGCTACGCTTTCACGCCCTAATCAAACCGATTGACATGAAATTTTGTTTTCAAGGATCCAGAAAAGGACGTAGGGTAACTTTTATACATAAAAAGTACCGGTCCCGTGGAATAGATAAAACAACTTGACAACGACCTCTGTACCCGTACCAGTTTTCAAAACATCTCACAATTTTACGTTACGTTTACTCAATCCATTATTCTAGCCGTTTGCTTTAGTAGACTGACTAAACGTAACAATAAGTAAATGCTTAATTTTTTTTGTCTGCCTCACATGTTCGCAAAAAAAGAGAGACAAAACATAAAGCGCCATTTTGTCAATTTAGACATTTAATTTTACATTACTGACACTATACTTCTGATACAATCCGCTAGGGGCGCTGATTGGAAATTGTATGAGCAAATACGTAAACAAATACCAAAGCAGTCATATTTGTCAAAATGTAAAAACTCATGGTAAAGGTACTGATCACGAGCGAAGCCGCGAGAAAAGCTCGTAATGGAATAAAATCATGCATGTCGTTAACTCAAACACTGCTTTGTCAATGACAAAACTTTTTCATTGGCTTTTATCCGAAATCCAACGAACGCCTACATGCCATTGTTCGCGCGATTTCATTGTATTGTTCTCGTCAGAAACAAAGAGGAAATATGTTTTGTGAGTGAATCTGTAGGGGTATCTTCAAATGCACAACCAACAGAAATTTGAAGCGTTATCACATTTATAGGCCATACTTCTGTAATCACAAGACAAATCAAATATGTCAATGTCACAAAGATAAGGAAATTCATACTACAAAGGACTTATTTTCTAGTGAAAGGTCACAGGCTGGTCAATTGTTAGATTTCATAAAACTCACAAAGAACTCTCAGTCGTGTTTCCTCACGATTAATTCCTTCACTGTTATTGTATCAAATGATAATTATTTTTCTAATAAGCCCAAAATTTTGAAATGTTAGAGGAATTAGAACTTTTAACCCCTCGACTAAATTTAAATCTCGGTTTAACCACTAAGCTATTACCGCTTTCACGTGTAGCTTAGCTCAAAATTAATTCGGAAGCTAACTTGTTAAGTAACCGTCATTATATTATATCTACATAACGGCACGCGCTTTATTTTGATCGGTTATCAGTTATTGTTTACAAATAAATGAGAATTCAGGTAGAAGAAGTTAGAATTAATGTTGATGTTGATTTATTTCTAAGAGCGGGTACCTACATCCGAATGGAGTTGTAAGTGTCATGGCGGGCGAGTCGGCGTTCTTTCACAGCGACTCGCAAGTGATGGTCATTTGCAAACCCATTTGCTCTTGTTAGAATATTTTTGTCTGCCTCACATGTTCGCAAAAAAAGAGAGACAAAACATAAAGCGCCATTTTGTCAATTTAGACATTTAATTTTACATTACTGACACTATACTTCTGATACAATCCGCTAGGGGCGCTGATTGGAAATTGTATGAGCAAATACGTAAACAAATACCAAAGCAGTCATATTTGTCAAAATGTAAAAACTCATGGTAAAGGTACTGATCACGAGCGAAGCCGCGAGAAAAGCTCGTAATGGAATAAAATCATGCATGTCGTTAACTCAAACACTGCTTTGTCAATGACAAAACTTTTTCATTGGCTTTTATCCGAAATCCAACGAACGCCTACATGCCATTGTTCGCGCGATTTCATTGTATTGTTCTCGTCAGAAACAAAGAGGAAATATGTTTTGTGAGTGAATCTGTAGGGGTATCTTCAAATGCACAACCAACAGAAATTTGAAGCGTTATCACATTTATAGGCCATACTTCTGTAATCACAAGACAAATCAAATATGTCAATGTCACAAAGATAAGGAAATTCATACTACAAAGGACTTATTTTCTAGTGAAAGGTCACAGGCTGGTCAATTGTTAGATTTCATAAAACTCACAAAGAACTCTCAGTCGTGTTTCCTCACGATTAATTCCTTCACTGTTATTGTATCAAATGATAATTATTTTTCTAATAAGCCCAAAATTTTGAAATGTTAGAGGAATTAGAACTTTTAACCCCTCGACTAAATTTAAATCTCGGTTTAACCACTAAGCTATTACCGCTTTCACGTGTAGCTTAGCTCAAAATTAATTCGGAAGCTAACTTGTTAAGTAACCGTCATTATATTATATCTACATAACGGCACGCGCTTTATTTTGATCGGTTATCAGTTATTGTTTACAAATAAATGAGAATTCAGGTAGAAGAAGTTAGAATTAATGTTGATGTTGATTTATTTCTAAGAGCGGGTACCTACATCCGAATGGAGTTGTAAGTGTCATGGCGGGCGAGTCGGCGTTCTTTCACAGCGACTCGCAAGTGATGGTCATTTGCAAACCCATTTGCTCTTGTTAGAATATTTAATGGCAACATCAAATAAACAATTGTATCTGTTATAATCTGTGAACGTTTGTCACTCTACTTGTCTCTGTCATTACTCTTTGAATAAATTCTTCTGCCTTTGGATGTCGAACAAATAACTTCGTTTTATTTTCTATTAGCTCTTAATCGTAATTTTCGTAATGTTTTAATATTTTTTGGTTATTGTTAATTGTAGCAGTACAATGATCAGTGTAATCAGTGTAGTAGTACAGTGATCAGATACTGTGAGACTTTTATTTTTGTAAATACCTGCAAGTAAACGCCCACGCGACCTAAAGATGCCCGAACTACCTTCAGATACACCTAACCAGCTTGGAAATCCTCCGATATACATATTAATTTGTGTACTCTATTAATGTCATTGCTCACGGCGTCGGATTATAAAATGTAATTTCATGCCACAAAAGCGGCAAAACAGTGCATAAAGGGAAAGTTTCTGGAAAGTTTGTGCGTAATTTAATGAGTGTACAGTAAATTCAATCACAATTACATACAGATGTATGTTATACATACAAATATAAACAAACCGAAATACTTTTTAATAATATAAATGTAGTAAATGAGCTTAGAATATAAGCATAAGTAGTGATAGCCTAGTAGTTTAAACTTGGCCTCAATCGGGGGGTTTCAAAGGGTTATGTGCGTATTAGAAATTAATTGTCAGGTGCTTTAAGGGCGACGCAAAACATCGTGAAGAAACCTGCATACCTTACTGAAAATATGTGAAATCTACCAATACGCATTTGACCAACGCGGTGGACTATGGTCTAATCCTCATTTTGAGAGGGGACTCGTGCCCAGCAGTGGTTTAGTAATGGGTTGACGACGAAGTTTTATTGGTCGCGTTAACCACACCTTAATCTAAACTTAATAGTTGTTCAAGCAATAGTCGTTTAACCTAAAATACCTACCGGTTCCTATCGCCGGACGGGTAAAATACTAAAGCAATTTGCTAGCGTTAAATTTTCTATTATTGAGATTATTCTCCGGGGTGATATAAAGGCGGGCTAGACTATAATTTAGCTAGCGTCGACCAAGCAGTTAATAAAGCCTTTGTCCTGTTACCCCACGTCCTCTTTTCCATCGGTCAGCCACTAGAATCTAGCGTTAAATTAAGTTTACGTTTGGAAGATCCAGGATTTTCTATAAACCGTTTTCCTAATACTATACCGAAACTTTTCACACTAATTTATTCTACGATATTTCGTCCGATTTAACGTCATAATAGGTTTTCTTTACAAAAATATTCCCTAATACTCGTCTGACTCGTGTAAAAAAAATCATGTGCAAAATTGTATGCTTCAAGATCGCAGGTTCTTAAATATTTTATCATAATAGGCCTTTAATATATTTTTGTCTTGCCACGAATGAATTCGCAAATTATTTTGTCACTTGAATAAAAAAGATTTTCCTTCTCTGAAGGAAGTCGGTGAACAAAAGGTACTTCAGTTTCGTCGACGTCCAAATTAGTATAAAAATAATGAGTAGAAATTCCTGCAAATCTTCGAGGATTATATCTAGTGTTAATGCGGACCAAGAGTGGCCTGTAGACCATTTTTTCAGAAACGCTATTCTGATATAAACGAACGAACGAACGGCGTAAGTTTTGTGTCATCTGTCACTTAGTTCTATTTCCCTTGCCAATCTCCGTCTTACAATAGCAATATTACGCGCTGCTGTGTTCTCGTTTGAACGGTTATAAGATAATGCTTACGCGGGGCTTTGTTAATTCTCTAGAGGAAGCAATGTATCCTTGACCGCCCTCAAATGGAACTCTTATCCTCTTTGAATATATTTACGGATTTTAGGATGGCAGTGACTAGCAGCAGGACTACACACTCGTTTGCAACTTCAACAACAGATGAAATGTTAAAAAAGTTAAAGAAGAAGTTTGTATTCTTTTCAGAAACTTTCATTTCATACCCATAACATAGGAGTGCATAACAAATAATTGGTCGGCTATCTTAAGGCCATATTCGACTTAATGACGCAACGAATCTAATAATGCATTGTCATCCAAACCAAATGTTTATGCAAAAGTTCATCTCAATCGGTTGGGGTTAATTGGTATAAAATTGAATGCAAGTTAAAAAACGCTTGCAAAAGTATCTTTGTTGGCTAATTCCCAATGAAACTTTAGAAGATGGTAGAAAGTTCTGTGGTATGTCCCTGGCGACACAACCGCCACACCTTTTTTGCCTAATAACAGCATATACCTATACAATAAGGAATACAGATTTTTCCGAGGCATTTGCTTAGTTCTCAGGGGTACCGGCGCATCTGTGGCCAACCTCGTGTAGGAACCTAATCTTATCTTGGGTTGATCACATATGTCTAAGGGCGGCAGAACCTACTTACCATCAGATGGTCTGCTACTCCTATATTATAAAAAAAGTTACAAATATATTTCTACACATGTAAAAAGTATTATACATTAAAACCTGTTCGACACTTGTCAAGCCGCTTTGTGTCGTGAAATATGAAGAAATAATTCTAAAACTCCCGTATTGAGAGAAACATCGTAAATATTAATGTTATGTACCGACGAGGATAAAATCTTAAGCATTTTAGGCGGGCCCGTCATGGAAAATATTGGGAAAGTCTAAAGTAATGAACTCACGGACGACGATGAATGGCTAGCGATTTTTGAAGGTATGTTTCTTTTGGCACGTTAAGGAAAAAATGCAGAAAAAGTTACCAAGAAAGTAAGTTATATTTTTTTAGATATGATATATCATATGCCTACGGTACGGTCTGGTCCGATACGATACGTACCAATCACATGTGTGGGTACATAAATACACTCGGTATTTTATATTACTTTACAAGGTTATTCTGTAAAAGTGATAACGAAATTGTAAGAAATTTAGAAAAAAATGGATCGCAACAATCTCTTAACAAAAAGTTGTGTTGTTCAGAATAAATGGATCATTATCAAACAAGCCGGACACCAGAATAAAGCGCTAAAATTCATAACACTATGCTATCACCGCTAATTAGGTAATTACGTGCCGTTTTGCCAGAATGCCGGATAATCCCGAATTGCCGAAAAACCGGACGCCAGATGCTAGATGCTAGAAAAAATAACTCAATAGAAGTAGAGTTTATCCATTTTGAAATATACACATTTTTAAATATACATTTTTGAAGGTGGTAGAACCCTTTGTGGTTCGACTCCGGCGGCACCACCGCCACACCTATTTCTGCCTAATAACAGTGTTAGGCGCTGCTGTGTTCCGTTTTGAAGGGTGTGGTAAGGGTGGCATACTTTTCTGAGGCGTTCCAGCTTAGTCCTCAGGTGTAGTGGCACATAAGTGGCCGACCTCAAGTAAGAATATCTAATCCTATCTGGGGTTGATTACAGATTTCCATGGACGACAGGAGTCATTTACCATCGTCATGCCATGCATGCTCGTCTGCTACTTCTATATTATAAAAAAATCTAATCTGTTAAATAAAAAAAGAAACGCCAATTTTTTAGAGATAGTGTAGAACGAGCTTTACGTAGAGCCGGATGACCTAATGGGTGAGATCGTAAGTTTTATGGCTTTCGTAGAGTAACTTCAATGAGTTTTTCAACATGCAATACGTCTGATGGACGGCAAGCTCCTTTGTGTAAAGTTTTAATTATGTGGTCGTAGTCAAGCGTGGCCAATCGTTGGACAGAAGCCCACTTGGCAAAGCATTGGTCGTTGTAGCTATATACATATGAAAATTAAAGTCAAAATCAAAATATTTTACGTGAAGATTCGTAGAATGCTTTTAGCCAATTACCTGTCGTAAGGTTTATATTATAAGGTAAATTTTAATAAAATCGCTGATATTAAAAACAACTCCTATTTTAAAGGATGTACGTATCGATCAAATAGCAAGCAATCTATGTAATATAATACGATCACGTATTCATTATCTTGGTTTATCTGACCATGAAACAGCCCAAACAATTAGTATACCAATAGAGAAATGTAGAAATATTAACTATTGGTTTGAATATAAACGGGATTTCAGTATAGAGAATAAGGTAAAGTTTCTTAACTGCATTTCAGCATTGACATTTTCAGAGGTATATAATTTGACTGAGACTAACCAATCATTTGACTATTTTCATGACATCATAGCACTTTTTTATAATCTATGTTTTCCATTAATTAGAATTAAGATGACACAAACAAAAACAAAGCAAAAGTGGCTTACAAAAGGACTGAAAAAATCAAGTATCCACAAACGGCAGCTCTATATGAAATTCAAATATAGCAAAACCAATAAAACCATAAATAAAACTAATTTTAAAAAGTATAATAAACTATTCAAAAGCTGCCTATATAAAGCACAACAAATATATAACACAAAATATATACAAAATAGTGATAATAAATGCAAAGCCACGTGGTCAATGATAAAAGAGAAGACAAATGTAAAGTTATCTTATAATAATATCACAGCCATTAATTATAAAAACAAGCGACACACAGATCCAAACGCCATAGCCAGTATTTTTAATAACTTTTTCGTAGATGTAACGTCGGATTTACGAAGTAAAACAAGCATTAACTCTAAACATAATGTTGAAAGAAACCCAAAAACAATATTTCTGACACCCACAACTTCGCTTGAAATATTCAGGATCATAATGGGGCTTAAGAATAGTAGATCAGTAGGTTATGATGGTATTGACACTAAGACAATTAAGCTTTGTGCAAAATATATATGTGAACCATTAAGTCACATAATAAATTTGTCATTTTCGGAAGGGTGTTTTCCAGAAAACCTCAAGAAGTCTATTATAAAACCCATGTATAAGAAGGGAGACATATACGACATAAACAACTACAGACCGATTACCCTCATTCCAATTTTATCTAAAATCATAGAGAAAGCAATGAATACACGAATATTAAATTTTTTTAACGACAATAAATTATTCAGACATAACCAATTTGGCTTTCGAAAAAATAGTTCAACAACATTAGCAACCTATAACCTCATTAAAGTTGTTTCCGAAAGTTTAAATAATAAAGTACCTGTAGCTACCGTCTTTCTCGATATGTCGAAAGCATACGATTTAGTCTTACACGACATCTTACTAGATAAGCTTGAAAAATACGGTATACGAGGAAATGCACATAATTGGATAAAAAGCTATCTACAAAATCGAAAACAAAGTACAGAAATATCAGTGGTAGAGACACGCAATAATCAACCTACTAAAACTTCATACAGCTCACCATTTAGGGAAAATCATAGAAGCGCTATACCTCAGGGTAGTATCATTGGACCATTCCTATTTTTAGCATACATAAACGATCTCCCTGACTCTACGACAAACCAATGCATATTGTTTGCAGACGATACTACCCTGATTATAAAGGATAAGGACAAAACGGAATTAAAAAATAAAATAGTAAGTTCATTACATGATATAACAATATGGTTAAAAAATAATAATCTGACATTAAATTTAAATAAAACTAAAATAATTCATTTTAACTCAAAAAGGACTTCAACTGATGACATGGATATAAAATATAATAATGAAAAAATTAACGTAGTAAAACATACAAAATTCTTAGGTATAATTATTGACGAAAATCTTAAATGGGCAGAGCACATCGAAAATATCTGTAGTAGGTTAGACCGGTTTATATACGCTATTAGGAGGATCAGATATACAGTATCAGAGAAAGCGGCTTGGTGTGCCTACCACGGCTACGTCTCATCGGTACTCAGCTATGGTTTGATTATTTGGGGAAATTCACCACATGCGATACGGGCATTTAGAATTCAAAAAAAATGTATTCGTGCAATATCCAACGCTCATCAGCTGGATAGTTGCAAGCCACTCTTTAAAAAGCATGAGATATTAAGCCTGCCTTCTTTATATATTAGGGAAATTTGCTTACTGGTCCACAGATATCCGGAATATTTTACTAAAAAATCGGACGATTCCACTAGGACAGTACGATATCCAAATAAATTGCTTTTACCTAACTGTGCACTAAAACTGTATCAAAACAATGTACACTGCATGGCCATTAAATGTTATAATAAATTACCCGAAACCCTAAAACTTTTGACTTATAATACTTTTAAGACAAAATTGACAAAATGGCTAGTAAATAAATGTTTTTATACCACAAATGAATATTTAGAAATAAGTAAAATTGACATACAAATTTAATATACATTTTTTTAGCTATTTGAACAATAATATATTTTAATAAATTAATTGTAATAATGATGTTATTTTGATGATGTTATTTTATTATGAACAATATAATGATAATTTGCACACCTTATAAAGGTAGAATAAGAGACGATGTAATTTATAAATTAAGATCATTTTATGTACCTTATCCTTATGCAAATAAAGAAATTGAAATTGAAATTGAAATTGTACCTTGTACTTAACAAAATCAATAAACTATGTATTTTCTCTTCATTACCCATTATTTTATGTTATCATAAATGGACAAAGACAAAACAATTTTGCACCTTTTTTGTCTAATTATTGCTTGGTAGCACATTAAACACCAAAACTTGTTCATAAACATAAGCTCCATCAAAATATTTTTTGGAAACATGCAAATTCTTATATTTTGTTTTCCTCCTTTTAATAAAAACATTTTAATTACGGTCTAATTTCAATTACTGTTTGAATACTGGTGCTATAAATGCACTTAAAGCTGCTAACGGAAGTTAATTCTAAACGTTTTTATCCGGCACTAAGAGCAGTTGATGAAAACTTTTACACAAACTGGATCCCAAATTAGACCAGTCGACATTGATACTTATTCATAACACGTAACAAATAATATACATATTAAGATAAACGAGACACAATAGATGCAAAAATATTGCAAGATGTAATTATGTTAAAATATTTCAAATAAATATCAAGAATATTTCAATTAATGTTAAAAGAAAAATTATCATATTTACACTTCCTATACCATACTATACTTACTATTTCGACATAGAAATAAGATCTCAATATAGAAAGACATTATATATTCATTATATAATTCTATAGTATATACAATAAAAGATGTATCCAGTTACCCCATCCATACATAGAAAACGAGTTTAATAAAAATACCTTCTCAAAATGTGTTAAAAACCTCTTTAAATTAATCTCGTCTGAAATGTTGGAAAAAATAATTGGAATTTGTATTTATTTAAAGTCTCAAAAGAAATGCTCTTGAAACTTAAACAAGATTTTGCGACATAAATATTTTAATTTAAGACAGACATCTCTTGAATTTTCTGTTAGAGGCGAAATTGGAAACTAATTTAAGTATCTAAACCATTTCTTTTTTTCTTAAGCAGACATTGAATGAAAGTGATAGACTTGAATAATAATAAAGGACCTTTCTAAGATTTCAAACATTTTAATTCAAATTGTAGAGGTGCTCAAATAAAATTACTTTTACGTATTAAATTGATAGTATTCTTAGCCACTTGTAAATGTCGAATTTATTTGGAATCTTGTCAATAAATCAAAGTATATTTTTATGTATACAAATAAATAAAATTGAAGTGGTTGTTCGTAATGTCAAAATAAAAGGTTACTAATTGAATATGAGAGTATATTGGATACATATATCTAAATACATTTTTTTGTCTGTCGTTTTTTCCAGCTAATCTCCGAAATGACTGGATCGACTTTGGCAGGATTTTCACTTGTTGAACTATTATGGTTTAACAAGAAGGTACTACCGCAACTTGGTTGGTAGAAGGGTGTTGGTGCAACATTTTAATTCTTAGAAGTAATAACTTACTGTTATAGAACTGCTGTTATAAGGAGTTAGTTAGGGATGCCCGTGGCGGCAGAGGCTTTTTTCTACTTAGAATCTTATAAAAATATAAATAATGAAGATAAAGTTCATCAACTCTTCCCTTGTATCCCTTGTACATCGTACGCTGAAAGCAAGTCCGTAACCACATCAAAGAGTGAACTGTAAGTCTTTTACGTTTAGAAGGTAAAGTTTAAATGAGCTTACATTTGAAAATCGTGAGAATGTATGCGTCGGCATACATTCTCACAATTTTCAATTGTATGTAGGGTAAGTAATGGTCATAACAGAAACTGGCATCAAAATTACACAGGCTTGTATTCTTCATTGTTCACAGATGGATTGAGCGGCAAGATCAGAGTTTTTCGTTTACCCTGATAATGACACCTTTGTATCCTAAGCCATTGAATACTTAGAATGATAGAAATCTTAATGGCTTAAAATTAAGCTGCAAATGACACTAAAATTACGAGGTAAAGTTAAACCGGAACTATTTCCTGAAAATGAATACAAAGAGTAATATATACTAATTCCTGGCACATCATATACCAATAAGTGATTTAATAATGTCGATAAAAATGTTCTTTTCTCAATCTAACATTAATTAAAATTCGACTTACCGGCGTTCGAATCCGATACTAGTCGAATTTTCGTGGCGAATTCCGTAAATATTCCAAGTGGTTTCCATCGCAGCGGATTAATTAAAATATCTTCTTAAGCTCCTTCGTAAATCGAAATAGGCGACCGAAAAATAGAACTAGAAATACGAACTAGTATTTACACAAACAGTCCGAAAAGTTTATATTTACTTTTATAAATAAATGCACACAAATACAGCCGAACTTCCGCAAACGTTGCAGATTCACTCAAGTATGTTTACACTTGTATCTTAAATTAGTTTGTTGTTTGTTATTTCGCGCGTTTTCACAAGTACGTTCCCACAGACCGGTCCATACTGTACGGCGAGCGCGCGTCAACTGAAACTGAATTGAAAGGGGTGGTTCACACAAGACGTTTTCACCGTAAACAAACCCTCGTAATGTGGGTCGCGAATAATGGCTCTTTAAAAGAGTAATTTTTCTTGTCCGATTAGGGTCATATGTTGGGAATTTGATGTGGGTCCGATATTTTCATTAGGGATGTCCGACCCGATGCTTGACCGGATTAACGAAGCTTTGAATTTTCCCATCGTATGTAATGTTGTTGCGTCCGTACGTTCAGGTTCACCTATGTTTTGTGCAGTAAAGGTTTTCAAATTGGTATATAACTATACATATTATTTTGTAGGGTAGTACTAATGATATTACTTTACATTCTGATGTCGCTGACAGATACATTATGTAGATAGTATTATTAAATTACTAAGGTTCTCCTTAAAAATCCTGATAAAGTATTTTCATGCTAATGTTTGATTTCTTGATAACAACAAAGTAAAAATATGTGATAAATTTCATGGGAAATATTGAATTACACATATAAATATAGATCCTTATACGCATCTTAAACGGATAATAGGTATAAGTATGGAATATAAAATGGACATTTTACAGTTACAGTATGGTAGAGCCATAATGATGTAAAATTACTTGAACATCAATTAATAATTTAATCGACGCGTAGCCCAATCGGCCTAACGGCGGGGTAATAAACTGCATCAGCAGTCATTTGCCTATGATTAATTAACTTCTAAATTGCCTATAAGCGTTAAATAAGTTTATTTCAGATTCATTAATAATCGTGTCGGGAACATATCGGGTCGGTAACGTGGCTCATTTAGACCGAAGCCTAATGAAGTGATGTATTCAGTCATTTTCATTAATTAAATCATATTATTTCTGTTATGTACATGATTTAATCAGTGATTTTGCCTCCTTTATTGTATGTGAATGATGAATTATGTTAAGTGACTACTGGCTGTGGACAAATAGATATCTGTTCCTACATAGAACAAAAATATTTTGTTATTGATCATCGTATGTTTGCGAGGTAAGCCACTCTTTTAACTTCATTTTTTATAATATAAATGCAGAAGTATTATGTGTTAACATAGCACCTCTGCATTTATATTATAATGCAAAAATAGATGTGGCACTACTGTTGCCTATTGTACACATTCACAATTAACTAACGCTATTTATGTTAGGTACTAGTTAGCTCAATAGAATTATCTTAAGATAAGACATAAAGGTATGTCCCGAATTAAAATTCAATATAATGCTATTAAAAAAATAACTACAGGTAACCACTAAAAGAGTAAAAGACTATAAAAGTCACGTTCATTTGACATTTTTCTTGAATATCACTTGTATAACTTAAAATAAATTAAACTACAAAAAATCGGTCGAGAAGAAAATTTAATTGGAAGTTAAGAAAAGATTGTGGCACGACTAGACAGCATTACCATATCTATTGTAGCACGCTTCAATACTACGAATACTTACATTATATTCCTTTTAATAAATTGACTTGATTCTGTTGAAAATCCTTTCATACAAAATTCTACTTAAATAGTACAATCTGGGGCTTTTGATGTGAAATATCTATTGGCGCGCCGTGGTAATAAAATCCACTCGTATGCCGTGACGACAAACGGCATGAAGCTGTCTTATGCCGTCACTCTTCACCATTTTTTTTTCGATTTGTGTAGTTACTGGTAGCCCTAGCGGTCTACACAGGTTTACCGAATTTTAGTGGCGAGCCCAAAGCTCAGCCAGGACTATGTGCTGGAAGGAATGGATAGTTTTGGTCACCGTTGCCGGTTTCCTAGAATAGTTATATAGGGATTGCGGCTGACCTGAGGTCACCTCCTATGAGCTTCTCAACCACTATTATGTACTCTCCTGTATGTGCGGTTTTTAAATAATATAGGAGAAGCAGACGAGCATGCGGTCATCACGGTATATGGCTACTGCCGCCTGTAGACATCTGTAATCAACCCCAGATAATGTTAGATTTTATCTACGATACATTACTTCGGGTTTTTTTGTTTTTATGATAATTTGTAATTTGTTTTATTATATTTAATTCTGTTCAGTAAATAAATATACACAACTAAACATTAGTTAATATGCACAAGTATATTAAAGATAAAATAAACTCAATGGAACCACTTAAATATTTAAATAAAGTTATTTATATACATATAAGATCAGGGGCTATTTTCTTTTGAAGCATAACACACTGTGATTCATCTAAAACAAAGTTTATTTATTAAATACAATATTAACATTTACATATAAAATATCAACTAAAACTTAGGTACTTACCTAAAACAAAGAATCGACAATTAAATGTCCATGCTTACTATTGTTAACTTAAATATTATTTTACGTATTTAAATCAAACTAATAAACAAACATAGCTAGGTTTTCAAGAAATATAAAATAATATTGAAAAATACGAGTTTTATACAACATTGACAAATGACAAATGTCATCAAAGCTTATATCTCCCCCCCTTGATAAGCAATTTTTTTAATATATGTTCAGTAAAAATTAGCTGCAGAACTTAAAAATCAGCAAGCATAGGAATGAGCTTTGTGACATGATATAGTCCAATAGATCTTGTTCCACGACCAGTATTTATTTTAAAAACTGAATCCGATATTTTTTCTTCAATTTCAAAGGGACCAATTCTAATTTCATCCAATTTTTTTTTGTTTAATTTGTTTCCATAGTCAACATATACCTTATCTCCTTTTTTAAATTCATGTTGTAATCTATTCTTAGCAAATAAAATTTTATTATATTCGTGTGATTTTATTGACCTTTGGATTGCTACTTTCCTGTCTTCTTCCAAATTTTTTGTTAACAATTGTTTTACTTTTAATTCATGTGGTAACAAGTCTGTAGACTCACCAGATAGCAAATATTTAGGAGAAAATCCTGTTACAGAATGGTTTGTTTCATTGTATCTATTTCTACATTCTTCCGCTATTTTTGCCCAATTTGTTTTCCCTTTCGATTCATTCATTTTGCATCTTATTTTGTTCACAATAGTCTGATTTAGTCTTTCGTTCAAGCCGTTTGAGAACGGTGCGTCTACCGCTGTAAGTATTAATTGAATATTTCGGTTCTTCAGGTATTTTTTGAATTCAATCGAATTTAAAGCTGGATATTGATCAGAGAGTAATATGTCTATTTTTTCTTCTTTAGGAATTTTTTCTATAAGTTTGATGAAGTCTCGAGCATGTTGATTCTTAGAACATAGGATATATGCGTACCTCGTGAAGTGATCTACTAGTAGATGTAAATATCTTTTTAACGATCTTTGACCCCCAAATCCTCCTATTGTATCCAGAGACATTATTTGAAAAGGCTTATTAGCTGGACCCAATTGCGACATAAAACCATATTTTCTATTTAACCTTGTTTTATTTCTTATGCATATCTCGCAGTTTTTGCATATATCTTTAATATTTTCTGATAGATTTGGTGCTGTATAAAACTGTTTTATTTTCGATTCGGTTTGATTTATCCCAATATGACAATATTTGTCATGAGTTTTTTTTATTATAGCTTTACTGTAATCTTCACTTAGAACTATTTTTTTCCTATTTTTCCCACTTTTCTTATAATAAATTCCATCTTCTAAAACAATGTTCTTCTCAAGTTCTCTTATTTGAAAATTTTGTGCTTGATCATATTTTATGTCATGAATATCAACAATATTTACCGTTCTTAAGTTATCTTCAATATTTTCATTAATGTCTAACACTGGGTTTCTGCTGAGACAGTCTGCTTCTGTATTATTTTTTCCTGGAAAATATTTTATTTCACAATTATACTGTGACAGATAATGTGACATATCACCTAATTCATCGTCAGGTCTGTTTCTTATATTTAACTTCTCTAGAGGTTTGTGATCTGTATAAACAGTAAAATAGTTTCCAATCAACCAATGCTGCCAAAACTTTATACTCTCTTTTATGGCTAAACATTCTAAAAATATAGCTTTTTTAATTTTTTGTGACTCCTTTAATTTTTTTGAAAAATACGCTACCGGTTTTTCTTCGCCATTGTGCTGAATTTGTTTCAAAACTGCTCCTATTCCTATGGCACTGGCATCTGTATAAATAAATATTGGTGCTTGTGGATCATAAATAGCTAGTATTGGTTTGGAACATAGATAATCTTTAATTTTCTGGAATGCATCCTCACACTGTTCTGTCCAATTAAATCTCTGATCTTTTCTCAGCAATCTAATCCATAAAAATTTATTTTTCCTAAAAATTGTCGTATTTGTTTTCTATTTTGAGGAGCAGGAAAATCTTTTATTGACTTCAAATTGTCTTTTAGAGGTGTAATCGTATTCTTTTGTAATATATGACCTAAATATTTAACAGAATCTGATGCAAATTTACATTTTGTTAATTTTAGCCTGAAACCTTCTTCTCGAATAGCCTCCAGCAATCTTTTTAAGTGTGTGATATGTTCATCAAATGTCTTAGAGAAGATCAGTATATCATCAATAAAATTCACTGCAAATCCTGTCAGTCCATTTTTCCTTATAATATTTCCCAAAATCCTTTGGAATATGGCAGGTGAAGTCTTAAGGCCGAATGGTAAACAGGTCCATTGGTAATGACCCTCTTGGGTTACAAAACCAGTCTTATATCGGTCTGTGATTTTTAATGGTATGGACCAAAAAGCTGAATTTATATCCAGAGTTGTAAAATAATTACAATTTACTGTTTTTGTTATTAAGTCTTCTATGAGAGGAAATGGTTGTGATTGTGGTATAATAATTTTATTTAAATCTCTGAAGTCTATGCATAATCTACTTTTTTTCCCTTCGTCCCTTTTAAATGCTAAGGTGACAGGTGCCGCAAACGGACTGTAAGATTCTTCAATCAATTCATGTCTTAAAAGTTGTGAGATTTGATTTTCTATTTCTATCTTGTCTTGGACTGAACATCTATATGGTCTTTTATAACAATATTTTTCAACTTGCAAATCTATACAGGCTTCATACTTCCTCACTTTCCCAGTGTCATATTTATTTTTAGCAAAAATTTCCGTGTAACTGTCCAATAATATGTTTATCTGTTTTTTTTGATCAGTATTTAAGTATTCTGTATCTATATTAAATTCGTTTGTATCTATACCTTCATTAAAATTTACTTCATATTCCTCTTCTTCTATATTTATTTCCTTATTTTCAGTCTGCTTATTTTCAAACATATTTTTACTACATATTTTAAAATTGTCTGTTTTTTGTATTTGGATATTTAAATTCTCATCATGAGTCAATCCAAATTTATATATTGAATCTAATCCTAGTATTAGATCATACTCAAAATTCTTATGTTCAAAGATAAATGCATTTATTTTATTCTTCTTTTGCAATAACTCCGCATCCAGTGTAACTAACCCTTTAGTTTTACCCCCTCCACTTATTGTTTTTATTGTGTCATAACAATAATTTGGCTTTATATTCTTGACCTGAACTAATTTTGAGTTTATTAATGTTATTCGTGAACCAGGGTCATACAGCCCCTTAGCTTCTAATGTATTATTTAACATCACCTTAATCTCAATTAGTGGAGGGAATTTTAGTTTTTTGGATCTTCATTACTCAATTCAACTTTTAATATTGAATTAGAATGTAGGTTTTTGTCATCAGTTGTTTTTTTTTCATAGTTATACCAGCACACATTTTCTGGATGAAATCTATTTAATTTTCCTTTATTCTCACAAATCCTGCAAGATTTTTTTTCAATTTGTCTTATTTCTTGTTTATTGTATTTATTTCCCGTGCTTAAGGCTTTCTTTGTATCGTGTTTTCTAGTTAAACTTTCTAGTCCTCTTATGCAGTTAAATAAGTCATTTACTTCTTTAAGACTTTCTCTGTCTATTCTGTCCATTATGAAGTTTGGTAGACCGGTGGCAATCAAATAAATCAGGGTTTGTGTATCTATTGATTTGTTTATTTCTAGTAACAGTCTCTGTTTTTTTAAAGCATATTCTAACATAGATCCTTGTATATATTTAAAATTCATAGCATACCTAACTGGTGACCAGCCTTTATCAGCAAATGTTTCACTTAAACTTTTCTTCCATACAGACCAAACAGAATCTATAGTATGTTTGATAATCATTGATGTGTACCAATCTATACAAGAATCATCCAATAGTACTCTAAGAATTTCTACTTTTTGTAAATCTGTATCTATTTGTAAACGTGCACATTCACTTTCAAAGGTATCTAACCATTGTGTAACATTTGTTGTATTTCTTGAAAATTTTTCTATTGAAAATTCTGCTACTAATCTCGTCTTATTTCCTGCTTTTTTCAACAATGTCGGTTCTATTGATGACGTCTCATGAAATTCTTCTAATTTCTCAAGTAAAAACCCATTAAATTGTAAGTTTCCATCGTCTAAATATGTTGATTTCATTTCCTTGGTTAATGTTATCCAAACCTGTCTCTTATCATGCCTTCTCTGGAGAGAATTTTTTATTTTGTCAAATATTTCAAGCTTTAATATTTCTTTGTGTAAATGCACTGATTGATATTCTTTAGGCACAAGAAAAGTTTGGTTTTGTGTATCCGTAATGGAGGTTATGGCATATATATTTGTCTTATTATCATCCGGTTTAGCTTTTACAATAAATTCAAATCTTAATTTCTCCATTGTATAGGTTGTCAATTTTTTTATTTTTTCACATGTATATGAATTGTCGATTTATAAGATCAGGGGCTATTTTCTTTTGAAGCATAACACACTGTGATTCATCTAAAACAAAGTTTATTTATTAAATACAATATTAACATTTACATATAAAATATCAACTAAAACTTAGGTACTTACCTAAAACAAAGAATCGACAATTAAATGTCCATGCTTACTATTGTTAACTTAAATATTATTTTACGTATTTAAATCAAACTAATAAACAAACATAGCTAGGTTTTCAAGAAATATAAAATAATATTGAAAAATACGAGTTTTATACAACATTGACAAATGACAAATGTCATCAAAGCTTATATACATATAACCAATGAATAAATCTGTGTACTAATATTTTATACAATTCCCTTTATAGTATTGTTAATTACATTGCCAGTATAATAAAATTATTCGAATAGCATTGTAATTTGTACTCATTCGTTATTACTACCCTATACCCTCATCATACAATTGGCAACAAACACATTTACGAATACAGAACTAAAACCAAATAGAATTGCCGTTCTAGAATTAGATAAAATAGTTTAGATAAATTAATCTACTACATTAATAAACAAAATTCCATCTAAATTTGATCAGTAGTTTCTGAGAAAATCGTGGATATACAAGCTTACATACATACATACATAGCTCGAATACAGAACCTCCTTTTTTGAAGTCGGTTAATAAGAAAACAAAGTGATACTATGAAACGTTAATCCAATTAATTGTAAATTTAATGATACGGGTCCTTAAAATTATATTTTAATAGAACAAAAACGTGTTTCTTAGTTTAATTATAATGATGTATTTATAACTTTTCTTTGGAATTTCTCTGATGATTAATTTACGAATAATTCTACCGACCTTATATACCATAAGGTCGGTAGAATTATTCGTAGACCGATTCCGGAGGCACCTTCAACAAAACTTTTTCTGTCTAATAATATCAGTTTACCCGCTTTTGTGCGTTAGTCCCCGGTGTGTTCAGCTCTCTTTGTTTTTATTTAATTTTAAAGTAACTTAATAGTATTCATAATAATATTATAAACCTTCTATATAAAACAAAACAACTTCAACAACAAATATATTCTCGTGTCACAATGTTAGTTACCATACTCCTCCGAAACGGCTTTACCGATTTTCACCAAATTTTATATACTTATTCAGTAGGTCTGAGAATCGGCTACTATCTGTTTTTCATACCCCTAAGTAATAAGGGTTGTTCACCCTTAACATTTTTTTTATTTATATGGCATCACAACGTTTGCCGGGTCAGCTAGTAATTATATATCTCCATGTACAAAAGCGGAAATGGTAACAGCCGAGGCTTCATCTACATTTGTTATCTGTCAACGTCATTTGTTACCTGTCCGGATATGAAAGCATTTGCCCCGAGCGTAGCAGGTATTATTAATTACGGTGTTATACCATTTCTAGTTGAAATATGCTCTGTGACTAACTTTACTTGGCTCAGAGGCCATTGAACTGCGATTGGCAAGCTAACGAATTTCAGGAACACTTTAAAACTGTAATAAGTTAGCATTTTATTGCCGCTCCAATCTATTAGAAGATTTACATTACTGGATAATATTTATAGTTGTAAAAAAATTGTTACTTGCCAAGTTTTGCGTGATCTACAATGCTTTACCAAATTAGACAAAACGTAAGGTATTTTTTGTAGTTTTAAGGGTATCATAACTAAAATAATTTGATGAAATGTTCTTACATATTTATGCGCTATTTTTATCCAAGGGTCTTGTTCTTAATTATATTGGAATAGAAAAATGCGTGTGATATGATAGTTTATTGTGGACTGAGAGGAGCTATCGAGTGACACAACAGGTCTTTTCCTTTAATTGGGGCGAGTTGAGGTACTCCACCTGCTCGCTGCTCCAATGTAGATTAGTGTTCACACTTGCTCCTTCACTAATGATACAATTATAATGTATGTCTCCAAGCGCTAATAGCCATAGCTATTTAATGGTAATATAAGTTTTGCTGGTTCGACTGCGGGAGGGACTACCACCGCGTCTATTTTTTATAACATCAGGTTAAGTGCTGCTGTGTTTTGGTTTGAACTGTGATAAGGGTAAGACAATACGACGCGTTCCAACTACGTTCTTAGGGTAATAACACATTTGTGGTTAACCCCCGATAGCAATATTATTTTTACCTAGGGTTGTTTATAAACGTCCCTACAGACTGTCTATACAATAGATGCAATTTACTGTCAGGTTGACTTCGTACTCGTTTGTTAGTTCTACAATAATAAAAATAAAGACAATGACTAGGTACTTGATATCTGCAACTTCATGCCCACAAATATTATATCAAACATTGTTTTACAAGAGCTTTGAGCGAGCTTGAAAATTCAATACTGAAAGCTTAAACCGTAAAAGTTTAGAACGTATATTCGAAAATACTGAAATTGTTCCAGTCTCTGGCAAAATTGAATTTGCAATAAGCCACAAAGGAAAGCATTATTCTATTGTTAGATTTATGGAAAATACATATTCTAACATGAAGACATTGTTACCGTACCGTTTTCTCATGTTTTACGATTTCGCTTCATTAGCCCGTATGGACAGATAGACCGGTTCATATTATAGAATATTAACCACGTTAGATTGAGAACTTATTTTATAAACTCTAAGACTATTTTGTTGAACGTCATTTGAAAGTAGATTTTAGTTTTACTTTTAAAATTTATATGAGTTATATCGGTTTAAACAATATACGACTATTAATTATTTGGTCCTTCAATGTGATAATAAAATAGATAATATTGCATTTTACCACCATTACCCGTACATCACTAACACATATTTCATCAAATTTATATTGGATACTTATGAATTGTTTTATTATTGCAAAACAGAAGCTCCGCCGAGACAGCTTTCGCTGCCGTGACCAGGATTCGAACCTGGGTTACTACGGCCACAACGTAGGGTCCTAACCACTAGACGATCACGGCTACCGGAGCAGATACTATAATCACTTAAATACACTACTATAATGGATTTTATAAAAATACTGCCAATTCAAAAAGCATATAATTTGTTGTCATAGCTTGTTTTTATTTAACAACTTTATTTGATAGGCTTATACTTTAAAAGTTATGTAAGAAAGAGTAACTGAACTGGTTGATTTTTTGTATGTATTTATTGACGAGATATCGAAATCTAACAAATCAGCGTGAAATGAAATTGATTGGTGAAGTGAAAGTATCGATATTCTCGATAATGTAGAGCAATTTCGGCCACTCTGTCACCCGCTCCGGTAGCCGTGATCGTCTAGTGGTTAGGACCCTACGTTGTGGCCGTAGTAACCCAGGTTCGAATCCTGGTCACGGCAGCGAAAGCTGTCTCGGCGGAGCTTCTTTTTTTAAGGTTGGATTTGATAAGTAATATTCCCTTATATTCGTTGTTTTTATAGATTTTGTTTTATTTATTCCTTTTGCGTTTTAGTTAAACAACGTTCAAAATATTCAATATTTTAAAAACATCCCCCGTTTTAACATTGAACAAATAATGTAGCGACCCAAGTCTACGCTCCGTAGACGTGCAATACGGCTCTTTCTACGCTCGTTTAAGTTACGTTAACGATTTTACCTATGTGATGCGCAAGAGCGAGCTAACTTAAAAGTATTTTTCTATAAGATTGAAATAGTAAACGTGCATGCAGTCTGTCAGCTTTTATATTACAATGACTTAAATACACCACTATTAAGGAAATTATAATAATATTGTCAATTAAAAAAATATTTCATTTGATTGTCAAAACTTAATTCTTACAAGCTTTTATTTAGTTTCACCTGTCCGGGTGTTTGTAATCAAATCTTGCAAGCTAAATTTCAACCACTTACCAGTATCTGATTATGCTGAAATTTGGCATGTATCTTAATTAGGCGTGACAATGCAATCATATTACATTAGTTTTGTTGTTAATCCAATATGACCGCCGTAACATAATGGCGGTGTACATATTTCAGGAAAACCCACCCAATATGGGCATCAGCATTGTGATTGACAAACAAAACACGTTTTAGGTGTTATAATACTTTTTTTAATTTGTTACCTCTATTAATGTAAACGTTTTTATTTATAAAAAAATGTGTCTGACAAAAAACGCAAATATTTATTACATCGCGTTTAAATTATTTTTAACTGATTTGATTTGATTTTATTTAACAACTTTATTTGACAGGCTAATACTTTAAAAAGTTATGTAAGAAAGAGTAACTGAACTAGTTTATTTTTTGTATGTACTTAGTATTAATATATCAAAATCGAATAAATTAGCGTGAAATGAAGTGGATTGATGAAGTGAAAGTATTGATACTCTCGATAATGTACAGCAATTTCGGTCACTCTGATACCCGCTCCGGTAGCCGTGATCGTCTAGTGGTTAGGACCCTACGTTGTGGCCGTAGTAACCCAGGTTCGAATCCTGGTCACGGCAGCGAAAGCTGTCTCGGCGGAGCTTTATTTTTAGCGCCTTTTTTTCGTTCAAAAATAATTCATGTTCAATTATTTTGATCATTTTTTTCGCTTTTTTTTTTAAAAAAAAGTCACATGTAAGAATAAGTATATGATGTTTTTTTTTGTAAAAGTATGAATATTAATACACTTAAATATTTAATCAATACACTATTTTTAACTCAATAATTAGGTATGTACATGTTATGTTTATGTATTTTATTAAAAATAAACAACCTTTATTTACTTAATGCCTCATTTGTGATGAAATACTTATAATAGAGAATTACATAACACATAATTTTAAAAGGTAAGGTTCCAATATAATTCGGCCGGGGAGGTACAACAGCAACAATATACTGTATATTTCTAACATGAAGCCGATTTTGAGTTTCGCTAGTAGTTTGGATGCTGGCTGACTCTTATGATTATTATGCAAATAAAGAATTATGAATTATGAGGCCATCTCAATGTTGAGAAATAGCAATACAACCATAATTGACATGTTTTACTCTCGTTTCGTATAAGGTTGGTTATGATGTCCATAAGCCATAGTAAACACTTTCTGTTGTGTGGACTGCATGCACACTTACTACTCGTACTTCAATTGTATTGAAAATACACTTTTAAATAAGCTTGGTCTTACCCACCATATACATAAAATCGTATTAGCGTAGCTTTCAATAATACAACCGTAGAAAGACTCGTCGTCTACGGAGCGTAGACGCGGGTTGCTACATTATTTGTTCAATGTTAAAACGTGGGATGTGTTTTAAAATATTGAATCTTTTGAACTAGGTTATACTAAAACGCAAAGAAAATGAAAAATAATAAGGAACCAAAAACATTGATTACACAATCTAAAATTAAACCTTATTTGTTTAAAATAGAAGCCCCGCCGAGACAGCTTTCGCTGCCGTGACCAGGATTCGAACCTGGGTTACTACGGCCACAACGTAGGGTCCTAACCACTAGACGATCACGGCTACCGGAGCGGGTGACAGAGTGACCGAAATTTAATTATTCATCGCACTCGATGTGACACTTTCACTTATCGGATTGCAATACTTTACAAAAACTGATCCACTATAATTGATTGGTTCCGAGTACAATATTTACTACAAAAGGTATAAATATTTATAAAAGATACTGCTGCGATTATATGAGTAGCTTTGACGCCAGAAAAAATCTCCAAATGATACCTAAAATTTGTACTTGCCTAGTACATTTGTATAAGCAATCTAGCTTTCGAGAGGAAGAAAAATTTACCACAGGATTCATTAAGAGTATTTTAAATTACAAAAATCTGAATACTATGCATAGATAAGTATAAAATATATATCTCACCACCTTGTCATTGGAGGAAGCCATTAAATGATTTAAACGGCTGACGATTCTGTCAGCCATTTAATGGCTGTCATGGTGTAATTTACGCGGCACAATGCCGATATGCGCAGTTAAGACACGAAAACGAAGAAACAGTCCGGAAAAATATCGTTTTAATCGTAAATGATCTAAAAACTACATTTTTTTAATATTTTTCAAACACGACAATAGATGACGGTGACAATTTCAATTGTCAAATTTGGTTACATTTTCTTTTTAGGAATGAGTAATATTCACTAATCTATGATACAATGATGTAAATATATAGATACCTACCTAGTTTTATTGGTCCGTGATACATATACCCAGGACAACTTACTCTCTTTTTGCTGGGGATTATTCAAATAAAACTAAATCAGAAACTACAATTAACACATTTTGCCATGCTTTAATACGCTAAAAACATTAATAACAGAGTTACATATATTGTCAACTTTACATCAAAAAGGTTTACAGATAATCAATTTCCAAGATGCTTCAACGTAACGGGCCATTACGAAATCTCGACATGCTAAGAGTAAGGATGCAAATTGGTTAGAAATTATCGATATTTATATTAAAGGCTTAAAATATCGATATTCTGATTATATCAAAAAATACAAAGCTAAATATATATATATCGACTTTTTTTCGCCGACCAAGTCTTATCTTATATATAAATGTTATCACAATGTTAATTACCGTACTCCTCCGACACGGCTTTACCGATTTTCACCAAATTTTATCTGTATATTCAGTAGGTCTGTGAATCGGCTACTATCTATTTTTCATACCCCTAAGTGATAAGGGTTGTTCATCCTTAACATTTTTTATTTGTTTATATGGCAACACAACTTTTGCCGGGTCAGCTAGTTACTGTATAAAATATTTTTTTAGATAGCAATGTTTCATTTTATTCAATATCGATATAAATATCGATATTTTAGTTATAAATATACCCACAGTACCTGACGAGTACTTACTGCGAAGATAAAACAGTTTTACGAGCCTGCAGACAGTATTCCCAGTAAATTATACCATATATCTTTTACACTATAATGGGAGTGAAATGGTTGGAAATATATTTACATAAACCCTACCCAACTGGAACATTAATGAGACGAGGAACAAAAGTATATTCTGACAAAGAAGTACGTATTATTGACAGTCCTGAAAATTTCGGAGATATAATTATTTGTAAAACTATTTGTAAATAAAAATATATATTAGTTCAATTAGAGATACCGTCTCTTGGTCGCGTTGTAAAAACTATTTATTAATTGAAATTATTTCGGAAAAGAATCTTATGTTTTACCAAAGATCAAAATTTCTGTTTACTAAAAAATGTACGATATTTGGTACGCAAAAATTAATAAAGGGCATATTTGAAATCATATGCAATTATGTTGTAATATGTGAATACTTTTAAAGTTAAAGAAAATATATTAAACTTTTAAGTCGACCCTACGTCCATATAATAACGCATTGTACCCGCCATGTTCACAACTCCGCTTAATTTTCTCCACGAATAAGCCTGAATACACACATTAGTTTAACTTACGACATAATGTACCGCGGATATTGCTCTTGTGTTAACTGTACGAGTTATATGGCTGTGTGCTACATATTAATGGCGGTATTACTACAAGTGTAAATATAAAGTCATATCACGCTGTTACCATTACTTAGAAAAGCGTCTATGCTTCCTCGCCAAAAATTCTTTATATTAGTATTCTTAGGATTTATATTAGTAATGTATTTTTTACACTTATCATGCTATATCTAAAGTATGCCAATAGCTAAAAAATAAAATCGTACAAATTAATTCGGTTGAGAAACAAAAGAGAAAATCCTATTAAAATGTTTTTAGCCTATTTCTATACGATTTGTGTCTATAAAACAATATAATATAATGCAACTATATCTAGTGGACTTAGGCCTCTAATTCACGAAGAATTTTGAATATTCTCAAAAACTAGTAAAGTCTGCCAACACGTACGTTGTTGATGTAGTGTCCATGAACCCTTTTAATCCTGAGGGGTAACGTGTCCTTAGCGGTGGGACACAAAACATTATTACAAATTTACCGTTTTGCCATACAGTTCCTGTCGACAAATTGTAGAATTAATGATTACCGCAATGCGCACAATTAATGTATGAGTAGTTCACGTGAAAACCGACGTGAAACATTATTTTAAATCAACTAAATTTAATTTAAATTACACTCGAATATAAAACTCAAACTTCCAATTACTCGATTTCATTTCCAACATTTTTTAACCACAAACATTTCTACCACTTTTTAGAATGATTAATCTAATTTATTAATACCCACGTTATTAAAATAGGAGTAAAAAATCATATTTTGTATTTTATATCAACCTTATCAAGCCTTATTCTATCGCCCGCTCCACATTCTCGCGAGAATCTCGCGAGAACGCAAGAAAAACACGAGAAACGAGAATGCGGAGCCTATACGAATCGGGATTTTCTCGCGTTCTCGCGAGATTCTCGCGAGAATGTGGAGCGGGCTTAAGATTTTATTTATGAGGTTAGTCCCATTAGGTATACAAGAATGTAATATTCTAACAATAGCAACTGAAACTGAAGATATATTAGATCTTAAAATATAATATAATAGTTTCACTTTAATAAGAATGTCGGTCTACTCCAACAACATCGGATTCGAGTTATTGCGTAGAACATGTTTTTAAATTTAGAGTGTCTTCACACTGGTTCTCTTAGTTAGGCATTCGAGTGACGTATACGCAGCGCAAACACAGCAACATTAACTTAAGCATAACCTGCACCCTTAATATGAGTTTTTACGTTTTTACAAAAATGACTGTTTTTGTATTTGTTTACGTATTTCCCATACATTTACAATCAGTTCTGATACAGTCCGCTAGGGGCGCTGATTGGGAATGTATGGGCAAATACGTGAACGAATACAAAAACAGTCATTTTTGTAAAAACGTAAAACTCATACTGAGGGTACTGTAACTTGTAGCAACGCTTACATTGCGTACTTGCTACGTTAATGTTAAGTACATACACTTAACGCTAAGTAAAACGCTAGTATGAAGACTCTCTTACTAATTCATATAGCACACTGGCGAGACATTTACGACATTGTTACTCAAAGAAACATTTGACAGCATGTTTGTTGAAAATGTATTTCATTCAAACCTCCCACACAAATAAGAATCAGTTTTCAAAGGTTTTGCTTTGTTTCGCCTAATAAGACATGTTTTTGCGATAGCCTTAAGGTAAAACGCAAATAAGGTGAAGTTTATCCAAAATTACGCTAAAAATAAATCCGTTATCAACGGGATAATGGAGAAAGATAAATAGAAAACAAAAGAAACTTTACTTTTAATGATAAATACGTTAGAATATGATAAAACATTGTTTTAAGGGTAAAAGACAAGATTCTTATGTTTAGCTGAAATTTCAACATTCACTTTTTAACAAATATTTTATCCACGAAAAGAAAACAATAAAAAAGAAGCTCCGCCGAGACAGCTTTCGCTGCCGTGACCAGGATTCGAACCTGGGTTACTACGGCCACAACGTAGGGTCCTAACCACTAGACGATCACGGCTACCGGAGCGGGTGACCGAATGAACGAAATAAGAGCATTGACTGTAAAATTAAAGCACTTTCACTAATCTTTCGACACTGTTGTACTCTACGTTTATTTTTTGTTTACGTTTCGTAACTAAACCGGTTTAAATTGAGCGGAGACCCACTTTATATCTACAGACATTAAACGTATCAGACACGGGCCATGACAGATAAATAGACAATATAAAGGCACAGGCATGTGTCTGTGCCGTTATATTATGGTAGATATATTTATACTTACACAATGTGTATTGATTTATATACAGGGTGAATTTTTCAAAAGGGCCTTTAAGGCCAAATCCAAAACTATAAGGATTAACGAAAAATGCTGAACTAGTTAGGAGGCTGACTTTGTTAAAAAGTAAAACTGCATCAATAGATTAAAAAAAGCTATTTCCCTAAACGGGAATCAAACGAGTACATTTTGAAAAAAAGGCACCCTATATTATTCTACTATCGGATAGTGTTGCTTATAAGGATCAAATTCTGTGTGTATCAGACGCATGTCATGGCACATTCGCATTAGACAGTGTGCTATGCCTTTTCCTCTCCCAATTGCATGGATCTCGTGACCACGAGAAAGACAAACAAAACTATCACCGTGGCCACACAACATCAAATGACATGCATGATAACGATCTAGCAGTATTTTTGCAGGATCAAAAAACACACACTCGCCAATCCGCATTAGGGCAGAATTTTATATGGTTGAAGTAGCAAATTTAAATTTGAAATAAGGTCCAAGCCACTCCTAGTTAGGGGAAAGTCTCATGCTCAACAGTGGGACATTAAAATTGCAGTTAGTCACTAACCCCCGCAGATAAGGTTCCCGCATGCAGCAAATCCCGTTTAGCCCGGGATCGTACGGGATTTCTAGACGAGGACTACGCTTGTATTTTACTCTTTGTTATAAACTTTCGATATTGAATTTCCTAGCGAGCTTTGAAACTTAAGCGTATACCAATGCAATGTATAAACCCACAATAATATTGCAGACTTTATAATACAAAGGAATCGTGCTTAGAATTGAACTTTAGTTCATAGTTTTCAGTCACAATATGGTTTGTTTAATATACTTATATGTTTACTCTTTTTAAATTTCAAAGTGAAGCTTTATAAAATTGCTAAGTACCAATGGGGGTTATTAATTCATCATCATTAATAGTTTAATTAAGTTGGCATCAAATAATAGAACATCTACAATCTGAAATCGTATATGATTTATATTGTACTAAGGAAATTTATAAATTAGGATTTCCTTATTAACTTCAGATTGATTTCAGATTTAAAATGAGACCTTAAAACTATTAAAACGTTAGTTAGTCATTTACAATTAAAATATCTTTAACGTTCATTCCTATCAATTATCACCTTAATTGATTAAAATGGTAATCATTCCATGATCATCACTGATTTGTATGGATGATATGGCATAATTAGAACTGGTAAATCGAATACCATAACTAAACTTTATTTAACTTGTAAATCTGATGAAAACTTGGTAGTATGTAGTATGTACGGGTAGCACCAACTCCAATACATGACAACCTCACATTTCAGTAGTACGTATTCGTAAACAACTACATGTAGCATTATAATGGTGTCATAGACATCAACATTTCGCT
This sequence comes from Epargyreus clarus clarus, assembly GCA_014595695.2. Lineage (NCBI taxonomy): Eukaryota > Metazoa > Arthropoda > Insecta > Lepidoptera > Hesperiidae > Epargyreus > Epargyreus clarus. Next base: position 1,950,728 of record JACTTY020000050.1, on the reverse strand, counting down.
TTGACAGCGTAATATACAACGATGTATCGTTTACTTGAAATTAAGCTACTTACGCACTAGGCGTATCACGACGACTTGAACGCCACGTTATTAAGATAAAAATAACATCATAATGTGAAAATTATCTTAGAAGTTAACTATTGTATAGTAGCTGTGTTGTATGCTAAACGGTTTAATAACGAATATCTGAATGCAGTTTTATAATATTTCTATAGTTACTACTTGAAGCTCGTTTTATAAACCGAACTATTTTACAGCGATATAATAGTGCAAGAAACAACTAAACACATATTTTTAACAAATAAGTACCTATAACAGCTTTATTAGGTTTAATTTTAACTAATTTCTGTGTCAGCTTTGAATCCAAGCCTTTTCTGAACTGGCTAAAAGGAAATAAATATTACAATATATGTTACATTAACAAATGTAGGTATCGACCATTATATAACTTTTACAACATAAGGTTACTATGATTGCAAAACGCTTTAAATGTTCCAAATTCACTTTGATAAGTCAAAGAGGAGATTGCCTAGTGCAGCTACGACCTAATGTCCTGCGCCGTAGACTCGTAGCATCGTAGTAAAACTGTAGACACGCGTAGACGCCACGTAAGCGCTCTTGAATTATTGAATGCGAATGAATCAGCATTTTCATTTGGTTTGACAACCTTCAACGTAATACAGTGGTGCCTCAAACGTGATTATAGCATAATGACGTGGAATTATACGTATGAATATTTATTATTTCGGCACAATAATCTTATTATTTTTACACGTATAAACATGAAATGAAACTCTAAAAATATTTGAATATTTACTGGTATTATTTGTGTTTTTATGAATTCTTTAGATGTTATCACTTACTGAAGTACGGGAATATCCTTCATTACATAAAAAATAGCTTCCTTTAGTAAGTAGTACTTTAATACTAAAAGTATTACTTTAGTGTAGGAAGTTTAATTCCTATAAGCACCTGATTTCAATTGTGTGTTACACAATACCCAGAGAAAGAATATTGTTAAGTAGGCAGAGGTCAGCCGTGTAGATTAACCTCAACTTAACCTTAATTATGCGAGCTTATACCGAGTTCCCGACTTTCAGTAGTTCAAGAACTATCGTACTCGTATAATGGACCTTTTGTAGACAAATTGACCACCATAGATAGCTCTACGTTTCAATTACCTCGCTTAAGTATTACGATAGTTAACACGTTATTTAAAATAACATTAAAAGTAATAATTCAATTCATTTCTTTGTTACAATTCAATTTATTTATTTGTTTATTATATTAATAATTTAGAATAGTATTTAAACTAAATTAATATATACAAAACGGCCTGGTTACAGTCTAACACATTAATAGGACTATAGCTATTACAAGATCTTCGGTAACTAAGATCTACGCATCCATACATGTCAAATTACTAACTGAAGGTACAACAGGACCGTGTTTGTAACATGTTATAAATACAAATAACATAACAACAACAACAACAACAAATACACTTTATTTGTACACCACATTTAAGGATACATATAAGACAATAAATAAGATAGTATACAAAAGGCGGCCTTATCGCTTAGAAGCGATTTCTTCCAGACAACCTCTGGGATGGAGTTAAAGAGATATGAAATCGTGAGAAGGTAGGGTGTACACATACAGAAACAAAGTATATACATAGATACATAACAGACATGTCCTGAGTAAATGGCGTAACAGAGGTAAGAACAAACGAAGTTACGTACGAAGGAAATATGTTATGTGGAAGAAGGGATAAAAGGAAGAAGGAAACCAAGTCAAAGCTGCAAGTAATGAGCATACATACATTCAAAGAATTAGCAAATAATTAAATCCTTGTATGCACCCTATCAATAGTCATTATACACTTTAACTAATATTTTTAGTAAAATAGTAATCAGTTTATGTACATTCTTAACTAACTTCATATAACATTGGAATCGTACGAGTAACAAGTTTTAAAGGTGGCAAAACCCTCTGTGGTTCAATTCTGACGGCACAAGTACCATATCTAGTTGGATGTGGTTAGAGCGACATACTTTTCCAAGGGATTCCAACCTAGTCTTCAAGGGTAGCGTCGCAACTGTGGCAGTCTTATCTGGGGAAATCCGGTCTTATCTGGGGTTGATTGCAGATGTCCATGGGCAGCAGGAGCCACCTAACTTCAACTGGACTGCATGCTCGTCTGCTACTTCTATACTACTATCAGGTTACTACTTATGAAATAAGTTAAATATTTTGTTGAAATGAATCTAGTTATATCTAACGGAGTATACCTACTGTATATTAAACTCTTCACAGGGGATTCCCTGTTACCTGTTATAAAATAATGACAGATAACTTATACATTCAAAAGGGCTCACCAGCATAAATTTCATTCGATTATTCCGCACAAATCCGTTCGAGCCGACCGCTCCAAATTCATTATTAATCCAATTTGGAAACGAGCGAAATTTTACCAAATACATCTGTAGAATTATGAAGCTCCATTAAACTAGGGATGTGAAAAACAATCGATTTTATAATAATCGTTTTTTATTAATCTATTTAAAAAAAGTAATAATCGTTGTTTATTATCGGTGATTTAGAAATCGATTATTTCATCTATTATTTTAATGAGCTTCGTCGGCAATGCACCTACAATTCGAGAGCGTGACCCTCAAATCTTTGGCACTATTGACGACGTTTTTTCGCCGGCCAATTTTGACTTACATATCAAAAATCTATTATAAGAAATATTAAAATTATCTACAATAATGGATTTTAAATCGATTTATTTTGAAGGCCGATTACTCGATAGTATATATTGTTTCATTCGTTCACATCCCTACGTTAAACCGTTCCAGACGAGCAATATCGTAAATCGCATCAGTTCAATTGAATTATGCGTTATTTACGACAACAATACTCCGGATGACGCCACGCTTGTCAATAAAAATGTATGGGAGTCCTTATATTATTCAGCTTTATTAGTCACAAAACGTTTATTGCTGATATTATCTTTCACGTTATTTCGTTATAGTTGTCATATTGTTTTAGAACGTTGTGCATGTTTTAGTGCATAAGTAATGCTTTCTGCACTCATTGTTCGTCGTGAGTGCCACGGACAAATACTAATACACAAACAACTAGACTTCTGGTTGGCCGGGATTGAATCCGGAACCGAGTCAGAACGGTATCTTGACCACTTCGCTATGCGGGTCGTCTGTATGTGCATCTATTTGTGTACGTGCGTATACGCTGTGTTTGTATGTGTATGTTTGTGTATGGGTGTATTGTATGTCTGACCAAAGAATAAAATATCTAAATATATATAACTCAAAGGTGACTGACTGACATAGTGATCTATCAACGCACAGCCCAAACCACTGGACGGATCGGGCTGAAATTTGGCATGCAGGTTATGACGTAGGCATCCGCTAAGAAAGGAATTTGATCAATTCTACCCTTAAGGTGATAACATAGGGGATGAAAATATTACTTCGTAACGCGAGCGAAGCCGCGGGCAAAAACTCGTTAACATATAAGACAGTCCAGTGACCACAAGTGATATTTTCATCGAACACGCAAATTTTATGAAATTAAATAATTATTTATTTATTTATTAATTTATTTAACTTTATATAAATATATTAATTGACACAATTTCGAAAGCACCAAACGAGATTTAATGCAAAATAATTTTAATACATTTTCCAGATGTTTTACGAAATGAAATTACACGATAACTAATTGAATTTCGTGCAAAATCGGCATTGCAGACGGCCAAGAGTCCACTCTACGTAGAGTGCACGCTACACCGATCTGACATTCAGTAATTAATTTTATAATTTACTCGCAGCTCCACTTATATTTAAATTATTTATACTTTAAATAAAATTGTTGTCGTAAATAGTATGGAAACTGCATAAAAACTTTGAAAGTATTAAACATCACTCAAGTTTTTTCATAGTATTATGTGACGCTTATATGTATATTAGCGATCAATTATAATTGTACTTATTATTTTCCGTCAAGACCATATTTGATGATAATTTGATAAAATCACACAAATGACTAAATTTAAATTTACTAATTTATTGAATATTCAACAACTTTTTGAAGGTGGTAGAACCCTTTGTGGTTCGACTCCGGCGGCACCACCGCCACACCTATTTCTGCCTCATAACAGGAGTGATAAGCGCTACTGTGTTCTGGTTTGAAGGGTGTTGTGGTAAGGGAGACATACTTTTCCGAGGCGTTCCAGCTTAGTCCTCAGGGGTAGCGGCGCATCTGCGGCCGAGCTCAGGTAGGAATATCTAATCCTATCTGGGGTTGATTACGGATGTCCATGGGCGGCAGTAGCCACTTACTATCAGGTGGGCTGCATGCTCGTCTGCTACTCCTATATCATATAAAAAAACTTTATCTTTGCACTGACAAAACTAACCCGTAGTCATACTTGAAACGTATTCGTGCAAGTTACGTAAATATCCCTATTCCACGTAGCTGCCAACTATTATCTTGCTGACACGTGTATCTTGGTCTCTTCCCAGGGGACCCTCACACAGGATAGCCCCGGACAGTTTCAAAGCAGTCACGTAGCTATACATACGTAAGAAACACAATATTCTACATATCCTGTCTTAGAAACATTTGAGGCTTCATTTTATTGTTAAGCATATGATCGGTTGATTACAAGGCAAATTTTCAGCATAAACGAATATGTATCAAACGTATTTGTACAGTTTTCGCAAATATGCTTATTCCACGTAGCTGCCAACTGTTATCTTGCTGACACGCGCATCTGGTTCTGTATCCCAGGGGACCCTCACATAGGATGGCTCCGGACAGTTTCTAACAAGTCATAGCAATTCCGAGTATAAACAGAAACTCAAGTAGTTCACATATATCGTAGATAAATATCCTACATAGCATATCCTTTCCAAGAAACATTTAAGACTTCATTTTATTAAGTGTATGAATGGTAGATTTCATGGAAAACATTTCGCCTGAAAATTTTTATTATTTCTGCGAATATTCCTCAATAAAACTGTGGAAACGGAATAAGATTTTGTGTCTAGACAAGCGTATTAAGTCTCTCTGTCCAAAACATTAAAAACTGGACCCTTGATGAACAGAAATTCTGTAGATTAATAAAAAGGTTACATCTTGAATAGGTAGTAAAGAATTCATATGAGTTTATATTCTTCTCTGTAATTATTTGCTCCGAAAATTAAGCTCCATAGTATACTTCGGGACAACTAATTCGAGCCATTTTTCTTGTTTATATGCTGTTTTGATGATGATATTATGGCCATCATTATGATATAATCAATGCTCCAATCCAATCAAAAGAATATTCCATATTTCAATTCTCAAAAAAATAAAAAACGACAAAAGAAGCAGCTTGTTGCAATTTTCAGTCTCTCTTTTTATGTTACACACTCCTATAATTTTCCGCTTTACGGCATTGCAAAGAGCGTTTAAAACTCTTTCGAATTACATTTGTAGCCGCATCTCAGCACTTAATCTATATCATTTTTCTTCTCACGTGCTCTATTTTCAGAAAAACGAGTAGCGTTGAAAAATTGTATAAAGCAAAGAGCTTTTACGGTCCGCGACATGTTGCAGTTGGGTTTTTCTAATACTACATTCCCCTCTAGTTGGAGTGGAAAACGAGCTTTAAAGTTGCGAAATAAAGTTTCATTTTCGGCAATGCTTTAGGTTTTATGTTTTCTGTTTGCAGGTATTTCAGAGTGCTTTAACGTTGACAAGCCAACAAGAGCAGGGTTGGGTGGTTATGGGCTCTCGTGCCCGCTATTTACTTTGATTACTTCTTTTTGATGTTTAGATAACTATGCGTTGGTATTAAACGAGCGAAATGTTAAGTTATATTCACATGTTGTTGTTATGAGCGATTTAGGATTTAAAGAGAGAATTCGTTATGAGATTGCTTCTTGCATGTAATGGTAAGGGTTTACATTTAAAATATAGCGCATGTGGCAAGCTAAAAAGTTTTCTCATGAAATTATATTTTATATTGACGTATTCAGCTCTTCCGTAACCCACCCGCGCATGTACACGTTTCATACCTTTATATAGGAGTAGAAGACGAGCAAGCAAACTATTTCGATGGGTTCGAAGAGGGGTGCAAAAAGAGTTATCTCTGAACATCTTGTCTGCCACAGCCCGTGTCTGACACGTTCAATTTCTGCCGATTTAATAAGAACCTATTTCATATAATCAAAGGACCACTAATACTACCATGTTACTATTTTGCTGAGATGTGCCATTAATTAACTTTACTAACTTTGATAAACCTCCAAAATGATTGATGAGATTGTAAAACTTTTTAGCTTCACAAGTTAATCTAATTTTATGCCACATCATTTGATACTCGGATCGCTGTAAATTATAAACTGCTAAGACTAAATATGAATCCAAAAAAGTGGCCAGTTACAGCTTGGCGTATTTAACACACCACTGCCTTCGCCGTAACTAAATTATTAGACATAGATTATTTTCTATTACACGTACTAAATATGACTTCGGAGCGTCATGCATGTAACATAAAAACCGTAAAATTATTATTATTTTAAAATAAAAAAAACTGCCGTCAAAAAAATCTGTAAGTAAATCAAAAACTGTTACCCACACGCCTTAAAAAGAAGTTTAAAAAGGCTAAGTTATATAACATTTTCCACCTAATACTGCATCTTAATTTGTCGGTCTTAGCTTGGTATAAAACCCATTCAGTCCACCTGATGGTATATGCCATCCATGGATATCTGTAATCAACTTAAGAGGGGGAATATCTAAAGCTAATCTACTAATATACCTACATACCGACCGAAAAAACGCCCATCAGAAAAATCTACACTCACTTATTTACATACACCAGAAGTACATAAGATTCTAAGAGCATTTGTGTAACTAACATTTTATTTTTGTTTAATACTTCGCATTACTTAATGAAGAGTGAAGCCACCGAAGTGGTTCTAAGCACGTCTACAGTATCTGGGGCCCATTAAAATTATTACCAATCTAACTAATGGAAGCTTCGATATTACTAAAACAAATTTTAAATTGATCACCACTTGTTCCGACCGCAATGAAATATCGACGGCTAGGGGAAATAATGATTGATTTATTATACAAAATATTCGATTTCTAGTATTTATGTTTAAAGTAAATATAAATTTGTAATCGAATGTTTTAATACGTTTCTTATGACATAGTGTCAATGTTTTAAAAATAATGACATATTATTCGTTGTTCGTAAACGTTGTTCCTTTTCATAAGAATAGACTTAAATTGTGTAGATATACTTTAGTTTCATTAAATGTTATATAAACTAGAACTAAAATAATTATATCTATGCAGGTATATGTATGTATATGTACCTATATTGGTGAATACTAAAAATTAACTTTATCTAATTCCCATTACAAACAAATTTATTTGTGCCTGTAATATTCTCGGGCAATTCAATTTACGTTTTACCGATTTTTTCTGATCTCTTTCTTAATTTAATTATTCTTGGGTAGGAGAGTGTTTGTAATTAAAACTTCATTTTTTCCAACAATTCTGATATTATTAGTTTTACTTCAATACTTAATTTGTTTTCCTTTTTTATCAAACTTTGAAACTTACATTTCAATGTAGTTTTGAAAGCTCAATTTAATTTAGAATAAACTTATTAATCTTAAACTATTAATTACATCATTCCATCATTTGTATACCCATAAAATAAAATTATAAGTAGGTACATAACTAAACTAGATAATAGTTTCAATTATCGACGATTTTCTATTACGTAAGTTTAATTGCTCTCTCCGTTCAAGTAGGTCCTCACGAAACGAAGATTTGTGATCGTATCTAAGGTCCTCGGAAAGGTCAGGCCGTAGCGACCTTTCCAATTGACGCGTTCGTGCCGTATCGGACTTCGGTGTAATAAATTCATTGCTGATTGAAATCTCATTTAAGTAGTTAGGTACGAGACTCGTGGACATGACAAGAGAATTATAAATAGTACCACAGCTGGGCACTTACAGATTGGACTTTAGGCACAATAGAAACACTTTTTAAGATAACTCAGGCATTTAGGTTTCTTGCTTGTGTTTCCTTTAGCGAATGATCAATAATTTCAAACACACACAACGAATGATGCTGCTACTCTATTTAATTCAGAGTTTACTTATTAATCTCACACATTATGTTATTTGTACCCACAAAATTAAATTACAAATATACAAGTACAATTACAATTAGGTACAATATGACTAAAGTAATAGTTCCAATTATCGACGATTTTCTATTACGTTAGTTTAATTGCTTTCTCCGTTCAAGTAGGTCCTCACGAAACGAAGATTTGTGATCGTATCTAAGGTCCTCGGAAAGGTCAGGCCGTAGCGACCTTTCCAATTGACGCGTTCGTGCCGTATCGGACTTCGGTGTAATAAATTCATTGCTGATTGAAATCTCATTTAAGAAGTTAGGTACGAGACTCGTGGACATGACAAGAGAATTATAAACAGTAGTACAGTACCCTTACCATGATTTTTTACGTTTTGACAAATATGACTGTTTTGGTATTTGTTTACGTATTTGCCCATACAGTTTTCAATCAGCGCCCCTAGCGGAATGTATCAGAACTAAAGTGTCAGTAACGAAACATTAAATGTCTAAATTGACAAAATGGCGCTTTATGTTTTGTCCCTCTTATTTGCGAACATGTGAGGTAGACAAAAAGTTTGAGCTTTTACTTATTGTTACGTTTACTCAGTCTACTGAAGCAAACGGAACAGAATAATGGATTGAGTAAACGTAACGTAAACGTGTTGAAAACTCATAGTAATGGTATAGCTGGGCACATACGATGGATTTCACGCACATTACATACTTTTAGAGATAACTCAGGTTGAGGTTTCCTCGTTGTGTTTCTTTTAGCGAATGATCAATGATTTCTAATACACAGAAATAATAATGCATGCTTGGGAATTTAATCACACGCCCCCAAGGTGATCATATGGACTGGGCTGGCTGTGCTATCAAGCCCAGTGGTCTGAAATATGATCACAAAAGTGTGATCACTTAAAATATAATACACATATAATTATGCAAATTCAAGCTTTGAACATAATACTGACTTACAAAGCTTTCCAACTTCGCTTTAGTAAAAGAAGCTAATCTAAAACTTTCAGGCGGACAGGTTTCCTCACAATGTATTCCTTCACCATTATAGCAAGTAATGAATAATTTTTAATACGCACATAACTTTGACAAATCAGATGGACATGGGATTTAAAGCTCGGACACCTCGATTCAGTCAGTCTTTGAATACCAGTCTATAACTTCACTGTTTTATTACGAAGTGTGAATATAAGAAATATTTTCGTAAGTACCTACAAAACGTACATATACATAGGTTTACCTATACTAGATATACATATTTTATGGAAATAAGGATCACTTAAATATCAATGAACAAGCAAGAAAAATATTTCTATAACTTCAGCAACTATATTTTCGCCCAATCAAGCGACGACGACTAACTTAGTTCCAAAAAACTTTTTTCAACTTTCGTCCTCGTAACTTCGTTAGAGCAACTCACAAAGATATGTTTATCTCTTGTTCAGTCGAGTGTTTCAAGATAAAAGGTAGAAAAGGAAATTAGGGAAAGACGAAAAGTCACTCAATTTACACCCTTCGATGGACAAAGGCTTTCCAATAGTACATTAAAGACTAAACTTGGGATAATCTGTTTTCGGAGGTCGAACCGTTTTTTACAAATTGACGCACGACTTTCTTTTATTTAGTGACGTTAATAATATTGTGGAGGCATTATTTGATTCGCTTTACTGATATATTGAGAACTGAAAGTACTGAAAAACTAATTTGATTTCAAACAGAGGATAGTTCTGTTTGTGAACGCAATGTTGTATAAAAAAGGAATATTTATGAAATAGGTTTATGTTTTAAAATATAGATATACAAAAATAATAAATATACCTATTTTTATAACACTAGCTAGTCTGGGCCAGATTTGGAGGACTGGAGATTTTAGCGAAAAGAAGAAACACAGGCAACTTATTTTAAAATATTTCAAAAATGTATCGTTTGTTTTAAAAATTGCTGACCAGTCAAAATTTGGATAATTCATTGACTTTTGGGGTTTCGGGATAGTAGCCCCGCCTGTCCTCTCTAAAATCCAGCCCTATAGCTAGTAGCAGGTAGTATATTATGAAGAATAGTCATGCATGTTGCAACAGGCGCCGCGCTGAACAGCCAATACAATTTCTCGCTGTAACAAGCCTTGCTAGATTTTGTACCGCGTATCGGAAATCCTTGTGTCTATCTACGAGAAATCTACTCTATGGGCTGATAGAGCAGATTTCTCGAATATTGCACTGAGCATTATGTTGGCGAAGTAAATCAGATCTGTAATTGGTTTTGGTATTTCAAAGGTTATTTAGATTGCTTAAATCGGCAAACCTTATGACTATTTCTTTGTAATATAGAAGTAGCAAGCGAGCATGTAATTCATCTGATGTGAGTCCCTGCCGCCCATAGACATCTGTATTCAACCTAGATAAGTCCTACCTCAGGTCGGCCACAGATGAGCCATGAGGACTAAGCTAGAACGCCTCGGAAAAATATATTTCCCTTACTCACTCTTCAAACCAGAAAACACTGTTATTATAAAGTAGAAATAGGTGTAGCGGTGGCGCCGTTGAAGTTGAACCAGAAAGAGTTCAACCACCATCAAAATAACTATATGGCTACGTAGCTATTTACTTTCAAACCAAGTGCCTAGTTAATATCTGTCAATGTTGCTCGTAAATAATATCAGGCGTTGTTTAAATAACTTTTTGCACTTTAACTTAAAACTCTGAATCACAATTTCATTTTAACGTAATTCAAAGTTAAAAAGAACTCCATCACAAAGTGCTCACGTATTTCAATTACTTTAAAGAAACAACTGGCTGTGCCAACGATTTAGTTTCATTAAGGGGGACTTATCTCTCTGGCGAGATCTTCTCTCCGCTGACAGCCACTAGGCACTTTGTGTCTCTATTGTTTGGATTTCTCATTAGGCTATTCAGTACCCTTAGTATGAGTTTTTACATTTTTCGAAAATTTCTGTTTTTGTTTACGTATTTGCCCATACATTTCCAATCAGCGCCCCTAGGGGACTGTATCAGAACTGATTGGAAATGTATGGGAAATACGTAACCAAATAGAAAAACAGTTATTTTTGTAAAAACGTATAAACTTACACTAAGGGTCTGTGCTTTCAAACCGAGTGCCTTGTTATTATCTGTCAATGTTGCTCGTAAATAATATCAGGCGTTGTTTAAAAAACGTTTTTTAAACTCTGAATGACATTTTCGTTTTAACTTAATTCAAAGTTAAAAAGAACTCCATCACAAAGTGCTTGAGCTCACGTATTTCAATTACTTTAAAGAAACAACTGACTGTGTCAACGATTTAGTTTCATTAAGGGGGACTTATCTCTCTGGCGAGATCTTTTCTCCGCCACTTTGTGTCTCTATTGTTTGTATTTTTCATTAGACTATTCAGTTCTTTTCTTTTATAAAACTAAGTAGTAGAATATATCGATCATTTATCAATGATTTTCAACGGTCTTCGTCATGGTCGTATTTTCTTCGCGTTCAGTATACTATTTATTTGAGGTTTCTTAATGATAGAACACCACTCTTTAGAGTAGTACAATATTCTAGCATACCTGTTTGCTTAACCTTAAAAGGGAATAAAATATGACGCTATTTTCTAAAATAGATGCCAATTTCCTGCAAAACAATGGTATAAATTCTAATATGTTTTTTTATGCGCAATTCTCAAATTAATTTATTAGATATTACGTTATATTTGTCATTGAAAAACTAATTTATCATTGCATTTTCCTTCTTAATTTTATACTTTTGCCTACGTTATAGAAATCAATGTTTATTTGACCTTTCATTTTTCTATTATTTCATTTATTTCTCGTCATATATGTCGTAACCTTTCAATTTCTTATTCGAAGAACAATTTCGCAGTAAATTTTAATCACAATACCTACGACCTCTTAATTTCCCAATCGTCAACACAAGTGCCCGACAATGTTGTACGAGTTGCCACAAGCGAATTGAAAGGAAGCAATCACGGGATCCAGGAAGATTGCACGGGAGGTGCTCTTGCGGGCTCATATTGCGTTTATCCCGTCGGGACTGAATTTAACCTTAGTAAATTGTTTCGGAAAATACTGAAGGCTTCCGGAACAAAATACGCAATTGCACGGTTATTCCGTTGTACGTTGATGGAGAAATACGGTCTTTACGGAACTGCCTTCGAAGGTAATATGCAATCTTGCACAGAATATATTGCTGGTAAATTATCTTACGTAATGCTTTGGAGCATACGTCTAAATTTGAAAAGCTTACCTACTGTTTCTACTACAATACCCGTTTTTAAAGAACAAATTTTACATTAGAGAAGCTTCTTCATACTGCAGCTCTCCTATTGGCAAGTGGTAACTACCCTCCTGGATACAAGACGTTTCAAAGTCCTATATAAATTAGCTACAGTCTTTAAACCAGGAATGTTTGTAATTCTGTAAATATAAGTATACCAACAACAACCTGCTAACGCCTGTTATAAATATTCAATCTTTCCAATGTTTTGTCATTATTGATCGATATTTGACAATTACTTTATAAGAAACATTGCCAAAGTTCTATCTTTGATAGAAAAAAATGAATAGATTGATATATTGATTACAGGCGTAAGTAGACCACATTAAAAATGTTCTTCATCGGCCTCTCACAAATTTTGCTATTCCGAATATTACATGGAAAAAATATAAAATTTCATTAGTTCCTGAAATAACTTTCAGTTAAAAATTCTGCTCGCTTTCAGGCGAGTACTTTGAAAAATGGTCCGAAAGATTTATGAAGTGGGAATTTTACGAAAAGTAGGTAAAAATATTCGTTTCGTTATAAATAGTTTTATTTAAAAGTTATATTCTTGTTCACGTTACATGGTTTGTCATAAACAAGCTTAGCACCTCGGCTCCGTCTGAAAAGATCTTAGTGAGGTATACATAAATTATTAAAATTTTGTTTAATTTGCTATTTTATTATTATTATTAATTATATTATAATTAATGTATTCGAATACTAGGTTTACGTGTTCCTTGCTTATATTATATCTGTCCCTTTTATGTTTCCGAATTAATTCTTTAACGTACAGAAGTACTAAACGACAGATATCCTTAATGAATACCAAATAGAATTAGGATCGCGCATTAAATCGGCCACATTTGGGGTGTTATTTCTAAGATTAAGGTGGAAGGTCTCACGTAAGAATGTCTGCATTGCCCCACTCTACAAACCACACACAACAGTTCTGGGTTGATTTTATAAAGCAGTAATAAGCAACATAAACAAAAGAGCATCACAACTCACATTGAAAGACCAGAGATTAATTCATGATACATAAAGCAGCGCTGAACACTTTGCTTAAACGCTGTGGATCGTCTGCCGACTAATTAAGCGCTGTGCACTCCGTAATGAGAAAATACTGTTCTTTTAAATTATTTGAAAACAACCGCTCTGTTCAAGTAATCATTTCTTAATTACGAGTAGATGAGATTCCCTTCGTTTTGTCATATTAAATTAAATGTATCTTTCGATTTTTTTTTATTTTTACGAAGCAAACGAGCGTGTCCACCTAATGGTAAGTGGCTACTGCCGCCCATGGACATCTGTAATCAACCCCAGATACGTTTAAGTTCTTACCAGAGGTCGGCCACAGTTGCGCCGCTACCCTTGAGGACTATGCAGGATTACCTCGGAAAAGTATGTCTTCCTTACCACACCCCTTACCAGAACATAGTAGCGCTAATACCTACTTCTGTTATTACATTTATAGAACAAGTGGCACCATAATGATCCACTATTGGCTGAGGTAAAAAAACATCATTTATTAATTCACTATACAGGATGTCCCGTAAGTACCACGGCAAACTTTTGGAGAAGATAGGTTAGGGTCTGACCTCTCTGAGAAAAAAAAACCTTAGTAAAAGTATCACCGTTTCTGCTCTATCGATCCTAGTCAGACCCTATCTTCTCTCCAAGTTTGTCGTGGTACTTACGGGACATCCTGTATATATATTTATAATACATACATATTTTATTTCATTACACTTTATGTCGTCGTCATCAGCAGATCAAAACTTAAACAAAAACGTTTTTATGAAAAACACAGCAGCACTCATACTGATACTCATATTCATCACTGCTACTCCTATGTTATAAAAATACGTCTTAGAATTTATGGTAAGAAGATTTTATTACAATTTCTGCTTAAATAATTTCCTATCCTTATGGAATACAGACAGCGAGACGGGAACCAACTGAGAACTAATTAAACGTAGTAACAAACTAATGAGAAAATACTGTTGTTTTAAATTATTCAAAAACAACCATTACCCGGCAGCGCATTGCGGTATACGACAATAAAATATTATTATCATTGTTCTTACTTTTACATTTTAAAAAGTAATACTAACATTAACCAGACAATAGCTTTTGATATGAAATATTTCTGTATTAACATTAAAAATCGGTATACATATTTGAAATAGATATTCGACAATATATTGGTCATCGCCTAAAAATTTAACAATGAGCAACAAAAAATACAGTATGCATAAAAACGGTATGCAACGATATTTCACACGGTTTGTTTTTAAATTTTGCAAATCTTTATATATATATTTCTTATGTGCGTGTGTATGTCACTGAACTCCTAAACGACTGGACTGATTTTGATGAAATTTGTTGTGTGTGTTCAAGGGGACTTGAGATTTTTTAGATTCACAATTTAGTCCGTGGGAAAGGTTTTTTTTATTAATGTTTAATTCGTAAGTTGTTGTTGATTATGGAATGTTTCACATTGGATTCGACAACCATCGCTACCATCGCAGTTTCAAATATTATATCTATTATTCAAACCCGTAAGTGATAAGGGTTGTTCACCCTTAACATTTTTTTTATTTATATGACAACACAACGTTTGCCGGGTCTGCTAGTATATTATATATTAATGTACCTATTACAACTAATTAATAGAATTAAAGCAATTACAAACATTTTACTCTTTTATCTGTGACCTTCACCGTTACCGTATTTTAAAGCGTCTTTTTACGCTCAACGCACCATAAACATCATCACTTATTTTATCAGCACAAATTCAACAGGTCTTAAAATATAACAAAATACCTAAATATCAAAAGGACCCTCAGTTTTGGATTTATTTACATAATAGGTATCACTAACTCTAAAGTAGTTAAATAGACTTTCGAATAAAGTTCAGACTTCAGGAAATTTAAGGTGCCTTAATTTATTTTGTATTCTGTTTCTCGCCAGAAAAGATGATATTTTCTTCATTATTTATGAAAAGCTTATGCCTTTGACATACTTTACTAAGCTTACATTTTGCTTTGTTCAAGTCGGAACGTTATAACGTTTTTCTGAAAAATATATTACGTTTTGTCTTTTAAAAGTCTTTGAGAAGACATTTTCCGTATTTTAAATTAGTTAGTATTTTGTTACTTTCTTTTGTTTTTAGGGCGTTTCAAAAATTAAGGTACTTGAAACATTATTTTCAAACCCAAGAAATAACTCAATATAACTGTAGTGTGGAATTATCGAAGAATTAATTTATATTCTTACCCCTAATATAGATTTAATTGGCTGCTGACATATTTCAAATAAAGTAAAGTATAATAAAAAATAGTAGGTAATTCACGTAGTACACTATACCCAATCTATACGTATTAATAAAATTGGAGTGTCTGTTTTTAATATTGAAATAACCGCTTTTTACTATATGCATATGAATATACATACGGTAAAAACACCAAATTTTTTTTTTTACAACTTTTTGTCTGTCTCTTGGTCCGGCTAATCTCTGAAATGGCTGAACCGATTTTGACGGGACTTTTATTGACAGGCAGTTGATGTAATAAGGAGTAACTTATCCTACTTATATTTTAGAACTAGCTGTGCCCAGCGGTTTTCTTTTTAACACAGGTGAAACCGCGGGGCACAGCTAGTACTTAATATTAAGAGTTGCAGCCAAAGCCAGATTTTGGTTTGGTGGTATTTGGACAAATGGCGTATTTCTAAAAGAGAATCAATATTTAAAAAAAATCCGAAAATAGAAATCCCCTACGATCTCAGGTTCAATCGCAACCCTTCGTCGCAACCATAAAATAAACCACAATCACACTATAATAACCCTTAATACTACCCAATCAGAGTTTACAACGGCTTGTACTCTGCCTACTTCGAATTCAAAGAGGGTCCGATGATAATTAGTCGTCCATAAATATTCAAGATTCACAAGCAATTATTAATTGAATTTTCATTGAATTTTTTGTTACAATTCGAGTATTCCTCGTGTGCAAGTGTTTACACGGCTATAAATTAATCGTTGCTTAAAAACTATTTTTCTTTAACAACTATAATTGCTTTAGTGATATGATTTGTAATATTTTCTTCTCAGCATTGTTACGAGTATGTTTTACTTCTTTTTCGTAAATTACGAGTATTCATTTTAAAATGTCACAATTGTAAAGAGGTTTTTAGTAAGCGCTAGTTGTTTTACAACAAAAGTTTGCCGTATTCTGGTCTGAAGTATAAATTTATGGCCTTTTCGATTTTGGATTAGGTAAGTTTTTGTACAATTTTGAGGCTTACATATTTTACCTTTATAATAAATAGATATGTTTGTCGTTTACTTAGTAAATATTGGGTGAAATATATTGTAGACTCAATAAGATAAACTAATTTAACTTAAGAAAACGTACAACATATTTATGCATATATAACAACAGTATACTTAAATACTAAATTTTCAGTTGTTTCATTCTCTGAATTGAAAAAATAAACAGGGGGAACGGCAGACATCATAACATAGTCATCGTATAAATAATCAATTGAACTTATGTTAAACTGACTTTAAAAATCATATACATTGTTTAAAAACAAATAAGTCACATATTTCTATTTAAATGGTGAATGGAATACATAAAAAATGACGATTCGGTACAAATTAATGAATAATTCCACAAGTACAAGGGACTAAAGCGACAAACCTTAACATGCTACATGCATACGAAATTGAACGGCTCATTCGTCCCTTCGATGACAAAATACGTGAATCACATTTACGAAAATTCAACATTTGTAAGAATAACAAAGCAAAAAAATATACAATTTATATTTCTGGACCATAAATCAAACGTTTAACATAGTCTTTGAAAACATAATCAAAATACTATAAACAATAATTAAAAATACTTGTTTTTCTTGGACTACATGTCGTACAACTACGGTGTCGTAGAATCTACATTTTATATTACTTTGTTCCAGCATTTATGGAACAAAGTAATATTAAATGTTTCTGTAACATAAAACAAACGTTTAACATGGTCTTTGAAAACATAATATAAATAATATAAACAATCGATATAAATAATAAAAAAGATCATCAATTTTAACTCTAAAATAAAGCAATTTTTTTCTTGGACTACACATCGTAGAACTACAGTGTCGTAGACGTATTCTAGTCGCAGAATCATGTCGTAGACCGGTCGTATCGTAGACGGCACTAACTCCGGTAACCTAGCTTTATGATGTCTCAATACTCATACAGCTAGATAACCAAAGAAAGAAGCCAATCTACATGCAGTTCTTCTTCTTTCTTCTTTATTTCTTTTCTTCTTATTTAACTTTCCTTAAGGTTTCTTTTGTTCTCCCTTTTGTCTTCTCTTATTTGCCTTTTGGTGATCAGGTTTCCATATAAGTAAAGCCTTGATAAATATGAAACTGATTTTACAGGCTTTTTACAATTACAATAATGTATTAATTACATTTACACTATACATGACAAACATAAAAAAACGGTGACATGCTCTTAATTTTGTAATTAATGCATATATATATTTATAAACTAAACGGAAAATAAAACAATAATATTAAAGTTCAACCAAACTTAACTTAATATTTCTAACGTCATTAGGTTATCTCGCAAAACGAACACAATTTTCTTCCTGCTTTTTCAAAATTAATTGCATTTCTTGCGGAGCGAGGCAGGTACGGCAGGTGGCCTCTCGAATTCACCTGGAAATGAGAAAATATAATTTTTAAAAAATAAACCAAAACATGTCTATTAAATAAGTTTTGCTGTACGCTTTCACAGATTTTAAATGTTAATTGAAAAACCAACTTCAATTTTATTTTATCAGCGAAATCAAAATTAAAAGCAGTAACTAAATACTGAAAAGGCTTATTTTCAAAGTTCTTAATTATAGTACATGGCGATTACAGATTAACAGCATATTTTTGCTTTTAGGCTCGAAATGCATGCGGCTGGCTTAGAGTAATATTTTTAATACGATAGAAGCCTGCAATGACGTCATCCCTCAGCTCGGTTTTCGTTTCGAGGGCGATGAATTAGTAATATAAACTAATCGTAAATCCATATTAAGCCCATCAGAGCTACATTACGTATTCATTACGTCTGTAATCACTTAAATCAGATAGGTTATACGTGTATTTACTTTTTACTTTGATTACGTATTCATTATTACATCAAAAGATTCAACTGTGGATAATCATAAAACAACTATACTGCTAATTTGTAGAATATTCAGTTGATTTAAGACAAATGATGATAGTCGCACAAAAAAATGTAAATAATACAAATCTACATCTACATTCTTTAGCAAATAACAGCTAATTTTAACAATGGAACAAGTTTAAAAATTAAGACTTTAATTAATATAGGGTAGGTTCTCAGCACAAAGACAGAGTGCGCTGCAGCCAAGAATACATCACAGTCAACAAGTAACCTAATGTTACTGCGTTTATTGTTTTATGGACATTTTAGTACGACAGTCAATCGCAATTTCGCCTAATGCAGACGCTGCCTAAGAAACAACACGATTATGTAAAAAGAGAGAATAATTTGAAACGGTAAACTTTGTCAAGGGCATGTTCTTGTGAACCTACTTTGAGGCTCGGGGAAACACGATCGCAAAATTAAAGGAACACGGCGAGCGCACCGTTCCCACGGGATCTTATAATTAAGCTTTTCTTTTAGCTCGGCTTTAATTCGTGGGCGGTGATCATATTGCAGATGGTATCTTTGAACAGGCAGATAAAATATTTGAATATGAGTTTTGTGCAATGATTTTTGAAGAAGCTAATGAATATGCAGTCCATCTGATGACAGGTGGTCACTGCCACCCATGGAAACTGATTCCATAAAGAACAGGAGTTCAACCGATATATCTGATAAATATCGCTATTTTACAATTTAAAACCATACAAAACGCTTTGATTATATTTATTTTATGATTTAACATTATGAAGAAAAGTTACTATGACTTTTTAAAATACTGCTTATTTTATTAAAACGATTACCAATGGATATGTAGAAATTATGAAGGTAAGTAGGTTTAGGTACATATTTGTGATAGGCTGTCGATGAAAAAATTGAAACTTCCAAACCAATTATCAAGCGCCTTTAATAAAAGTACATATAAGAAATCAAATCAACAGCCAGTACATTAAGTAAGAAGGTATTATAAAAAACCTACGAGCAATTTACGTTCAAAGGTCGAATGAATACGTAACCAATTTGCGGTGAGTGGGTAAACACCTATAAATCGTATGGTGCTTCTATTGAACAAGATTTATTCATATTTACATACTAAAGACTAAAGTAATATAAGTATTCTTTATACATTTTCCCGAATCTGATGCAGATTAGAGATTAATTAAATGTATTTCGTTTAACAGTCAGTTTTCTATGTTATTCTAAATGGTGTGTTAAGTGTAAATACCAACTTTTTGTGTACAAATTTTGTATTACAAATTATGACATACTAACCAGTTCTTAATATAATTAATCTGACTAATGTTTTGACTATCATCATAGATATAAATTTGACAGGCAGAAATTGACAAATCGCAAGGGCTGGAATTAGATACACTAATTATTAAAAAAGGGCGTACGTTATGTAAAAACATCACAAAATAAGGGTGAGAAAGAATCAAGAACAATTTCGGAAATATTTGTAGCGAGTCACTTCTATCCGACATATCATCTATGGCACCTAACACAGTACAATTGGCGAGGTGCGAATGAGTTGTGTAAAGATATTCGTCAGAGTTGGGTTCGCGGAAACCTTTTTGTTACGTTAATACATTCTGTTTACCCGACCAGTGTAACTTGAGCCCCGTCATTCACAAACGCTTGTAAGAACTAGGGTTCTGAGTTTGGAAATTTTGGATTAAAATCAACATGTAAATGTCAGAGAAAATGTAAATGTCGTATATAACGCAACTGTACTTCAATAGATTATATTTAATTAGAAAATATATTTCAAATGTGTGAACATTAAAATTTAATCATTAGTGCATAGAAAGGAACGAAGGAAAAGAAGGTCCTCGTTTTTAAGTCAATATTACTTGAAAGGTTTACCCGCTATGTGCAATTTTTCATGAATTTTCATCTTTCAAAGTTAGCCGAAACTTATTCGATACTTTAAGGAGTTTCATACCTACATCAAGTCACTGCAAAACATTAAAGTATGCCAAAAATTACGCTAGTCGTTCTAGAATTACAAAGGTAATCTTATTCTCAACAGTGGGAATATAGTCATAAGATGACATAAGAAAAAAATCAAGGAAGAAGTGTTTTTGTCAACCCTGGTAGCGTGGTGGCCTAACACACGAAACCGCGACAGTAATAAATCTAGCCAATAAACAAAAATAGTTGTAACAACCCTAATATACAATGAAATGCCTTGTTCTAGTGGCACACACGTGACCGTGACAGATGGAGGAAACGACGGAACAAACTATGCAACCTGTCATAGCTGAAAAAGTGTTTTTGGCAACCCTGATAACGTGCTCGCCTAACACACGACACCGTGACAGTAATAAATCTAGCCAATATACAAAAATAGTCGTAACAACCCTAATATACAATGAAATGCCTTGTTCTAGTGGCACACACGTGACCGTGACAGACAGAAGAAAAAAGTGTTTTTGGCAACCCTGATAACATGATCGCCTAGCGCACGACACCGCGACAGTAACTTTAACCAATATACAAAAAATGTCGTAACAACCCTAATGAACAATGAAATACCTTGTTCTAGCGGCACACACGTGACCATGACTGAGGAAACGGCGGCCTACAAACTGTGCAACCTCTCGTAGCAGAATTTTCCTTCCTCTTAA
This sequence comes from Epargyreus clarus clarus, assembly GCA_014595695.2. NCBI lineage: Eukaryota > Metazoa > Arthropoda > Insecta > Lepidoptera > Hesperiidae > Epargyreus > Epargyreus clarus. Next base: position 1,929,402 of record JACTTY020000050.1, on the reverse strand, counting down.
AGATTTCCATAAGTCATACTCGTTTAAAAAATAAATTTAGTATGTACTTTTTGACGAACAAATTGTGAAATATTATTGAGAAAACAACACTCCAGAACAGATCTCTTGATTATTTTTATAATATTAGAAAAGACGTTAAAACTTTACCGTCATGGCGCCCATTCTACGGCTGTAGAAGGAAATATTCTGAAACAAATTACGATTCTCGCATTTTATACGTCTTTTTACTTCTTTAGCATCTTGTCTTTTAGCCTTTACTTTTTCACCGGAATCAAAATTATAGAATAAAGATTTACTATAGATTAAATTTAAAAAATACCTGCTACATAACCTTATAGTAATAATACTTCGCACCTTATTTGCTGATATTCCAAGTCTTATTACTAGTATGTCTGCGTTCAAAATGTCTATGTAGATGTGCGTTTCGTACGTCACACGGTCTACTTTACAAGACTGAAGGCAATGACCATAAACGGCCTTGCGGAGAATTCTATGGTCTCAGGTTTTGTTATGTAAAAAGATGGATTTTTATGGTAAACAACGGACATTGTCTATGACATGTTTCTTTTTCTTATTTCTTGTTGTATAGTTTATGCCAGTGATAACGTTCTTTAAAATGTTCCAAATTAACTAATGTGATTTATAACAAAATTTAAAACAATTTTCAAAAATCCATAAGTTTATTGTGTTTGAAATCCTAAACATAAACTAAGTAACTTGAGTAGCTTTTGCTTGAAAAAAAATGTATATTCCGATATGTATTCCGACAACTTATAAAAATGGAATGTGATTAAATAATTTGAATCTCGGATTCAATTACATTTCGATAAACTACTTTTTCATTGGAAAATAATCGCTGGATATTATCGTACCTTACAAATTGGTAGAATCAATCTACTTATCTCCAAACATTAACTTTGAAAAATTACCCCTATGTTCAGTCAGGCAATATTTCACAGATAACAAATGCTTAAACCCTTTTACATTAACCCCTTCATTTTAAAACTGAGACAGGGTTGATAAAAAGAAATTTGTATAAAATAATATTACTTTTATTCTACATTTTTTGATTACTTATTAAACTTTTGCCTATGGAATTAAAATGTAATTGGATTATGCATTATTTTTAATTTGCATTATTGCAATGCAGATTATTATTTATTAGCACACTTTGTTAATATTAAACTTTTATTATTGTTAAATAATAATTAATTATTGCGATTCTCAAATAAAAGTTTGATATCATCAATACATGATATCAACTTTGTTGAGACTGTCGTTAGACAGTCTCAACAAAGGCTCAACAAAGGCTCTAGACAGTTATACTTTTAAATGATTAAATGATAATATGAAATATGAACCGTAATCGTCAGAGCATTAATGACGACTAGACAATTTGCCTTTCTCATTGGAGGCATTCATCTCCCGTTCCTTGGTGGAAAGAAATCTTGATTTTTTCTTCAATAATGCTGTAGGAAATTGTGCTTCGGTTTTCATTTCTTTTCGCATTATCGTGCTTGGCTAGTTAGTATGCTATGCTAGTTAGGCTAGCAATAGCAGGGCGGGTAAATGATATGTCATAAGACTTAGAATTTATTTGTTTAACAATATAATTAAATCTACGAACAATACATGACTGAACCTTGCACCTTTCTTACAAGAAATTAACAGTAAAGTGAATTGCGATGTGGCAAAGACCTGGGCACAGGACTCCTCTCAAAGTGAAAGGGGTATAGACCGTATAGACCATAGTTCACCGCGCTGGACAAATGCGGATCTTAAAAGTGCATATTTCCTCACTATTTTCCTTCATTTTAAACAAGGGATAACTTAATTCTAATTCTAATATACACATACACACACATAAATTTTAGAAAATCAAAGGTGAGTTCCACGGATTCAATTCATAATTATTTTTTTTAATGCCTAACTTTGAATCCCCCGATTACACTGACTATATAACTATCACTGGTATGTCAACAGTTAGAAATGTTGCCAATAATATTTTATTCACACAACCAGATCCAAAACAGAGTTGTACAACCGTTTTCAATTCTGTATCACGTTAACAATTCAACGTCAAGTAACTTCGGGACAGCGGTGAAACTAAGTGGACCCTAATCCTTCGAACTAATTTGATACCTTGAAACTATTCTGGGGTCGGAGCGGAATGGGGATTGCGAAACTTGGAGTTCAGGTACACAGGTATCAGACCTTTCGTTTTGTGACAATCTTTATATAGAACGAGCTTGTGTCCGCGGCTTCGCTCGCGTTACGAAGTAATCCCCTATTTTATCCTCTTGGGGGTAGAATTGATCAAAATCCTTTCTTTGCTGTTGCCTACGTCACAACATCTAGCGGCATGCCAAATTTCAGCCCGATCCGTCCAGTGGTTTGGGCTGTGCGTTGATAGATCACTATGTCAGCTAGTCAATTTTGAGTTATATATATTTAGATACTGTTCTCTTACATTTTAGTAAGATCCAAAGGTATAGAACAAATCTAACAACTAAGTAAGTATTGGCTACTTTAAAGTGCAAATGACAAAAACAGTATTTATACAGACTTAATAGAGAAACAATCCTAAGCCTGTGATTTTATTTTAAAAAAGTTTAAGACTATGCCGGATTTTTTCTACGCGAAATGGCGTATTCCATATCATGTTAATAAAATACAGACATACAGAAATGCTTATTATAACATATAAATAACAATAACAAATAATATTTATTTATATTAATGCATTTAAGAAACCCAAAAAAAATGCACGTAAAATTTAACGCAATAAGTTTAACATAAAAACGCACATTAAAATCACAACTAGTCTACTCGTACATTCAGTTACGCGTCAACGTGTGCTACGTTTCACGTTCGTAATAGGGCTTGTAGCATTTGCACGTGACTTTAGCGTTCGAAGTTTAAATTTAAGTGTTTTATTGTCTCCGCCAGTCACGAAGCGACCTCTCGTGCTCTCCGTGACACTGGCGTGACCGTTTACATCTAGATAGCTAGACAAACAGGCTGAACCCTCACTAGATAAAAGATTTTATTCGCCAAATCAAATAAAACTTGCAAACAAAAAATGCAACTGTACCTAAAAGTCTGGCTGGTAGTAGTGTCAGTTTTATTTTATCTGGCCAAGTATTCTTTATTTGAAATCATGAGTGTTTTTTTAAGTGCCACAGAATAAAAAGATATATCAAGTTACTATTTGTCTACATTTTTCAATGCTCATTTCATTGAAAAGAAGAAAAATAAACAATTGAAAATCGGAGCACACCTAATATTCACAACTCGCACTTATACTTTATGCAAGATAGTCCATATTATAGATATCAATGTCACATTAACATATTTACTTACTCAGTTTAAAAAATATGTCATTTTCTCTTTAAAAAAATCTTTATTAGTGCTAGATAAGTGTAAAATTTCTTGTACGAGTACGTCAGTCAGTTTTTTAAAATAAAATTTTAGATATAGTCGCAGTCTTTTCCACTCGCAGGAAAAATCTAAATTAAAATGTTAACTAAGCTTTAGGGAACGAAAAGTGTTCAGATATAACTTAATCATAGATTAGTAAAGATACTTCGCCGCCTTGAAATTGAATGAAGCCGCAAATGGCTTATTATAGTAAGTTCTTTTTTTTAATTCTTGACAAATAAAAACATTTTTAGAGAAAATTTACGAATAAATAACTAATACTGCGTAATTTTCATGATAATTAAATAATTTATAATAATAATTTCAAATATTTTAGGGACATTTTAGCACGGAGACGTGGCAAAATTTTTTTACGCAACTGTTTCAATTCTCAAAACTGGGCACATTTTCTTGTTAGGAGTGAGTAATCTTTACTAATCTCTGAACTTAATCGATACATTAACGCCTCAGTACATAGCTCAATCTTAGATTTGTAGAGATTATCCTGATTAAATCATTCTTATAAAGATTAATACCAAACTGCTATTCTTAGCGGCTCAAACAGAGGTTAAATCGGGAATTCGTTCAGTCTGCTAAGATTACTTTATAACGGTATAATTTACATAAACCGGTATATACCGGTTATAGTCATATGACTATACTTAGGTACCCAGCATAAATTATACGTATTTATTCTAGTAGAGATGCACTACATTATTATACTGTTAGTATTTCTCAAAGAATTAGATACTGATATCACTTGCTTGTAGCAACGTAAAGAAACTTATATGACTAAGACTTTTAACAAATGTTACAAAAGTGCAAATACTACCAAATCTGGCCGTGGTCATGGTCGTGAACTATGGTATACAACTCTCATTATATAAGTAACTCCTACCCCAAATGTAAGACTATAATAGATTTATAAAAAACTACCCATTCTCCATATCTTAATACCAACCGTATTATGGCAAGTGGCAAGTTTATATTTAATCTTTCTTATCTTGTACATCACAAATTAAATTAAAATGCAATTCACTTTGAAAATATAATAAGATTCTTTCGATTCAGAACAAAATAAGGGTCTGACGGTGGCCATTCAACCATACAATACTTCAGTCTAGACAGGCGCGAAGTAACGGGCCCAGCAGACGCCACATTTAGCATCGACTAAACGATTTAACTGCATTTCGGGAGCTACATATAACGATCAAATTCTATACAGTCGATGATATAAAAGCATACAGCGCACACATTTGAGCGTCGGTTCAGCTACATTTGGTCGCTTGGCGCTAAAACTTAACGCATAAAGTATTAAGCTTAAAAGCGTATTTTCGATGTGCGACCGAACGCAGCTAGTCAAAACGCGATGCAGCATTAATGCAATCGCCAAAACGCAACGCCGATGCTAAAATCCAGTCTACTAGGACCGTAACTCAGGCAATCCATCCGAAGTCGGTTCGTTCACATCACGTCCCCACAAGGCAATTCCGACGAGGAACGACAAAAACACCTTTATTCAAACGCGGTACGCACCTATGAATACAAATAGAATCGGTGAGCGGAATCGAATTCAAATCGTACCTTTTTACACACACTTCACGCGTGCCGAAGGACAAGAATTGACAAGATGCGTAACGTCCACGGTCGTGACATCCTGCTGACGAATACACCCGCTTTAATTTCGAGAACAGTTAAATGACAAGTGATTAGCAATTCCTCACCTACCCGTATTTATCGAGGTATCGGTAATTATCGATAAACATTCGAATACGCAAGCTACCTATGTTATGGTACACATGAAATCATAATGCACACTCGTTGAAGTTAAAGGAGAATTCAGCATTTTCTGTACCTATCCGTCATGACATTGATAAATTACTAAAAAAATTTTAAATTCTACATTCTACACAATTTACTTTAAATTGATCATACAATTAGTTTTTCATTCAATTCATGATTCACGAAAGATAAAATGCAACTAAAAGGATATGCCATTGAATGAATAATACAGTCGCAGGAACTCATAAAGTCATAAAACACAAAACAATGTGTTAAATTACATGTTAAGTAAGCACAAAGTGTACTGTCATGAACACATTCTTCAATATTATTATTAGCATAATATTGAGGTAAATCCTTTAATATCCTTATAATTACGAAACATTATGTCGTAATTTATGTATTTGTAATACAAAATACATAGATTGATCTAACTATACCCACTGACATTTACACAACATTTACCTAGAGATTACATATCTTACACCTCGTACACAACTGTAAGCTCGTAGCATATCGCACCCCCGGTGCAACAGTGTCACTTATGCAAAAATGTAGTTTTTCAGGAGAAGCATTTAAAACTTTGACACCTCACACAACAATGACTTTATAAGATATAGATAAGATTAATAACTCATACTACAACGTCGACTTTTAACTTTACTCTTGGATATATAATGACCCCTTAATATTGTAAACAATATACTATACAATTATTTAAACTTTTTCACCCCCTCAAAAGTGACGTTGTGGCTCTAACGAACAATTGTAACTGTAGTTATGTCCTACCATTGTCACACTAAGGTAAAAAGAAAATATGAACAAATTGTTATATAGTTTTATTTTAGATCAGAAATATGGACTGTTATTAACGAAAGAAAAAGATCAACATTCTTCAAAATAAACATAACATACTTTGTACTTCTCAACATTTCTACATAGTGTACTAAAAAAAAAAACAAGAAATGTAATGTAATGAAAATAGTAACTAGGTTAAAACTTAAGTTAATATTTACTTATAATTAAAACTAACTTTGGGCTCAGTACCAATGCTTCTAGATCTGAATGACCTATCTGAATTCTAAGTTTAATCAGACTTGTGATATCACAACGACTTAATCACCTATGTATTTAATCATTCTTATTAGCGTAGTAATTAGGAATCTGTTACTAATTGTTCAAAACAATTAACATCAAGTATACATAAATTTGTAACATAAAGTAATTGAAATTTTTCTCTGAGAATCAACACGTATTATAAAGTATAATAAAATTAAATGAGATCTCTAAAGAACTTTTCATAGTATCTTGGTACTATGTTTGTCTCTATCAAACTCGCGCTTGATTGCGCTTCTTGCGATCTGTAATAGCAATTTTCGATGTATACGCTGGTTTTAAAGCGATCTCCTTAATGCTTGCAACATTGCCCTGACCTCGACGTAAGTTATTCCTTTTAGGTTCTATTATAGCTTTGGCCTCTTCCCAGTTTTCAGTCTTGTAGGTTGTTCGATATTGATAATTAGCGCAATTTTTAATAAACTTAATACTCATGATCTCACTAATTTTAATTGCATCGCCGTTAATATTTTTGTTCACGTTAAAGTTTATGTTTTCCGTCAAAGCCTTAAGATCTACGAAATCACTGTAGTTCATTTCTCTCACCAAAAATGGTTTCCCTGTCTTCTTCGCACCACGTATTATGGATATTATGTATTGTTCAGGAATATATATGGGCCCAGATTTTTTGGCTCTAGTTATGGCTTTTTCGATTACAGAATGTGCAGTGTCGCCTTCGTTTTGTGTGTGCCCGCGTATCAAGAAGTTGTGTTGTATGGAATTTATGTTTAATTTTGTTAGTGCAAAATAGTACATGGCAAATACGAATCGATTTTTATTCTGTCCGCAGCAATTATCAGAATAAAAAATTAGGTCACAGCCAGGATATTTAGTAGCAACTTCTGTCAAATATGAGTACACACAAGATCCTATTTCTATAGAGCCCCTGTTGCCTAAGCCTTCATGCCAAAAATAACATGTAGTTTCTCGACATTTTGCATTCGAAATAGTAAAGTTGTAGCAATTTAGCCTAGATTTATAAAAAAAAGCCGATGAATTTCCTACAGGGCATGGCAAGACAGCTTGTAAGTCGTAAGTACATACGATCTTTGTGCTTTGGGAATTTTGACTTTCTTTCATGTCTTTATCTTTTTCAATTCTACTCAAACTCTTTTCTTCTTGGTGAGCCTTGTAGCTGGCGTATAATTTTACTTTTTCTTGTTCTGGAGCATTTTCGTATGCAACGCATTGGTCACAAAGATCTTTCTTCGGTCTAAAAAAGCCAATATTAAAATCGTGATTAAAAATGCGTTGATAGGCGTCGTAATTAACAGCAGGCTTATTATTTTGGTATTGTACTTCCGTATAGTTTCTGTGTAATTCTGCAATAATCAAGCCACCATCAATAAAAAGTCTACTTGTGTTTGCCCTCAGATAATGGCTTTCTTACTTTCGGAATAGATTCGATATGGTCTTTGACGGCTTTTATCATTTCATTGTCCAATTTGCAATGCTTTCCGTGTTTGCCTAGGTGGTCTTCAGGAATTATTCCGTCATTCAGTTTTTTAGCATCAATGACAGTTCGTATCGTTCTTGGTGAAATGCCCAAGGTGTTGATTAAAAATGTTTTGCAAACCCGGACTGAATGACCGTCATTGAGTAAATAAAATGCAGAGTTACCTTGTCTTGGGTACCGACGATTCGTTTTAATACGCCGGCTTGCAATTTCCAGTGGTCTGATGCAGGAATTCAAAAACACTACACACTACGTCTTTCTACACTGCCTAGCCCCCAATAAGAATTGAATATTTCAATCCTTTTTTCTTGGCTAAAATTTGACGAACAAGCCAGCCGGCACTTTTCTGAACAACAAGGACCAATTTTTCGAGCCTGAACAGTTTTGCTAGTCTTAAGTGATCGATATTCATTACCGGAATTCCTTAACTTTTTTGCTATATTTTTTTCCAGCTGTGAGGATTACGAGTACGCTTTCTTCCTTTGTTTTTTGGTGGTGATGTTGGTTCTTGATCATCAACAGCCTCATTCTCAGAGCTACTATCACTAGATGAACTACTTGAACTGGAGGAACTATTTGAGGATGAACACGAACTAGATGAGGGCTTGAAATCGTCACCTGAATCAGTACCAGAGAAGTCACCAGTTGGATATCCAGATTCCTGTTCTTCTGTAGAAGTTTCGTCAATAACAGTACTATTAGATGGGGAGTTTAAAGTTGGTAAAAGAGAGCTACTGCCAGCTTGATTGATAGGAGGTGGAACTGAAGTTTTGATGGGTTCATTTCTTTCAATGGGTGATGTTGGGCGGTTGTTGTCAAATACAGCATTACTAGATGGAGAGCGTAGAGTTGGTAAAAGAGAGCTACTGCCATCTTGATTGATATGAGAAGGTGGAACTGAAGATTCGATGGATTCGATACTTTCAATGGGTGACGTTGGACGGGTCAGTAATACCAGTTTTTTTTCCCCGAGACAGCATTTTTGTTTCATTCAAAAAACAACTAAAACAAAGAAAAAACAATCGTAATAAATAATTTTTTTCATTGATTTGTGTGGCACATTTATTTAAAAACGCAAAGATTGGGGAATCAACGTCATTTATCAACAAAGGTCATTGTAGTGCAAAAAGAAACTTTCAAAAATATTTAAATATTGGAGATATAACGTCACAACTGTATCTTAGGTCATTATAGCTCCAAAATAAAAAAAGAATTATGTCTCAATTACCTTAGTAACAGTGTAGCTCCATAACACGTTAACGTTAGCGGGGGGACCGCGCACAACTGACCGATGAAACGATGTTGCTCCAAGCGACGCCGTGATTCACGCCAAAACCATAATGACACTCACGCCCTCATACGGAAACTATGCGTACTACAAAAGTAACGTTATCGCACCGAGTAGAGAGGTGCTTTAGGACAATTACTACATAATTAACTCATTTTTGCATTTTTTACAAAAGTGACAGTGTTGCACCGGGGGTGCGATATGTGTATTCGTTTTGGTCTGTGGAATGGTGGAAGCTTAGCATAGCAGGTTAGTTCTCAGTGAGAACGCATCTGTGGCTGAATTCAAGCAATAACCCAACTCATATGGCATCCATATAGGAGTAACGATAGCTGATAAGTCCCTAGACGGCAGCGACCAAATAAAATCAGGTGGAATTCATGGTCTTAATCTAAATGATAATGGACTAAACACAGTTAATGCAAGCGATAATGAATCGACTTCGGAGCGGGAACATAATTTTAGAACCTGAGGTGCCTAATGCGTGCTTGGGATTTAAAACCAGAAGTTCAACTTGGGAGGCCGAAATTCAAACTATATTACTACTACTGCCCACCGCGCAGTATATCCAGCAAGCCTTAATTCATCCATCAAACGAAAATTGAAGAAAATTGCAGATGAAGCTGCAATCACGAGCACAATCGGAAACGCTCAAAGGAATTCATTTCATCACACAGAGTTGAGGCAGCCAATAATTGGCCAATTCGGGCCGGCCGATGCAATATAAATTTTATGCGACTAGACTAGACCGTGCCCATTTACGGCCACTGTAATTGATGTAGAAACTCAAGTAATGGCTTATTCAATCTGCTGAGAACCAGTTTGTGAACAGCCTTTTGCGGCGCTCAGGCTAAGATACTAAAACGCTTGATATTAGTTATGATCAACCCTTGCCTAAAATTGCTTGTAACTTCGAGGGTGAATTAACTGAGAGCCATGCAAGGAAACTTATATTTATAAGTAAAACATTCGATATTATTTAGCAAAACCCGGTGGCTAAAATTTGTGTATTAATAAAATTAATATTATCATTTTCTAGTTACACATTTTCCCCATCTGCCTTAATAGTGCTCGAATAATGTTCGATAATGGGCGCGTTAAAATCGCCAATACACCTGACATTGAATAGAAAAACCCTTTCAGACTTTATGTAATTTACCAGTGTAACCCGGGCTCAAACGTAGCGTATACTAACGCAAGATCGTAACAATATTAGTCTATTAGCTGTAAGATACTTAGTACACCGCCCAATATTTCTCTTTAAATACTTTGACACGTGCCCGAGCAAAATAATAGGCGTGTTCGAGACCTTGGTGTACTTTTTTGTCGAACTAATAGACCAAATTGTATTGTCATGCACTAAACTTATTATACGAATAGTAAAAGGTACCTATTTTCTTTTAAACGTAATAGAAACACATTACTTCGCTTTTTAATACTAGAAAATAGTAAGAACGAGATAACAATTATTGAGAACATAAAAATCCAATTTTTAAAAATAAAGTCGAGAGTTTTCAAGTCGAGATACAAAAAGAATATTAACAAGATACTACAAGCAGCAATTGAAAGTATTTTTTCCTTTGAACTAAGAATAAATCAAATGTTTTATTAAAGAATATCGTCGACAGATTTAATTAAGCCATCCTAATTCTCTTTTTTTATCGTGTTTTAATCCCATTCGTAGAATACTTACGCTACCGAGCCGTAATTTTAATATTAAATGGCAATTTATATTCTATCTGTGGATTTAACTTGGATGGGTAGCAAATTGAGTAAAATATAAAACACACCTGCATGACGTATTCCTAATCCAAATCACGTCGTCCATTTAAATTTGGAAAACGCATTCGTATTCTAAATCGAGGTATTCGCGGTAACACCACATCATTATCGGCTTTGTAATCTGTGGTTTCTTTATTTTTATTGTCTTTTAAATCTACTTAAATATACAAAATTATGCTTACTTGTTAGTCCTATATATGCGTACCTAAACTGCTCGTTTTATTGCAATGAATGTAGGATTTTTGTTATAACTTTAGTAAACTATGATTTTTTTAACACCAATGAAAATTTAGATCTCGGTTGTTGTTACTTTGTTTGTACTCGTTTGGATGTGAGCAAGAAGAGCTAGTGTATATTAAATAACCGATTAAAATTACGTTAAATAGCATTAATAAGTTTCCCGCCAATAATATAAGCTGTACTGTTTAACCACAGATAATTCAGTAAAAGGCAATAAGAAGAGACAAGAAAATAATTTAAGATATACAGACTAAATTGTATGCCATTGCCTTTAAATTACAATACAGATAATATTTTATCTTATTGTCATCGAATGTCACTTTATTATTGTTTACACGACGTTTAAAGAAGATGTCAGACTTAAAATGAGAACTAAGCTTAACCATAAATTAATATTGAGTTACGTCTCTATAAATTCGTTTCCAATGACAGTTTAATTTGCATTGATTACAATAGCATCGTAATAATGGATGGAGTGTTCATTCATTGCTTTTGTAAAAGATTCATTCATCAGCGAGCTCATTAATATCATCATTAAGATGGTATAGATGAGGAGATGTATGTAGTAAATTCAATTTTTGTCTAAGTCCGAAATTCAATTTGTCTACCATTATTGTCATATTTCAAACTGTGGTATTTCAAACAAGCCTCTCAAACAATATATTTCAAGCTTGCGATAATTCTATAACACAGAATTACACGAAAAAAATCTTGAGAAATGTAAATTATAATGTCATCGTATCAGAAGTGAAAAAGTTCACTTTCACTACATTACAAAAACCTTCAAACTGAAAGTCAATAAAAGTGCATGTTAATATGCTTCAATGTCAAGTTCCAAAGGGCTTTATCTTTCTTTTTTAGTCCGAGACTACATATTATAACAGGTAATATATAAATTAAGTAATATTGTTACAGGGTTAATTAGCCCGTGGTCATAGTCATATTACACTTGATACAATTTATGGTAAACTAGTAGTGCTTGCGGCTTCACCCATGTTTTAAAAAAATAATATGACATATACATATAACTGAAGTACCTTCATGGGATGACGGTGATGCCATCTGTTGAAAATTGGTCGTACAAACTCAGACACCTTCGTGGGCTCATGTACATGTGTGGGCTCTGTGCTAAAGCTCATTACATGATCAAATGCATAGTTTACGATTCTATAAAGGACATACAAACAAACATTCATCTTATATATAAAATTCTCGTGTCACAATGTTAGTTACCGTACTCCTCCGAAACGGCTTTACCGATTTTCACCAAATTTTATATGCATATTCAGTAGGTCTGAGAATCGGCTACTATGCTACTATCTATTTTTCATACCCCTAAGTGATAAGGGTTGTTCACCCTAACAATTTTTTATTTATATGGCAACACAACGTTTGCCGGGTCAGATAGTTTTTATATATATACAGATGATTATTGCTGAATAAAAGGGTTGTTACTTAATGACGCCAACCATTCGAACAAATACCTATGAAGAACATCCACAGTCCTATTATACAGATTATGTCCTACACGCCAACGGAAATTATCCCAAGTCACAGATATACTGAGAAATGTTAAGTTATTGCTGGCTTATATTGATATCATTGAATTACTTTATTGTTATTGTTGGATTACATGTTAAATTAGAGCTTGTTAAGCCTCCGGTTAATGTTGTTATCAATAAATAGCAGTCGTTAAATCTGATTGGTTAAATGTGGATATATAATTAATCCTCTATTCGTGTATACTGTCTCAGATTAAATGTTTCTTTCTATTTTTTTAAGAACAAAGAGGTAGTTGGATTTTTTTAATTTACTGCAGCACCTAACGTAAATTTATGGTACGAGCAAACTTAATGCCTAATGGCATTCTCTAACAGTCCTGCAAGAATGTGAAAATTTCGAAAATTTTATATTGCTCACCCGTGCAAGAGTATAAACTCGCAACTCGCTGCATTGCAGCAACGTGTTAGAGTATTGTCCAGGCCTCCCGCAGTTCAACTGTATTCATATATGCTCATGCTCAAAAATTAAACATAAGAAACGGTCCAGTGAGATCACCAGACTAAAATGCTACATTGTCATAACTTAGTTACTGCTAGTTTTTTCACCTCCAAGTAATAATACTACAGTGAAACAGTGACAGAAGTTTGCCCTAGCAACAGTGTGCGTGCGCCCTTAGCATCACGGCTGTCGGTTGCGGTCGCCGCGTCAAATGATTATAATTGCCGCTTTAATTACAATTTCAAAATTATGATAATTTCCCGTCTCGGATCGTGATTTGAATTCAGGTGCTTTTGACGAACTCTACAGATTTTGATTGTAATAGTAGTAGGTCATTTACTTTTTGATCATTAAATCTTGTATAATGATTTGCGTAATTCTACTATACTTTAATTTTTGCTTTTAAAATTAATATTCGATTATAAGTATATTGAATAATTTATTCGAAACATCTTAGCTTTTCGAGTGCTATATGTATATAGCTAGATTCCTAAAGATCATTTCTATTCAATAGATAATATCAGTATATCTTCCGTATCGCTTTTTACACTATCCCCAGACTAATATTCATTATGTTGTGGATTCCAATAAATATAGGCATGACATGCATAAAGACCGGTTTTTAGAACATAAATGAAAATTAATCATTCAGATATTTGCTTAGCCAACGTATTATTTTTATATAATCACTTATCATTCGACAAATAATAAAAACACGTGAGTAACCTTGAAAGGATCAAGCAACTTCGAATAGCTAGTTAACTTTTTGCTACAAGAGCGAAGCACGCAGAAATAGGTACGTACAGGGAATAAAAAATAATCGGGACACAGGTGCTTGCGAAGGAAGCGGCAGGTGAATGGAGTCGCAAAATGCCTGTATAATGATGTACCTGTATGTGAGTACAGTACAGTATAGTTATGACAGTATCCTGTGTGAAGATACCTACAGAAAATAATACCATTTTCTGTAATATCAAAAACACTTTCATACCACATATACTTCAAAATAAATCAAACCGCAATTTTGAATTGAAAGTTGGGGGTGTTGAAGTATCTAAAATGCTTATCAACAACTATTACTGAAAATCTTGATTAAGTCACTGCTGCCATGCAGCTGTTGACTGCCATTGCCAGACAAGGGATTCAAGTAGTGCGTGGATAAGATAAAAACTTCAAAGTAATTAAAACCAACAAAGCAATGAGACAGGTTATAACTAAACAGGTAAACTTTTTGACAACACAGTACATAAAAAATTTTGAGCATAAATAAGACAGATGTGCTAAGTACGAAAGCAAAAATATAATCAAACTTTTGCCACAATAATGACACCTTGTACTGGCATGGGTCATAAAGGACGTAGATATCCATACAAAAAATAATTGGAACCTCACCTTGCGAGTGAATGCAACATTGACAATAAGTCACACAATCACAAAGCCTTTGCAAAAAGAAAGAAAACCTTACCTTCAACCGGCGTCCAGATGCACCACAACACAATAACACTTCTATCAATACACACAAAGCCGTGTAAACCTCACAGGTGGCCGCTTAAGACTGACCGTCTTGCGTGGACTGCCCTGTCCCCCGCGCATATTGCACGCAAGGGCGATAGAGGGGAAAACCGATAGATTCAAGGGATCATGGCTACATTTACATGTGGGGCAAGGTAAGATAAGGCAGGTGTCCGACACTGGTACATCTACCTGCTTTTTAAAAAGTAACTTACCTGCGATCTGGTCCTTACAAATTAATTGGTAACCGAAACTACGAAGTTACTACGAATAACTTTGGAATTTTCGTGAGCTCATCATTAATATTTTGTACATTTGCATATTAGATGGCCGCCGCCTTATTCTCGGAATGAATCGGTTGATATTAATTCGGTAGGACAAGCTGCTACGTGTCACATACGTAGGTGTGTGTCATTAAAATATCGTGTGAATTTTATAACCTAATATTTTACTTTTAATTTTTGTAGCTCTGACAATACTGTCTGAAAATAATAATAATCCTATTTTTATGGCATTTCACGTTCTTCAACTTCTTCATGTCAGTGAAGTTCCAAATAATAGATATGAATAGTCAAACACGATATTTAACTCAGACTAAAAATCCCGGAAAGAAAGATTAGAAAACACCGCCCAGCCGTCAATTCCCGCGACAATCACGAAATCAATGATCCGTGTACATTTTTAATTTTGGCGTCGTCAGCAGTTGAAATCCTCCAATTCAAAACGTTGCGATCCATTAAATCTTTGTTCCCACATTTTGTCTAACCGCCTACGTCTAATGTAGCCGTCATTCCACCTTACTTGGCGCTTCACGAGTCATTAGCCTCGCTAACCGGAGAAATTAGCTCAAATTTACATTCGGGCAACGTAAATAGAGACGCAATTGTACGTTTTATTCTACCTACGTCATATTGAAGGAGTTTTGGAAGAAATTTGCGTAAGATTTTATTTGTAGAAGGTGAAATATTATGCGGAATGTTGATATTATCTTTACGACAGTCAATTCGTTTTAACATTGTTTTAAATTAGTAACAACATTTTTTTTGTGTAATATGGGAGTAGCAGACGAGCATGCAGTCCACCTGATGGTAAGTGGCTACTGCCGCCCATGGACATCTGTAATCAACCCCAGATAGGATTAGATATTCCTACCTAAGGTCGCCCACAGATGCGCCGCTACCCCTGAGGACTAAGCTGGAACGCCTCGGAAAAGTCTGTCTCCCTTACCACACCCTTCAAACCGGAACACAGCAGTGCCTAACACCGCTATTATTAGGTAGAAATAGGTGTGGCGGTGGTGCCGCCGGAGTCGAACCACAAAGGGTTCTACCACCTTCATACAATTTTTCGTAGTAAGATTACATTCCTAATTTGCTCAGACCAAGTAAACATCAACATGTTATTAAATGGTCGTATTTTGCTAACAGAACACAAATACATTTTATGGTTAAAAACAATATCTTTATAGATTTATTTATTTGACAGAATTAACTATTTTAGTGCGTAAGTACTACAATTATAATAAAGTCACTAGCAACATCTGCCTGTACGAAAGCGTACATACATATTCTCGACGACCGGTAATTTTATGTGGTTATTAATATGCACATTTCTCGAAGGAAGTCCTTATAAATTGTTCATGATAATTACATTTAATTATAGCTTGTAGGGAGCCGCCGAATAATACTGCTCTAAACTTTCTCAAAAGAAATACTTAAATTTACGAGAATATGAAAAACTTATTTTATTGCCGTCGTAATGAAATCGTAAAAGTTTATTAAACTTACCTCTTTTTTGCAGACAGCTCAAGGTAATCTACATTGCGAATAAAAAATATTAATAGCTGTAGGTATTTGAGTAACATAGTACAGTAGGACTACCATGAGTTTACAAAAGTATTACTCGCTAGCGACTGCGTAAAATAAATGTATGAAAAATTGTACAGCGCCTCTGGTGGTTACTCGTAGAACTAAAATCCGTAGTGACGTAACTCGATACGTAAAAAACCTATCGAAATCAAATCGCTAGCGAATGTCATTATGATCTATTGCCATACAAATTCGGTCCCATGAGTCATTAATTTGACAGACGTTGTCAAGAAATACCGTAACGATAGTAGTTATGTTATTCACTAGCAAAATGACAATAGTTTTCTATTTACCATTTCTATAGTGGCGTTTCTATGCCAACTCATGGTAGTGCTACAGAGTCATACTTAATCATATAGTCTGGCTTCTACGCGTGATATGTAAATAATTAATCGATTAAAACTTAATACGTTTAGACGTGAGATACCTCGGCGCCTATTCCGAGTATAATTTATTCATTAAATATGAACAACTTATTCAAATCACTAACGTCATGGCGTTTAAATTTTAGGTACTACTTTGAATTTTGGCATTTTTTATATTATGTTACTATTATTGTTAATACAATAATAACCTCAGGTTAAGCATTATAAAACCACTAACGTTCGATATCACATAATGCATAATAATCATTCAAATAATACTTTACTTAAAAGTTCTTTTTACACTATAATTCGCGTTATTCACAATTTTTACACAAAATAATGGCCACGTTCTATATTAAATTTATAATTTCCGAGAAAAGTTTTGTTACGTCGAACAATTGTAATAATCTTTCTTAAATCACTTAAAAATAAGTAAAATCTCCAAAGAATTCTCGTCTTTTGTAAAATGACCACACTGGTAATAAAAATCTGTAAAAATAGCACTTTAAACTCCTTTTACTAAATCCAAAAGATCTTTTGTCTTAAACAATTCAAAACCATATAATAGAATTTTATCTTTACACTCTGAGAGGTCTCTATGTCTTTAATTGTTCCTTTTGTTTGAAATTTTAAATCCACTTAAAGCTTAAAGCTTAACAATGACGAACATAAAAAGTTCAACTTAACATCCAGGTAGCTAAGCTGAAGGGTTCGTGATTCTAGGAACAGTAAAGTCAATAGTTCTCTGAAGTGTATTAGCCGCCTGAATTATGCTTTGTTCTGTTGCTACCGAGATTAACTTAGGCTTACTATAAGCAATAAGTATGTCGAGAAATAAATGGGTAACATAGAAAAATTGTTATTGCTTTCAATTGAGAAAAAAAAACTAACATCTACTGCTTTTTATCCTAAAACACGAATAATTGATTAATGTTTTAATAATAGTCATCATCATCAACCCATTACTGCCCCACTGCTGGACACGGGTTATCAGAGAGAGGGGTTAGGCCATTGTCCACCGCGCTGGCCAAGTGCGTGTTAGTAGACTTCACATACCTTTAAAAACATTCTTTTTATAATATAATATTGTAACTCACAGTGATTTGGTAACTGTAGTAATTTAGTTACTTAAACACAGTTGCAGAACATATGAGTCGAAAATTACAGCTAAGAACAATCTATAAACACAGGAGATAACATATACAAAATATAACTATTTGGTGGTACACAAAGTTTGTTAAATTAAATTAGTTTCATATTAAAATAGTCTAGAGTTACTTATGTGAGCACCAAATATAATATCTATAAAGCAGAAGTTAGTCTTCATATTAATAAATACCGTACTGCTAATAATCTTAATAATATTAATTGCATGCCTTGGCAGGTGGAATTTGGCGGACCTATTCTATTACCGTTGATCATTTCTACCCATTTTCAGGCAATAAATAATTTTAATTTTAATTTGAATTTGAAAAAATTGAACATTTCGCACGGAGGAAACATGCTAGGTAAAATAAACTAAAAGAACGTAAGTATCACGTATTTCTTTCATGTAATCATAGAAATTCAACTACAAAGAGAATAGGTCCCCACACGTCAACCTTAACTTACGCATACATGACTACGATTCACAAATATACTATCGTACTTCACGCAAAGATTCTATTGATACATCGGCGGTTATTAATGACTGTAAAAAATAATAATCGATAAAACTACGCGGTTTTAATTAAGCTGACACATGTAAACGGTTATGGCCCTTGTGTGTAATGGCATAGGAGTGAAAAGTGCGTGCTGGTGGCGGCAGAGGAGCGTGCGAACGACCGACGCGATCCCGTCGCAGATATGGCTATATTCAGACAGTCACTCGGTATACGATCGTGATCATACTTCTAATGCACCCCATTATGAGGAGCGAGGAAGGGACACCATGCGATACGTTTTCCTAAGACCAAATCTACGCTTGTTTTAACCGAAGCTTTACACTCTAAACTCTTTTAATTAGATCGTCAAATATAATGAATACTATAATGTGTATAGTGCTCAACTTTATCATACCATTAACATTTTAAAGAAATAAAGTACGAAGTACAATAAATCATAAATCTTTGTACATTAAACCTAGAAGCACTTTATTACAGCGCATAGCTATTACAGAACTCATTTTACGAATGACATGAAATGTGAAACATTTACTATCATTATGTCCAACGCCAGACACATTAATGGCCCGGGTGTTAACGAAAAACTAAATTTCCATACAGGAAGTTCTAAGAGGTCTGGTTTCTAATTTAATTTGGGAAATAAGTAAACGAAACGATGCAAGGCAGTACGGGCACTGAACGTTCCGGCGGCCGCCTCGTCGGTTTCACACGAGAAATTCACGGTCAGTGGCTATGTAAATGGAGAACGTACTAATTCTTAGGGAGACGAAATACTGCTAGTACATTGAACCAAGAGCACTAAACAATTTACTAAACAGCTATCGACATTAGGTATTCGCGAGAAAATCTTCAAAACTTTGATTCACATAACTTAGTCGCAGACGGTAAAACGTTTCTCATTTTAAATATTTACTTTTTGTTCATATAGCATTCACATTTTCCGTCATATTTGAGGCTATTTAGTTTAATATTGCCCCTAATTAGTAAAACAGATTATAAAAGCCCAACAAACTATAACAGACACGTAGCCATAGTGAAAAGGTATAAAATAAAAATTGGAGACGCTGTCTTGAAGCACTCGAGACACAGTGAGGAGAATTGCAAGAAATGGCAACATCTTTGCGAAACGCGGCTAACGACACTCTGTTCCAGATAAATATAATGCGCTGTGTACATAAATGTTGCCACAGCTATAAAACTATCGTTTATATACTTTTTATGCACATAACGTCCAACATATTACAAATGACTGGCGCCGTTGCAGTCTTCATCTCTGTGAGAAATCCAAGAAGAGTAATGTATTACGCTTATTTATTTATAAATGTTATGCGACACTGTGTCACTTCATGATCCTAGAAGTATAAACTAGAAATACGCACACACAATCCTTAAAAAAGTAACAAAAACAGGCTTACTTAAAAAAAAAGTTCCTATATTCTTTTAAGACCAACCAAAAAGAATGATATTTAAATGGTGAATATATTGTGAAAAAAAAACAGTTTTACTGTTTATAATACTGTATAAAGATAGATCACAATTTAAATTTAGATATAACGTGAAAAATAATATTTACTTTAGTAGTCCTATAACCGTAAACATTGTTCGTAAGTTTAACAAGTCAATATTAACGAGTGTTGAAAAAAATCAACAAAGCATGGTCACCTGACGGATTGTTAGATTTTTCCAGCCACATTCTTCGACGAGTGGATTCACACGGACACTCATACACATTCACGGTCAGTGAGTATGTAAATATGGATTTGAATGCTAACACACACTGGAACACTCGACCCCAAGAATATTATTACTCAGTTTGAACAATAGCGTAACGGGACGTTTCCTTTTTTGAGATAATCATTCTTATCTTGATCTCTAATGATAATTTATAAGCCCGAACACTGTTTCGATGAGAAATTCCAATTACTGAGGGAAATTGTTGGAGCCTTGTTAACAAGCGCTCACGAAGCAATTAGCCTGTACACTGAATATTTGGATAAATTTCTGTTGGTTAATAAATTTTATCAATAATCACTAAATTGGTGGTTCCATATTAAGGCTCTCAATATAATGTGAGAAAACGAATAATATTGAAGTATTTAATTTGAAAATAACACTATTTTTAAGAAATATGACGCCAAGACAAAATACGTATATGGATACATACATATTTTTTGGCGGTCTCCGTCTATGGGCGAAATATACAGCGGCTACAGCATACATTCACTGCTACAGCGGTAATCATATTGTAATTTAACACAAATATTGTTTTATATTCATATATACTACAATATTTATTATTTAGAAGATATGGAACATTTTATTTTAAGCATACGCATATGAGAATTTGGGTATAATTATGAACATAGAAACCTATATGATCAAATTGCAAGAAACTAGCGCCACAGCTTATAATGTCATTAAAAGTATGTTTTGTAGTAAAAATTCCGTCCATTTCATTATCAAAAGTGATTTAAAAAATCATGTCAATTGACTACCCCATGACCATAATGTCTGTATGTCATATATGTCCGATGTCCGATTTCTGAAGTCATACACGTATTTTAAATAAATTATTTAGCACCTGTTTTAACAGCGAAGTAATACATCATGAAGAAATATATTCGAGAATGCTCTAAAAAGTTTGGGAAGTAGTCTATGGCGTTTAACCCTCTTATACTAAAATTATATTTGGAGTATTTGTACGCACCGCATTCGTTGAGACTGGATTAAAATAAATGACAATCATATTACGTACATAATTACGCAATAACATATACATTGAATGGAATGCTGGTGTTGCAAATGTTCATAGGCGACGTTGACCACTTTCCATCAGGTAGCACGTCTGCTTTATCGTTAGGATCAAATTAAAAAAAAAAGCTTCAGATAACGTCAGCGACAAAAAAGTGCCAGTTGTACCACAATTCAAGGGAAAACCTTGAACAGTGAATTGACAACCGATCTTAAAACGCAAAAGCCTGAATTTGCGCCATACGGCTCATAAGAGGAAACTTGCCGTTAATAAAATTATAGTAACTCATTGCTTGCAACACTTTAATCACGTTCGTAATACTATTTATAAAATCCATCGTGTATCATACTACGATATGTCGCAATACTCATTGACTGATAACTCATAAATATATACTATGCTATATATAGTATAGATAGTATATGTATTGTATATCTTTAGTACTCGTGATTCGGTGGGTTAATACATTTTATCTCGTAATTGCGGTAAGAGTATTTGTGATATCATTGCGGTGGTTGTCAGACCAATCTATTTTATAGCAGAGGTATTTATTAATCATCATTACAGTATTATGATTTTAATACGTTCCAACATTGTCCAAAGGTACCAAAGAAAAGTGTCCAAACCAACTCTTGTATGTTAAATTCGATCAACCCATCACTGTCCTACTGCTGGGTATGGGTCTCCTCTCAGAATGAGAAGGCCAAGTGCGAATCAGTTGACCTATGAGAACTTTTTTTAAAGATGTCTCAGTATGCAAGTTTATATGCGATGTTTTTCGCCGTTAAAGCAGTGACAAATTTCCTGTGCATTAATATTTAACACTAGTCAATTTAAACTTGTTATTTCTGGTTCGACTCTGCCTTAAGTCAGAAGTGTTAAGTCTTAAGACTTCTGCCTAATGTCAGAAGTGTTAAGCTCTGGTCTGTTCCAGTTTGGACGGTTTAGTAAGGAAGATATACTTCATCTGTTCCAGGTTAAGCCTCACGGGCAGCAAGGCATTTGTGGTCGACCTTAGGTAGGATTTTAATCTTATCCGGAAGTAATTACAGATGTCCAGGAGCGACAGTAAGCACTACCGTCAGATGATAAGCATGCTCATTTGCAACTGCTATATTAAACACCTGCACGAGTTGCCGTGTGGTGTCGCTCCCGTATAACAACCACAACAACCTCCTTTCCCGCGAATATTGTAAGAGACGTCTAAGGAATTAATTTCGGAGGATATAGAATAGTGTGTGCCTGCAAAGTTACATAGTAACTTCTGACGTGGGTTCAGCTAAATACAATTACTACAACTAAACTCATCTTTGTAGAGGACGTCCATGTCTAGTTGTGGACTTCTAAGGGCAGACTAACAAAATACCTCAACTGCGGATTGCCGCCTAAAATCAAGAGAATTTTTTTAGGCACTTTTAAATTAAATATTAATAAATATTATTAGGCCTAGTTAAGAAGACTCCATTCCACCCCTAAACTACTTTTACGAGTTGACAGAACCAAACTATCAAATATACTAAATGTCATTTGTAATAAAATATATTTTACTGACTTAATTATATTTTATTCACACTCACCGACGTATTAGTTTATTATAAACATAAAAAACCCAGACGACGAAGAAATATACATGTTGTTTTGTTGTAAATATTACCTTCTAACATATTGGTAGATGACTTCACAATTAAATAAGTCAAGAAGTTTTTCCTTATACATTGAACCAATAGCAGTGAGTTTTATATAACCTAGGAGATACTAAAGAAACATTAGTATGAATATAAGCATTTATTTGTGTTAAATTACATATGAATATATATACAAATAATATTCGTTTTATATACATGTATATAAAACTTACATACATTTTGTATGGGATAGTCTTTCTTCCATTTAACGTAGTGCTCCCGAATCCCGTGCTATCCCTACGTTAGACATCAACGCGCGCTACGCCTTATCAATTTATTGGTTTACTAGCTGACCCGGCAAAGTTTGTACCGCCTCAAAATCTATGTATCAAATATATTTCATATAAAATATAGCCTATGTTACTCGTGGATAAAGTAGCTTTCGAATGGTGAAAGAATTTTTAAAATCGGTCCAGTAGTTTTTGAGCCTATTCATTACAATCAAACAAACAAAGTTTTCCTCTTTATAATATTAAGTATAGATGTTACAAGTGTTTGTATAAAGTAGTAAATAGTATATGAAATATTTTATAAATTACTTGCAGAATACGTATTAAAGTACTTTTTGTAGGTACAGAATGTAAATGAAGAATCAATGAAAAAGAATAAATGAATAATCGTACGATTTTTAAATTTGTTTCCCAAGTATTTTTTCTCTTTAATCTTCAGTTTACATAAAATTAAGTTTATATTTCATTTGTGTATGTTTAAAAATCATAAATTTATTTGCAACCAGGAAAAATCGTAACCATTTTCATCATTGTAAGATTTACCAAGTTACATAATGTATCTTGAAATAGAAAATCGCTTACAAAACCAGACGCGGCAATGATTGATCGAGAAGGTGCTCACATTCACGTTACGAAACGAGAAAATGGCCTAATGATACTTAACGACTTACATTTCACAACTTATTCATTAAGTTGTCGGGGAAGTAGAAACTTACTTTCTAAAATCAACCAGTCTTTGTGCAAAATTGCTTGTGCGTCTACCCTCAAACTTGGAGAGTGCCATATGATTTTTTGGCTCTGGCAAATATGTCTCATGTCCTTTTTGCACTTTATGTGGAAGGAAAGAGATGCATGGATTGAGTGTAGGTGAAGCATAAGACAGAGTTCGTTGCGGTCAAGGCCTGCCGCACCGTGGGCCGCAATAGACAACGAACCCGGATGCAAAACAAAGGACCGCCGAAAAAACCCAATGACTTTAAATCTGTCGTATGCTTATACATAGATATGATTCAGACAATATTGCTTTTGAATCACTTTAAGTATTATTAGCGGGAAATAACTTGAATTAATATTCGTTAATAGATTTAAGAGAAAAAATGTAAACTGATTTAGAAAAAGAGATTTAAACGAATTGGATAGCAAAATGTGGAAAAACGAACTTACCTCGACAGCGGACCACACATCCGGTGATCCCGGCCTGGAAACTCGGTTCATGTCTGACGTTTCCTTCGATTTGGCGGGTACTTCGCGAATGTTTCGGACACTCGAACTGACTTTATTAAATAGGGCCCTAGCTCCACCGCAGTCAAAAAACACAGTAACCAATCGTTTTAACTTAACGATATTTTATTCCTTTACATTTGCGAAGGAGTATTTAACGTAGAACATTAGTTACTGTGTTTTTTGTCTGCCGGCGTTATGACGCAGGCGCAGGCTGGCTCCACCGAGTTAGAGTCGTGCGGTGCGTGGAGAGCGCGCGCGGCAGTGCGCGGGCGGCGGCGGCCGGCGACTGCCCGCGCCGCGCCCCGTACCCCACCTTTCCCCTCTACTCCTCCGGGCCCACCCCCGCCCTCTCGTGCCACGAACCGAGCTGACGTCACCGATGACCGAGTCAAAATTCACGATGACCACAGACAAACTATCCTATGACAATTCAAAATTCGAATTTCGAGTAACCTCAACGGCAACGGTCGCCGATGCCGGCGTAGTTAGGTTAGGTGCGCTTGCCGCCTTTTCGCGAAACAACATGGCCGAATTTTCATAATGGCGGCCGCGGCGACCGGTTTAGGGTTCGGTGCGATTTCGCGAACGTTCCGAAAACAACATCGCATTACTTTTATATTAATAAAATTTTTATACGTCCTGCCGGTTCAGGCGGTCTCGCGATACTGAAATAACCGGTTCTCTAGCAACTAATAATTAAATATTCGAGACTCGAAATCGCTGCAAGCCTTCGATCTGTTGGCTGTTGGTATTCAAATTTAAAAGCTCATTTTAGTATAATTACGTATGAATATAGAGTAGTGGTACTGGTTTGGACACCTACTTATACTTGTCGT
Source organism: Epargyreus clarus clarus (assembly GCA_014595695.2). Taxonomy (NCBI): domain Eukaryota; kingdom Metazoa; phylum Arthropoda; class Insecta; order Lepidoptera; family Hesperiidae; genus Epargyreus; species Epargyreus clarus. The sequence continues at coordinate 1,904,181 of JACTTY020000050.1, read as the reverse complement.
CTTAAAGCGTTAGCATTCTATAAGTTCCCGCACACATAGACAGTATTAGAAACTAAATAAAAATAGACGTTGATTTTATTCGGTGGTAGAACTTTTAGTGGTTCGAGTTCTTAGGGATATCACTACATCTAGTTTTAACTAGTTTTTAATCACACACTGTTTGCTAAAAAAGTGTCAAGCAACTAAAAAAATGTTCTTTTAAGTCAATTTAAATAAAAGCATGCGCTGAATTCGGGTCTAAGAGAGAGCTGTTATACTGGTCTTATTGAATCTCAATTTAATATTGCACTTAACAACATGTGCTCTGCATAGCTGTTAGCTATTTCCATTACATAAAAGTGTAGAATAGATTAGTGACGTCCTTAGCGTAAAATGTTGAGTACATTACAATTCTCGTACGTAATGCTTCGCGCTTGTAGCTTTCTGAGAAACAGCTAACCGAACATAGTTGGAAAGCCAAGGTTAAAACGAATGTATATGCCTTGGCCTAGATGTAGGCTGTGGTCAACCTAGAGAGCGCGGGACGTGAAAACTGATATGAGATCACCGTATCGGAAATTAGAAATTGTGGAATGTAGGCGATCGTGATCCGGATCCTAGATATCTATACGTAGTAAAATTAAAATAATACTTTTTTATTGCTTAACAAGTTATTTTTTACGATTTGACTGATATACAAGAAGTCCGTTATTCCGTACAGAGTTTTAGATAAAAGCCAAAGCATTTTGCGGAAGAATGTAATTGCGCATCCGTGGTCCGAACTTAGGGCGTTCAGAAGAACGCCATGAGGATTTACCCCGTCAAGTCCAGCAAGCATCCTCTGCTTCCAAGCAGGGTTTTCCCACGAAAAAAATAATATGAAAATTTGAGGAATCCATGAGTGTTTAGATAAAAAAATCTTAAAAGATGTTTGAAATGTAACAATCAAGGTTTAAACCTTTAACTATGACAGACCAGAGCCCAGCAATGGGATAACGGGGCATATGGAAATATTATGGGTAATAAATAATGCAATATGTTTAATTAGTTACAGAATAAGCACTTAACGGTAACAGAGACTAACCGGATTAAGGTTAACAGCTACTAACACGAAATGGATTTCATTGAAAGCAATTAATATTTGCATTTGCAATTCATGTATCTGTATTTATAGATTACTAGTAAACGTGTGGCATTACACATACGTAGTATCCTGCTTCTGATCTCGTGATACATATGTAGTCTCGTACCTAGCTTCTCGTTGTCCAGTAATTGATGGGAATTAATTCTAATACGCACTTAGCTTCGAAAAATCAAAAGTACATACCTGGTATTTGACCCTCAAACCCCAAATGACGAGGCTGACTTTTAAACCAAGGCTACAATTGCTTTGAGGTCCATTTAACGCCAACGTCGACGGTGGTAGAACCCTTTGTGGTTCGACTCCGAAGCACCATCGCCACACCAGTTTCTACCTAACAATAGCAGTGTCAAGAGTTGCTTTGAAGGATGTGATAACTTTGTCCTCAGAGGTAGACATGCAACTGTGGCCAACCTCCTGTTTTTTAATAATATAGGATTAGCAGGCGACCATGCAATCCACCTAATGGTAAGTGGCTACTGCCGCCCACGGACATCTGTAGTAAACCCCAGATAGAATTATATTCCTATCTAAGATCAGCCACAGATGCGCTGCTAACCTTGAAGACTAAGCTGGAAAACCTTAGAAGAGTATGTCACACCCTTCAAACCAGAACACAGCAAATATATTAGATTGAAATAGGTGAGGTGGTGGTGCCGCCGGAGTCGAAATACAAAGAGGTCTACCACCTTCATCTAGGTACCTTCAATTAGGTAGGAATCTAATCTTATCTAAAATTATAGATAACAGTCTATAAACAGCAGTAACCAGTTACCCTCACCTAAATGCTTCTTGCTGCTTCAATATTATAAAAAAATTCGTACCTTATAGGCATATAAGGTGGTAGACCACGTTTATATAAAATCACCGCCAGACGGCGTGTCCAATCGAAGTTTACGGCTGTAGGATATTATTACAATCGTTAGTAGGTATATCCTAAGTTAATATGGCCTTCCTTAAGGTCAATACCCCGTGAAGTAGAAATATGTGTCTATTGTAAGGTTGTAAATTCTTCATGCAGGATTTGACTGTAATAGCATCCCCGTATTTTCTCTGCTTCTGAATTTCTCCCTGCTAAAATTTTGCTTCGGTATCCTTTCTGTATATAAGGCGCGCCATTTATTTCTAGGCATCAGAATTGAATGCGTTATAAATTTTAATATACTTAACTCCTAAAAAAAGAAAGGAGAAAGAAATAACTTTATTACCTACGTAATGCAATATAAACACTCATACACACTCATAATATGAAAAAAATACTAACAAGAGAAAAATAACCTGGACTAAGAAGAAAAGTCTAAATATTAGTGAATATTTTACGTTATCCCGAATTTAGCAATAGACCATTTTCCTCGGTATGTTCTACCTTAACTTGCGCGTAATCCCTTATATTATCTTCCTTTAATAACGCGCTTTCGCCCACTTACCTTCTTTTCTTACTCACACAGTCTCTAATGCTATTCTTAATAACGCATCTTCTTCGCCATCGGTCTCTTCTCTATTCTCTCATTTCTTTATATCTAGTGTAAGGTAATTCTTGGCGAAAGAATATTCGATCCAATAATAACACAGGTTATTTTACATTAATTACGGGCAAAGTGTTGTGATTGAGAAGAAAAGTAACTGTACACCTCGTACCGACGAGTCACCACAACGACCGCTAATACGTGCTCCATATTTTTTGTTATTCGCATTAATCTATCATTTAAATACACAAGCCATGTTCCAGCGAAAGGAAGTCGAATGATTGATTTATACAGCATCATGTTTAAGTGGGTCTTTGAGAAAAACGCTCGGTTGATGGCGTGGGAGCGGTTACAGCCCATGAAGTACAGTTATACTAAATAGGTGGATTATTCAAAACATTAGTATCTGTACATACTGAGTATAGAAGTGTCTGCAAATGACCGCATGTTGTACACTCAAGCATTCAAACAAATGTAACAGATTTTTCAATTTTAAAACAGCAATATTTTTGATATGAAAATGAGCAATTCATTACAAAATTTTATCTAAGTTAAAGAACTAACAATATTAGTATAAAAAAGAACTAATCTTCATAAAGTATTATTTACTAACATTATCTTTAACAGATACACAAACAGTGAAGCTTTTAGTTATTGCGAATGTTTCAAACTGACCAGTTTATCACACAATGAAATCTATATATGCTCTTAGAAAATGGCAGTTACTTTAAAATCACAATACACGTCAATTATAAGCTCAATGTTCAATATTATATTATTGCTTATTGTCGCTTATACCTATTATAAAGACGAAACACCGAGGAAGTGTACAACTGCCTTTTAACCCTAATCTCAAAAATATCAGGTCTGATTGACACTAATGGCGAGAAATAGTTCTCATTTTCTGAAGTTTCCCGAACCTGACTGTCATCTAGATATAAGCAGAATAATTGACTGTAAAATATACGTCGTTTATTCTCACAAAGCGCTATCACTTTTTGCTTACTTTGTCGTGGAGACCTGAGCCTCTATAAATAGGCTCGAAGCTTTAAATAACTTAGCATTAAATGAGGCTATGTCTATTTTTATCGCTGGCTTTGTACAATCCCGGAGAAGATCCTTAGGGCCATTGTAAGTAAATGTAAAAGGGAAGAATGTGTTGATCGTATAAAATAAACTAGTGAGGCACCTAAAGTCCTAAGTTTTTAAAAATGTTTTTAAAACGTAATGTTATATGGATATATTATATTATGCTTATGCCTATAAGTATATAACTTATTTGAGTAAATACATATATCAGGAATTTTATATTAAATATGTAGATATATTTCTTTATCTAGAGACTATGTTCAGCACCCTCAGCAGGGTACAGTACCCTTAGTATGGGTTTTTACGTTTTGACAAAAGTGACTGTTTTTGTTTTTGTTTACGTATTTTCCATACATTTCCAATCAGTTCTGATACCATCCGCTAGGGGCGCTGATTGGAAATGTATGGGCAAATACTTAAACAAATACCAAAACAGTCATTTTTGTAAAAACGTAAAAACTCATACTAAGGGTACAGAGCTACGGAAATCTACAACGGTTCCGATGAGTATACAACATACCCTTTGAATACAAATAAAATACCCATGTCACATAGCATTACAGTCGGCACTTTATAATAACTGTTAAGGAAAAGGCCTTAAATATTTGGATAATGCTAGGTAATGCACCTAAAAGTAAGGAAAACACGACTTTGGCATCAAGTGACCAAGTCAATTTAAATTGAGACCTCGAACAAAGCCTTCACGAACTATGGAAATCCTTAAAATTACCGTCTAAGTTATCCTTATTTGATTCTCTTGTCGTCAAAAGCTTAAAAATTTTATTTAGGGTAAGCGCACCTATTTCCACGGTATTTTACCAAAACTAGAAACAACATAGAAGATTAAGTGTTTGCTCAACTCAAGAATTGGATAATATTATCAATATTTAAAGTACCATCACTTTAAGAAACCAAACAAATATTTAATATTTGGCAATCAATGTCGCATATTAGAACTTATTTTTACCCTTTTTTAGTTTGTTCATAAGATATTCTTATAACTATTTTATATTTTAAATGTCCTTGCATTGGTTGTTTGCATGGATAACACAAATGTAAGGAAAAAACTTTAAACGAACCTTTATGGTCTGATACTCTGGTCTGTCCTCTGAGTGATAAATTATGAATTTAGTCAAATATCTTCTTGTAAAATGTAAATTTTTTGCAACATTTTGCTTACGTGCCTCGGATTTTCATTCAAATTTCAGAACCTCTCAGAATAAGCCGCCTTTACCCTAAGCTGTCAATGGTGGCAAAGTTTTAACATTAATGACTTTAAAGAGTCTTTAAGGTCTCGGTAGTAATTTTGTCGATAAAAATTCTGAAGTCGTTTTACTCTTGAAAACTTTAACTTGTTCGTCGAGGGAACAATTTCGCAATCCCCGGAATTTGTGAAGGTGAAATTCACGTTCCGTGATTTACTTGCCGTCGCCGCGGTAACGAAGTTAAATTCAAATTCTTCATCGAATTCGTAAAGAAATGTTTATAATTCGTACGTTAAATGGTTGAGGTGATTTTCGGTGAGTAATACGGTGGAATATATATTTGATGGTAAGTACGAGTTCACCAAACTTTTGATATTGTTGACGTTTGTGAGACAACTTAACCGTTTGTTATATTTTTCTTGGTTTGCAATACTTGTTCAAAATTTCATGTTTCTTGCTTTACATTCCTGTTCTCTAATTACAGGTCGCAGGTGGGTCGTGGATTAGCTCCTGAATTAAATAACAAAAAATCCTTAATTTATTTTGAAATATGAACATCCAAATTTACTTGCCTTGATGTAGATTTATACACAATAATAATTACCCCAAGGCCTAACGTAGAATGCTTCATGTGAGGTATACTCGTATCTGTAATCGCAAAAGTATCTAAAACCCTACCTATAAATGTCTATCTAGTTGTCTACAACTTATAATTTCCGCGCGGATCCTACCTCCATATATCAATCACAGACATCAATCAATCAAATCTTACTTTGCATTTAATATATCCTGCCATCTCTTGCAAGTTTATAATTAAAGCAATATTTCACAAATATGATTTTTGACTGACGTAGACATTAAACTTAATATTTATAAGCTCCAGATTTAAACTCTCACATATTTAAATTAGTTATCATTAGCTACTAAATGATGAATTATTAATGTATCTGTGCATAACTTTGAGTCGCGGATTGACTGGCACGCTTTTTCTTCCCTCCTTAATAAATAGTACCTACTTCTCCCAATAATATCGCTCAAAATATATATTTCTTTTAAAAAAACAACCGATATAGACAGATAGACGAAAAAGATAAAATGAGTTGTGAAAGTAATGAAAATCACATAAGTATTGAAAGCGTATGCATAATAATAAATGCACAACACTGCATACTATGCACACAATTGACTAAAGGTATATCCCATTTGATTTATGCCGGTAACGATTGACGTGAATTGTTCAATAAGTGAAGTTATTTTGAAACAATAGACAAAACATTACTTTATACATATATGCAAAGTATATATATGAGTATTCGCTTTAATAGCGCCGAGACAGCTTAAAGCTCGCACAATAGAGGGCGGGGTGATCGTGACTCGCGACTCGGGCCCTCCCGTGACACGCAGCATGCTCATGACTCATGCCACTGTAGTCTCGTAACTGGTAAGTTTAGACTTAGGTTTTAAGCCTTTACAGCGTTGTCAGTAAAATTAACTTGAGACCAACTTTCATTTTGACTCTGTCTATTTCTTTAGAATTTCTAGATGATTTCGTATTTTAAATTGAGAGTTGAAATGGTTACAACTCCGCATATCTCACTGCTGAACAAAAATCTCTTCTTAACAAGCAGTCATTTTTTCGGTTCCGCAATCGCCTAGACTCAGCTCGACGATAAGGGATCATGAGAACTCGCTTTAATAATACCGAGACAGCTCAAAGCACCACAATAGAGGGCGGGGTGATCGTGATTCGCGACTCGGGACTTCCCGTAACACGCAGCATGCTCATGACTCATGTGCTCTGTTAACTAGGAATTTAGACTTAGGTTTAGGCTTTAAATCGTTCTCAGTAGAATCACTGTAGAAGCCTTATATAACTACATAATATTATCAGCTTTCATCTCTTTGACTTTCCCTCTGGGTAAATAAAAACTTATATTTCTTTCTGCAATTTCCTTTGCCTTCTACATTGTTAACATTCAATTCAATTATATCTCTCAAAGACAGAATTAAATAAAAATGTGTATTAATATCATAATAAAGTAAAAATCATTTGAAACCACAGACAAATAGTCAATTATTCTGTACCGCAAACGCCTAGACTCAGCCCTACGAAAAGGGATCATGAGAATTCGCTTTAATAACGCCGAGACAGCTCAAAGCTCGCACAATAGAGGGCGGGGTGATCGTGACTCGCGACTCGGGCCCTCCCGTGACACGCAGCATGCTCATGACTCATGTGCTCTGTTAACTAGGAATTTAGACTTAGGTTTTAAGGCTTTTTAGCGTCCTCGGAAAAATCTACTGTGCTCCAAACCACCTTTATAATTGACTCCTTATATTTTTTTAGAATCTCTACATGATTTTGTATTTAAAATTGAAGGTTGAAATGGTTGCAACTCTGTATATTCCTATTGCTGGACAAAAATCTCTTCAAATTCAAATGCAAATTCAAATTCTTTGTTTACCAGAATACAGTTATTACACAGATATTATGTACATACTATAGTCCAGTGTGTCATAACTGTATTAGGTATGCAAAATACAACATTTTATAAATTAAAATTATTGACTAATTAAATTATGATAACTGGATGGCATTAAGCTGATTATTAATAATAATTATAATAATTCTTATAATTAGAGGAGGCTTGATACATGCTCCACCCTGCTATTGCAATGGCGATTACTAGAGATAAGCCAACTCGTACCGAATATGTTCAACTCTCATAAGGTCTCACAAGACTTAACGACTGCTATCCAATAATAACAACCGGTACTGGAGGGTCAACGTACCTACCGAAACACGGATATATTTTGATTATTTTTATACATAAAGGAACATTCCATAAGATCTGCTTGATAAACTTATTGTGCCGAGATGCAGATCAGTGATCAGTCGTGACTCGCGACTCAAAAAGACATGATTTATATCAAGTGGCCTTCGGTATTCAAGCTTAAATATAATCTGATTTTATTAAACTAAGGAATAAGCACATTGATCTCGAGTAAATTTAATATCTTAAAATAATCATTAACTGCTGTCCAATTGCCAGGCACGAGTTTAACCCAAGATTAAAAAGTATAAGTCACCTACCAAACACGGACATGGATTTCAAAAATTTCAAAAATTTCTGCACGATATTTCTATGACTATGACGATGACCGTGACGAAACAAATGATACCTAATTTTTAGTGTACGCATACCTATAGTAGACCAGTGCCGATAATTTTTGAAACCAAAAAAAATTACAGTAGGATGAAACCCATTAGAAAAGGAGGGGAATATGATCAAAATGAAAGGAAAAATAAATTACAGACGATCCGAGTTCGGGAAGTGGAGGGGGTGAGTTTTTAAGGGTAAAAAATGGTTTATCTTGATTTCCGGCAAAACTACAAGTCCTATGGAAAAAAGTTAAATGGCAAAGTTGTAGGTAATAAAAAGATCTACAACTTTTGTATTTGCAATTTTTTCACATAACCTCAAAATTTTGGTGAAAAATTCAAAAAACCAAGTTTTTGGTTTTTTATTTATATCTTTTTCAAAAAAATTTTTTTTTCTACGAAATTTGGTGAAAACTTACCTTATTATGTCCCAAATACACTGTAATTTATTTGATTAAAAATATTTATTTTTTCGCCTTATTTTAACTTTATATCAAAAATGCACCCTAATTTTCAATCGAAAATTCTGACGTCAAAATATCAGCTTTTTTCAAAAAGTTTGGCGGCTTTTTGTTCGTTGAAATATCTACTTTCTGATGGTGTAAAAAAAAAAATACATTACTATAGGAAATGTTCTCAGAAAATGCAAAAAATTGAAAAAAACTCAAATTCGAAAAATTTTTTTAATCATTATGTACAATTTCATCAAAAAAATGTGATTGCTGCAATTTTTTTTAAGTTAAAAAGTTAATTAATTTCATTCGAATTACATTCATGTCATAGAAAATCTCATACAATATAAATATACATGTAAATCGTACTATTGAATTTAGATACTTAATTCTGATTACGTTATTCATTATATTTTTTTTTCAAAAACGTTAATCTTGTTATTTATAATACCTTATCTGAACTTCTAATCAGTTATTCATTAGTTTTTGTCTCTTTGAAGGCATTTCTTCATCGTTAGATTCGACAAACCTTTCCAACTCTAGTTGATCGTCGAAATCTTCAAGACCATCATCTTCGTCTCGAATGTTATTACCAGTCTGCATTGGTTCTTCATCCACAATTTCATCTGAATCATTTACTTCCTCGTAGATTTTTTCTTCCATATTGGAGCAACTTTCAGAACCCTGACAATTAGTGCATAAATTTGTGCATTTTAAACCATGTTTTCGGCAGCCACATTTTAAACTGTTACATCCAGTTTCACAGCTGCAGCAAATAGTTTTGAGCAATACTTCCGGAATTAAATCCTTTTCTGTAAATTTGGGCATAATGCCACGCTGATGCTGCTTCCAGCCCCAATCTGTTGCCCCAATACCTTGCTATGTAGATTCCAAACGATTTTTTGAATAAAGTAAATTTCTCACAATTCACTTAGAATAACTCAGCCTGCACGTGTATTTTTAAAAACGATGTTGTACACTGCTCTGTATCTCGAATACTGGCTAACGGTTTTTACAGCTGCTACGAAATAGCAGGTATGTAGTAAGGCCCAGACCCTCCTAGGTCCGTCCCCACTTCTCTATGAAATAACTGACAATGGGCTAAAATTTACCGAAGGTCACTCAGGTATATAAATTATCTTAAAACAGCAATAAATAGGCATCTACAAATATTATTTAAAAAAAAAATTTCGAATTTGAGTTTTTTTCAATTTTTTGCATTTTCTGAGAACATTTCCTATAGTAATGTATATTTTTTTTTACACCATCAGAAAGTAGATATTTCAACGAACAAAAAGCCGCCAAACTTTTTGAAAAAAGCTGATATTTTGACGTCAGAATTTTCGATTGAAAATTAGGGTGCTTTTTTGATATAAAGTTAAAATAAGGCGAAAAAATAAATATTTTTAATCAAATAAATTACAGTGTATTTGGGACATAATAAGGTAAGTTTTCACCAAATTTCGTAGAAAAAAAATTTTTTTTGAAAAAGATATAAATAAAAAACCAAAAACTTGGTTTTTTGAATTTTTCACCAAAATTTTGAGGTTATGTGAAAAAATTGCAAATACAAAAGTTGTAGATCTTTTTATTACCTACAACTTTGCCATTTAACTTTTTTCCATAGGACTTGTAGTTTTGCCGGAAATCAAGATAAACCATTTTTTACCCTTAAAAACTCACCCCCTCCACTTCCCGAACTCGGATCGTCTGTAATTTATTTTTCCTTTCATTTTGATCATATTTCCCTCCTTTTCTAATGGGTTTCATCCTACTGTAATTTTTTTTCATTTTTTACCATTTTTAAAGGTATCGGCACTGGTCTATAGTCGACAAATCACTGTGCTCCAAATTACCAAAATTTTAACCAATACTTTGAATTTAAAATTAATAATCGAATCGGGTTTTACTGTATTTATTGTTCAATCTATTTTTGTTTTGCCTACCAAAGATAAGCATTTGAAAATTTATGCATATTAGACATTATCAATTTTCGACCTTTGGTAGGAATAAAACAGTTAGATTGAATATTAATACCGATTAACTACATCAACAAACGACTTCATATAGAAAAAATCGAAAAATACAATCACTCATAACTCTGTGGTTAGAAGTACAGTTAATGGCGCTATTCTCATTAAATTATACTCGAGTGGAGATCAATTAATTTATCACAATACCAACGATCACGGAAAAACCCTTAGATTGCCCGTCCCAAGTCATGAGTCAATGTCTCTCTAGTTCAATAAAGACGATTATTCACAGTTCCGCGAATACTTCTAACGGTATTCGAATATTATTGATGTCTTTGGAAGTTAAAGTTAATCCGGCTTTTGATAGTTTAGAAAATTGGCCAAGTACGAGTCGAACCTGCACATGGAGGGTTCCGTACCACCAACATGTTCATATATTTTGATGTGAAACATCTATAGCCGCACGTAAAACCGATTTCTGGCGTGGCGACGCATGCCGTGGCGCACGCTATACGATGGTATATATATACAGTCTATATGCAGTAGTGTGTACGGTGTGGCGCCATGCGCAATCGAATTCAATAAATAGTCATCGTTATCTGGAAAAAAATCGTAATATTTTATTTTATCATTATGACATATTTAGTTCCTATCACAATATGTTCTTTTCTGCATATTACTTTAACAAAATAATGTCGATGTTTCACATCTGCCAGGCGTCCCGTGACGGCTCACATTTTTTTTATTTTTGATATATTCAGCCACTGAAGTAAATACATAGTTATAAATACTATATACAAAACTTGAACTGTCTACCTATTACGGTTCAATAGATAAAGCGAAAAACGTCGAGAAGTAGCGGTTTCTTGTATGGCGACCCCGATTTATTTCAACTTTTTTTATTTTTAGTATTTGTTCTTATAGCGGCCGTCATTATGCATCCTCTGTAACAATCAAGTGTTTACCTAGTACGGTCTCAGAGATAGAGCCCTGTGACAGACAGCGAAGTCTGAGTAATAGGGTTCCGTTTTTATCCTTTGAGTACGGAACCCTAAAAATCGTATATATATGTCTGTAACTTACAAACAAAATCGTGCATAACTCCCAGTTTAGAACTAAACGCCGGTCAAAAACCTTTACATTCTGCTAGACAAAAACTGTGCAAGAGAATCGTATTTGAGTTCTTTGACTAAGATTAATCTCTGCATTTTTTATAGGTTTAAAACCTTGCTTGACTTGCTTACTTCTGCGAGATCTTGTTCAATCAATAGAATGAAATACTAATAAGAAAAACGCGTGTCTTTGTATATTAAACAAATAAACATATTTGTATGATCTCTTTAATGTAATCCACCACGCTTCTCCAGTTCACACTGAAAGATTATTTCCTGAAACTAATAATTATTAGCAAACCCTCTGTTATTACAATGTTTTCTCTGCCATATCAAACCTCATTTATATCTTACCAGTTATATTACTTCATTTCTTGATTCTTATATTTTATTCCCATATTTTTTTAATTATTCTTGTATTAATTAAATAATTATATTATATTTTGAATATCATAGAAATACTGAAGACTTCAGTGAACAAACACCAAATTGAATACATAATCCTTTGCTATTCCATTCAAAAAGGTACATAAGGATTTTTTAAAAATAATAATATAACTCTGCGAACATAATCCTGACTTAAGTTGACATCTTACATTCAAATCTTTAAAATGAAGCAATCCAATATGATTAACGAGAAAACGAAATCAAATAGGATAAATCGGAAAGGAAATGCATTCCCAATCTTAACTTTCATCATAACTTACATGAAAAATATCTTCCCAAAGGTTGCCTTCTACAGTAACTAAAGGCTGTTTTTTGGATACTTTTATTTTATATATTTGTATAGGTATTTTAAACGTAAGATACCGCATCAGTGATACTTAAATGATAAGTGAATTGGTTAAAGGTAGTGCGTAAAATCATTTTCTCATCTCTCTCTCAATCATCTCTTTCTACACTCACAGCCCCACACTATGATTCCCTGTGTCGTGCCATGGACACATACAGATACACAACCATCCAGACCCTGAACCCACATCTAAATTCATCATTCAGATATCTGTCTGACCGGGGATCGAACCCGGAACCTTGCGTCAGACCGGTATGGTGACCTCTACGCGGGTCTTTGCAAAATACACTGTAGGTGAATTACACTAAGGTAATATAGTGGTACCGCGAACTAGCAGGCACCCAATTTAAATACCAACAAAAAGTTTCCAAATCGCCACGGATTTAGTTCGAGTTCTCATTGTGTAGGCGGGCTTCTTAGTGGGTTGTGGTACAAGTTACATGATATAGCGGACATACATTTTGTGTCGATCATATTATAATTTTTTTTTACAGAGGTCACCGTTGTCAATAAAACAAATGAATGTTTTTTAATACTATAAAATACAATACATAATTACTGTTTGCCTCGGTTAGGTAATTAAGGCAATAAATATTTGGTTCAAACTTACATAAATCTCGTTAAAAAATTCTTGGCGTAAGAAATTATATTCATAGAAATCTAATTGTATGACTAGGACTAAGTATATTATTATAGCTAAGTTTCATTATTTCTTCTCGGTTTTGCTTTATCGTGTGAGGAACATGATAGTGTAAGTGTACATGAAGAGGCAGTTCATATTTGACCTACCTGAGGTCAGTCACAGGTGCGCCGCTACCCCTGAGGACTAAGCTGGAACACATCGGAAAAGTATATCTCCCTTACCATTCCCTTCAACACTAAACCTTCCCAGCGCCTAACACTGCTGTTATTTGGCAGAAATAGGTGTGGCGATGGTGCCGCAGGAGTCGAAACACAGAGGATTCCACCACCTTCAAATTCGCATCATTTGTTAAATTACAGTAATCAATCATACTATAAGAATTTTAAAAAGCTATTTAACTTATTAAATCATAAATCAGGTACAAAAAAGTGTGTGTGTGTCAGCTACTACGCACGATTGGAGTTTACTCCTTACGAATGATAATTATGATATATATCGAATAGAAAAAAGGGTAGGTAAATGAACGCATCTGCTAAAATGATAAGAGAAACAAACATATATCTGTAATTATTCGGATTATTTATATTACTTCAATAATGCGTATTACATAAAGTATGTTACAAAATAATATAAAATAGCGCCATCTAGTGGCAAGTTTTATAAATTGTAAGTTTGCAAGTTTATCAATCTATGTATTTTGGTTCCAAATATTATAATGGTAACTTAATATAATTGTTTATATTAAAGTAAATTTTAATATAATATAATTATTTATATTTAAAACAATGTTAAACGTTTTATAACTTAAAACTTAATAATTATAATTTCTTTGCCATCTATAAAATATCCTTGTTGCAATTTACGGATGAAATTTATTGAGACTCAATAAACATGTTATTATATGTAATTTGGATTGTTTCTGAATGTTTTATAATTCTAGAATTCATTTAAAACGTATTGCTAATTTTATATACCTAACTTATTTTGAACATAATTCATTAGCAATAATTCTGTAATAAATATTAAATAATACTGTTTTGATTTTGCCCGTTTATCGTTGATAGATGGTGCTGATCAATAATGCATCCATTTTTATAAGTTAAATTAATATATCAGTAACTTACAAAAGCCTCTTTATGTTAAAAACTTATTTTGCTAATATTATATCTTATTCAATTGCTTACTGATTTTATATGTTACTCTTCTTTAAAAACGTTCATAAAAGATTGTTAATCATATTATGGCGCCAATGTTCATATTTTTCACAGTGTTTATAAATGATCAAACCTATAACTTAATTTATGCAAAAATGTAAACAAATTAGTTAATGACGTTTTAATGTTTATATATTGCTAATTATTTTTATTGTAATAATTACTTTCATATGGGATTTGAACTTACTGTATTTTAAATTAATAAAAGCACTCTTGATTCATATTTTGGTTACCGTTACGCCTCAACTTTTCGTGTTACACTTGATTTTACTCCTCATAAAATTTCCGTACCGGGCCTTATAACTCAAATCGTTTCTTAAGGAGTAAACTCCAAAAATTAAGTTACGATCGACGTCTTCATAGTCATCAACCCCTTACTGTCCTTAAAATAACAGCTTCATTGCATTGCTACCCCTAAAAATTTATTTGGAATACCTCATATAGTGTTTATCCCACCACATCCTTCAAATACCAACATACTGTTAACACTACTGTTTTAAGGCACAAATAGACGCATTGCTGGCGCCTCGATAACCGACCCACAAAGTTCTACCACGTACGTTTCCGGTTGCTCTCCCGCTACCTCCTATGACTTATTCATTCACGTGGGAGGTTGTACGTCTACATGTGAACCGGCCAACGCATCTGCATCGCTCTGGGGCCGTTGACCCACGTTTGGATTGTAACGACCACTGAGAAGGCCGTGACGTAAGATTTGCCAAACGAATGCCTCTGATGGTTCCACGTTTAAATTTTAAACTCGTTGCCACGTTTCTGTTTTTGAAATGGCCGTTTTTAACGACTATTCAGGGTGCGTTTCAGCATTATTTTATTACGTATATTAATTTACGTAGCACTGCTGCTTCAGGCAGAAATATGTGAGACGTAGGTGCCTCTAGACTCGAGTAGTGCCTTCTAACTATACTAATGGTGTTCTAGGTTAAATGTTATATCCCAACTTCGTTACATAAACTGACTAGCATAGTCAGTATAACGCACCAAAGAGCCTCAAATTTCGCCTCACAACAAATTAGTTGTCATGTTAATGAAGCCTCAAAATGGATAGGTGCACTGACCTCGGGTCATGTCACCTTTTGGTAAATTACATTACGTGGCCCGAACATATTAATCGATGTGGTTCAAAGGTGGACTTAACGCTCGAGTTACGAATGAAAATTAAACTTTTTCAGAGTATCTAATGAGAAATCAGACACTGTTGTAATTTGATAAATGTACGTTGACATGTGTTTTGAAGGCTGTAACATTCACTAGGAAAGCATACTTTAAAACTATACACTTATTTAACAAAATAACTTTTTGAAATTAATTTAAAAATCCATCGTCATCATCCATTACATCCAAATCCATCGTCAGACACACATTGGTACATATCGGTAGGTAAGTAAATAAGATAACGCAAGTTAATAAGAAGCTTTTAAAAAAAAACTCAGTCGCATCACTACTTTATCGATGATTTAATTTAGAGAGTATTTGTTTTGTTTCTTCAAAATGTTGTAAAATTTATAACACGTTGACTTGACAAAATGGAAAGTAACTACATAAAACAAACTAGCAGACAAACACACATGACAAACTCGTAAATTGAGAGAGTACGTAAAATTGTATGCGTAAGAGGAGTGGCTATTTGTTCCGTCGACCAAGCTTGTGTAGTCTGGCCTAAACGGACATTCTTAAGTATTTTACTTCTTTAGACGTCAACAACTTCAAAAGGATAACAAATTGTGGGTAGGTAAATACCAGTCAAGGTTACGGAATATTTATAACTTCCATCTTACCTTTAACCTTACCACGAGTTTTCAAAACATCCCACAACTTTACGTTACGTTTACTCAATTATTCTGTTCCTGTTTTAAACCAGACCGCCTCAGCGTTTAATACTGCTGGTATTGGCAGAAAAAAGTTTGGCTGTTGTAACTTCGGAGATGAACCATAAAGAGCTTTCCCTTAATAAATTATTACTACGATGGTTAAGGCTATATTTTTTAAGAATTTCTAAGACAGAGAACAAGCGTAAAAGTTTCCTCATCGTTTTCCTTCCCCGGTAGAGCGGGTCATAATTGAAATCTTCGAAGTCAAGAGGTCAAGAGAGGCTTGAGATTCGAAACCGAATCCGGTGTGAAAGTCCAAAACTATTCGGACAGGAATAAAACAGAAAATTCCAAATAGTTTTACATTTCAGCTATTCAACTTTCAATCTGATTATTTCCAATGATTGTTATTGAAGAGACAACGTATCTCCATAATATATTAGAGACTTGTCTCACCGATCGCAGGCCCATTGTGTTGGAACTAATTCCAAAGAACATAAAAAGTCACAGAGAAACAAATCGACAGCAAACAAGACAGTCATTAAAGAGATCTTGATTACAGCGGCCATGTCTGCACCATCATTAGCTGGGGTTTAATTAACAGACGAAAACGTGGTACATTAACGGACTAGACTGCGGCCACTAAATAAGGCACGTGTCCCACCGCTTGTGAATTAATTGAGAATTATTTTACTAATTATCATTAATTATTTTTTTGAAAGTGCTGTGGTTCTATTCTGACGGCACCACCGCAATAGCTATTTCTGCTATAATAATAGCAGTATTAAGCACTACTGTATTCTAGTTTAAAGGGTAAAAAGAAGTAAGGGAAACACCTTATCCAAATTTTTAAATCGTAGACCTCAGCAACGCATCTGTGGCTCATACCAGGTAAGTCTCCAATTCCAACTGGGTTAGAGTACATGTGTCTATATTTATAAATATGTATATTAATTATTATTGATTAATTTTTGTCACACTTAAACAAATGAGTTTTACAATATACGTATGGAGTTAAAAATATTTAGGTGTCGTAAAAATGAAATTGCTAGTTCATTACAAATTTAGTTCTCTGGCGTCGCCTTAAATACTCGCCGACAGTGAAACAAGTGGCTACTAATTGCATACAAAAGCTATTAAGACCGTTATGTTCCTTTGATTTTATAAAGCTATGCCTTAAAGCCATTTGAATAACTAAAATAATATTCTAAGACATTCACACTTTTTTATATAACGTTGTTAAAACTTCGGTAGATAAATATTTGGACAAGGTTTTAACTGTTTTTTGTCGAAAATAAAGTTATAGTGAAAATTATAGTCCGAAGAATTTGACATGACTCATTTATTATTCATAAAACAAAAAATATGATCAATCTCTGTAGAGAGTGATGCTACAACGTTGTCAATATTCGCCATTGAAGATCTTCAAAATAATGGCTGATTAAAGAAATTCGTCGATTAGGTATATCAGTTAATCAGAAAATATATAAATTATCATGATATGCCAAAATATGATATGATATGCAATGTAGATAAAAAACCATTAATTTTTGAGGCACACTAAGTTGCCATTTTTAAATTAAAAAATAAATGAAAGATTATTTGAGTCCTATAAGATTTAACCAAATTACTTTGTGTTATTTTATGAAAATAACCATTAAGGTTATTTTCATAAGGTTAATTTCGTATAAATTTCGGCATCGTACGAACAAGCAGAAGAGTTTCATAACGCACACGCTGTACGTACTAAAAGTGAGAAGTTAGTTAATAAAGAAAAATAAAAATGTACAATAGAAAATACCGAACAAAAGCAAAATATAAACGAGCTATAAGTTGTTCCGAAATAACTTAAAATGATCTATCAAAGCCTTCTCATAGAGACTTGGAAGTTCTACTTGAAAGCTTAAACGCGATGTATTGAAGCGAAAGCATAAATCAGACTTAAGCGACTTACCGCGTCACGACGCGCTGAGGAATATCCTAGCTAGACTGAGTGAAAATGTTGATAAACTCTGACTTGAGAAAATATAATGCTCCTCTTAGAATGGTTTGTACCATAATATAAATTTAACGTTAACAAAAGCCTAACTGGGCGCCAAATCTACGCTTAAACAATTCATGGTTCGCACCATTTTAATTATGGTTAACACGTCGTTACTAACATTTAATCTTACCCAATCAATTTGGGTCGGGTAGATAATTTGAGACGGGTTGGGTAGGTTCGTAGGTATTTCCGTATCTGTCAACGACGACTAAAAATCGTGGTGACAGTGATACAAATGACAAGTAACTTGGTGCAACACAGAATTGCTACATTCCATGCTAGTTAAAGTTATTGTTACTCGTATATTTAATTTTAACGCGAACTTTAAACGGTCCTACGGTGCAACCCACCCTAGAGAGTACTTAAACACGCTATAGTTTAACTAAATTATTGTCTCACTGCTGGCCACGGGTCTCCTCTCAAAATCGAATAACGATATGACACTGTTGAAATGCAAATGTGATCGTCCTCGTAGCTTTAAGCACTTTACTGAACGCATACGCTTATCTAGAACGCATTAGTTTAATTTGTTTACGAAATTTCCTTTACCATTATAGGATTATTATTTGGTGTCTAATAGGTAAATTATTTTAAAGTATTTTTTATTAATAAACAAAGAAATTCATATATTTTTTGATGAGTAGTTACAGCCGCCGATCGATATCTGTAATCTACTGCATATAAAACAGGGATTTTGCCTGAAGCTGATTACAGAAGCCTTGTAAGTTTTATATCGGCATTAACATCCTTTTGCTAAATAAATGTTATGGTGGAACCTTACTGGTTCTACAACCTTTCAGTGTCGGATAGAAGTTTGTTATCCAGTTAATCCGGGGATTATAATTTACATATGGAAAATGTCTGTTAGATGTAGCAAGTACAATACTTTGAAACGAGACCTCGTACCGCCTATTCGGAGTCAGGGCGGGGCGTGTTTTGTTACACTCTCTCATTTTCTCTACTTTTTTATTTGGAGCATGCTCGACCCTCTTTGGTTGTGTATTTAAATTACAACTAACGCCTTATCCTATAAGGACATGATTGCTTAAAACTAGGTTTCTCAACCTTTTAAATATAAGGAACCGTTTAACACATTTTTACCTTTGCCATAGATCTAATGGTAATTTTTTTATCCTTCCTATATAATCAATATGTTTCTCTGGGAACAGTCGGCGAAAAAAATGATCCATCTTTTCCCCACGCCTACATTAGTTCGAGAAGTAATTCCTAGAAAACTTTGCGGATCTCTAAACATTCATGAACCATACCTAGTGCCGCTGCGGACCATCCAAGTAAAACCACTATTAGTGCAGAAGCGCTGGCTAAAAGGAAATGTCAACGCAGAAAATAAGTGATTTTCCTAAGCTCTTTAAGCCCTATCCTCGAAGTGAAGACGAAAAGTTTTATCTGAAAACATTTAGGCTTGAAGCTACTGTTCATCCAGGTAAAATTTCTGGAGAAATATCTTCAGTGTTCAAGCATCACTTAAAGTTTGATTATCCTACCTATTCAAGTACCGCTTTTCTCCTGGAAATTTGTCGGGAAAATCACACGTCGTTAAGAATTAATGGCGAACTCTTAAGTTTCAAGTATCAAGCTGTCATCTTGTTGACTATTGAAATTACCCTTGGATTAGATGATACGAACTATTAAAGTCTTATAGGGCTGACCTTTTTAGATTAAGAAATCATGCATTCTTCTTAGTCGCAAGGGCAATACAGAGGGCAATCTAAAGCCAAATGATGTTCCTCTGATCGCCTTTAATCAGAACTACACTAATAACACTCTTCTACAATCATGACGGCGTTGGCTATTCCCTAGAACACATTAACGGAATGAAGCTGGATTCCGTACATCTTTCAGATACACTCGGGAGCACCACGCTCTTGATTTGCCGTGGATTGTTTTAATTGGTGTATTACCAACCTATCTAACCAATTTTGCGTTGCGTTGCGATGAAAACAACAAGTATATTAAATTATACCCAACAAAAAAACAGAGTATCTAATCCTTAAAGATAACAAGACATTTCTCGACATATCTTCACAAGTAAAATCTCTATTAGCAAAGTAGTAAACCGCATAGTGGATAATGTGGCTAGTGGCTAGTGTGATAGCCGCTTTAATGGCGGACACACGTGACACCGCGCCTGTGTCGATGAACACTTATTACACCGCGACGTGATACCAAAGAACAATTTATAACAGACGATCCAGTACCCTTAGTATGAGTTTTTACGTTTTTACATAAATGACTGATTTATATTTGCCCATACATTTCCAATCAGCACCCCTAGCGGATTGTATTAGAACGGATTCAGCCCACTAGCTGACTGTATCAGAATTGATTGGAAATCTATGGGAAATACGTAAACAAATACAAAATCAATCATTTTTATAAAACGTAAAAACTCATACTAAGGGTACAGACGACGTGATACCAAAGAACAATTTATAACAGACGACCCAGTACATGCATTCCGCGTTTATTGCACACAACTGCGTGATAAAATGAACTGTGATTTACAATCAGCCGTGTCGTGCCTTTGCTATAAATTTATATCCTACGACTATTTCATTTGCATATGTAATGCCTGCCGTAACGTGATGGAGGCATATAAATGCAAAGGAATAAGTAAGACAGTTTTAGAAGGAGACTCTAAAAATTGATTTTTCAAATTTAAAACAACGCTGTAGAGAACTTGAAGAAAATCTTTAACTAACTTCCGTGAACTGGAAAATTTATTATTTTGACCTTTTCCATGATATACTCGACTAGTGTTGACTAATTTCAAAAAAACTTCATCAATTGAAAATAATATTATTGTAGAGGTATCGTAGAAATCGGACTATCAGTTTAAGAAGCCACAATTTTCATTTATTTTCAGGATTATTATACAATACAGCTTGAAAGTCATTTTCTCCTTCATTGTTTGATGGAGTCTTCAAAGATTAAATCACTGATAAAATTTTGAATCAATCAGCGTTATTAACTTCGGCAAGTGTCACTTGTCCTCTGAGAGGGTCTCATCGATTGGGTATTAATCGTAGCACTTTTAAAATGTAATCTAAGGCGAGTATCTGTACATGCAAATTCAGCGCTTATCTGAGGCGGGCGCGGTCGCATTTCTCCTCCGCGTTGCTAGGGACCTGAATATAGTATACTTTGTACTATACTAGTAATGCTCACGACTTCGCGTGGCATTTTTTAATTATTTAAACAGTGTCTACATCTATTTCACCTGTTTCATGTATCACACCTAGAGTAAAGCAGCTCTTGCGTTTCAGAGGTGGTGTGATTTCCGGTTGACTTACATAAAAGAAGCGACAATCTTAGTCCTAGGAGTCCTAGGAGTACAGTATCGACCACAGGTAGAACCTCTGTTTTACGTAACGGTACAGATGTCCATGATCGACAGTCACTTACCATCAGACGGACTGCATTCCATTTGCTACTTCTTATTGAAAGATTTTTTTTTATTAAAACCGACTTTATTTCTGTCCTCTCCTGCGCATGATTTTTATAATTTTGAAAAACAATATTTTCAGTTAAAATAAGCTCAAGCCGGAAAAATAATTGCAACCACAGACCGACGCTTTATATTAATTATTTATACGTACTTATAGTTAATAAGCCTACAGAGGTATACTCGTGCACCGAGACTCGTTATTGGAAAGCCACGTCCGCGCCTAATAAGGTAAGGAATGCCACAATAGTCTTAAAAACCTTCAGCCTTTTTTAAGCCCCGCCTGAGGAAACTGCAACGCTGTTTCGGTCAGAGCTTTAACCAAAATTTAAATTTGAACAATTATTTTGCATTCGATGTTATTTTTATATATACTTTATTATGTATGATAAAGAATTTAAAACTGTTTGTTTGTACGCTAGTCTCTGGAACGAATAATTCTATGTTGATAACATTTTTCGAAAAATAAAAACATTTTTTTTTTAAACTTACATATACCTAAGTATGAAGATATAAGTACAACACGTTATTCGTTTAAAATAAATCCAAATTATTTCATCACATTACAAAGTTACTCTATACTTTTACTGATCCTCTTTATAATAAGGATCCAAAATACTTTATCAAAAATAATAATTTCACTTTTTAATTAGTTAAAACAAAGTAAAGATAAATTATCAATTAAAATTCATACTAGATTAGATTCATACTGGATTAGAGGCCGTTCTGGGCAAAAATAATAAGTACCTATATTATCATTATCTTTACAAAAACAGGTACATTTAATTATTCATTGGGTGATAAATCCTTCGCTTAATGCTGGATTTTTTTTAAACGTCTTAAAAAGTTAATTGGCACATACAGTATCATGTTAATGTGATGTGATCAACATAAAATATGGTGCGTAATTCACTGGACTGTTCCTCGAAAGAACTGTTAATCATCAAAATGTCATCAGAACAAAGTATCTGCTCCTTTCGACCTTTGAGGACTGCTCCATGTTTATAACCTGGTTCGTATTAGGTGGTAATACTTAAAACTTTCTACACTCATAGCCCCACACGGATTCCTTGTGTCACAAACACGTAGGAGGAATCGACGAACATGCAGTCTACCTGACGGTAAGTGGTCACTGACTATGGACGTTTATAATCAACCCTAGATGAGATTAGATTCCTACCTGAGCATAATTCCTGCGCCGCTACCCTTGAGGATTAATCCCGAAAGTCTCGGGAAGGATATCTCCTTTACCACACCCAAAATCTCATAATGTTAATAAAGAAAAATAAAACTGTTTTCGACGCATTCTCAATTAACTCTATATTTAAGTAACTTGTACTAAAATTTCTATAGTAAATGAACTGGAATTACAGTCCGTTTTTTGACTATGTATTATTACAATTATTCAGACTAAACAAAACACATAATTACTTCGTAGCCGCAAGCAGTTCACGAATTAAATTTATTAAAATGATAACGATTGCTTTGTTGAACGTTCCAATAAGAGGCCCGTGAATTGAAATTAAGCTAACATTTCCACTTACCATTTCACAACTGAACCAACGGGATTATTTCGGTAAACGGGAGTAATTTGTCTTGTAGGCTCTGATTGAGGTGCGTGATGCTAGGGCTGTCACGCACGATTAGTTTACAGAGTTCAAAATAAATATTACAGAGTTCAAAGAAAATGTTGTGAGAATAATAAAAATGAGAGTACAGCATTACCCCACACACTCCGCGTATGAGTAGGCAATACAAGAAAGAAGTTTCTTAAACTTTTCCAGAATTATAATATAGACAATATTTTACATACTCGTATCTAAAACAAAGAAATGGCCGCGCAAGATAGTCATGTCTCTCGATACTTGCAAAGTCGCTTACACATAAATGTATTTAGAAATAAGGAAGCTCCCACTCTAGCCGCCCGTACCCTGGAAGCCCCCTTTTGTTGACTCCTACGATAGGCAGGGGATACGATAAGTAGGGGATCCTTGTCCCAAGACTGCAGGGACAACAGTAAAAATGTACCTAAAATTAGATATTATCATGAAAACAAGTCGTAATATGTATTTATTATTAATATCTACTCCATTTTTTATTGTCTGACAGCCCTACATGTTGCCCTTTTTTGGTCGGTCAATGTACACCGCTGTATACACACGCCGTGTACGAACCGAGCCACTAAAGAAAAGATATGGAAATGTTGGCGACCATCGTTGATAAATTATTTTAATTTTAAAAATGTAAACATATAATATTATTGTGAAAAATATGAACAATTAAAGAAATAATTATGAAGATTTGCATTCCTTCCTTCTTTACGCACTAAGTTAGATTTTTTACGTCACGATTTTTAAGTCTCTTCGATTCGGCTTCTGTTTGAGCATCACGCAACTGTCGATTATCCATACTACTGTCCTCACATTATTGCCTCCATTTGTTGCGCGTTACACTCTAAATCAAACCAAATAATGTTATTCATATGCGAAATCATACCCCGACTTACGCCAATTTTACTTACGCGATTATCGCTCAATCCCACGTATCACGTAAGTTCGGAATATTACTATACACTAATTATTGGCGCGGTTTACACCAATGATTTGTAGTTAACAAGTCATTCTGAGAAATGACTGTTGTGATCGCCTGACGTCATCGTCCAATGTTCTGTAAAGTGCTTTTTATTTTTAGCTCTGTCATAACATTATTTAATTTAAACCTATTCTTTAATAATATACACTGATGGGAAAATATGTGGTTATATTTGATATATTATTATGTGTACGGCTCTTTATTATAGCAACAAGAATTTCAGTGCTTCAATAAGTTATGAAATGAAATATGTTTATACGCTTGCGGGGTCTTTACAAATTGTCAGTTACAATATTTCTTCCAATACTACTCCGAGATCAAAATCCAAATCATGTCACTTTAGTCACGGACCAGAATGGAACTAAAGTATCCTCTGAGAGGTGCAAGGGCGTCCGATGATGCGGGAAAAAAGAAGTGAAGCTCGAATCGCCTAATCACTGATTAGAGGCCGGTACGTGTGGCCACATACTATGCGAACATTCGAAGTTGAGATGAACTCACATTCTCACCAAAAGAGAGCCCGATAGGAACACCACATCCAAAGGACTCTGATTGTGTTCAATTGGCGATCTCGGCGTCTTCAACGCAGCGCTTATATGTAGTTTGTATTGATAGTTGGAATTTAAAAAAATGTCATTATTAATAATAAAGTACCTACTTACGTATACGTGCACTACAATGATCAAACGTGGCGTAATAATACTTTGACCCTGTACTATTTTATAAAACCGTGATTAAAAAAAGTTAATTATGCATCTGCCAATCGTCATCGTGGTATCTACCACAGCGATTTTGACCATTCATACACATTAATTCAAATTATTCCATATTATGTCGTATTAATTAAGTTATGGTTTTAACCGAATAGTAATCCGAACTGGGAACAATAGGGACAATAAGAGCAAATCGCCGCCGAAACAAAATACCGGGCGAATTTGTAACAAAAAATGTTTCATAAACTGAACGCGACACAACTTTATCGCCATTTGACCGCCATTGTTGTAGAATTCGGCACGAAAAACGATTTGCGTCGCTCCGCCATTCGGAACCGTCAAAATAACACACGTCATCCCGCAGAACCAGTATTCGTAGAGCCCTCTTATCTCCTGTAGCACTAAGAATTTCTTTTACAGCTAACTAACTATATATACGCATCACGGGTCAGCGTGAGTTGGCCGTAAATGAATAAGGTACGACACAGGCTAACGGTACACGTAATGAATTATAAATCATTATGACACAAGTGCAATGTTCGTACGAAAGAACGGGATTATGTTCGGAATAAACGCTACAACTAATGAAGGCGAAGAGGCCTTTGGCTTACATCTCCGGAGATTAAGGTAAGGCTTGCCGCATAGTTGGTTAAATCTCCTTACTTTTTTGGACTTACGTGTGTGTGATTTTTATTTCTTTAAGTAATGCAATAGTTATTTTGTAAGTTGTAGTTTTCGATATATACATAGAAGGCCTGCAGTGGCCGCCACTCCTATTTATTTATCAGAAATCCGGGGGGTATTTACTAACCGAGAATCTGCCCGGGCAAAGAGGGGATCCTCGAGGCTCGAAAATCCATGCCCACCGCCCTCATGTTAACATTGCCTTAGCATACGAGAGTCCCGGAGGGTATGACGTCCCACTTCTATCTATCTATCCTTTTTTTGGTTCATATCAGCAATGTCGCACTGCTGTACTCCGATTTGAAAGACGTGAGAAAAAGATGCCAATTGACTTACATATGAGGTCATCGTCTTAATCTCAGTGGCAATGCAGTGTGGTTAGTTTCAGGTGGACAACTTGTTCTATTCGAAGTAAGTTGTAGATGTTCATGGGTGGTAGCGACCAGGTAATCAGGTAAGTGGTCGCGTTTGAAAAATCTTCGTCTTTAGAGGTAACACCGCAGTTATGTCTGACATTATGTTAGGTTTTAATCTTATTTAGAATTTTAATAACATATTTACATAGGCGTCAGAGTAAATTTAACGTTTACGTAGAGTAAAATTGTAAAGAATAAACCTCATGAGGTTTCAATAATTACCAGTTTATAAAATCCCAATTAACAGTGTTCTGTACGCAAGCCTTAATAAATTAGTGCGAGGGTAATGCTAAGGCCCTATAATGTTTGCTCGCCCATAATAACTGTTCTGGTGAATTTAAGACAATGTTCATAATTCAGTTCACGTTTTTAGTATTTTCCCTATCTGACTCATTTTATACCTAACTAAGGGGAATTAAGGTTACACGCTACAAAGTTAGTACATTTTATATAAACAAGACCACGCCACAATACTATTGGCAATATTTTAAAAATTATTAAATTCAAAAGTCAATTAGTATTGAGTATTGAAATGATTAATTTTGTTTACGAATATTGCATTTGAATTGAATACTTGAATACTGAATCAAAACCATTTGGTGAGGATGAACAAACAGACTCAAAGAATTTATTTTTTTTATTTTTTTGAAATCCTTTGTGGTTCGACTCCGGCGGCACGACCGCCACACCTATTGCTGCCTTATAACAGCAGTGTTAAGCGTTGCTGTGTTCTGGTTTGAAGGGTGTGGTAAGGGAGACATACTTTTCCCAGGCGTTCCAGCTTAGTCTTCAGGAGTAGCGGCGCATCTGTGGCCGACCTCAGGTAGGAATATCTAATCCGATCTAGGGTTGATTACAGATGTCCATGGGCGGCCGTAGCCACTTAAGATCAGGTGAACTGCATGCTCGTCTGCTACTGCTATGTTATATAAAAAAGTTATTGCATGTATTATAATCACATCATAATGATTCATGTACGAGTACCTACCTATAAATGCATACATAATTGGCGTATCATTGATCATTTATGTCATTTATTAAGAAATTCTCTATATTTATTTTTTTAGGATAGTCAGTCTTGTTTTGTTTATTAATTGTAGTCAGAATTTTGAGACGTCTTTTAAAAAGAAAGTGTGAAACAAAGCTCTTAAAATATGGGCTAAACTTTAGCGATTCTTCTGTGAAACTATATGATACCCTACTGTAATATTCAAACTATCTAAAATCCCCACGGTAAACCATTTAATCCTTACTATTACATTGTAAGTTTTCACTTCACGTCCTCTTGTAATATCTCACAGTTGCTACGTAGGCGAGCACTGTACCCCTACCATGAGTTTTTACGTTTCGACAAATATGACTGTTTTGGTATTTGTTTACGTATTGGCCCATACAATTTCCAAGTTCTGATATAATCCGCTAGGGGCGCTGATTGGAAATAGTATGGCCAAATATGTAAACAAATACCAAAACAGTCATATTTGTCGGAACGTAAAAACTCATGGTAAGGGTACTGAGCAAGTGGACACTGACAAATTCGTCACAGCGTGTACAACACAGTGTCGTGTCGGCCCATTATAGGACATCCTTTTATCGGAACGTGACACTCATATTTAGTTGATATACTTAAGTGTGAGTCTACTTTTTATATAAAATCTTAAAATACGCGTGTCAATTGCTATTCGTTTTTTAATATCTCTGTCAAAGAAATAACTGTTATTAAGCCTTCAATTATAATAACTATATTTTTTTTATTTGTTAAATTAGCACGGTGAAGAGTTTAAAAATAAAACAAACATTGCAAGACGAACTTTGACATTACAATATGTGCCAAAACTCGATATAATTATTTTTTTATTTGTTTTCTATAATCTCCAAAATATTAAGGGAATTTAAATAACTATGCAGATGCAGTATATCCTAACTTGGCTCTACATTACAACTTCGTTCCAAATAAACATATTATATTATCTTATCTAAGGGTGAACAACCCTTATCACTTAGGGCTATAAAAATAGATAGTAGCCGATTCTCAAACCTACTGAATATGCATATAAAATTTGGTAAAAATTTATAAAGCTTCGGAGGCGTACGGTAACTAATATTGTGACACGAGAATTTTATATATAAGATGGTTAAACTATATTTTTCTAAAATTCCTTTATGGTTAAACTAAAGAGATAATCCCACCGTACCTATATTTGCCTGATAACATCATTATTAAACGCTACTCTGTTTTATTTTGAAAGACTGTGCTAAATAAGATATATTTATACGAGGCATTTTAACTTAGCCCTCGTAGGATGCGATGCATCCGTAACTGATCTCAGGTAGTACTCCATCCCTATCTGAGATTGATTACAGATGTCCGTCTACTATTCATCATATTAACTACCGTCTATTAGATTGACTGCTTTCTCATATACATCTATTCCATGCAATGCTATAAATATTGAAAGAAACAGAAAACTGCGTAATTCGTACAGAGTAGAGCTGCAGTTAATTATTTAGGTTGTCGAGCAAGAGTCATGGCCGAGCAAGGCCACCGCGGCCGTTACTCAAAGACGCCGGCAGCTAAACCGCCAACCACGTTCGCCGAAAATTCAATTTGACAAACAAAACAGCGTAAGAGCTCTAGCAAACTAGATTTAATAATAGTCCACCGCATTGGCCAAGTTCGAATTGATAGATTTCACACATCCTTGAGAAGTTTATTTTAGAACTCAGGCGTCCTAACTCAGAATAGCACAGACGCGTGTGATTTCAATTTTGGAACTCCCGAAAGAGAGGCTGTATTTCAAACCACTAGGCTTTCAGTGCTACAACTTGCTTATTTGTTTTAACCATAGATTAGTAAAGATTACTCACTCCTAACAAGAAAGTTTTGAGATTTGAAATAGTTGCGTAAAAATGTTTTGCCACCTCATTCTCATTGCTAAAATGTCCCTAAAATATTTGAAATACTTATTTATTTATTATGTAAATTACATAGTATTAGTTATTTATTCGTACATTTTCTCTAAAATGTTTTTATTTGTTAAGAATTCAAAAAAATAACTGACGAATCAGCCTTATTGTGGCTTCATTCAATTTCAAGGCGGCGAAGAATATTTACTAATCTAGGCTTTTAACGAATGAAAGTAATGTAAAAATATAAAATGAATTTACCATAAAAATAAAAAAACCTAATATATTCTAATTGTACTTTCTTATTACAATAACTTTTCCCATAATATGACGTCACAACTGTTAGTCACGTTGATGCGTATCTGACTGGTAACAAACTAATTAGTTGCAATGAGAGATTTCTATAATTAGGCTGTTAACCGAATTGTAATAACTTGATGTTTTGTTTCTTCGTGAGAATGTGGAAGCAATTTATTATAACTTACAAGCACCTACAAGTAATAATCAACAGCTTTGAAATGTATTTATATGTTCATTTAGTTGTAGAGATCGTCGTAGAGAAGTTTGCTGGAAAAATTATGCATTATTATTTTTAATAACTAATCTAATTAAAGCGTATAATGATAAACTTATACTAATAATTATTAGTATAAGTTTATTTAGTTTTGTAAGTTTTTTATACTTTTAATTTATCGTTAATGCAAGTAATAATATATTTCTTATTATTCATGACTTTTTTTCCAAATATGGAGTGAAATGTTTTAAAACCGTATATTATATTATATATTTTATTATTTGGCAAGCTACAGCGCACCATAGAACCTAAACGGCTTCATGGATTTTAACATAATTATGAGGTGACGTTGAATTTATTTGAATTTTGGGGATTCTTTTGTTTTTATAATATTTCTACTATCAATACAGATTTTAACATAAAAAATGTCATTTGATTCGTCTACTTTAGGTGTCACATAGACTATATTTTTAAGTAGTTTTTTTTTTTGTTTTTATAATAATTCTCCATACATTCAATCCATCCCAAAGTATGGAGTTACTTTCGCCAATTCTTCTAAATAGCGAAACACCTTCCGAAGCGGTGGTAGTTTGTTGACGTTCAAAAAGAGATCTATATGAATCAATTTTGAATAAATTACATTTGTATTTGAATAAAGACATATTAACAGGGGACACGGGGTACTTGTAAGGTGTATGAACCCAGTACACAAGAATGCACCCACCTGTGGCATCCAAAACGTGGTAAGTGTAGCGAGTCGGGCGCAACTCCCGTGACGCCTATGAAGTTACTGACTCGTAGATAAGGTCTTTATTATGTGAATATCTTTAAAGCTGCCGAAACGTTCACGTCAAAGACTTTTTATGCTACAAGTTTGTGCCCGCGGCTTAACACGTGCAGAACAATGAAAACAGAAACATATACACTGCCTTTGTACTATGTAATCATTTTTTGATATTGTATCTCATTTTGTCTTCATTAATAAACTTTGGAATGTTTTGCATTTAAATTGAACTCTAATTAAATTAAAAACAATAGCTGCTTTCTTCGCGCACTGTATACCAATTTTTCCGGGTCCAATACATAAAAAAATAAAAAAATCATTTTTATTTACGTTTTTGTCTGTCAGTGTAGCTTTAGTTCATTTTTCCTATTTTATTTTTATATACTGACGATAAATCAATGCTTTGCATATCTAATCGTTTATCGAACAGCATACTGCACGTACCATAATAAATGTAATAGGTATCTTTGTTAAAATACATTCGCTAGATTTTCCATTTCCCTTCCATCGCATACCATTACCGAAGAATTTATTTAAATTACTACAATCCTCTATAAAGTCGAGTGGGTATGCAAAAAATACAATCCTAATAACCATTTATCATTGCGACACAACATCCATAGCCCAAGAACACGATATACCGCGCAAATAAATAAAACATGTAATTTAACAGTCAAACAAAACGAGCACCTTAGATTTTATTACCTAAAAAAGCAAAAGAGCACTATAGTGCCTTCACAAACCCTAGGAGCTAAAATAAACATCGCCCGGCTAGAGGCAAAACGAAAAAGGACAATAAAATTCAAGACAGCCGTACAAAGCGCAGGAGGAATTCGTATTCATCCGGCGCACACTTTCTCAAAATAAACTGCAATTGTATCTCGCATACAATGGCGGCGACATCCTAGTGCGTAGGCAGCCTAGCTGACTCACTAAGATCTAAACCTAAGCCGCAGTGCGCAGATGCGCGGGTCGTAGCAGCGGAGCGGGAAGCGAATTCATATTATTTTTCACCTGGAATTTAAGCACATTTTTTAACAATACTGCAACGAACGAGCGACATAATAGGAAGTGGTCACAACCGCTCATGGACATTTAACCAACTCCAAATAGAAGAGATTCTACTTGAAGCTGATCCCAATGCCACTCATAAGATGGTCGCCGTTCATGTAAGTCTACCAATGTCCACGTCCTTCAAATGTAGCGCAAAAACTATTTTACGTTAAAAATAGGTTTGACGATGACACCACCCCTATCGAACCATACTGGCTCTACTACGTTTAATAAGGAAACTTTCATTTTCAATGATGTAAAATTACACGCTTATAATGGAAAACATTTAACAGTTAGTCTTCATTACTTTCTATGATATAATTTGTTTTTGTTCACGTATTTCCCATATATTTCCAATCAGCTCTGATACAATCCGCTAGGGGCGTTGATTAGAAATGTATGGGAAAATACGTAAACAAATACCAAAACAGTCATTTTTGTAAAAAAGTATAAACTCATACTTAGGGTAAAGTTCCGCATCTTTCGTACAAGCGTTAGATTTTTCACCTCTAAAAAAATATACATAAAATATTTTTCCTTCAAAGCACTCGTACATTTTTTAGATATGTCTTTAAGAAATCTTCACGCGATTAAGATTACGATAAGATAAATGTATATTTTTTTTACTTACAGTATAAAATATGATTATCACTTTAGAAACATAAACAATAAGTAGGTACTTTTTGCGGGCCTTAACATGATTTATATGATTATCCTGTGTGAGATTTGACGCGTTGCGTTGCCTTTTAATATAATATTTTTACAAACACAAATAAATTAGAGGAAACATGACCACACACCAGAACAACATTTAATGGAACGACATGTTACTGCATATCCAACACGCTTTTCTATAAACAATAAGCCAATTGTAAAGAAACAATTCTCAATAACCACGCCATAGTTTTTAGCAGTCTCTCTCATCTGTCTTTCCTGTTATCGTCCTCGAGGTCATCAATCATTGCTTCTTTCTATCCGGCCAGCTTAGCATTTTAGCGTAGCTTTCCATTTGTAACAATATATTAATATAATATTTTCCTCCTTTCCGCTTTTATGTAACCGAGGCCTATGATCTAAACCTAAGACACGCGTTCCAATTTGAAATGCGTGGGCGCACTTTAATTAATAACGGAAAGTTCCCGTTCGCGACGAAAGTTGTACGGGTGTTATGGAGTTCTTCTGCTAGGTATGCTCAAGAAAACGAACAATGATTTATTATGAAAAGCTTACTTTCAGCCACGAATAAATTTTGAGTTATACGGATACCGCTAAAGAGAAGTACTGCAAAAATCTACTTTTACGCTATCAAATTTAACATGAACGATTTCGTTGCTTGAAATTTACGTAATATAAATAATAAAGTGAAACAATAAGAGCTTGTTTAATGTACAGGATACGGAAAACTCGTATCAGAAGTTTTTTTCTACTCTTCTATAGCCTGTGAAATGCAAAATCTCAAGCAAAATTACACAGATTTATCGGGGAGATTTTAGTCACAGTGACCGCATCTCGACCGCATCAGGGAACTTCAATACACTAATCAACTCTATCAACTAAGATGGAACGAATATTTACTACTCATCATTGTCTATAATATGTTATTAAAACGATACTGTATTTAAGGCTAGAAATACGTGGTGCAGCGACGGTGCTTCCATAGTAGAACCACAAAAAGCTTCTACATTACTATTATGTACGGCTAATCCATTAGCATCGAAATTATTAAGCAGATTATTTAATATTAATCACCGTACTCTCGTACCAGGTATGCATGGTAATTACTCTTGCCGATCTTAATATACAATAACAGTATTTAGTAAGTGTATTATGTACATATACAATAGATAGGCGCGTTTAACATGAAAGGAGGCACCGGTTTGGTTCCACTGGGGACGTACCACGGCCACACCTATTACCAGCGTGAAGTGGTTTCTGTGGAAGAGTGTGAATGCCGTCTGTCTAACATAAATGAAGCGACTGTCTTAGTCTAGGAGTAGCATCTGTGATTGTCTCCAGACAGATCCCGTTTTATATAGAATTACACATTACACATTATTTACACATGTCCATAGACGACAGTAACCACTTAGTACCAACTACCACCACAAGTACGTTGTTACTCCAAACTTATAGCGAATAGATATAATTTATCTGACTGCAAGGACGGACTGGTAGTCGATCATTAGATTCGTCTTGATTGTCCAAGGTTTAAAGAAAGGTGACGACGTGAAACCAGCTGTAAGGTACTGTTATTTGAAGTAAAAAAAATATTCGAACACCGCAATATGGTTATCGAATGAAAATGCTTTTTACAGCCTTACCACATGTCATAAATCTAACAAATAAGATTGGTCACCCTAGTAATATTTGGTCACACTCAAGGACACAATATGGGGAAGTTTAATAAAATACGAATTAGTGGTTGCTGACTAAAATCGAATAGTAATAAATTAAGCGTAAAACATCAAGAACAACGTGGAACATGTTGATCGCCATACACGGAGCACGGCATGTAGTTTTTTCCATCGGCTACCAAACAGGGTTACCATGAAATGGGCCATAATTACATTCTAGTTTAGATTGCGCGCCGCCATCTTCAATTTATTATTAAAATGTATCAACTCGTAGGTAATATTAGTAAAACTAGTCGGCCCACGAGATCCGGTTGTGTACGGTGAGGACAGGCGACACCCAAAGACTGAGAATGGATGGAAATCTCGTTCTTATGTACAGGATATAAACGATAGAATGGTGTGTAGATATTCTAGAGTTTTAAGGTACCTTTGTTGACGGTCGTACAATGGCCGATCTATTACTTGGCACGCCGTAGGCGGCACCGAGCAAAACGTAGATAATATTTCAATGTTAAACTATCTCTGACCCACTCGAGCCTTACTTTTTACGTCACTAGGTTCGACCCACAGATCATACCCGTGGATCCGTAGGTAATATTGTATTGCCAGCGATAATACTGCGATTATCAGTATATTTTCGAAGATTAGCGTAGAAGCTATATAGATATGCGGTGAAGGTGCAAAGATTAGGTCTGAAGTTATTTGAGTGCAAGGTTTAAAGATAAAGAAGAAAGATATAGCGATAAACGTGGAAAGTATTAATATTAAGGCTGTGGTCAAGGAAATTATCTTAGAAGTTAGATAAGCGTCGAAAGCATTGAGATAAGGATTAAAATTAGAAAGATACTATGCATGTTACAGGGATTGGTTTGAAAATTATATATGTAGATTTGTGTAAAAGATAAAGAGATAAATGAGTTATAGTAAAAATGGCGTGTAATTTATATGAACAAAAGGTCATAGTCAACACATAGTAGGCATAGTAGCTTATTTATAATCTACACCTACTGATTAGATCCAATAGAATTCCATCCAAAATTTATAAACGTTTGGACCACCTGCAGACCAATATAATAGGTACGAATCATACAAATTTGTACCATAATCGATACGAAAATGATCGTGTAACCATCGTACGGAGCCGATTTACGAGGTATTATTTTAATTAATTCGGATATCCAATTTTACTCGATTTGGTAGTTGGCCTTCATAACTTAGTGTTCTGACGGGACCTGTGCAGGGTTGTCAACCATGAAGAAGTTAAGACACCTCAATGGAATGGATTTACGAAAAAATAACTTATTTTAGTGTGTCTTAAAGTGTATTATTTCGACAGTTATCAGAAAAAAAAAATATTGCCATATAATTAAAACGTGGATTATTATAATTTATATCTTAATATGCATATAATATACTCGCATTGAATGTACTAAATTTTAATATTTCTATACATTTAACTCAACATATTATAATATTCTCTCCACTCATCCTACTAATATTATCTGAGACAACCATAACAAATTAAAAAGAAAAATAAAGAATATTTTTTTACAGCTTTTTTCTCAAAGATGGCAGCCCTGTGAGCAGAAACTTGTCCATTATTCAGCAGTAGCCCACTTACATATGAGGTTGGCTTTGACCCAGAAGGAACTTGGTAGCGCTCTCTACCCACGAGCATGCATTCGCCAGCATTGGCACACGCTTTTCTAGATTGCGAATAAAATTGACCCGATTTCATTCAAAAATTTAATATATTATTAAATTTCAAGCTATTTTTTAACATATGTTGTGACTTATTAGTAATACATTATAATATTAATTTGAAAGATATTTAAAAAAAATAGTTTTTAGAGCATTTACGAATAAAACGATATTTCTTCGCACTTTTCTTCAATTTCGAGTTCAACTTAACTGCGCATGTCGGCATAGTTCCACGTATATTACACTATGACAGCCATTAATCGGCTGACAGACCATTGTCAGACGTTTAAGCCATTTGATGGCTTCCTTCATTCATTATACTATTAATTATAATTTATAGTTATAGAATAAGTTACAAATTAATTTTGGCTTTTGGTTAAGTATCTGTTATGTAGAGCTGTGTTATCTTAAATAAAAAAAATATTTAGAAATTAAAATATTCCTAGATTTACTTATGGTGAGACACATAAGTATATCTAGGAATATTTTAATTTCGGTCTCCATTTGGTCTCAAGATCCAGAAGTTTAATAAATTTGATCCTGCCTTCCGGTGGACTTCGTCAAGCGACCAAGGGATGGATCCAGGAAATAGAACGTCCTACAACAAGTAGTAATTATGCAAAAATAAGCTTTCCAGCGGATTTCGATGCCTAGTTTGTAGACGTTTGATGGATAGAGACTTACTTTCTATACATGACACTAAAGAATTATTATTAAAACAAAAATTATCATAAAAATCCCGACTGCTTAAAAATATAACCTAAAGTAGGTACTCCCACGATTTAGACGAATCCAACATCACCTCATAAGTTAAAATCCGTTATGCTCCTTGGGCAGCAGGGCGTGCCAAATAATATGACTTATATGAGTATACGCTGGAAAAACATTATTTTTAACAAAAAGTAACATAAATCGCAAAGTAGGTATATAAGAGAATACGTTATACATTATGAGAATAGAGGTGTCGGAGGAAGCTAGGGTGCTATTCAGGTTGGCTGACTTAGGACTTTTTTTTTTATTATTTGTTTTTATTTTTTTGAACATCAACAGACTACTACCCACTCAGAAAAAAACTCCGACTATATACAAAATAAATAAATAAATAAGAGAATACGTTAATTTCGAAAAAAAAACTAACTTTTTATATTCATTAGGTACTACTTACATAAATTTTAAACATTTCATGTATTGTAGCTGGAATAACCTTTCGTGGTTAAACTCCCAAGGCATAAATAACCATACCTACATATTTTTACCTTATAAGGGCAGTTTTCTATTTTGAAGGACGTAGTACGTAACCTAGGGTTTTCTGGTTTGAAGGGTGTGGTAAAAGCGGGAAATTACACGAAGCATTCTAACTTAGTACTCAGAATAGCAACGCATCTGTAGCCAATTTCAGATAGCACTCCCATCTTATCTAGGGTTGACTACAGATGTCCATGGATAACAATGCCACTTATTATCAAATGGCATTCGTGTTCGCTACTTCTATAATAAAAATGTACTCTCTGTAATTACTTATAAGTAAGTACATTCAACTAAACTAATGTTTATTAAACAAGTTGTAAAGATAAAAATCTGCATTTGATTAAAAATTATATGCCCTTCAAAAACGTTAAATGAAAACACACTAGTACGAGTGGGTACAAATTGTATCCATCGTACACGGTACGATACGATCAGTTCGAACAAGGTGCGTACTGTGTAGGGATTGGATTTAAAAAAATCGATTTTGAAATCAATTCGAATCACGACCTACAGGTCGACGCGCAGAAATATCGAAGATTGATAGAAGACATGTTTGCCAAAAATCAATATTTAATTTATTGCTGTTCTAGGCTTATAGCGGCGAAAAAAGGTCACATGTCTTCCGTAATACTTTATAGGTGAAAAAAATAAAAAAAGGTTAATATTAAATGACGATTTGCCTGTATCTAGTACACGAAATCGATTCGTTAAATCTATTTATTACTTTATATCATTACAAAAGGCGATGTTCGGATTAAAAAAATCGATTTTAAAATAATCGATCTTAGCTGTCCATCCCTAGTACTATGGTGTTTGGTAAGATGCCAAACGGGTCTGTGTGTCGTTGACCCCACCGAATTAGATTACTCGTTATAAATTATACTCGATGTGTAGGTACCCGGTCGAGGTTTCGATGCGAGTGCCCGGTGCTTTTTATAGCAATTTCCATTCACTTATGAACGCAATGGCTATGTAGACGAAATATATTTTTGTGATGGAAACTTAGATCACGGGTTCTAGCAGATGTCAGCAAAGAATTAAAAACATGGATTGAACTAGGCCTTCTAACTTAGTCATCAGAGACAGCAAGGCGTCCGTGGCCGCTCAAATAGGACTCCGATCGTATTTTTTTACATAATATGGGAGTAGCAGACGAGCATGCAGTCCACCTGATGGTAAGTGGGTACTGCCGTCCATGGACATCTGTAATCAATCCCAGATAGGGTTAGATATTCGTACCTGAGGTCAGCCACAGATGCGCCGCTATTTGGCGTTGACCATAAATGTTTGATTTTAGATAGGCGGCAGTTACCACTATTATCAAATGGACTACATGCTCCTTTGCCATTTCTACAGTATAAAAATAAAAATAAAAATGTGTCGCGTAAATCTAAATGTCCATCTAAAATAGATCAAACAACAACTTTTACGGCATAGGCGACAATTGTTACTTAAATTCAGTAGCTATTTATAAAATGTGTGACCCGTGAGACCATCTAAGCAAATGCCTTTCGAAAAAATAACTATTTTCTCCGCGTGTCATATGTACTCTTAAGGACTAAGCTAAAATGCTTCGGTAAAGTCTGTCTCCCTTACTATGGTAACCTTCAAACAATAACAAAGCAGCGCGCAGCACTGGTGTTATTAGGCAGAAATCAGTGTGGCGGTGGTGCCTCCCGCTGCGAACTACAGAGGGTTCTACCATCTTATGGGTAAAGTGACTGTGATGATAACTACGCTACGCGGGTTACTCTTTTCATCTGCAGTCTACACAGTATCCCTTTAATTTGTTACTTACTTAAAACAACTATAATATAAATACGTTTATACTTACTTAATACAACTATATTACAAATACGTGTCTTAAGATAAAATGGAGCGCACGAATCGCGCTTATTTTAGCCAAAATTAGTATAAATATCCCCTTTTCTGCTTTACCAAGACACACATTATAATTGTATTAAGCAAGCGCGCGTGCAGGCAGAATGTCGTTCTGAATAAAGCCGGCTATAAACTTATGGCCTTATTAGATTTGTCTGAGTTGCAACAGTAAATAATGAAGAGCACGAACTGGGCTAGCTGCACACGATCAAAGAGACCGCGAACATTTCTAGTTTATTTCTATTTTTGGTATAAGTAGCTAAAGTACTTTGCAGTTCACCTGATGGTATATTCGGCACCAAACTGCTAATCCACTCTGAAGTTGTTGCGAGCAGGTGTAGTCATACAATTTGCTATGGCGACGCGATTCATTTCTATATTCAGAGCGGGCTAGCAGTTTTACGCGGACTATAAGTGGCTGGTGCCGTCTATATACAATTCTAATTATCATAAATAAGATTGAAGTATTACCTGATGTATGCCCTATTACTCCTCAGAACTAAATTGAAATGATTTGCTTAAATTTGTGACCCTTAAAAGCAAAACACAAAAACAATTAATTCTCGTTAAGAATTTACCATTTTTGACATTCGGCAGATTTCTAGATATTCTTCGATCCATTTCGACCCGTCTTATGTCCATTTTTGACTTGTACTTAGTATTGAACTGCTTCAGAATCTTACAAATGTTATTTTATATGGGTATCTTATTTTAAGACGTTTTAAATATAAAGGGAATTGCGACTACTGGTCGCAGATTTGAGTGGCTTTTGGAATTTTCTACTTATTTTCCTTTCCAGACAATATTTACATAACGAGTCTAACAAGTATATTCAAAAGCTTAACACCAACGTTTTAGATATTGTATGTTATAAAGTTGCCGACTGACTTACATTTTTGTTATAATATAGGAGTAGCAGACGAGCATGCAGTCCGCCTGATGGTAAGTGGCTACTGCCGCCCATGGACATCTGTAATCAACCCTAGATAGGATTAGATATTTCTACCTGAGGTCGGCCACAGATGCGCCGCTACCCCTGAGGACTTAGCTGGAACGCCTCGGAAAAGTATGTTTGTCTCCCTTACCACACCCTTTAAAACGGAACACAGCAGCGCCTAACACTGCTGTTATTAGGCAGAAATAGGTGTGGCGGTGGTGCTACCGGAGTCGAAAGTCGAAGGAGTCTTAAGTAGACCTTTGTGGTTCGACTACTTAAGACTCCTTAAGCTCGACTACCTTCATACTTAAGAGACCACCATTTAATCCTAAGGTGGCAACACATCTGCCATCGGCTTGCGGTAGACCGAACCTTTGTTCTATATGGCAACTCCACATAGAACAGTGACGGAATTCCATGGGTGGCGATGATAACCATCAGGTGGTTCTCGGTGCCGTGGGTGCGACACAGGGTTATGTGGGACTCTTACCGCACTGAAATCACTTGTCGGAACTGTCTAATACTTTGTCCTATTTACTAAGTTTTAATTTAAATAAATACGCGTATGCGAATATGGCACATATAAAAGACAGAATATTTAAGAGTACTTAGCGCCATGCAGCGCTTTCGCTGAAGGGTGGCGTTAAGCAGCTTTACCGCCCTCGATAGTTAAGACAGGGATTAAAAACCCTCTTTACGAGTAAGAGGATCTTGTGGCTTTGAATACTTATATCGTTAAAGGTCTAAAGATTTTAAAGTTTCAAAAGACTACATGCAGAAAGGTATTGAACATTCAACGCTTTTTGATTTAACTTTTTTGTTACTTGTTTTAAGATAGAACCCTTTGTGGTTCGCCTTCGGATGTACCACCGCCAAACTTATATCTGCCTAATAAGGGCAGTGTTAAGCTCTGCTGTGTTCCACTTTAAAGGGTGTGTAAAGGAAATATACCTATCAGAGGCGTTTTAACTTAGTTATCAAATGGTAACGCATCTGTTGCCATTTGCCAATCTCAGCTAGGAATCTAATTTTATCAAGGGTTGATTATACATGTACATTGGCCACCATCTTATAGGCTGCGTGATCGTTTGTTGCTTAAATTCCATAAAAAATCTTATCTTCTAATAGGATGATGTTTGGGCTGGAGGGTATGGCCAATCTTGAGACATACATACATATTACATACGCTTAAAAACATTATCCTTCGTAGTCATGTAAAATGGCGTTGGACTTAGATTTGACTAAGAAAACTAATAATAAACCATTTGATGAAGGATGAGGTTCCATCCACATCTCCACAGTTTGGTTTTCACTGTCATTTATGCCGCAGACCTTCCTTCCGAGGTATTCCCTGAGCGCTAAAACATGGGGCTCTTCAAGAAGGGTGCAAAAAAAGCTGTCCTTTATAGCCGGCAATGCATTAGCGACCCCTTTGGTGTTGCAAATATTCGTAGGCGACGGTGACTGCTATCCAGGTAGCCCGTCTACCTTATCGTTAGGTATAAATATAAAAAATAATAATTATTAAAGACTGCACTACAATACGACCCATTATGCTTGCTTGCCATTATTACTCCCAAAATAATATTACAGTAAAAATCATAGACAACGATGTTTCCACAGTAAATAGATACATAGCCGGATTTTGAATCACGTGCCCCGTTCTCATGCAAGGTCAATGGCCTCGCGGTTTTCGTCGCTACACTATCGTTTTCTCATATCCATCACGTCGAATCTCATGAGATTCATCTGCAATCATACACATCTGAACTCGTCTCTGTGTGTAAAAAGTCGCTAATTTTAATGTTATTTTCCTTAAAATTGATGTATCTAGCGAACGTGCAATCTATCTGACGGTAAGAGTCCCGCCTATGGACATCTCTACAGCACAGATGCAGTAATCCCAAAAAGAATCGGACTTTCCTTCCGGAGACACATCTGTTCAGACACGTGTTCAGTGTTATTATTTGAAGGTTGTGGTAACGAAGACATACCTATCCGTCAGAGTTCCAACTTAGACGTCAGGGTACATAAAAATCTTAGCTTAAATGTTGATATCCCAAAGAATAAAATTGGTAACCCTCGGACATTTTCATAATCGGTCAATGTAATTTTCCTCTTATAATCACAAATTAAGCCGAAATAAATTAAATGATGAAATAAATGTAGAGACTATAAATTGTGATATTGTTTATGCTATATGCTTATACCTTTTCCGACACTACCGTATTTTAAAAATGAGTATACAATTCTGTTTGTCTGTCCCAGGTAATATTTGAAGGAATCCTAATAGAAACATTCATAAAAATGCATTTGAGGAGTAAAATCAGCCATAAAGTGGGTATTCGCCTGGGGTAGGGGGAACATGATGGGAAGGTTCAGCTTCGTCCCAAACTGAGATGGGCCCGGTGATGGGCAAACGCCGTCGGGAACGCGGACGAGTGTTATTAACAACCCATCTTGCAACACTGTGGGGTTTTAGCCGATAGGAGTCAGGCATATCCTCTCCTCTGGACCGGCGGCTGAAAGGAACCCATGTAGGATTTCCGCATATAAAAAAAATAATGTATAAGTGATCATATAAAGGTGTGCATACTAGACGATAGTAGTCGAGATGGGGCGAGACGCGTCTGCTCTTACGTATCTATACTCAATCTATAGCTATCGATAGCAAAGCTGTAGCGAACCGAGCGCTAATTTACGACGTCCGAGGAACACGAAGCAGTAACTCAGGCCGGACAATACGCGTCAAGATTATAATCTTCGGTACCTCTTGTATATAACGCTATAATATGAATAAGGCTCGTTATACACTACCGCCGAAATTCCACACTTCTTCATATTAATTAGACAAAAATCATGGTGTCCACCTTGTAAAAAAAAATTTTTTTATTATTAATTAGGCTTCAAATCTGCACGCAGTCAACCTTTTAACGGCAATAATGTTATTGCAAGTAATCAAAAAGATTTCCATACTTTTGGTCACAGAAATTTTGCTTCAGGGTTAAGCTGGATCGCTCTATTTCAATATGTCCGTTTTTTAAAGCCTCCTGAGTCGTTGTATACGGCAGAAATAATGGAAATAAAGAAAAAAATAACCTACAAGTTATCTCCGAAAACTGACTTTCTCAAAACGAGAGTTTGGTACAAGCCTTATAGTTCATTGTGAGACTAAAGCCCGCGATTACGAACTGAGACGGGGGAGTATTCGCAAAGTCGTTCGAAAGCCATTCGCGTAATACCACCACTTTCACAAATAACCCACCACCAACCTCTGAGCCACGGTTGTAATGATGATACACTGCTCGTGCTTCAACCATTAACTCGATATAACAATACTTTATGCATAAGAACTCTCATTATGGACCAGACTTGTACGAGACTGTAATTCGAAAAAAAAGGAATGAAGGTTACATTGTCTATTTTAAGATTTTTTATACTTACTGTAAAGGTGTCGTCGTCGTTAATCCATCTGTCCTACTGAGTACTGGTCTCCTGAGTGAGAGGCTTAGTGTCTAGTCCACCGCACAGCCCAAATGTAAATTGGTACATTTCACACGTCTTTAGATTCCTTCAGTACCCTTACCATGAGTTTTTCCGTTTTCACAAATATGACTGTTTTGGTATTTGTTTACGTATTTGCCCATACAATTTCCAATCAGCGCCCCTAGCGGATTGTCAGAACTATAGCATCAGTAACGTAACATTAAATGACTAAATTGACAAAATGTCGCTTTATGCTTTGTCTCTCTTTTTTGCAAACATGTGAGGCAGACAGAAAGACTTGAGCACTTACTTATTGTTTCGTTTATTCAGTCTACTGAAGCAAACGGAACAGAATAATGAATTGAGTAAACGTAACGTAAATTTGTGGGATGTTTTGAAAATTCATGGTAAGGGTACTGAACACCTCTTAGACGTGTATGTTTCCTCACATGTGTTCCTTCATCCTTTATAAAACGTGGTAATAAATTTTTATTCCAATGATTAAGGTTTGATTTACGCTTAATTAAAATACAAAATTTAATTAAAACAATGTGGTTCTTAAATTCTCAATGATTAAGATGTGATATAATTTTAATTGAAAAGCCAAAATTTAAAAAATATCATCTAATGATTAAATAGTCCCCTCATATCAAGATATCCTCGCCGGCTCCTATCGGCCTGCCTCTGTTGACGTTTATCTACCGGACAATGGCTATTCCAACTGCATTGAAACTGAGTTAAATTGCTAGATAGATTTTAACTGGACCCGTTTGAGTTTTGCTGCGAAGTATTTGTGTGGTCTCGAGATAAAGTATAGAAGAACGTGGATGGTCCTTTCAGATAGATATTAAATTATATCCTAGGTTGGCCTAGCTTACCCTAGCTGAAGGACGAACCTGAAACTCCCTGCGAGTCACGGTGGTTACAGCTCATCATCATGTAGCTAGAGATTACACTAATGTTCAGTAATAATTAATTTATATTATGAAAACCAATTGTTATAGGCTTTATTACGGCAATAAATTAATCGATTTTTTAACTTTTGA
Source organism: Epargyreus clarus clarus (assembly GCA_014595695.2). Classification (NCBI taxonomy): domain Eukaryota; kingdom Metazoa; phylum Arthropoda; class Insecta; order Lepidoptera; family Hesperiidae; genus Epargyreus; species Epargyreus clarus. Next base: position 1,860,296 of record JACTTY020000050.1, on the reverse strand, counting down.
AGCTTATTTATCGAACATAATTTTGAAATTGAGCCTGAGTTTTACGAATGAAGTGTATCACTTACAAAATACTCTTAAATTACAAATAATATTTTTATACCTGATGTTCACGCTAGCATCAAAAGTGAAAAACATCAACGTATCTTTTATTTGAAAATAATAATACAATTAAAATTCGAGCCTTGCAACGCTGAAAATAATAAGGTTTTACTTAATTGAACACCGCATTCATACCTCAGAAGTCAACAAAATACAAGAAAATAATTACAATTTGTACGAACGCAGGAACAATACCCAATATACCAGAGGGAATTTTAAAAGGTTTCTATCAATCAACAAAGAGCCCATCGCAATATTCTCGATGGGTGGTAAGCTATTTATCATCAGGAGATAAGATGTCCAAGGGAGGGTCATAAAATAGATGAATGGGAAACTTTAATCGAGATGACTATTCTACAATCACGGCCTGAGATCCATTAGGAGCAAGATTAAGCGACGGATTTGTATAAGGGTCTACATTTCGCGTCTGGCATCCTGCTATGTGTTGTCATGATGGTTGAATTTTATTTTATTAAATAAAAGTACAATTATTACATTATAAAACTGTGTTGTAAAGCAAGCATACAACCCACCTTTTATAATCACTACCTCTTACAGACAACAGTAATAAATCCCAAATTTACCTGAAGTCAATCACAAATGTATTGGTGCCAATAGAGACTAAGTTTAAATTGCCCATATAAGTATGAAATATGATGTTCTTCCTCACCACACTTTTCAAGTCAGAATGCAGCATAAACACTTCTGGTATATATAGTAAAAAATAGATATGATGGTGGAGCCTCTAATGTGGAAAGATGACGGTGTTACCGACTTAAATAAATGAAGCGGACTACCATGCAATCTGCATATTTGCTACACGTTCGTTTGATACAGTACGATGGACTGCAAGCCCATGCCGTTTGAAAAAGCTAGTTACTATCATGAAAAGGCTAGTTACTTTGCTATGATTTATTCCTCTCGTCATTTATGCTTTTACCGTACAAAAAAAAATAAAAAGTATACATATTAAAAAGGCTCGAAGATTTGAAAATTCAAAATCCATACCACCTACAGAGCTAGCATGCGGTGTTCATAGTTTGTTTAATTGTACAGCGCGCGTGAAGCGCTCCGCAGTAAAACAAAACGAGTGGAGCTGACCCTTGCACTCGTGTTGTAACCGACTTGTCTCTAAGGGTATCATTATCAATTTGAGCCGCGTCTGAGAAACACCCGCTCCTGCCACAGATGACCCACGAAACAGACGCATCTTTGTATAAAGCTGGTATAAGATTTCAAATGACCGAATTGAATGAGTAGTTTTTGAGAAAATCTCGGATATACAAACATTCATAGTTCATACCAACATAGGTAGCGGAGGAATACAGAACCTCCTTTTCTGACGTCGGTTACAAGTACGCACATTTTTTAATAATATAGATGTATTAAACTGGCATGCAAACCACCTGGTGGTATATGGCTACTACCGCCCATGGATACCTGGGATCAACCCCAGATAAGATTAGATTCCTACCTGAGCTTGGCCACATATGCGTTGCTACTTTAAGTATGTCTCCCTTACAGTGGCGAATTAAAAAAAATTAAGGTCTAGGCTGTACAGTTTTTGTCGCCCCTGCTCCTACAATCGTCATGTCTGGTAGTTTATCGGATTAGGTAGTTTGCGCTCCTGTTTTTTTTTATTTGCTCGCCGCGCCGGCTCATGACTAGCTTCCTAATTAGCAAAAATAAAAAATTCGGTCCCCAAATTTGCCGCCCTAGGCTAAAGCCTACTCAGCCTGCTGGTAAATCCACGCTGCTCCCTTACCCTTTATAACTGTACACAGTAACGCTTAACACTGCTATTATTAGACAGAAATAGGTGTGGTGGTGGTGGCTCCAGAGTTGAGCCACAGAGGGTTCTATCACCTTCAAAATTACATTGTTATTGATTTAGCAATAAATCTTAGAAGTAGTAGTGAAGCTGATACAACTTTGGCTTTGGCAGCAATAAAGCCAATAAGCGGCAATGGCCACATGCAAGCAACATCAGATGAACTGCATGCTAAGCAAAAGCAGAAAAGTAGTACTGACTTTAAACAAATAAAAATAATTATGAAACTAGAATAATACAAGAAACTTTCCTTTACAATAATCGTGGATCGTAGGTTAAACAAAATACGCTGTAACCGTTTGGGACGAAAAATATTTACAGATGCTCCAAAAACAATTGACTCTATCCCTTAATTATTCTGTGCAGTCTACGTGTTTTATTATTCCTACTTACTATGATCACAGATCTCTTAGAATTAGCTTTCGAACAATAAACCCGTGTAGGTACGTTTCGAAAAGTGATTTATAATTTCAGTAAAGATATTCTACAATAGAATTTAATTAAGACCTCCATTAAAACTTACGATTATGGCCTGTGAAACATCGAGCCACTGCCGGTAATGGTGCTCTGTTAAATTGAACAGCACGATTAAAGACAAGATCACATACACACTCACACAACTACATTTATATTAAGAAAGTAAATGAAGCTGTAGATTTTAATCATTCAGATGGTATTAAAATCATTAAAGTACCCCCTCGTAACCCTTTATCCGTTGGGCAAAGATCTCTTCATGACAAGATTCACCATAGGCCAATTCTTAAGAAATGCGAATTTGTACACGCATTATTTTTCTGAAAACTATAAAATTGCTAAGAAGTTTCCGTTTAGGAAGATTATAGAACAGAGCGCTAGGCCGTCACTCAAAATTGTTAATATATCTAAGATTAACAAATAATTATATATAACGAAACTACGAAGTCTCATGTCATATCCACATATTCGTACAATCGACGTAATTAACTAATAAATTTAGCTTAGATAGTACACAAATTTACCATTTGTTTATTTCAGGAGTTTAATAAGATATCATTATTTCTATAAACCTTGTTATAATAGCAACAACAACGCGTAATTGGATTATACTGGATCAAACCGGAACGTAAGCGGATAAAGAATGAATTATAATGGGAACATTTATTCTCCATCCGTTTCTCTTAAAAATGCCTTGAAAAAGTCATATAATTCTACGTTCTCTTAATTTAGTCCAGTGATATAATGTACATATACTTCTTTTGTTAGTAGCAAGTTCCGGCTTAGAATTAACGGTACGGTTATTGAAAATGATCGCTTTGAGTATTTTGACCCGCGAGCGAATTAATCCACAAGTTAACGTTATGACCACTTCGCATTTTATTGTGTTGAATGTTAATGTTAATTTTGTTTATGTCGATGTAACATTGTAGTTTGACGTCAATAGGTGTACCGTAATAGTATAACAACTTTCCTGTGAAACGGAAATGCTTATAGAAAGTTCTAATTAAGCAAAATGATCCTTGATTATGTTGTAGGTTATACAAATATAGGATAAGGAATAACTATAGGTATAATTTTGTCTGTAAAAATGACAGAGACAAAAAAGTAACAAATAGAAGTCAAATTCCGTATTAGAATCTAGCCAGTAAACTACATATCACACAAATGCAACGTGATTCCCTTGGAATGCTCACTGATTGGCTCAGACAAGCGACAGGCGTGGCGGACAAGACCTAACTAACTGATGTTTTACCAGAAAGTATGCTTTGCGCACAATCCATTTGGTTGCTTAGTCTGTGTTCTGTCCCACTGCTGGGCACGGGTTTGCTCTCAGAATGAGAACGATTAGGCCATAGTCCACCTTGCTGGCCAAGTGTGTATTGGTAGACTTCACACACCCTTAAAAACTTTTTTTAAGATTTCTCAGGTATGCAGGTTTCCTCACGATGTTTTCCTTCACCGTCTAAGCAAATGATAATTAATTTCTAACACGCACTTAACTTTGAAAAACCAGAGGTGGCGTGCCTGGGATTTGAACCTCGGACCTCTTAATCAAGGGGCCGAGTTTCTTAACCACTAGGCTATTCACTAGCCTGTGTTATTTATAACAAAAGGTAATGTTTTTGCGGCGCGGCGTGTACGAAGCACGGCGGCTTGCTACGGGCGATCTTTGTTTAAAACGAGCGTAGTTGCGGCGCGGTCCGCGGGCGGGACCTCGTTTTTGCCGGGTTTTTTTACTCGTTTCTTCGCTCGTTCGCCGTGGCCCCTGAGACGAGCTTTTAAAGGAGCTAGCACAATATACTCATTGTACACACTGTAAAATTGTACCTCTAATTATAATGAGATTAATAATGAAATATTCAGTCTTCTTAAAGTGACTGCAGACTATGGACAATAGCCTGGACAGAAGTTTTGACTAAACGCCGGGATGATTAATAGCAAAGGCTCGCCGAAGTTTTCGTTAACATAACCTTCAAACCTAATATAGTATATCCAAAACCAAATACTTCCTAGTAGCGAACCACTGCTGTTATAAAGCAGAACTAGGTATAGCGGTGATGCCGCAGATGTATTACGAAATATTGTACTACCATCCATTTTTCTCCGTATTTAAATAAGTCAGAAATAGGTAGATATGATAGTGGTATCACCTTTAAAAAACCTGTTTTGATTAATCCATCCGGTTTCTGTCACTTAACAATGTCGTACAGTGGGTTGTCTCCCTAAGACGCAAGGCGGAGTCAGCTATTGATAGGTAATTTTTTATCAAGACAAAGTTGACTTTGACATGTCACTTTTTGTATAAAACACTGGACATAATCCTTTACTCTACACCTGGGCGGATGAACTTATACTTTTTTACCCGACTGCCAAGGAAGGGTTATGTTTTTCGCGCGTATCTTGTATGTTTGTCTTTCTTTATTTGATCCGATCTAACAAACGGCTGGATGAATTTCAACAGTTAAAGTGTCATTATATTTGTCTCAATGACCCGAGTGTCCTTAGATAGGTATTAGTAAAAAAAAATCAAAATGGCGGATTTTTGGCGCGAAATAGTAACACATTTAAAAAAAAAAGTTAACCGAACCTATCGAGTAGGGTATCAAATGGAAGGAAATTAAACGGAGATTATAAAAATATATTTGTATATATATAAAACAGTAAGGTGACTGACTGATTGGCTAACTAAATGACTTTTTCATTTTTCAGAAATCAACGTACAGCCTAAACCTTACAGTAGGACCTTACAGTTCTGAAATTTTGCACACAGCTTCTCTATATAGCTTGAATAAGTACTAAGAAAGGCCTTTTCGAAATTCTACCCTTAAGAGGGTAAAAAAGGGGAAAACAGTTTTTTTGAAATCCTTTAATTTTGAAGCAACTACTATAAAATTTTGTACTTGGCTTTCTGGATAGGAACAAAGACGCACTTATTTATCCCCCTCTGAAAAATCAACCCCGTAGAGGGTAAAATAAGGGTTAAAAGTTCATTTGAACAGTCGTCGATTTTGAAGCAAACACTATGACATTTTGTATCAGGCTTGTTGGATAAAAATAATGAAATGCTACCTCTAACGAGGTAAAATAATGACCGAAACTTTGATTTACTGAAGTTATATATTATTATAGATCGTAAATGGTGAATTTTTTCGCGAAATAGTAACACGTTTTAAAAAAGTTACCAAATCTATCGAGTAGGGTGTCAAAATAAAGGAAATTAAGAGGAGATTACACATACATTATATAATATATCTTATATATAAAATTCTCGTGTTAGTTACCGTACTCCTCCGAAAAGGCTTCACCGATTTTCAACAAATTTTATATACATATTCAGTAGATCTGAGAATCGGCCACTATCTATTTTTTTTTACACCTAAGTGATAAGGGTTGTTCATCCTTAACATTTTTTTTATTTATATGGCAACACAACGTTTGCCGGGTCAGCTAGTACATATATACTCGTATATACACATCGAGATGACTGTCTGACCAAATGAGTGAGTTGCTGTGCCAGAGATCAACGCAAAGGGAAACCGCTGAACTTAAGCGTGCTGGAATTTTACACATAGGTTCTTTATATAGCGTAAATGAACAATACGAGGATAAAATAGGATAATATTGTTTGAACATCTTTTGTTTTTGAAGCAGACACCTACTATGAAACTTTGTATTTGGCGTTCTGGATAAAAATAATGAAATGCCTATTTCACTGCGTTTGGAAATTCTACTTCAGCCTTTTTGGTGCAGTCGGGTTTTTGATTTTTTAAATTAATTACTTGTTATGTAAAAGGACTAGTACTGTCATGCTTCGAAGGAATTACTACACTTTAATTGGTGTAGGTTATTTTGATATTACATGTTTTTAATTACACTTTTTGCAGTGACAATTATACATTAAAGACAAATTTTTGCTCACGACAATTATAGGTTAAATGACAAATTATGTGCCTGTATTAATGGTGTAATTACTTGTATTTCTTAGACTTATTTTATTGACTGTACATGGAATTTAAGGATTATTTTAGTCAGTTGTTTTAGTTGTTGAACTGTTTTGTTAAAAAAATATGCATAGAAGGCACTCAATCTAGGATGACTTCTAAGAGCAAGTCTTACTATCTCTACTAATTATGAAGTATAAGTTTAAAAACGACTTCAGGGGGGGACTTCAACCTTGGGTTTAATTTTAAAAAATATGTATTTTCCAATATAATGAAATTTATAAATGAACTATATATAACAACTTAACTTTGTCCGTGCATAACATGTTTTTGTGTTTGTACGTTTATAAGTACATAAATTCAATTTAAACGTGCGTATTTAAAATAAATATAAAATATAGAGTAGTGTACATTCGGAGCATGGGACGTTACTGACCTTTACAGATGTAGCTGTCTCTGAGAGCCTCGAGAACCTAATTTATATCCATATCTCTTCGATCAGGTCATTGTCGGCTTTTACCTTATGATACCCGTTGCTGGGCCGTTAACTAAATATATATTTAATTTTGAAAATAGTTTCAAGTTAAATCCTGAGTATATTTCTCGTATACTTAAAAAATACGAATCACAAATGCAAATTAAACTGAAACAATAAATAGATTATTAATTTAAAAATTATTACGCTCATATCTCTTAGCGTATTTTGATTTTTATTAACTATATATAAGATAATAAAAGTATTCATTCAAAGTATAATCTTAATTTTAATGTTTAAATTTTTTTATATAATCTTTACTTCCACAATTCGCAAATTACTAAAATCCAAAATTGTAAAAAATATCCTACTTATTAATAACTAAAATATATAGCTTATGTTTGTATAATATCTATTAAGTATATAGTTAATGGACTTTTTTATAATATAGGAGTAGCAGACGAGCGTACAGTCCACCTGTTGGTAAGTCTCTCCTACCGCCCATGGACATCTGTAATCAACCCCAGATACACCGCTACCCCTGAGGACTAAGCTGGATTGCCTCGGAAAAATATGTCTCCCTTACCACACCCTTTGAAACGAAACACAGCAGCTCCTAACACTGCTGTTATTAGGCAGAAATAGGTATGGCGGTGGTGCCGTCGGAGTCGAACCACAAAGGGTTCTACCACCGTCAAAACCGACGACTTTAGAGCTTCAAAATTTTCAAAGCAGTAATAGGTAATTTACTTGCGAAAATAACTCTGATTTCAACATATGCTACCGAATTCATTAGTACAAATTATGCGTTGATGTCTTTTAGTAGCGGACATTGACTTAAAGTAAATAGTGATGATATTATGAAATTAGCATTATAATTGTACGTAATGTATAATTAAGTCTTATCATTGTGTTACTTTTTATGATTTTTTTATATAAATACCTATGTTAATGTAGACAAAGAAAAATTAAGAATTTAAATAATTGTAAACAAAATATTTTGTCTTTAATATAAATATAATGGTAAGTATTGAAATTTCTGTAATGTAACAGGTTTAAAAATAAGTAACATTTGTATTATTGGAATTGTATTGGTTGCATTTTTACAAAATATAAAACAACTAACACAAAGGCTTAAAATCAAACCTTAGTTTAATCAAGTATAAATAAAGTATAATCTTTCTAAATGCGTATAAATTTTCCTGATCTGAAGCCTTTGGCTTTACGGCCATATAACAATATTTATGGTCTGAAATTCAAATAAAAAGCTATATACATTCTTAGTACTTTATCTGATAATCAAGCCAACCAGAGCCAGTACTGAAATATTGCAAAATTCACATGAATCTTCTTTAAAACCCATGTGAGTTATTTGATATTCTTTTTACGATGCCTTTTTATCCATAAATTACCTGTACAAATCTATTTTAACTGACGGCAGAGGGTAATGTTTGTCAAACGTATGTATTAATCATTTTCAAAAGCGTATGTCTCATTTTCGGCACATCCTATAACCCATATGGCTTAACAGATTTAAACATTGTAATTGGATTCGTCCAAATTGTAGGTGTGACATATGTTAGGTTTTAACAATCAGATTTTCATAATAAATCTCCAGTTATGTAAAAGTTTACCTAGAATATAGATAATTAGATATCCACAGGGCAGCGATTTGGCTAATTTGTTTTATAATATTTTAGTGTTAATTTTATTAGTTTTTATTTAATTTAAATAGTGTTAAATTGTTTTTTGTTTAAATTTATATTGTTGTTAACAGATTAAATTAAAATATATTCCATTCTCGTATTTCGCTTGTGTAGTGGAATATAATCAATTATAACTAAAATGATGTGTTACAGCTATTTATTATGTTGTCATGAATATGAAATTTATAAGTTCAAATAAGTTTATATTAAACAGTCAATTCTATAAAAATGTAATGTAAATTACATAAAATCGATATCAATCATAGATTCGAGCAAAAAAAAACCAACTTGTCATTTGCTCAAAGGATATTGTATACAAATGTTAGCCAATTATTAAAATATTTATAGTTTAAAAACTCAAACCACGCTAAAATCGTACAAGGAAAATCGTTAATCCTTATTCCTGACGATCCTGATGAGGAGAATGGGATAAAATTATTAAAATCCGGTATTGTCATCGGTTCTTGAGAATTGTTCAAAAATTTAAATTAATCGGACCGTTCAAAGTGGGTAAAACTAGAGTTCAACAATTCCGTTACATACATACATAGATACAACCCAAGCTAATAAAAGCGTGGTAAAATAAGTATGCCAAATTTCAAGTTAATCCGACGTTTTGAAGGGGGTTAAAATCATGTTCAAAGATTCCGTTACATACTAACATACCAACATACATACGTCTGAAGCTAATAAAAGCGTATTAAAAACGAAGCGTTTTAGCCTTTTTTATAGTTCCAAAGACCCGTTTTTTAATTATTGAATATTGTAAACATCTGACCGCATTTCAATTGGACTTCTATGTAATTGGATGGTTTTATAGGTCCTGTAACCACTGACGAGACACGGATAGGAAGTGTCATCCACATCTTACTATATTTGATTGTGTCAATGTAAAAAGGGATGAAATATTTTGTACGAAAATCTTAACAATGTCCGCTCTATATGCCTATATGTATAGTCTTTTAAGCCTTAGTTCTGCACGCTCATTCTCTTAATTAATACCAACTTCCACATACAAGCAGACCAAAATAAAAAACGATTTTATGATTTGGTGGCTTTATTAAAATTTACTACCTATAGATAAAACGGTTGATTATTGAGAGTTATTACGTATCAGGGGTAAGAGATGGGGGGTAAGGGAACAGATTTTACAGCCGGAGCGCCAGTAAAACCCGGGCCGGCAGCGAATTATCTACGAAAATGGTAAAAATAAACACAATACTGAGAACGGCGCCGTAAAGCCGGTAATTGCCAACGCGCGCTCGGCGCGGGGCTAGGCCCTTCAAAGGATATATTATATAGGGCGAAGATAGAATTCTACATCTTTAGGCTAATATACGTCGTTGGAGTAATTTAAGGGGATACTTTAATTAAGTAAATTATATCTCGTAGAGTAGAATTAAAAATATAATAGTCTGATTTTCTACATAAATTAATAAATTTGGTATTTACGTCTGGAATTTTCAGATGAACAGTTTTTTTAATCTTTTTACATACAACTGTTGTAATTTAAAATTAATTTAATAGTATGCGTGAAAGTAAATTGATTTTTTTTACAAAAAAAAGTCTTAAATTAAAGTTTTGTATAAGACATGTCATATGGTACTTTTAACTCTAAAATACATAACTGTGTACTCTACACTACGTAAAAAATATGATTATATATTTCCAATTACCTATGTAGATATGCTCCGAGTAATTTCGAAATAATGTCAGACGTTACAATTTTATTACTACATAATTATATAGGTACGTTCCAAATAGCCAAGGGTTAAGTATGAAGGGTCGTTTATTTTATACTGTCTTACAAATTCTTCAAACGCACTATTTATGCTTTTCTATATTGTAAAATGATCTTTACTAACTTAGGATAAAATGTGACGTATTTGTACAGATTTTACGACTTAATTCTTAGTATTGCTGTAGTTCACAGTCGCAAATGCAAACAAGTACCACCCATCTAAGTACCAGGAACGCATAAAGCAGGATAATAGTTGTCGTCAACGCAGGAACACGGCCCCTGCATACTCACCTTGCTAGTTCGTAGCAAAACAAGCCATGCTACTTATCTCCTGAAAGTAGAAATGAGTAGGTACCAGGAACGCATAAAGTAGGATAATAGTCGTCAACGCAGGAACACGGCCCATGCATACTCACCTTGCTAGCAAGTAGCGAAAAACAACGTATTATCTAATCATCTCCTGAAAGTAGTTGCGGTTAGGTACCAGGAACGCATAAAGCAGGATAATAGTTGTCAACGCAGGAACACGGCCCCTGCATACTCACCTTGCTAGCACGTAGAAAACAAGCTGTGCTATTTATCTCCTGAAAGTAGAAACGGGTAAGTATCAGGAACGCATAAAGCAGGATAATAGTTGTTAAAGCAGGAACACGGCCTCTGCATACTCACCTTGCTAGCACGTAGCACATCTTTATCTCCTGAAAGTAGAAACGGGTAAGTACCAGGAACGCATACAGCAAGACAATAGTTGTCGCAGGAACACGGCGGGAAGCAGGAAGAAAAATATGAGCAAACAAAAATAATATGTACTTTAAGGAATTGGGCAATTATCAATTCATACTTTCTAATAAAATGCAAGAACAAGACACAGTTTGATGCAATTCCATATATTTGTGCCAACGACCATGATTTATAAACGGAACATTGAAATAACATCCCGATGTCTATCTGAGAATATCAAATATCTCGTTATTTATGAAAGCGATTGTACAGAACAACATATTCCTTGCAAGAAACAATGTACGCTACAAAGTAAGGTTATGGGCGCAATTTCAATTTCAAATAGTGAGGACATTTTCCTTAACGATATTATGCGAATAGCGTTATATATTTTATTAAGAACCTTGTTGAACTGTGAGGTTAATATAATAATATGTGAGTACACGCTGAACGATACTTATTTAGAATTTAGTGATGGTTGTAAAAGAAACATTTGAATTATAATTGGTTTTCTAAAATTGCTAGCTGCAGAAATATTGATTATGATAAATAATAATTTATTATGTTATGCGTCGCCGAAGTAACTATATCTTTTATTTTATTATTTTAGTTAGACCCGGGTATTAAGTAACGGCATAGCATGAAGTGGGAAATTAATTTGATGTAAATCATTTATTTTAATGAAAATAGCCATGCATCTGATCATATTATAAGGAAATAAAAACACTACCATAAAAATCGAAAATAACAAATTTAATTAATAAAATAGTTGTAAATAAATACATAACATATGTAATAAATTAAATGTGAGAAGTTTTTAAAACAAAAACCAAACTGAAATAATTTAAAAAACCAAGGCTACTCTGTAAATTACATAAACAACAAAATGGGAATGCTATCAAAAATACGCAGATGAAGCAAGAAAGATAGTATGAAATTAAATAGATCTAATCCTACACACTATTTACTATTCATTCTAACTCACGCGCGTTCCACAGCTCATGCATAATACCCACTTAAGATATGCTTGGAGCGGCGAGATTCGATTCGGTTAAGAGTCCTTTAATAGTGTATAATCCGCTTAACCTCCTTAGGTGCATTAAAGAGACCACGGTGACTTAAATTCTATATGTATTCTATCCGAATTTGTTTGTGATTATCCTGTCCTTTGCTACTCCATTTAAAAAAAATCAAGCTCCATAGTTCATCACCAGTTCATGGTTAGTAAGATGCAGATTCCTTTGGGGCAGACCTATAGGACAGATTAAAAAGTCAAGGGCCAAAGTACTCGTTTAAAGCTTCCTTTTGCTCTTCAGTCGTGTCTAGCGAAATGTTGCTTGCAATACGCATTTTATTATCCAACTACAAAGTAAGCATGCCCTCTGAACGTTAAATATGTAAATTAAGGTACATAATATGGATACGAAAAAAGGGTTTTAAAGCCAGATTAAAGTTCAATTGTGGCAGCTTTAACACCCGTAAGAGCATGTGATGCCGATGTGTTCTGAGTTCTGGTCTCAATCGTGTGGTAACTATATTTACATGTGGAGTTCCAAGGATACCAATTTGGAGTTATTGTGTTTATAACGAAATTTATATTCAAATGCACTACAGACATATATAAAATCGTACTTTTGTGTTTTTATTAGAATTAAAAGAGAGATTTATATTATAATATAAATATAATATTTTTAATTATTGGTTTTTCTCACTTCTTTATTTAATTTTCAACACGGAAATGGATTGATTTCGATGAACTACATACATAGAAATTACCATTACGTTTTTCTCTTCCATATTGCAGTACTTGTAGCATAACCACGAAAAATACAGCAGTATTTCTTTCAAAAACAATTCGGATAGCGCAACACGTACAAGTAAGGCGCGGGGGGCGGGCGGCGGCCTACCTGCGCCTGCGCAGACGCTCCCCAAAACGAACAAGAGCCCGCATTCCTGGCCGCGCCCGCTCGCCGCGCAACTGCCTGTAGGGGTGTCGACACGATTACCTGGATTTGGTTTTGAGTTTTTTTTTATAATATAGGAGTAGCAGACGAGCATGCAGTTCACCTGATGGTATTTGGCTACCGCCGCCCATGGACATCTGCAATCAACCCCAGGTACAGATGCGCCGCTACTCCAGGTTTTACATGCTACAGGTTTAAAAAAAAAGAGCTACTTCTCAAACTTTCAGCTTTAGCTTAAGCTTACTCTACGTTCAAAAGTCTTAATGCAAAAAAAGTTCAACTTAGTATACTCTATTAGAATAGACCGTTTGAACAGTAGTACTCGATCGAGTATCACCGCTACATTTATTTCCAGAGAGAGAGTTCTTTGGTGGAAAGCTTTAGATGCCGGCTGACTTACATATTATGCAACCATCTTAGTCATCAAAGGTAACACATATGTGAGTTTTTTAAATTGATTTCTGTCGTGTTGATAAAATGTCCTTGGGCGGCAGTGATCACCTCCCATCAATTGGACTGCATGCTCGTTTGCCACTTCAATTGTAAAAAACCCAAAATATGTGTAACATCTATTCGTACACTATTCTGTAAGCGAAAAATTTGTATGATAAATTCGCTTGTTTGGTAATATAGGTTTTTACACACATGAGGAATTATTTTAAATGACACCATATATAATATTTATACCTCTTAAAAATTCTGCTCAGTTGTAAATTCATAAAAACATATAAATTTCAATACCGATGGATGATAAATCACGTCTTTTAATTGTCCTTTAACTGCAGTTTTAATGTAAAATTGAACGTAACAACGCTATTAAATGTTATTTATTCCACTGAACGTTTACGATTTTTTATCGATAATTTTTTTTATGTTCATGTACAATCCACCCGTAATATTTGTAATATAAAAGCATGCAGTCTATCTGATGGTCAGTGGTTACTGCCACCCATGGACATCTATAATCAACCTTAGATAGGATTAGATATTCCTACCTGAGGTCGGCTACAGAGGCGCCGCTACACCTGAGGACTAGTATGTATGTATGTGGTATGTATGTATGAATGTGAGGAATAGTATGAGGAAAAGTATGTCTCCCGTACCACACCCTTCGAAACCAGAACACAGCAGCGCTTAACACTGCTGATATGAGGCAGAAATAGTTGAGGCGGTGGCGCCGTCGAAGTCGAACCACAAATAATTCTACCACCTTCAAAATTAATTTATACTGGTAAATTAAAATTTTAATGTAAACTGGTAAAATAAATACAATCTTTTTCGTAACAGTGACAGCCCTGTACCTCATCCCTTGCATCCCGACATTCCCCACACAATGCGGACCTGTTGCGCCCCGCCGCCGCACCGCACTATAAATAATTCAGTACACCGATTAATTCGTGCCCCATTCCGATTCAACTGTCAATTAATGCCTGGAGACAGAGAGATATTAAGGAAGCCACTTTGTTGCTCAGTACTCGTAGCCTCGCGTAGGTATAGCCTGATAAGATTCGCGAAGAATAATGCATAAGAATTTCGAATGCTGGAAGGAAAGAATAGCTTACACGGTATTTACAGATATAAAGGATTTTGTTCATTAATTTGTACGTTTATTCAGCAATTCAACAACATTACACTAAATGATAAGATTTTTTTAATAAATGACCTGACTGCAACAGACGAATAATGTGTTTTATTCCATGTGTGTTTATTTATCTTGTTTTTATCAGCGCATCAAATGTGAACTACTAAAATTCTATTTACTTGCTTTAAGTTGGAAAGATTCTTAAAAAAGTAGTTTTTACTACACATGATTACACAGATATATTTGAACGATGTAGCGTCGCTACCGCAAACCAAGCTCCCCTTGATATTAAACACTTGACCGACGGAATATCCGCTTACTACAGAAGCCTTTCGGGCCACTGTTTTTGGACGGCTCACATTACTTTTTACCGATTTATTTTACAATCTTTGTACAGTTGTACTTTTATCCAATGTTTTTTTTTATAACGAGCATAGGTACAGCGCACTTGATTGTGAGTGGCCCCGGTCATCCATAAAATTATATTTTCAGCTTCAAATATGATTGATGCCCTATCAGAAATTGATCACTTATACATTGCCACCCCAGAGAGTTCTGAACAACACAGTTAAATCGGTATGCTTTGCGTGACTCTGCATTATTTAACCTTTTCAAACCAGCACGCAGCATCACTTAATATTGCTGTTATAAGGCTAAAGCGGCTGTGGTCCGCGTCAATGCACGAGGGCTTCTACCAGCTTAATTAGTAACTTCTGAAAAAAATAGATAAAAAGTAATAATAACAAACTTTATACAAACATAATTTAAAGTCATCCAGAAGTAAATACAGGGTGGCGCAAAATTAATCATCCTATTTTGTTTTTGAATAACTTTTGTACTGAATTAAAAATGATAGAACACAAGCGCTAGATAAACAAATAAATGGTGTTAAATACAGAAGCACTTCCAATTTCCTATTTGCATGCCTAATATTAAAAAAATCGGCATTTTTGTTCTAAACAATAATAGATAATTAAAAATAAATAGATAAAATTCTAGTATTTATCATAAAATATCTTTTCTCTATCCATTAGTACAGAACATTCAATTGGAGGAGCGCCAAAGTGTATTCCGAGGTAGCCACTCAGCTCTCCTCAAATCCATGGGATTGCGACGGCGCCGGCTTTTCCAGTCTTAATCATATTTTTGGCATCTTCAAAATATAACAATGCAGCAGAAGTTTCCTAGAATTTTATTGTTGAATCTTTCACTTTCTGAGAATCTATAAACACCACAACCACTAAAAATAATATCTAATTTTTCAAGATAACTCCACTCTACAGACAAGCAAAATTTATACCGGCTAACTAAATTTCAAAGATCATAAATTGGTATTTATCGAAATATGTCTACCTAAAATACTCTAAGGTTTATACATCCTTTATAAGTTTCAATCATAAAGTTTATGGTAGCACTTTATTACATGCTACACCGGAATTCCAAGCTTGTTACATAATATTAAATTGTTATTAGAAATTACTTATGGATCGGTACGTTTAAACATAACATTAGTTGTAAATTTGATACTTCTACGAGTATGTTAAAAAATCAAAGAACAATTTAAGATCTAGCAATTATTATAAAACAAAAAATCGGCTACTTTAAGATTTACTATTATCGACTACTTTATGATTACTCCCTCAATTATGATGAATCAAACGACACTTGTTAAGTTAAAGAACAAGACATATGTTAAGTCCGTCCAGCCTCCCTTCAATAAACAATAACATAGACGTCAATGTAAAGTTTAACATAAAGCTTTATAAAACTTATAGTAAATCTTTGTGCGATACTGCAACAAAATAATTACCAAGTAGGTACCCCACTCCTAGAATTAGTCATAGAGAAAGCTGACTCATGGAGTATCTAGGACAAAGTTACATGTTCGTAACTATAACCGTCTCTAATAATCATTGCTATCATTTCTACATTGGCTGCCCACTTGCGTGCCTTATCCACCATACAAATATACTAAGTTTATAAAAGTCTATTAAAAGATCTGCCTTTTTAACCCCACAGCTAGCATCCGAGTCAGTACGTAAGGACTCTTTTAGACAAATTTCTGCCTCAATTCGTTAGGTGGAAGTAGTAAAAAACTTAGTTGCACGGTGAGACCTATCACACTAACATAGTAAACTAATAAAAAGCTCGTAAAAGACATACATTTAAACAGCAAACATCTATAGAAACACCTGCCGAACGATAGATACTTGTTTATACATAAAAAATACATAAAATGTATGTATATACCTTTAAAAACACTACAAATTACAAATATCTTGACTTGTGACGTGTCTGTTTTTTAACAAACCAGGTATGCCACGCGGTTTCACTCCCATTTAAGAAGAGTGCTCAAAGTTCTTTATTACTCTTCTACTCTATTCCTCTCACATGTCCAAATCTCCCAATGGAAAAAATCAGATCTATCATCTCCATGGAACTTTTGCGTTTTGAACGGTTTAAAACTGATTTTCTGCTTTCAAATTCTAGACAAATGACCTATCAAAGTAAAAAATACTTTTTAGAGCGATTAGCGCGTTTATTACAAGATCAAAGTAGCAAACAACCTAATGGTTATGCCGTCCATAGACGTTTGTAGCCAATTCGTTGCGTTGCTATTCGAAACACTCCACAGAAATAAAATAATCGCCTTATATCTAAGTGACCTGGCATTCATAGAATTCCACTACCTGAAGCGGATCGCTTGCGTTGCTGGTCCTGAAGAATACGCTGATAGCCTCATATGTAAATCAGCCGGCATCCACACAGTCCAGTGTACAAACAAACAATATCTTCAACTTTATACTTATATTACTAGCAGTACCCACGGCTTCGCCCGATTTTTGTTCCATCATAATAAAATATAGCCTATAGCACTCCTAAATAATATAGTTTTCTGATTGTGAAAGAATTTTCATGATCGTTTCAGTATTTCCGAAGATTAGCCCTTACAAAAAACAATCAAAGCTACAAACTTTACCTCTTTATAATATAAATAAAAATATGAAATATAATATGACATATAATATAAATATGAAATATAATATAAAAGTGTAGATGCGACATTCTTAGCACTATCCATTCTTAACACAACTCCAACCAACATACAAATTAATGATAATTGATATTTACCGTTATGAACCTGTGTTGCATGCGATTATCCTATACATATGCTCATAATAAATTAACAGTATATTATGACAATAGCTGATAATTGTGTACAAGCTTTTTCTATTAAATTTACAAACATAATTAGAGACTTTTATTTAAGTTTACTTATCTATTAGGGTCTGGTAGAATTGTTCGAGATCCTAGTGAAGGACACCATCATTGTTTCTTTTTATAATAGAAATCGTCGGAACACTTTCCTGTAATACTGCTTCCCCAGTCCATCACACTTCACACTCTAGACACACACTTTTTTGTACTCCAGTCCTTAAGTTTTCCTCGTAATGTTTTTCTTCACTGTTGAACCAAAGGATAAATAAATAAAATAAAAATAAAAATAGCCTATATTTCTACAAGTAGAGAATATAACATACAAAAAATCCTACAAAATTTAATTAAAAATGTTTTAGATAAACTGAAAATTCTCCTATATAATGTCTTTGACTTCAACGTGCCTCTTGGCATAGGCCTCTTCTAGCTGTTTCCATTACTTCCTATCTAGTGCAACCCTTCTCCAATATGGTCCTGCTGTAAGCTTTAGCTCATCTTCCCATCTTTTTATCTGTCTTCCATTTTTTCTTTTGCCGTTTCTCGGATACCAATTTGTAACTGCTATACTCCATTTTCCTTGCTTGTCTCTTATGATGTGACCCGTCCAGCTCCACTTCAGTTTATCAATTCGTGTTAAAATATCGGTAACTTTGGTTCTCTCTCTTATTTCGAAATTCTTTACCTATCTGTTTTTTTGATGCCAATAATGCTTCTTTCCAATGCACGTTGAAAATTTTGTAATTTATTTCAGTGAGCTTGAGTGAGAGCCCATGTTTCGCACCCGTAGGTAATACATGGGAGAATACACATGTCATATATTTTACTTTGTGTATTCATGCACAGATCCTAATTTTTCATGATTTGCTTCAGCGACCTATACTTCTTCCATCCATTTGCAATACGTTTGTTAACTTCTTTTGTCAGGCACACGTACTCTTCGACGTACTCAAGTGTGTGTTTTTCTACAGTAACCAAAGTATAACTAATTTGTAATACGCACATAAATCCGATCAACGCACAAAAACCAAACGATTTTCGGATTTCTAACCTGGGAGCCCAGATTGAGAAACAGAGTAGTAATAGAGTATTTAGCTATTTTGGAATTATTTGGTGATATATACATTTTAATAATGTACGGAAATACAACTCAAAATCATTAATTTAGATATTAATAAGATTAATGGTATTAGAAAATGATCACCATTAAAACATAAAAAAAAGATCATAGCGACTTTCCTCGAATTTAGATCGAATGTAGTAAATCTCGGGTACAAATTAACCCCTGAGCTATCGATGACAGGATTGATGGCCCACGGAAATCTAATAGTACCCTCGTTCCGTACAATTGGATAAAAGCAATTATACCCAATTTACCTTCGCTCTCAAACTTGTAATAAAGTTTGGGTGTTGTATTTGGGTGTTGGTCTACGTGAAATGAAAAACAATACTCATCAGTAGTGTTATTTTTATATACATTAATACTAGCTGACCCAGCAAACGTTGTGTTGCCATATAAATAAAAGATGTCAAGGGTGAACAACCCTTATCACTTAGGGGTATGAAAAATAGATAGTAGTCGGTTCTCAGAACTACTGAATATGCCTATAAAATTTGGTGAAAATCGGTAAAGCCGTTTCGGAGGAGTACGGTAACTAACATTGTGACACAAGAATTTTATATAAGATAAGATTAGAGTGCTTGCGCTTCACCTGATGATAAGCGGTCACTATTGAACATTATTCACAATTATTTATTCACAATTAAGTTGGTCACCCAAAACCATATACAAACTGCATTCAACCTAATGGTTAGAGGGCTTTACCACGAACTGTGTAATTATCCCCAAATAGAATTGAAATTGAAGGTGGTAGAACCCTTTGTGGTTCGACTCCGGCGGCACCACCGCCACACCTATTTCTACCTAATAACAGCAGTGTTAGGTGCTGCTGTGTTCCGGTTTGAAAGGTGTGGTAAGGGAGAAAGACTTTTCCGAGGCATTCCAGCTTAGTCCTCAGGGGTAGCGGCGCATCTGTGGCCGACCTCAGGTAGGAATATCTAATCCTATCTGGGGTTTATTACAGATGTCCATGGGCGGCAGTAGCCACTTACCATCAGGTGGACTGCATGCTCGTCTGCTACTCTTATAATATAAAAAAAAAAAAAAAAAATAGGAATATCTCCTTTATGCGTACAAGAGTACCTTGAAAGCAAAACCGTTGACCACCGTTATGCAGAAATATGCGTGACTGTAATACCTCCGAAATATACAAAAAATATACAAAGGATTATTACCTTCGTAGTTACTTATTACCTAATTATAAAAGGAAATTGGATGCTCAAATTCGAGCTGGTTCGAAAACTTTGCGATTAAGTATTGTTGTTTATTTATTTCTGTAATCATTTTATTTTAATTAATAAACTATTCACAATCAAATAAAATATATGTTGCTACGCCCTACGTATTAGCCCTTGAATGGAGTCATAAGTTACAACTTCACTAATTACTTAATCTAATTACTAATTACTAATTACTTAATCTAATTACACTGCAAATTGTGTACTACATAAAATACGCGATGGAAATTATGCATATTATACCTTTTTTTTTTCTCGAGGGGGAAACCTTCAAAAGGTACCCGACGACGTGGGAGCGACGCCGGGTTATGTGGGATTTTTACCGCACTAAAACCCCCCCGGTGGCCGTCCTCAACGCTTGTTGGAGAACTCCGGAATCTCCAACGGAACACAACTGGAGCCCTCCAAGCGCGATGCCCAACGGGCTCTACCCTGGGGAGCAGTCTTCGCTCCTCCCACACCATGTATGTTTACGACGGTATGCGACCACACATACCGCCGTCCTTCCCGGGGTCGCTTGCTGGACGGTTCGAGCTCCCACTCTTGCCGTCCGCAACCCCGGAAGCCCCCTTTTATTCGCCTCCTACGACAGGCAGGGGATACCGTAGCCCTATTCTAGTCCCGGAAATGCATATTATACCTATCATTTAACAAAATGTATTTAGCATGAAAAACGTGAAAATCGATATATTTAAGGATGCAAAAAATATACATTTTCATTGTATACTTCCATGTCTTTAAGTGAATATATCCGCAATATACAAAAAATAGTAGAGAAATTAGACACTAACAAAAATAAAAAACCGACTTCCTACAAATAAAGCGTATGTTACTCCCTCAATTTGGACGAATCCAACTCATATTTAAAATCCGTTAAGCCGTTTGGACTGCAAGGCGTTCCAAATAATGAGACATACATATTACATACATACGCTCGACAAAAAATATCAACTTCCAGCAGTATGATAAAAAAAATACTACGAATATAATTTCCCAAATTCATTAAAAACTTGTTTGCCGTTACATACAAATGCATAGAGACAACCCAAACAGCGCGTGACCAAAGATTTGCACGAACAATTGCAAACAGGCATTAAAATACTCAAACATCTGTCTATTAACATCGGTTATCATTGAATTTTAAATTGGGCATTCAACAAAAGTATTTACCAAGATTTAGTTTTAACTAAAGTACTTGCCACATTTTACTTAAATATATTGTTGACGAGGAGGAAACCTTCAAAAGGTATCCAGTGCCGTGGGAGCGACACGGGGCTATGTGGGATTCTTACCGCACTAAAACTGTCTTCGATGCTGGGATGAGTACTCCGGGATCTCCAAAGGACCGCAACCGGAGTCCTTTAAGCATGTTGCCCCGCCAGGCTCCACCCTGGTGAGCTAAAGCTCGCCACATCATCTGGCGTATACGACTATATGCGGCCACACATACCGTCGTCTTACTTGGGGTCGCTTTCCAGGCGGTTCAAGGTCTAAGCTCATACATAGTATCTAATTAACTGGTTTTCATTCAAGATTTTATATAATTTATTATATTGCAGCGTGATTCGACAAGCATTCAGACAGTATTTATTACAGGATAATGCACAATCTAAACAAGATTATTACCTCCTAAAAATTATACAATAAAACAGATATTTAGGATATAGAAAACTCTATCGCTTTCTCTGAGAAATAACCTATCATTTCTTTGTCAAAATTGGTTCATTTGTTTCCAAAATTAACCCAAGCAGAAAAACAGAAAAATGACGTAAGGAACGAATTTTGTGTTTTTGTGCGCACTGCAACCCATTCACCATCAGGTGGGCTGCAAGCTCGTTCGTTTATATTGTAACGAAAATAACAGAAATTACGGATTTAGTACATTTGTAACATGGAAATAAACATTTAAGTTTCGAAAGTAGCCTAGCATTTATTGTGTAGTAACAGAAACTCTGAGTATTATGTGTTAAACGTAATCATGCTTATGTACTCGTAAAACATAGAGATAGGTCTAGTGTGCAAGTGTCCTAAAGCAAGCTACATAAATGCTAGACTAGTTTATGTGCTCAGTACAGCCGCAGCGCAGTCGTACCGAGCCAGGGAAGACAATCTCGGCGCAATCTCGGCGTGTTCGTGACCGAACTCCTGCGCATGTGTGCGTGCGGGCCGTGCGTGTGGGCGTGCTTCGTGATTCGTTAAAGTATCCATTGCACATTTTATCGTTTGAGTAATAATAATAAAAGTTTTATAGTTATTGCAGCTGCGCTAGATCTTTACGGACGTCTATTTTGCTGAAATGGCAGTGGCAGACGTCAATAGACAACCAATGGTGCAAAATGATTGTTGAATGCCGGCCGCATCTAAGCAAAAATTTTATAAAACGTCCATAAACATCTAAAAGAAGACAGCGGTTGACCGCTGAATGCGAGAAAGTCCAAAAGTGTTATTTTGGACTGGTCCTAATGATGCCCAATGGACGGGGTCTGTTTTTCAGTATTTCAAAGACTTAATGGTTTATCTAATAAACGACAAGGTCCTCTTGTTTTCATTATTTATATAGAAGAGGTATGCCCAAAATAAAAATATCTACTAAATAAAACTGTTATAGTAAGTGACTGAGCAAAGCTTGAATCGGTGGATCTAATCTAATCTGGCCTGGAAGTTTCCAATGCAGTCCCTTATGTATGTACCTACATGTATAATGAGAAAAGATTTCGAACCAATATATATTCCCTAAGGAATTTAATACGGGATGAAAGTTAAAAATCTACTTTTACGGGTAAACGATGGATGATCCGTCAATGAAATTGAAGTACTTCTGCAAAAGTTTAACATCGCGCAGAGTTTCAACATCTCCCATCAAGACGGCCCAATGGAAACACGCTCTAAACTTGTTCGGCAATACATACACAAGTATATACAACTAAATGGTTCATCAGAGTCAACGATCGCGACGCAAATTCGGTACGTTTGCTGTTTTTTGCCGCGATGTCACTACAATTAGACAATATAAATTACTATGGCATGATTGAAAAACGTTTATGATGAATTGTGGGCCATGAATTACCCGCTGAGTCCGTGATTAAGTGTTTTACTAGAGCTTTGATTGTAGATAAACGAGAACGTTTAAGTAAAGTTGTTTGCCGCAATTTTATTGGTTACTTTAACTATCTAACCTTTAGTAAACTTAATGTCTACTCATTGGCGGGTAGTAAGGTGGGCAGGGGACCCATCATTCATAACCATCTGGAATACCAGACCTCAATTTCTGACAGGTATAGCTGGTAGCATTAGTCCGAAGTTGTAGGTAATAAAATTAAGAAATCTTTAATTGCATATTTTAAAAAAATATCGTTCCTTGGATCCCGGTTTCAAGTTTATTTAGTCTTTACCTTGACATTGTAATTTGATCCTTATAAAGGACATTATCCGATGATGGAATAATCCAGGTGTAATTTATTTTCAAAATGAGTTCGGTTCATTCGTGACAAAAAATAATTTTAGGGCGTTTTTAACATAAAAAAACGAAATACTACTACTTTCAGCATTTTCGCCAATTCGCATAGTTTCGGATATCGCCATCCAGGTCCCCAAAATGCACCCTATATAACTAGACGCATAAAACTAGAAGCTTTTAGCTCCGTAACTCGTTTTCAAAGAATGACAGCCAACAACATTAGGCACCTACATATCACCACGTAACATCCTACATCCCTTTTTGTTATAAAATCTCGGAATCAAGTGTAATTCTGCGAAATGCGATGACGTTGTGGAATAAAAATGCAACGGCCGTTACATTGTATGTGTTTGTGGCGCCTTAAGCTTTGCGTGTTTGTTTTTGAAACATTTTTGTAGTTTCGAAAGGTTTAGAATTGGAAACAAAACTAAGGATATAAGAGCTGATGTTGTGAAGTTGAAAGGTAGGTTTTTGTAATGGAATAGTAAACGAATATGCAGTACACATACATGATAGTAATTACTTACTGCTGCGTATGGACATCTGTTATCAACTCAAAATAGAGTATAATTCTACCTGAGGGCAGCCACATATGCTATTACTATTCTTGAAGACTAAGTTGGAATGTTTCTAGTCATAACTTCATCCATGTCCCTGTAGTTCCGGGACCAGAATAGGGCTACGGTATCCCCTGCCTGTCGTAAGAGGCGACTAAAAGGGGGCTTCCGGGGTTGCGGACGGCAAGAGTGGGAGCTCGAACCGCTCGGCCAGCAACCCCGGGATGGACGGCGGTATGTGTGGTCGCATACCGTCGTGAACACCAGATGGTGTGGTGAGTTTCAAACTCACCTGGGCGGAGCCCGACGGGTCAACGCGCCAAGTGGACCTTTTGAAGGTTTCCCCCTCGTCAACAAAAAAAAAAAAAAGTCATCACTTCATCCAAAATCAAGAAAAACACAACAGCGTTTAATACGGCAGTTGTAAGAGAAGTACCTACTTGTGATAGTGGTTCCTCGGAAGTCGAATAACAAAAAGTTCTGTTGCTCTTAAAAATGGCTTTAATAAAGAAGTTGATATGACAGACTCACTTATATACTGCCTAGAGAAATCTATATATGTCAGTTTAACTTAACAGAAATTCAATTTGAATAAAAGCTATTTATTTTACATTTGTTATTTATTAATACTCTACAATTAAAATTACATTTACACGGAGATTTTATACATAACTCAAGTTCCAATCTTGCACGATAAAGTTGTAAAATATTGCTATCAGAGCGTAAAAGTCAAGTTGTCAAATCGGCACAATTATCGGTGCAGGCTGTATCGAAACTTGTGTGAGAACAGGGCTTGGGCAGGAAGAATAATGTTGCAAAAAACTGGCTGGTCTCTTTCCAACCCGCGGAACCGGTCTGACCGAATATCCCTGCTCGTACACCCAGCTGGCCAATCTACAGCGTCGAAAAATATAAGTACACGCCAATTTAGTGACTATATACGTAATATAAGACCTACTTTTGTATAAATGGTTTGTAGAACAGCGTGTCTATGGCTGCGCCCGGCTGTACCAATACCAGGTATAACGCAACTACTTTTATAATGTCGCTACAACTTTTTAATCGCGAACTATTAAATATTATTAATATTTCGGATGCGAAATAAATGGATCAAGGATCAATAATCATGACGCTGCATTCTTAAAATTAGTGAAGTACAAGGCAAATACATAAACAAGATAAATATCAAAAACATTATACTTTATTCCCATATTTTCCTCCTAATACTCGAGCGACAAGGCTCCCTTTTCTTTACATTTCTATCTAATATGCATATATTTTGCTTATAAAATTAAAACTAGCGAACGTGCATGCAATTCATCAGATTATAAGGGACTTACGTAATTAACCCCAGGTATGACTGGACTTGTCTGTAGTATCAAATCACCATCATCACATGTAGACTTCTGTGGGTTAAGTTATACCATCGAAAAATATATATATCCCTTACACACAAGCAACACACACACACACAACAGTCTCCTTACTTACTAAACTTGTAGGTGGCGCTATATTTCTCGTAGATTAATTTGATAAAGTCGATTTTATACAAAGTCTTAACGCTCGCCCTCAATTAGTCATGTTATAGACAAAATCCGCAACCGCACCGAACGTTGCACGGAAAATTCTCGATCGATTTTTGTGATTTCGCCGAAGCCGTTAACGATTTTCCACAAGTACGCCACTTAAAATAATGAACCCATTTAAATATAACATCGGATATGTACATTTTATTAACTTAATTAATAACCGAAAATACTGTAACATTACCGAAATATTTCCATTCATTCATATATACTATGAAGGTGGCAGAACCCGTTGTGGTTCAACTCCGGCGGCATCAGCGTCACACCTATTTCTGCCTATTAACAGTAGCGCTGCTGTGTTCTGGCTTGACGGGTGTGGTAAGGGAGATATACTTTTCCGTTCCACCTTAGTCCTCAGGGGTAGCGACGCATCTGTGGTCGACCTCAGGTAGGAATATCTAATCTAATGGGCGGCAGTAACAACTAACCATCAGGTGGACTGCATGCTCGTCAGCTTCTCGTATATTACATATATAAATATATATATAAGTAGGTACCTTATACACGTTTCATGACCATAGCAAGGAGAGATGAATCAAGTATTTGCCTAGATTAGTGTATGCCATAAAATCATAACAATCATATCATAACCCATAAACGGCGAATTTAGCCAGAGTTTTCTTCTTTAGCGTCATGAAGACAATATACTACGATCATATTTTTACGTATTTGTTTGCGGAGGATAATGCAGATTCGTCTAAATGTGGGAGTTACATTGACAACATTTTTATGCAGACAAATGTTTTGTTATTGTAAATAAATAACTCTCTACTTTATTATTCATATTACTTACTACTAAAGTAATGTTTTTTTTTCAATCGCTGTAAAATTTGCAACTTGTAAATGATTTATGCTAAAATGTATCTAATAATGGACCGTATTACATATTCACGTACCTTGCTTCTTTATTATTGTACCTATTTAGCAACTAACAATTATGTATCACTTTTTCATGTGAAATATGAAAGAAAACTTGGCTCTACCTATGAAGCAGTGACGTCATAATTAGTATCGTAACGAACGCGATCGACCGGTATTTGTGTAACGTTTTTTCCCAGCAGGAGTCGGCAATCCCATTATCTTGCCATCTTCGGGGCATTCCTTGGAGTACTGCTACATCTCGACGCGTTTCAAGCACTTTATTTAGCGCTCTATGATAACATACGAGAGAATAAGAGAGTCTTCTCTGCTACGTTTATTTTACACCTACTTTAGGGTGGTGGAACTTCTAGTGATTCGGCTCCGCAGGTACCACGGGCTCGTATTTTTGCATTATAGCGGCAATGTTAAGCGCTGCTGTTTTGAAGACATTGGTTAAGAAGAAAAACGAAGCATTGCAACTTAATCGGAAAGAAGACAAAGAACAAGAACTTGGTTTACATCTATTCCTAATAACAGCAGTGTTAGACGCTGTATTCTGATTTTAAAGGTGTCCGAAGAAAGACATCCGTCCTAAGGAAGAGCACTACAACTTTTTTTTTATACAAACGCATTTGTGGCCGACGTAGGAAGTAGTAGCTAGGAGGTAGGATCTCAAGCAGCAGTAGCCACTTGCCATCAGGTGGGCTGCATGTTACTTTGCTACTTCTATATATAAAGAAAAAAAAATAAAATGGCGATTTGCGTAAAAATGTATCTTAATCTGGTGACGTTTCAACTCAATCTTTTGTCCAGTATATTTTAATATCGTTACTTACTACCTAAGATGGTTTTCTCAGTCGGAAAACTTTAATTAACTAATTGGATTGTTAAACAATCAATCATACTCTAGGTACGAAGGTAATACAATTTTACGACATGGATTAAATGTAAGTAGAGAATAAATTTCCTATCGTTAAGCAAATTAAGTACTTTAATTCTTTATAGCATTTTGTGTTTTTGCTTTCATAATTAATCATCACATGACTGTCCTACTGCTGATGAAACTGCTGTCCTAAAAAAGGAACTGTTTTTTCAAACTTTTTTTGAAGAGCCCCATATCAGGCTTCGGGATTACTTCGGAAAGCAGTTAATTTCACGCTTTGCACGTACGTGACAAAATATGTTGTCACAAAGTCGTACATTTGCTCTATCCAAATTGTCATCACAACACTCCCAGAGCCGTACTTACCGGTATACGATTTTATAATTATATACATCCTTCATTACAATTAGGCGTTTGTCACTTACTTACCCTTAAGTTAAGATAATTACAGTCCCGGCAGTGACTTACCGTCAGAAGAACTGCGTGCTTATATCCAGCATTCGTTCCATGAAAGCATGAAGTAAACACCATCATCAACCCATTACTGTCCCATTGCTGGGCACGGGTCTATTCTGAGGTTGGGAAGTTTAGGCTATAGTCCACCGCGCTGGCCATAGTCGACGTGCATATTGGTAGACTTCACATACTTTAGAAAGCGTTTTTTTAAGATTTCTTAGGTATGCAGGTTTCCTCACGATGTTTTTTTTTCACCGTTTTAAGCAAGTGATCATTAATTTCTAATGAGCATGGAGTAAACAATAATACAAATAAGAGCTAAGGAAACGCGAAACTTTGCAGAGTGGCGTATAATTTTCTCGTGATGGCGCCCTAACGACGAACAAACAAGCCCACGGGCCCCATGGCCGACACGACTTCCTACTTAGCCGTAAACCGAATCCAATGTAGGTAATCCGTTTACTTTCCTACAAGCGTGACACGTGACGACGCTTGCTATAATTTTTACAGGCAGTCATATATTGTGGGATACTTTAAGCAGAAAGTAATTTTGGTGATTATGCAGTTTGGCTACTTTTCCGAAAATCAATGCAATATTTTTTTTAGCATGGGTGGCTTCAATTAGCCATTGATGATATTCCGTCGGGGGAGGCTAACATTGCTTACTTTTTTTTCACCCTTTTTAGTGATTTCATACTAAAGTCTATATTAATATAATATAAAATTGTATAAACGTGATCATGAATAAAGGTAAGGTCTGGATTGAACCCACCCGCTCTCAGGGCGCTCCCGCGCCCTACTCGCTTAGTTTTATATTGTCATTTCATAATCATTAATTGTCATCATTGTCAATTCAATAGGGGTTGATTATAGATGTTTACGGTCGGCAGTAGCGACTTACCATCAGGTGGACTGCATGTTCGTCTGCTTCTCCTATATAGGCCTATCTTAGTGGAACTACATATTTAATATTCAAAGGACGTTATATGATATATTGTAACGATTTCGAATAATATACGATTTCTATGTAAATTATTAATATACATAGGCTTGATATGGGAACGTTATGTGGAATTTCTTGTTATTGTTCAATATGACTGGTTGTTCGGTGCAGACAGCGTGATTAATGTAAGCAGGTTGTTGAGTAACCGATCTCAAATACCGTGAATGTTAGACGTTTCAATGTATTGCTAATAATAAACTTTCTTTGTATAATATACTTAAACGAGCACTATTTTGGAAAGGCTTGGAAAAGTATGACTCCTTTATCCTTCAAACCAGATAAGCCGCGCGTAACAATGCTGTTTGGCAAAAATAGGTATGGCGGTGGTACCGCCGGAGTCCAATTACAGAGGGTTCTACCGCCTTTAGAAGTCGCAATTCTTTTCAAAATGTTGATAGCCAGACTTGTTCTAACATATTTTTATAATATAAGGGAAAAACTATATTACAATTTTATCAAAAAAGATATAACAATGTTCTATGTATCTTAGTATCCACCCTTTATATTGTATTCACATATGAACATGCTACTATTTTAAAACTTGTTGGAAATCTTTTTAGCTTGCTCAGCTCGTTACGGAAATATTGATATTTTGTTGCCGTGTGTCCTAATGGATCTCAGTCGCATACCACACCAACTCTCGTTTCCGTAGCCATTATAAAATGGCTATTGTTAAAATGGTTTAAAATCTCTATGATCAACATCCATTAACCCGTAATCACAAAATTCAATTTACCGCTACCTTCATATTCAGCAATGGATAAAGCACAAAGCGAGAAAGCAGTCGTCAGAAGACGTGTCAAGAGTTGAATAAAGGACTTGTTCCCGCCAGTCATATTGATGAAACGTGTGTGGTTGGGACGGGATGGGAAATCTTAGCGGACGGTATTCATTGCTGATCGCAAGTAGCTTGGTGTTTTATGAACAGGAGCATAACTAGCGATGTAAAGTACACAAAAAGGGTTAGTTTGAGGTTTAAGATTTTATACGTGTAGGAGTGTGGGTCGTATTCCCGCCAGTCATCAATTAACCGGGCGGTTGGCGACGCGGCGGCCGGGCCGGTTTACTGGCAGCATCTCTCAATGTGCATGCACGAATCACTTGTCTGATTGTATGTTCAGTATGATTAGACATACCTCACTACAAAAAATACGTGTATTATATACCGTTTATTCCGATGGTTTATACATCGTGATATCTCAGTTCTACATTATTGTGATATACAGGTATCGCCGTTGAAAACTATAAATAAAATTAAGATACCAAGGGGTGGTGGGAGTAAGATCACAAACGTGGACATAATGAAAAAAAACATTTCGCTCTACATAAATAAAATATGAGTGAGGAAAAAGTAAAACCACCTGACTCTACCACATTTAAGGAATATAAGTAAAACTCAACACTTTAATTCTATAAGAGAAAGTTCGGCAACGAACTGCTGTTTAATAAAGCATAATTGAAACAGACATTAGCAGCAACAATGCTATCCATTGTTCCATCGCAGGAGAAAATACGCTAATCCGATTTATCGTTAACCCGCCTTGTTACTTCAACAAGATATTCCCGATGTTACGGCCTTGTCTCCCTAACAAAGGCTAAACGATAAACGATTTTTTAATTTTTATTCCAAAAAATGGCAGAGGAATAATTTGTCCTTTGGAAACGGGAGACCTAGCTGGGCTAGGAGATCATGTCGATAGTCTCATTTCGGAGCTTGTAAATGTACAAGACGTTGAGAAAACTTCGATAGCGCGTCTAAGAAACATGTACAGCCATCTTTTGACGACTTCAGGAAAGTCACCATACTCTAAGGTAAAGTTGCAAGTTCTTCCAACTTATTTTCTGTCTTAACTGCAAGGTGGTAGAACCCTTTGTGGTTGGACTCCGGTGGCACCACCGCTACACCTATTTCTACCTAATAACAGCAGTGTTAGGCGCTGCTGTGTTCCGGTATGAAGGGTGTGGTAAGGGAGACAGACCTTTCCGAGGCGTTCCAGCTTAGTCCTCAGGGGTAGCAGCGCATCTGTGGCCGACCTCAGGTAGGAATATCTAATCCTATCTGGGGTTGATTACAGATGTCCATGGGCGGCAGTATCCACTTACCATCAGGGGGAATGCATGCTCGTCTGCTACTCTTATATTATAAAAAAAAAAAAAAAACTGATATTTGACTATACTATACCAATTTTTTATGATATAAAATGTCAGCTCTAACGTCTTGTCTTTCATATTACACGGTACACTTTGACGATGAGAAAAGTTCCTAATTTACAGATTTACTGTAACGATTTAGCAGCACTTGGCTACACTAAACGCACATTACATCGTATTATTTATAGTACATTGTGTACGCGCCCTAGGCTTAAGCTGTGTGTACCCTCGTATGCATATTCGTGCAATTCCTAAAGGTCTCCCTACACTTACGTTGCAGGACCGATTTGGGTTATTTGTAAAAGTTTTAATTCTATGCTTGTGTCTTTATACAAAACTCGTTACTTGTTGAAGGTACTTTGTGGTTCGTCTACGGAGGCATTGTCGTAATAACAGCAGTGTTAAGTGCTGTATTATTCTAGTTTGCAGGGCGTGGATACACTCATACGAAGCTGCGAACTTAGTTCTCAGTGGTACCGACGCATCAATGCCATCATACCATCAAGTGAACTATATCGATACTACTTAAGTACTCCAATTTCATGGAAAATACAATAGATTTTTATAATAACGTCGAAACGATGATCCATTTATCACTGAGTCCACGTAATAAATTTGGGTTCCATCCCTGTCGGCGAGTAAAATGAGAAGTGTTTTCCAATACATCCATTAAGTAGCACCAGTTTTATGTTCACCTTTAGCACAATATTTGGGCTGTTGATGGACTAATTTATTTTAAAAGCTTTTAACCCTGGCTTGTGTCGTAATTGTGAAAATTTTATAGCAGTTTTTTTCAAAGGGAAGTAAAATGAACACACATTTCTCCTGATTGTTTATGATCACCGCTGGTCACCTCTGATCAACTCCAAACGTATTTGGACGTGTACCAAAAATCGGGTACTCAGATGGTATTTATGACATTACGTACCCAAAGGGTATAAACGCTATTACTAAGACTCCGCTGTCTGTCCGTTTATCATAGGGATTTCTTGAATCTTAATAGATATACACTTGAAATTTTTATTCTGTATCGTTTTCAAAATTCCAACCTCTGTAATTTCGGAGATAAAGGAGGAAACTAGTAAATTTTCGTCTCCTTTCTTAAATAACTTCCCAGCAACATTAGAGTACAACCGTGACGCAAATGACAGACCGAGACACAACAAACATGAGGTGTGAACACACAACCCAAACGGACCCACGTGGTGCGACGCCGTGGGTGAGGTATTAATAGAATATTGACACAAGACGCCATTACATCATCTCATTAGGATTATCTTTTCTGACCACAAAGAACTCTGTGAAGCAGAAAAGCGGGATCGCTGTTAAACCAGCCAGAAGAAATTTAATACACTCGTTATGTGAATATGTACGAGAAATTTATCCACATTGAAAGAAAGAAAGAAAATATTTATTTGCCTAATTGCAACACAGAAAATTACTTTTGGAAATTACGTTAAATAAATTATCTAATGTGGGAACTTTTTTGTGTATGGGTGTAGTAAGGTTTTTACAAGCTTTGATTTAAATTTGTCAGTTCGTCTGTTCTTATGTATGTAAGCGTCACTTCTTCTGACTTCTGATGATTCTGCGATTCTGACTGATATGACACGCTCAATATCTGGTGTAAGGGTGGTATTCCACTCGTCGAATATCTTTGTCTAATGTACATTTCATCAAATAAATTGGATGACTTCATCCAATTTACTAACAACACCGATATTTGATCAAAGACTTTTACAGCTAGAAGGGCCAAAAACAATCGCCAAAAATAGTCGCTCCACGTTCTTCCATTTTCTCAAATACGCAAATTATAAAGAAATCTTGGACAAAGATATTAGACGAATGGAATTGGCATATGCCAAAGAAATTTGATCAAACGTTGGACATTGAAATTGGAGAAACATATTTGATGAGTGGAATGCCTTAATATAAATGGGGCCTTATCCTCCATTACCCGGCTAGCGTGGTCGCCTAGCAACACGAGATGACCCGCCAGACGCTTCGGAATGCAAAAAGGCCGGCTATGCTCGAATGTGCTACTTTATAAATAAAACGCCGCGAGTTCCGCTCACGTTGGGCTTTATATACCTGTACTGACCATTTGTTTTACTTTAATGGAACACCTTTGATATGTTGGCTATTTGGAGTAATAAGTATTATCATAATTAGTTATGTTTTGCTACACATCTATCTAGCAAGTGAAAATACATACAGAAGTTTTTTGGGAGTTCGCGCCATCTGAGGTAGAAATAAGAATTCCCTGCTATTTTAGTGGAGTAGGTGACGAAAAAATGCCCTGAAGTATAAATAGTCCCTGAATTATATGTCTGAAATTTGTCGGCGAAACACGATCGTCCTCATTTTCAATTGCTATTTAATTTTTTCCTGAAACGATACATTTTTGCGTTCCCGAGTAGTATTTGGAGATGGCGGGACAGACTGAAAACAGGACAGTTCCATTTAAAAGGAGAGGTGTGTTCACATTATATGTACTTAAGGCTACTGTGACCGAAAATTCCTCGTTTCCTTGTGAAAGTAGAAATTTCTGGAGATAAGTGCACAGAAGTCGGAACTTTGATGATAATGAAAACTATCAAATTTACTCTGAAAATTTGCACTATATAAGTTGCTACCCATGGCCTCTTTTGTGTGAATTTTTTATTTAATAACGTTATCTTCATCTAAATTATCATAACTTTAAATCGAGTTATAAGTAGTATATATCCCTGAAATAGAAAATTAACATATAGAGACTTACATACTTCTTTTCAATAGAATATTTGGACATCAAAAATATATAGTGGTTGTTTAAGATCCGACTGCATAATACTTGTAGCAACATTTTAATATGCGACGGAGAATTATTATTATTTAATATTGATCTATTAATGTTCATATGAATTCAGTAAAAGCAGATGGGAATAGAACTCTGATCTCACATTCTACTTTTATTGAAACACTACTATTGAGTACTTACTTAATATTTTTATATAATATGTGATAGCAAAAATATCCAACCCTAGAAGAGACAAACTGGTGACACAGAAAGGTCCTTTAAAAGAGATTACAATATGGCGAAAGGTCTGACCTCAATAAAACGGTTATAAGTCGCAAAGTTAAAGGCCCTCTAGCAAATGTTAAACGAAGCGGTTATGTTCTGTAGTTCAGGACTTTATGAATTAATTGAAAAAAATCTTAAACTTTTACAACACTGGAAGCAACAAACGAGCATCAACATTATTCAGCATTATCCAGTGCACGATAATGGGCTGTACCCATGTACTTCTGTAACCACCTTCAGCGTAGATTAGGGAAGACCTATGTCCAGAAGTGGATGGATGGATGAACCAGCTTCATATAACCATTGGTTCTGCCTGAAGCTGACCATAGATGGTGAGGACTAAATGGTCACCCCTTATGTAAGTGACTACGCATCCATAATCTTTCAACGATATGCAAAACTGTTTCAAGTTAAAAATATGTGTGACGGTTGTACCTCCCCAGTCGGTACTGTCACCTAATTAATTATCCGTTTTTAAAATATGACATTGTGGTGCAACAACAATGGTGTACGTAACAAAACCATAAACAACTCCATAATTCAGATGATTGGTCGATTGTTTCGGGCAAATGAAGGTCGGTGCTTACTTTAATACTTTGCGTGGCCACGTCCTAAGTATTTGTGCGAACGTTGCCGTTTTTGGGGTTCCGTACTAAAATTCGAAAAGCAAGTCATCCTAACACCACTCAGGCGTCTATCTAGGATGCGTATTGCACGTCGCATACCGTCGTAAACACCAGACGGTGTGGTGAGTCCTGAAGCTCACCTAGGAGGAGCCCGAAGGGGCAACGCGTTCAGAGGACTCCGGTTGCGTTCCGTAGGAGATCCCGGAGTCCTCTTGGCAACGCTGAGGACGGCCACCGGGGGGGTTTTAGTGCGGTAAGAATCCCACATAACCCCGTGTCGCTCCTACGACACTGGGTACCTTTTGAAGGTTTCCCCCTCGTAAACAAAAAAAAAAAAAAAAAAAAAAGGATGCGTATTGCACAATATTCTAGAAAACTTGTAAAATAAAAAGATATAAACAAACTTTATTTACCTAATATGAATAAATGAAAATGGAAAATATAAAATAAAAAAATTACATTAAAATTATCTTTCAAAGTTTAATAAGATGAAACACAAATTACACGATATACTTATATAATACACTTATATAAGAACCCTTATTGCGTTTGTTTAAGCGGAGTCACACTCAAAATATGATAGAATTTGATACATCCTTCAACGTCTCTTAATAAATTTATTTTAACCAATCTTGTTTTATTACTGCATTCCTTCGAGATGCTCTAACTATCGCAAGTTTAAATCAAGTGTACATTTCGCAGATTGACATGAACACCCACGACCTCTTTAAATTAACAGATTAACTTATTTTTTTAAGTTTATTGCCTTTAAATCGAGGTAGATATTTGGTAGACTTGCACGACCAGCCAATGCCCTTTATAAATTCAAATAAGTAACAAATAACAATAACTTCACTTTTAGAAACATGATATGGTTAATCGCTTATCACGCGCGGGTCTCGTCCCAAAGTAATTTTAAAGATTTAAAAGTTTCAAAAGTAAACAAAAAAATGTAACATTTTTTTACAATGTAAAAATATTACACTGTAAAAAAATGTCACTTTATTTATTACGTAATCATCGAGTTGACATCCAAGGGCGGCTGTCTCCACTAGTCGCTGATTGCCGGCGACTAAACCGTCACCGGTCGCTAGAAACGCGCGGCAACAGTCGACAACGATCGTCCACAGTAGCCAGCGACTATCAGCGACCGACGCCGCCTGTGACTAACGCGGCATTTCTTACCACTTAAAAGTGTCAAACTTTTTAATTGAGTAAAGTAAAATAAGCTTCATAAACCTATCTTATAATAAGTATTTTTTGGGATATTCAGTTACCACCAAAATATTTTATGAAACTACTGAACCCTAAATTAATACGTGTACAGACATACACTTGACCGGTTATTATTTATTGTTTCCTTACTCGTAGGTACACATTAAGCTTTTAAACTTAATTATACACACCTACTAATTTATCACGATGAAAATAACTTATATCATACTTAATTTCTTTACCGGACACAGGCTTGTAAGTTTAACGCGGTTCTCATTACAAATAACTGTCGGTGAAATTTTATGTGGTCACACCAGTCGTACATAAGTGAACAGGCATCGATACCTATAGACTATGGGGTATCTCGGACCGCATTCCTGGACCCAAACCCGCTTCCACCCGCGAACCGCTTCGTACACTCCACGCAACCTTCCACTGAATCCATCGAACATCTCTACCTTATGACTTCTGAGTAAGAACCCATTTTGAATCTCATTCGTTCGCGGCGCGCAAACGTAACTTGGTCAATGGACACTTCGACTTCCTATTAATGAATCGACACACTTATATCTGAGACGCAAGAATCAAAGTCGCACAGCAACCGGGTTGCTATGTAACCCGTTGCCGACCAATCACTCGTCACTGTTGTAACCTATAAAATATCTTAAGGAAGCTGCATAAGGTACAAACTTTAACAGACTTTAGGTAGCGACTCGTTACATTGAACACTAAGAGGCTGAAATACATCATTATTTCACGAGGCACTTTAAGGCAAGGGTGTAAGATCCAATATGTACTTACTTGTAGATCGTGAACTGCAAACGGACAGTTGTAAGATTTAACACTCGCGCCGATTGGTATCGTATTTTTTCTGTAGACGACCACGGAAGGGATTAATTTAAGGTAAATAAACTGTTACGGGAAGGTAATGTCAGCGCAAATAAAAAATATACTGCCATACACCTACAGGTAGGTAAGTCAACAATAGTAATCTTAATAACCACCGCGAAGGGTCAGTTGACCGAAGTCAAGGAAAAATGCTTAATATTTTTTCCCCCAATAAACATGTTCTTGCAACTGACATGACGTACTTGTATTTTACTGGGATATATACTTACCTACGATCATTTTATAAATAACTGCGAAATTTACTTAGATAAATGAAAAACTGAAAAACGTTTTCAAACACAGACAGAAAAAATATTTAAAAATGAATAAATAGCTATTATTCGTTATTCTCAATTCTGCTAGGTATATACTTTATACTTTCTTTACAAATATATATATTCGATGTACGACATATATGCAAAGTTTACATTCTTTTTTATATGTATAATAATAGATCAGATTTATATAACTGTAATTATTTAAAATAATCTGATACGAGAGTGCAGGTGCAGACCACACGAAGCATGGAAACAAGTAGGTGGGAATTCGGTCAAATTTTGACAGCTTCAGATGAATTGAGTAGGTACATAGTATATATAATAAATTCGGTCAAATAAAACATAACGAAGAGTGCATGTTTTAATATACCGACCGCAAGGTGATGGACTTATTATCCAACTAAATTAAATGTACCTATTTGAAGTTTCAAATCAATTATTCGAAATCTCAAAGGTATTCTTATAAATGTGAGTATATGGCACGATAATACTGAATGTATTTTACTTTTTTCAAAATTTAGGCACTCGATCGATCCAGGCTGGAGAATTAAATGTATTTTTAACGAACTATGAAGTTTTAGTTTTTTTTTATAAAACTTGGCCTGTTGACTCCTATCAGCATTTTTCGCTAATGATGCTAATGAAAAAATCTCCCTATAGATAGAAATACAAAATTTTGTATTTTTTCGTTTTATATAATTGCATTGTTGGACTAAGCTAAGCATAAATAAATAGACATTAATAATTGATTTACACCATCGCTATGCTGGAACTGGAACCGGACACTCATAAAGCGTCTCCATAGTTATAGGTAGCTCTGGTGTATGTTTCACATAAAACGAGACTGTAAAACTCCCATTATCCGCGATACTGCACTGCGGACGATGCATGTTATGCTGCTCGTTATACGATCTCTTGGTTCTTCTTCATGCAGTCAGCCCAGCAGGGCACGGCACGGCACCGGTACGACACACACAATATCTAAAATAAATATACGAACTTCGTGTTTCATAAGGTCAGCAAAGCTCTTGTGGATATTCATGAATAAAAAATTGTAAAGTTCGTTATTTCGTATTTTAAATACAAGCAGCGTCAAAGAATTATTCGCTAGATTGACCCATTGCGTAGTGAAAAGTCATCCATATTTGTGGTCTTGAAATCGATTCTCCGATTATTTAGCTCAGATCGACATCAATACTTTGAATGGGTAAATTCATAAATAAATATTTATTTAAATAAAAATAGGGATGCTTTATATATTTAGATTTGTGTCCATCCGGCACTTACGCAACAGACACATGTTTTAGTAGTATCGGTGGCGTGCCGTGCCGTGTCGTGTCGTCCCGATGAAGAGGACCCCATTCACGGCCATATCTTCCGCCAGACTCACTTTAAATATTACTGACTGATTTTAAAGATTGGCAGCAGTGAATTTTAATGGACTTTAGAGAATTTTATGTCGTGTGAAGATAAGGATCCGAACGGAATAAAAAACACATTTTTGGTATATAAAAACTATATACCGAGCACTGGAACGTAATCCACAAATTCCGACCCGAATTGAATCGTTTTTTATGTGTTATAGTCGGGAATTAGGCTTACCTCAATTTTATATTTTGTAAAACTTATACAAGTACACGACATTAGATTATAGTATATGTATAACATCAGTGTAAAAACTGTGTTCCGACAAATAAAGTATTTGAATATACGACCACATCATGGTAAATCATTGGCGATTGCTGCCACCGCTAGACATCTGTAGCCTACCCCCCATAGGTCTATGTTGAACTGAAATGTATACTTCTAATTCTGGTAACTTTGTTTTACGATACTATAATACCCGATACTTAAAATAGGAAGACAGACCATAAATTTTGTATATGGGAGAAAAAATGTGGTCACGAATGAGTGAATTCATTGAGCGTATGTTTGCGCAAGCGCACCGAGTGTGTGAAGAGCCCTTGAAGTGTAGAGGCAAGACTGTCCACATTGTGCCCGCCACGGACGCCGCAATGACCGGACAAGCTCTGGGGACAAGTAGCTTTTTGTCCAAAATAAAGACTTCCTTTATTATACTTTCTACCTTATCTCCCCACAAATATTGGAACATCATTAATAAGAGAGATCAAAATTACTATGAGCTTGTATTTTTAGGAAAAATCTCAAATGTATGTGAAGTCTACCAATACGCACTTGACCAGCGCGGTGGACTATGGCCTAATCCTTCTCATTATGAGAGGAGACCCGAGCCCAGCAGTGGGACAGAAATGGGTTGATGATGATGATGATGTATTTTTAGGAGCTTTACAGTGGTAACGTGATCACTTTTTTAACTTATTGACTAAACTATGCTGGAAGTAATAAATACATTTCCGTAAAAAATCACTGTAAAAAACATAATTACTTACCAATTTTGATTACAGTGAAAAAATTACACAAAAACCTCCCAAATTCATTAAAAATGTTTTATCTAATATTTACTTTGGAGTAAATGCAATATAGGTAAAATCAAACAAGATTTGAATCCCTGTATCACTTGTAAAGGTTTAAATGCGACTGGTCTTACAAATAATAAATGAAAATTGGAACTGTCTACCTACGAGTATTACGGTTTAATAGATACGAAAAACGTCGATTTAATTTCGACTTTTTTTATTTTTGTATTTGTTGTTATAGCGTCGTTATAGCGTCCGACATTATGTATCCTTTGTAAAAATTTCAAGTGTCTACCTATTACTGTTCCAGAGATAGAGCCCTGCGACAGATGGACAGACGGACAGACAGCGAAGTATTAGTAACATGGTTCCGTTTTTACCCTTTGAGTAAGAAACCCTAAAAACGAACTCAATAAAGTAATTAAAACATGTCTCAGGAACAATAGCATGAGTAATCTTTTCGGCTGTGTAGCAGAAGTTTTTGGCTCCGAAACGCCGTCGAAAATTAAACGAAGCTGCGGTTGGACCACGAAACAAAGCGGTGCTGATACAAAAAACAGTTGCGTGATCACTCGTGCCCATTAACGACATTAAGAGCGCCTTCGCAATGGCGTTTCTTCGGCGTTTTTAACCCTTATTTAACATAAAAACTGTAAGTTTTATTTCTTAAAACATGTCTTAAAACGTCGGAACGTCATGTATTTTGTTTGAAACCTAGTAGTAGTAGTAGTAGTAGTAGTGTTTGACGACCCCCTTGGCGGAGCGGTCACCATACCGGTCTAACGCGATGAGGGTCCCGGGTTCGATCCCCGGCCAGACAGATTTCTAAATCATGAATTTAGATTTCTGTTTCTGGGTCTGGGTGCTTGTGTATTTGTCTTTGTGTGTGCTATACCGCATACTATAGCTGGGTGCTATACCGGAAATCCTAGTGGGGCTGTGAGTGTAAAAAGCGTTTACTATGATGAAATGTGAATATTTACTTATAGCTAAAATATATCCTATATTGACCATTGTTATGAAATCACGACTTTATAATTAAAATTCAGCTTCTGTATGTTCGTGTTCGCAAAACTCGAAGAGTACTTAATTAATTGACTTAAAATTTTTACACCTCATTGCGTTTTTATAGAACATTGTTTTACATATCCTATTTAACTCGAATTTACCGCGGGAATGAAAATGGAAATTTTATTTACTTCCCTCATAATAATTATCAGACTGGACCACAGCAAGGCATTGCTGAGTTAGTTACTATCTTTAGGTTCACACGTGTTCATGAATGTACAGTCAGCTTTAAAAGTAGATGAATATATTAAGGTTGCAGAAATACCTATTATTACCTATACAACCAATCGTTTATAAATAGCTAAATACCCGAAGCATCATAATTAATGAGCATCGTAAAGCATCTAAATTAAATGGTAGTATTCATCTAATTTTGAGTCAACATCGATGTACAAAAACGTCACTATAATATGATATGTTCAACTACTTTTTGACACTGTAGTGTTCATCTACTTTTGAAACTTTACGACAATCATCTACCTAACTATGGTGCTAGTTGTGTTCAGCTACTTATGAACACTTGGGTGTATAGATTTTCGAAATGCTAATATGTTCATCTACTTTTGGAGGTGACTGTACGTTGCAGACCAACACTAAAACGACGTTGTACAGAGTAGTCGTTTCGCCGTCGACGCGGCGTCGGCGTCGCGCATACATTCGACAATCAGCGGCGCACAAACGCCAGTGCGCAAGAACCCTAATGTACATTCTTCGCTAAATACCTACTCGCTCACACGGCCGTCGACCTCTGAGTCAGCGACGGTTCACGCGGTGGCGCTGCATTCACATTAATATATTGAAAAGTTTGCAAATCCAAACGTTTATTGAATTCCACAACCTGCTACTCAGATTCAAAAACGGACAAAAAAAATTTTGATTTGAAATTCCTCGAAAGCTCTTTACTGCATTCAATGCTCTTTAAAATAAAATTAGTTTTTAAAATGAATCAATTTCGTCATAGACACTATATTATATGTTGATTGTAGTGCTTTATTGTTTTAAATTAAAACTTAAAAAGGTTATTCCATCAACAAATCAATTAATA
Organism: Epargyreus clarus clarus; assembly: GCA_014595695.2. Classification (NCBI taxonomy): domain Eukaryota; kingdom Metazoa; phylum Arthropoda; class Insecta; order Lepidoptera; family Hesperiidae; genus Epargyreus; species Epargyreus clarus. The sequence continues at coordinate 1,818,610 of JACTTY020000050.1, read as the reverse complement.
TTTTAATTCAATTAGTTTTATAACGGTGGAAACAAAAATACTTGACTATAGCATATGAACTAAATATCATAATTACCTCAGTGATGAAAGCTTAATCGAATGAAGTATCACTTAAGTAGCTTACAACATAACATTATTTCAAATGCACAGCTGCATACATACTCGTACAATAGACATCAACGAGCGTACCGGCGCATGCGCACGTGAGTCTACTGCACGAAAATCGATCCACTATCCTTGCTTATCTGCGCCTAGATCACGAATTTGTAGGGAATATTGTAAATTGAAATTTACTTTACCGTTTTGCATTAAATGAAACAGTTTTATTCACTAGAAGCGCGTGACCAACCTACTTAGTTCCCACGTACTCCCCAGCGCATGTAAGCAAACGCCGGTCCGCGGGCCGTATGTGACCCGCCTCGGCTTAGGATCCGGACCGTGGTACGTGTTCGGGGACCATTACACTTCATAATTATAATAGCACGGAAGCCTTCCATAACGTTTAAAAAGAATTCGTTATACTCAAAATTAAAATAAATTTATATTTTCAGTTTTCTCTAAATTTACAGTATAAGTATATGACGTCACAAAGTCTAAAATATAGGTACTATTTCCGAGTATTAAAGTCCTCTAAAATCTGCGCAGTATTTATATGTAGATACCTACGTCAGAACAAAGTAACTATGTAGTTAGTTAAACATCAAATTTGGAATATAATATAAATTTTCTTATATCTTAATATAGGTAAATTATATTTTAAATAACTAGCTTATACCTTTTTCTTTTTTTTTCTTATCGAGGGGGAAACCTTCAAAATGTACCCGACGACGTGGGAGCGACGCCGGGTTATGTGGGATTCTTACCGCACTAAAACCCCCCCGGTGGCCGTCCTCAACGCTTGTTGGAGAACTCCGGGATCTCCGACGGAACGCAACCGGAGTCCTCCGAGCGCGATGCCCTGATCGGGCTCTGCCCTGGGGGAGCAGTTTTCGCTCCTCCCGCACCATTTGGTGTACACGACGCTATGCGACCACACATACCGCCGTCCTTCCCGGGATCGCTTACTGGACGGCTAGAGCTCCCACTCTTGCCGCCCGCAACCCCGGAAGCCCCCTTTTTAGTCGCCTTTTACGACAGGCAGGAGTTACCGTAGCCCTATTCTAGTCCCGGAACTACAGGGACAAACTAGCTTATACCTGCGACATCATTAGTAGGAATAACCTCCGATCCGCAACTAGAAAATCCATATAAATCTCGCTTATCTGGAAAGCGAGTCGACTTAAATGAAATAAACAGTTTAAACGGATAGAATATTTATGATCCTACCAAAGTACGCAAGCTGTGAACCAGTAATCTGGGTAAATATAGAAAATATGGATATGAAATATGACGCAGAGAATTGTTCAAGAGGATTGTGGATGTAAAGGCATTCCAGGAGCTGAATAACATAAGGATTATAATTGATTTTTTATTCCTAAGACTAAAGTAACAATTTTTTTCTCGTAAAAATCCCTATGGATCCCGTTCCGGCCTGAGGAGCGAAAGAGTACCGTCGAGTAGAGGACAGTCTAAACCTCTGCGGCGTTCCTCTGGATGTTGGATGCCGGGTCGTGAGATGGTCGCGTAACAGCTACCACACAAACAAAGAAAATCGGATGACAAATTCGTCTTCAATAAGCGACGGTCGACTGAACTTCCCTGAAGGCAAGTCAACAACACTCTCGGCAAGTCGAGGTTGCATACCGGAGTCACTCGCTGTAGACAGCGGTAGTGGCAGAAGACTTGATGTAAACACTAAACGACGCCAGGACCCAGCCACCTGCGGAAATCGAAGTAGTTTGGAGACGACAGACTACCCGCTACGTGTAATCGAGCCCTTACTCCAAACATCAGAGAGTTTGAGTTTAAGTTTTGCTGTCAGAATTCTTTAGAAGTGAGATAAAACTCCAAACACTATAACTGGCTCTGAATTTTATATATATTTTATAAGAAAAAGATGTTAATGCTGCTATAACAGTGCTGGAGTTATAGGGAGTTTATAGATCTACCAGTTGCATAGGTACAATATAAGTTCAAAGAACACATTTTTACAATAACTATAAAACATTATGTTAAAGTATGGATACTAAGTTGTCATAAATGCTATAATTATATTTTTGCACGCATTTTATATTACCAACTTATTTCCCGACGGTCTATGGGGCAACACGTTTAAAACAAAATTTTATTTCATCTCAATAAGGTACATCTGAGAAGCTTAACTCCGAACACCACACAAAACTGCGTAACAAAGTTAATCTCAGGTTTCTCTGCAAAGAAACAATAATTGTCAAAGTTTTAATTTCGCTGGAGTTTCGGGGAATTCGCGTAAAGTAGTATTTCTTTGGAAATTGAAATCAAGCGTTATTAACGTGCAAAATATGATATATAACTATTTACATTTGTATTAAATGAAACACAGGGAAGAATTTTGTTGTCATCCATAATGTATTGTCAAGTTTACTTGTTTAAATCAAAACCATATCAAACGCAAATTAAAACTTAGTCAATCATGAAATGGTTTGATTGAATAGCATCATAATTATATCGAAGACAAAAGCTTTAGGGATTATCATGATAATTTAAATGAGGCCTATGTTAAGCAGTGGACCTTAAAAGGCTGATGGATAGAATTCACATGAGCCAAGAAAATATACAAAAATAAACAAATAAAAGAAACGAGAATGAATGACTTAAAATTGCTATATTAATTTAAGCGGTATTCAAGACACGTAACCGCAAAATAGGCTTTAATGAAATTGCGGCTAAAGCTTCACATAATTAAGGGTGGCGGCGGGCAAGGCGGGCCGGTTTCAATTACAAATTATAACATTAGCCCTTGCTTCCATTATTTGGTCGCGAAACAAGAAGTGTTTTAACCTACGAAAACTAAACAGACAAAGAGTTTTCCTACTTAGTTTACAGTTACAATACGTATATTTCAAGTCTTTATTTAAAAACGGCTTACTAATTTCCCGGTCAAGTGGCTGACGGGTTAGGTTTCTACTACATATTTTATCTTCGGCATAACATATATGTATAAGTACTTACACAAAAAAAAGTGTTTTTGTCATAATAGCTGCGATGTTGTGAGTTACAAAACGGGAATAAAGGAAAGCTGAAAATAAGTACTTGTGATTTAATTATGCACGCTCGTTTATCCCATTTCGCTCCACGTTAACAATGTACATTAATTGAACGCATATTTCATGCTGTTATCATGATTTTACTAACAAAATATTTGGTAATCAGAACTAACTGTATTGTAGAGCTAATAACGCATTAAATCAAATTGATTACTCGACCATCTCCTGATTATAAGATTTTGTTCTTTAAGCGAGATGAAATTCAGTTGATAATGCATTGATTCCGGGCCGATACCACAACTTAATGTTCCGCATTATTCTTTGTGAGATAAAGCAGAGTTGATACAGAAGCGGTTGCCGCTTTGATAAATGAACGGAGACCGTCAAGGGAGTTTCTAAACAGAACATCCTTTATAACTCCACGAATCGCGGGGGAGCATCTCAAAGAGCCTGCATGCAACGCTAACCTCATAGGAAAACTATCTGTACCTACGTAAAAACAGATACCTAACCGGTTAACATTATAGACCTTAAATCATGATAAGCGAACAATACACAGCGATTTATAGATATGGATGCCAGTTGTTGTCAAACTTTACGATATTTGATTAAATTGGGATAAATATACCTAAGTAGGTATAAACATGTTTACTTAATGCGGATTTCCTAACAACCTAAAATAATATGTATTCGGAGTAAATAGAAATTTATTTATAATATCGCATGTTAAAGATGCTTATCCTACATATATACGTGAAGGTGGTAGAACGCTTTGTGGTTCGACTCCGGCGGCACCACCGCCACACCTATTTCTACCTAATAGAAGCAGTGTTAGGCGATGCTGTGTTCCGCTTTGAAGGGTGTGGTAAGGGAGACAGACTTTTTCGAGGCGTTCCAGCTTAGTACTCAGGGGTAGCGGCGCATCTGTGGCCGACCTTAGGTGGGAATATCTAATCCTATCTGGGGTTGATTACAGATGTCCATGGGCGGCAGTAGCCACTTACCATCAGGTGAACTGTATGCTCGTCTGCTATTCCTATATAATAAATAAATACGTATTAATTTATATGTATAAACATATAATTCAAATGGTAATAAGTTTAGATACGTTAAGTTTAGTATAAACATATATACCTATGAACATGAGTTACGACAAAGGAGTCGCGAATACATTGCCGGCTTTAAAGGAGAGTTCTTATTACACCTTTTTAAACAGCCCTATTGTAAAGCCTTTCGGAAATATTTAAGGAGGAAGTTTATTTCACATTTTGCACGTTCATGGTGGTGCAAGTCGAAACACCACGAGCCCAATTAGTGTGGACCATAGAGATAAGTATCTCACCGTCTTATAATTGAAGGAAGCCATTAAATGGCTTAAACGGCTGATGTAATTTACGCGGAACAACACCGACATGCACAATTAAGTGGTGGAAAAACACGAAACAAAAAACCAAAATCGAAGAAAAAGTGCGGAGAAATATCGTTTCATTCGTAAATGATCTACACTATTTTTTATATTTTTCAAACACGAAAATAGATGACAGTGACAATTTCAATTGTCAAATCTGGTTACATTTTCTTGTTAAGAGTGAGTAGTCTTTACTAATCTATGGTGTGGACCTTCATCCTATGGCGAATGGTGCGATGGAGAAAGGGTGACGTAGGCACCAGATCAAATAGTTCCACGAAACACTCACCATTGCAAGCCGGTAAAAAACAAAATGGTAAGGCTACCATTTTGTTTTTTTTCCTTAGGCATGTTCCTTCAAAAGTATAAAATAACTTCATAATTCACTTTTAAATTACTTAAAAATCAAGCGTACATTTTATCTCATTTTCAGTTTAATAATATTCAAATAAATTCGCATTAGTAGCGAATTTACATTGATGAGTTATAAAACTTATTATTTTTTTTTCATAAAAACTTTGAACACCATTGCGTTAAAATACGTTACGAACTTTATGGTTCCATTTACGCTCGACCTGACTTATTTTTATATATAGAACATTAATTGCTGGGATGGGCTTTTTTTCTTTTTTCGTTCAACGAGCACCTGTGTCTAAAAGCGGGTCCAGAGATGATTTCGATGACTGGTTATTTTTTGGACAAATAAAACCAGCCGATGACGGCTATAACTAGGAAAAACCCGCTTTACTACCACCAATTAAGGTTTGTATTTGTCGAACAAAGTGGTACTAAAATGATGTTTTTTTAATGTCTTCTTTTTAGACGGAGGGTGAGAAGATGAGTCCACTGACAAGCCCGAGGCAAGCAGGTAGAAAATCGATTGTTATTCGATGCCGGCCATAATGTAATAATAACTTTAGATTCTCCAGCCGAAAGAATAGAAACGAACGTGTTGACAAAAGGATCGAAATCGAATTAGCTCCGACGTTCCATGTGAAATAGATTTTTTGTGCATCGATTGGCATCATTTGATATCTGTAGCCGATCTGGCTTCGCCGCAGTAACTCCATTATTGCCGAATTCTCATTAGAATCAAATACCTTCGCATATTCTACGTAAATTCACTATTATCCAATATGGACAAACAACATTTCAATATTATAATAAGTATATATTCTATCTACTTAGGTATATATATATTTCCAGTTCGTTTTTTATTTTTTTCCACACAAACAACAAGACTACGCGCACTAGAGACACCTACTTTTTTATACACACCGGTATTCTTTATTCAACGAATGTGATTAAGTTGTGAAACATCGAATTATACAGCGGTGTCTTGTAAATCTTAAGTATGTGCGTAAATAAATTTTGTCATAGATTCGGGTCCTTATTTAATACGAAAATAGTATTATTAAATGATGAAGTTTATAGTAATTAAGACAAGTTTACCAGTAAAATTATAAAAAAGTCGAAATTTTGCTTATTTCGTTTGAAAAAATGTAACAGCTAAATACCGGCATCGAACAAAAAATATATTCTTTAAAAAATTTAAATATAGGCTTGGCTAAACGAAGGCAGCAGACGGTATCAAATCAATCAGATGAATATTTATTTAACGTTCAGTTAACTAAGATTCGACAGGGGCTTGCGGTCGGAGTTTTCCTCCGCAGCAGCTCGCGGTACTTCGTGCTCTATGGCAAGCTGTGTAAGGGCGGGTATGGTTTGTGGGTAATGTCTATAATGGTTCAACCATACAACGTGCAATTGACAGTATCGAGGCGGCTCGCAGTGCCGGTATGAGGAGCAATGGGCTCGTCTTATGGGCGAGCGACGCGCGATCCGGCACGCCAACGGACATTTTAACACGCTTTTATTAGCTTGGGTTTTAATATGTTCTATTAAATTCATATTATATTGTACTTATTATTTTCTTTCATGCGGCTTCATGTTAACTCTCACTTTCTTAATAGTGTATATGTACCTACTAATCAATATCTTTGCAGCTTTAGCTTTAGTACGACTAAACTTATCCTGATTTTGTATTCATAGTGTACCTATGTATTGATTATGGAATATTTTAATAACTAAAGGTTTTCTTTGCTATTAAGTAACCATTTTCGTTATATTTGACAAGACTGTTATTACTAACAGTTAACAACATTAAGTGGAAGTGGGAAGCCAAAACCCAATATTTTTTCTGTTTGTTCTTACCTATACCGACTACCTATACTTGTCATGAATAAACCATTAAAAATGCTCAAAATCCTAATTTAACATTATATACCGTTAAGGGCCGATTTCACCAACGTCGCATAAATCTTATTCACAGAATAAGTCGTTAGTTACTCGCGAGTAAGCCTATTTTACGTTTCACCAACATTTATCCTAGTGATAAAATCTCTATATTGAAGTAAAGTCGTATACCGCCGATTTCGGCCGAATAAGCGGCTATTCTTAGATTAGTAGTGTCATTTTTCTGTCACTGTATTGTATGTTTTACAACTTCTACTTATTACTTATATCATTGATTAAAACCTTAATAATGGCACGTCGTCTAAAGACATAAAATCGGTTTTGTTTAATAGTACTTTATATAATTATATAAAACAATAATAAAGATTTCTTTACGCCAAATTAAAAAAATCGAAATACGACAAAACTAAACCAAAAAGAGTGTGGGATCACTGTCAACTAAACCGTCAAGATAACGTATTATCCGAACAAATGTAAGAATATGCAGCGCTATTGTGCAAGTATACGTCAAACTGACTATTTGATTTGATTTACTTGGATGCATTACGTATTTGTTCAATTCATTCGTTCAACGTCACAGAGTAACTATGTGAGAATAAGATATCCTTAGACTAACGTGGTGAAACGAAATTGAAGTTAACCATGGAATAAATTGACAGAGTAACGTTATACCGGGATAGCTACACTAGTATAAATTAAGTGTGAGGTGAAATCGGCTCTAAATTTAGTAAATAAATTAATAGATAGATTGATGAAAAACTTATAAATGAGACAAGTATTTTTGAGTTTCTATGCTCCGCGCCCTCTATTATAATAATTTCAGACATAAGTATATTATCACTAAAAACAGCTAAGTCTAGCAATAATAGCGTCAACGCCGGATCCTAAGGTGGTTTTGATTTTTCCTGAACATACGTAAATGTAATCTCTTATTGCCACATCTAACTCACTTTATATAGTTCTAAAGTTAGTAACATGCAGGTAATAATAAAATAATGCATCTGGTGAGGCGGATCGCGCGTCGATCAGACGGAAGAAAGTGCGGCGGGCGGGATGATAGCCGCGGAGGCTGCGACCGGCCGGACCGGTTATGCTAAACCCCATTGTGGTCAGTTTTTGTACCGCCACCCCCCGCCGCCCGCCGCACCACTCGCCGCCCGCCAACCGTCGCTTCACTTCGATTCGCCAAAAAAATTATTCGACTCTCAAATCGAAATTCGAAGAACCCGTTCGCATAGGACGCTCGCGCTATTAGTAGTATGTAGTAGGTGTTAGGTAACTCCTTAAATTTACGAGTACTTAAAAATAATTATTTTAAACCGAATATCGAAAACCCTAAAAAAGCTGTTATAGTCATCGCGTAACTGCTAGTCCGCTCTGAAGTTGTTGCGAGCAGGTGTACTCATACAATTTGCTATGGTGACGCGATGCATTTCTATATTCAGAGCGGACTAGCAGTCTTACGTGGACTATACTCATGATTACTTAAAGTTTATTTTTCTTTACAAATACTATAATTTCGGTTATATATTTATATATATACGCTTGTATGTTAGCAAGTTGGTGTACCGTGTATTATATAGCTAACACGTCATTTTTTTTTATATAAGGAGGTATATTTAAATATTTAATTATCTATTTCAATTAAATCGCCGAAAATAATAGAGCATGGCATATATTGCTGGTCCATGTCAATCCATCTATATTATTTTGTTTCTCAGTGCTTCTATATTTCAAAGATAAAACTCAAGAATCTTTCTTGAACAATCGTCTTACTATCAAAGAAAAAAATAAACGCCAGGCGGTAGGCAGTCAACTTCAGCTGAACTCTTTGGTCAACTTCATAATAAAATCTATACTACTAACGCCATCTACAATCTGATGGCGGAACTATATTTTTATATTTTACCTCTTATTAATAATATTTTATATTGATGAACTGATAACAACAATTGGTCAATTGTATTTTTATTACTTAGACTGTTTCTATTCTTAACTATAATTTTTATCTGTTTTAGTTTAGCAATACAAAACAATACTAAAGTAATATCTATGCTTACTACCATAAACTATAGAAACGAATGGAACGAAATGAAATGATGTCAGCCTCGGGGGCTGTCAAAAATGTCTTTTTGACGGGATTAGCCGATAAATTATCCCAAAAATACATTTATTAAAACATGGGAGGCTCTCAAAGCACTCGAAAGTTAAGCGTCGACAACGACAATGCCATATCGGTGTCTCAAGAAGCGTTAGACCGGATACAAGCTCAGCTGAATGCAAAAGTAAATATTACTCCATTACATTACATAATTTACATCAATGTCAAGTACAATAAAACAAAAAAATAAATATTATTCATGTTTTAAATATATATATCATTTTTATATCACCCACTGCATTTTCTATTTTTGTCCTATTTGTTATAATCTTAAACTTTTGTAGGTTATAATGGCCTACATATTGAGCTGTAAATAAAATATATAAATTATAACACCAAAACAATAGTCTATTCCATAAATAAAATGAGAAAACGTTAGAGTTTTGCATAAAAATCTTGTTTTCATAAATTACATCAACTTTTTACTACATTACTGTTTACTATATAATCTTTAATAATACTTTTCCAGCAAGCAGAACAGCCACCACCACAGCCACAGTATACACCTCCATCTTACTTCGAATCCCAGAAACGACAACAGGAGAATGCATCTGAAGAGGCCTACTGGGCCCGTCGCATTGAAAACTTAAAGCGGGCACATGAAAAAATAAATAGTGGTATGCATTTAGAGTATCAGAAGACACTAAAAGAGGCCAACGAATTATTTGACCTAGCAAAGGCTGATAAAATAGCCGGGAAGCTGCCACCGTGCCAAGAGGAGAAAACAAAGGTATTTGATGATTTTAAAACAACAATAATAACACTTTTAACACTCATAACCATTTTCTGTCGTGCCACAACACACTTTGATAAAAATATATAAATCATCTAAATTCATCACTTAAATATCTGCCTGTTAAGGTTTCTACAAATGTTACTACAAGACTACTGCGTGTACACCATGAAATAAAATATGGAGAGCTTAAAGTTTTTTGTTTAAATAATGAATATTTGAATCTAGTTCTTTGTGCACTAGTTTATAACATACCCTTTAATAAATTCAGTGACTAACTGCAAAAATGTTGACTAATGTGTGTTTTTGTGCATTGCAGGTGCTTGAGTGTTACAGTACAAATCCCGATAAGTCCCTCCTCTGTTCAGTGTTAGTGAATGAATTCAATGACTGTGTGTGCAAGAGTAGAGTTGCTGCAGTATCGGCCACATCCTGAGCTAAACTGGAGCTATGTAAATAACTATAATAGTAAAATTCCTAAATCACGCAATATTATCACTTGTAATTGAACGGTTTGGTGTGTGGCTATACGAAGTAGGTTTAATATTATTACTGCTGTATGAATAAACTGTTAATCTAATTTCATGTGTTTTTAACTTATCTTTCCCTAAAAATGTTTCTGCAACAATCATTCTTGGACTATCATGTTGTCAGTGTTTGAATGACTGCAATGCTGCAATAGTAAATTTAAAATAATACAATAATTGAAAACAGTAAAATTACATGAAAGCAGTTATCTTATAGTTCGTAATAATTCTACTTAGTTCAATCAATATTTTTAGAATATTATGAAAAATGAATTTACATTTTTTACTATACCTAATTAAATCAAAGTTGTGAAGTTGCACTTACTTTATGTCTAGATTGTACTTTATCTATTTTCCAATAGCAAGTCAATAAACAAATAATGTATCATAGCAACAATGTCACAAGATGTTACAACTGGCATTACATAACATTGCACACATTATTTGGCCCATTTACAAAATTTCGTCCCCCAAAACGACATGGCAAGTCGCGACAAAACTACAGAAGAGAAGAAAAGAAAAGTTCCCCTGTACCCTGGATTTCCTGAGCTAGCAAGATCAGATGTCAGCATATATCCCACTTACTCTAAACTAACTTTAGCATAGTAAGTATTATTGAGTATATTGTATTTAAAAATGGATATTATAGAAACTAAGATTAATAAAAATGTAGTGCAAAGATACTTCTGCATATAATAGGTACATGATCTCATGATTCTCAGTAGCAATGTATGAAACTGAACTATGGAGCGATTTGTTTCATAATAATTATGTTCAGTGCAAGTAGGAACAAAACAAAGCATACAATGAATATATTGATTCTGAACAAAGTTACCAGAATTTTTACCTAGTCATATCAAACTTTAACATAACAAACATACTTATGCATGAAACTATATAGTTTGCTTGGGTTATCCCAATGATTTTAATTTGTGAATATTTATTTCTACAGTAGAGTAGTCTGTCGCCACCGCTACCACTGGGCCAAGGTCGCGCAGCGGAAGCAGTTTATGAAAGAGCTACACAGCTTTGAAAAGCTGCAGCCCAATGCTCTGGATGGTGTGAGAGTCCACCGGGAATTCTCCCAAGGGATCCTGTCACACAAAATACCGCCTCGACGTTACATACAAAAGCTGACACCAGACCCTTTAACCTCCCATCAGAGAATGAGAGTTGAGCAAATTATAAGTGGAAGAGTTAACTTTAGTCAGAAATAAAGAATTATCTCGATTCTCTATTTCTGTATAAAACATTATCATCATACATTATTAGACAGTTCAAAATTCCATCTACAGCACTAGAATACTATAGATGGTCTTGATTATTCAATTCTAACTTCCTGTATTGTGTTAACTTAATGAACCAACCTAACACCAAGACAAATCAGTTTGTCTTACTTATACCTTGTCTAGTGGTATTGTGTAACTTGTGTAAGTTGTGCAGTATCTTATAGAATTGATAAACAAACGTGAAGAAATAACACAATAGAATTTTTAGTAACAACATTTATTCTACACTCTCATTAGCTTTTTTCTTCTTCATCTTCTTGCTTTTCTCAACATTGCTTTGCAAGTAGTGTGCCTCCCTCTTAGCCTGTGAGATTTCAGCCCGCAGACGCTGCTTGAGAGCTGCTCGCTCGTACGCCAGTCTCTCACTCAAGTGTATCCACTTAAACCTAGGTATATACTTGATGTTCCATATCATATCGTAATAACGTGACTTCTTTCTGGTACCAATTTTAGTGTTGTTCAGGTTAGCTGCGACTTGTTTAGCTACTTTCTTTTTTTGAAATTCCACCCAACCCTCCGTAAATTGATTGGGCACTCGTTTCCTCTTTTCTCCTGGTTCTGAATAATAAAGGAATAACAATACAAATTTATAATTGTAAATATTTGAACCAAAATATAACCTTAAATACTTACTTGCGCTAGATTGCAGATATATTCTACCAATGTCGCCAAATTCACTAAAAATTTCTCTTATTTTAGCCACATTCATGTATGGAGGAATAGTGGACAGGTAGATTATACCACGTTTTCTCGTTTTCTTTTTAGTGGTATTCTCTGATAGTGAAATTTCTTCATCGGAGTCATCTTCATGTTTTGTAACGAAATCCGTACCATTCTCCGGTACTCTTTCTGTATCCGTCGTAGGCATATTTTACTTATATTCTACAACAATATACTACACAAAATTACTCATAAATAGACTACACTCCGTAGGATTCAAATATTTGACATTCGGATTTTCGGAATTGATTTCAAAATTCAAAGTCTCACATGTTAATGTTATATCAAATGTCAATGCAGGGTTGCCAACAGTAGATTTTTTCCTCGTACAAAACAGATTTCTCGTATTTTGAACATCGTACACTCCCGATAAGATGGTAAAGTCCGCGCCAAACTACTAGTATCCAGATTACTATACTCTTTAGCCCACAGAACACCGTACTCCTTACAGAGCTTTAGTCAGGACCTAACAATAACTGAAATACATATTGGTCTTCTGGGGCCTCATACAACTTTCCACCCTGGGGTATATATGAAAGCGTATAGTAACCTATATAGGAATATTTGTACGCTTTATCAAAGAACACCTATACTCCTAATGGAGACTTTGATACTCAATGTGTGCCCCCGGGTGGCATGTTCGTATTAAATACACGACGCCAAACTTAAATAGAATCACCTTTATCATAGTCCTTGTCCCTGTACGCTTTTCAAAGATTGTTTGGGCCGGACGACCTTTGTTACGCCGACTATTTCTTTATCTGTTTTCGTTCTGTGTAATAAATACTTTTATATCACGGCGTGCGTAAATGGACGTTTTACGCACGCTTCGCGTGCGCAAAACCCCCGTTTCCGACCCCGTAATATAAAATTTTATACAACACGTCCTCGTATTGTAATGTACTATTTATATTATAATAGTACATTACGATACGCGTGGCCAAAGTAGCCTATTTTTGCACCCTCGCTGCGCTCGGGCGCTAAACGCCGTGCAGATAATAGGCTACTTTTGTCACAAGTATCGTATACTATTTTATAGCTCGTGTGACATAAACCCGCTTATACTTGTGAAGAAATATGAAAAAATATGATAATTATTTTGAAACTTATAAATGATTGAAACTAAAAATTATGAACTAAAAAAGCAATAAAAATGTGACACAACCAAAACCATTGAAATTTAGAAAATTTAGTAATTATTCTGCACTTGTGATAAAGACAAATCTAACACCACACATACGTCGAAATATATCAAGCCATTTAGGCTACATACAGGCGTATTAAAGAAACATATGATAAGCAATCACATAATGTACTAATACATAACTAATACTAGTGATACAGTAGAAAATCGATTATCCAGACCTTAGTTATAAATATTCGCGATTGTTCGGATTGTGAAACGTGAACAAGTAACTTTGTAATAACCCTTACAGATCAGCCACATTTTGTGTGACTTGTGCATTTAAATTCCGGAAAGTCGCCAAATCGCAACAAAATAGTTACTATAAAAAACAAAAACCCGATTGCTAAAAATATAACCTATGTTATCGCCACAATTTAGACGAATTCAGCGACACATCATGTATCAAAATTAATGAAGTCGTTTGAGTTTGCCAAAGAATGAAAAATACATACGTAACAAACATATAGTCGAAAAACATCACCTTCCTAAATCGGTTTAAATAGCTTTTCTTCATAAACTCAATTATCCAAATTTTCGATAATCCGAATGCCACAAATACGAGGGTACGTTTTTAAGTTCGCGGAATGAGGGACAAGGAGCGAAAATAAAATGTCAAAATTATTTTTCTTTTTCTACATATTCTCCTGCAAGACGAATGCATTTTTCAGATCTTTGTATTAACTTATTTAAACCCTCATAAAAAAATGTTTTGTCCTTGTCGGAAAAATACGAGGAAATTGCGTCCTTTACTTCTTCGTCTGTAGAAAATTTCTTTCCACGAAGCTCTTTTTTCATTTTTGGAAAGAGATAATAATCGCTGGGAGCCAGGTCTGGACTATAGGGTGGGTGATTTAAAATATCAAAGCCCACCTTATGCAGGGCAGCCAGTGCAATACGGCTCTTGTGTACGGGCGCATTGTCGTGCAACAGCAGGACACCTCTGGATAATTTTCCTCGTCTTTTTTCTTTGATGGCTTCTTTTAACCGCTCCAAGATTGTTGCGTAATATTCTCCGGTTATAGAGACACCTTTATCTTTGTAATCTATTAACAAAATTCCTTCTGCATCCCAAAAGACTGTCGCCATGAGTTTGCCGGCCGATTGTGACACCTTAAACTTTTTAGGAGGTGCTGTACCCTTTTTATGCCACTGCATGGAGTCTTGTTTAGACTCAGGTTCATAATGGTGAACCCAAGTTTCATCTCCAGTAACAATTCGATTCAGTACAATATCCTTATATTCTCCACAGAGGTTCAAAAACGCACGGGAACATTCAACGCGCTGTTGTTTCTGAGGCGGCGTGAGCATTCTCGGCACCCACCGCGCGCTGACCTTAGTCATGCCAAGATGGTCATGCAGAATTTTAAAAATGGTTGTATCCGATACTCCAACCATTTCTGCAAGCTGTTTCTTCTTTAGCCGAGCATCTTCCAGTACTAATTTTTCGACTTCCGCTATCGTTTCCGGAATGGTCACCTCAACAGACCATCCTGGTCGTGGGTCGTCTTCAAGTGAATCCCTGCCTTGCTTAAAAAGGTTGTTCCACTTGTAAACCATCGTTTTTCCAGGGCAAGAGTCCCCGTAAACCGATGACATCTCTTCCATTATGATTTGCACAGACTTTCCTTGCTTGGTAAGGAACTTTATAACGGCGCGATGCTCGATTTTCTCCATACTTCCAATTTTCTTCCGGATTGAGTTGTTTAATTGTCTATAGTTTTAAAACTAATGATGCAATTGTGATAAAACTTTATATTTATACTATTTATGAGTCACTTAACACGTACCGCCCTTAACGAGCCCGCTATCCCCCCTCCAACCCTGCCATTCCGCGGACTTAAAAACGCACCCTCGTACGACAACAAATAGGTCGCTTAGTCGACATTCTACTGGAGTAGTATAATGGCTAATTTTGATAACGATTCCTAATTTAAATATCTCCTACTATGGTGTGTAGCGAAAATAAAACAAACACAGTCAAAACAAACAATAAAATTCGATAAAGCCCAATAGTTAGTCTTATAGTGATGCTATTGCTTAGTATGTACACAATGGCAAAAACATTTATAAATACGTCCAAAATAAAATATTAAAATAATTATAGCTTAACAAAATACTCATTACTCACTTTTAATTTTTAAATGGAATTTAAAAGTATGAAACGTTCATAGCTATGTTTATTTTTT
This sequence comes from Epargyreus clarus clarus, assembly GCA_014595695.2. NCBI lineage: Eukaryota > Metazoa > Arthropoda > Insecta > Lepidoptera > Hesperiidae > Epargyreus > Epargyreus clarus. The sequence goes on along the minus strand of JACTTY020000050.1, from coordinate 1,803,019 downwards.
TCAACTGTGAGGGTAGTGTATTAATATTCGTACGGTGTAAAAATCGGCTACTTTGGACACAGAAATGCGTGGCTAAAATGCGGGTTTAGGTCTATAAACATGATTTTTTTCTTTTGAGTTTTATTGTTTTCTATTTTTAAGACTATTAGCTGTTTTAGCTCAGAAGGGTTGGCAGCACTGACGTTGACAAACGCAAAAAAACGTCAAAGTCAGAAATTCTGCATCAGTCTCTGTCACTGTCGCTGACCGCTGTCAATATTAATAATTTACAAGTATAACACACGGAAAGGAAAAAACAAGGCAAGGGGAATTAAAACAGGTGTTAGGTCCAACTGTGAATAATCAAATAAACTATCTATACCAAAAACGAAAAACATAATATGGGTTGTGATGGTGGTACTATACCCCGACGAGATGAACTTGTGCGCATGAAAAAGAAGCCTGAGCAAGTAGGTTTTACCACTTCTTACATTATTAACTTAATAATAAAGCTTGGACATTTGTTCAAATGGATATTGGTGAATTATGTAATTAAAGTTATTATATTTTTTGTAGAAAGACAAAGATGCGGAGCGGTCATTTAAGTGGCGCAACTGCGCGCTGACTCAGCAACCCTTGCAGGAGCCCATAGTGGCTTGCGGCCTGGGACGACTGTACAGCAAGGGGCCCGTGCTCGAGGCCTTGCTGGACAAGGAATCTAAGCCCCCTAGCATTGATCACATCAAAAACATGAAGGTAAAATCATCTACTTAAGTCAACCTCTATTGATTTTTGTTATGTTGGTGTTTGTAAACCAAGAGTCCTAAATCTCAAAAAAATATTCTAATTCAAGAGTCTAAATCAAAAAAATATAATAACAATTGTATGCTAATATTTGTTTTTCAGGATATCAAGGACTTGAAACTCATAAAGAACCCTGCTTTTGTGAAAACTGAGCACACGGATGGTGCAGTGGGTGAGGGCAGTGCACCCTATATCTGTCCCATCAGTGGGCTGGAGATGACTGGCAAGTTCCGCTTTGTGTTCCTCTGGAGCTGTGGCTGTGTGCTTGCTGAGCGGGCATTAAAGGAAGTCCGACAAAATCTTTGTCATATGGTATGTATTTTTAAAGTCTTTAAAGTAAAAATAACTAATAATTAACTGTATAAACAATGCATAAAAGTAGTTGTATGTTGGCATATTATAAGTACTTGTACTAGCTTAGAGGTGATAATTTAAACTATTTATAACATGGGGTTTTCTTTTTTATTAAATCAAATTCTAGCTAATGGTAATTACTACTACTTATCATAATATTCCAATATTATATTATTATGATAATATATTCATTATAATATATCTCATATTTGTCATATGTTTTGCAGTGCCAACAACCATTCACAGACAATGATGTCATTGTTCTCAATGGTACTGAAGATGACATTGAAAAGCTTAAAGAGAAGATGGCTATCCGAGTAGCAAGTAGAAAAAACAAGAAATCTAAAGTAGCAAAAATTGAAATCAAAACAGAAACAGTTACTAATGAAATACCATCAACTTCATCAACATCAACTTCATCATCATCATCATCATCATCACCATTGTCCACTGAAGTGAAGTCAGAAAAAGAGGAAGCCAAAGAAACACCTTCTACTTCTGCTGCAGCTGAGAAAAAAGAAATTGATACCATCCCATTGGCATTGCCCAAATTTAACCCAAACAAACAAGCAAGAGGTCATTTTGGCTCATCAAAACGTGCTTACCCTAAAGGTCTGGAACAGGACCCATCATATAAAAAGACCAAAAAGGACTATAGCATAGCTAAAGATCCCCAAAACAGTGAGGTGTACAAGTCTATATTCACTTCACATAAGAGTGATCAAGACCAACAGAGAGCCCATTGGGTCACATACAATCCATTCTACAATTGACACTACAGCCAATCAATAATAAACAAAAACATCTCAAATATTTACTCATTGCGAAATTCTTGATAAAACTTATGGTATCTTCATACAGAATCACTAAATCACTGAAACAATACCACACAACATCTATAAGAAGAGAAAAGAAACAGTAACAGAAATAAGTATCTTCATTGGGTCCACTCATACAATGTCCATTTGAAATTAAACATTGAATCATTAACATTAGGATAATTTAAGTTAGGAAATAAAATTTTGGATATTAAAAACACTTTTATTTGACAAAACCTTATAAATAAATATTGCACTAAGATTGCACATTTAAATGGAATGCTGCCAATTACACATAGTTTGCAAAATATGTAACTATAAACTTAAAGTTACTTGCATAACTAAAATACTTGTCAATTTTAATTTTGTGCTCTTTGGTAACCAGTCTCCATAGGTGTCACTTAAAACCTGGAATGTACTATAATTATAGAGAATAATAATATTATATAATTAATTTAGATTAATACTTTAAAGACATAGTCAGATAGAATTAAAATCTATTAATAAATAAGTGATACTATAATGACTATAGTTATTATTGAAAATTTATCAATATAATCTAGCATTAACTATGTTTAAAAAAAGCTTTTTCAAGAGAATGATTTTGCTAACGGTTACAGTACCTTCCACTTGATTAGAAAGTCATGTCGCAAACCCTTAGGTCAGGACTTTATATGTTGCCAGATGGAATGCTCATAAAAACAACTGACATAAAACATGTCAAGTACAGGTATCAAACCACCGGGAGAAGGAAGGTTCTCACTCCCAAAGAAGTCACTAACCATTGGCTATACAGGGCTTTTAACGGGAGACCTCATGCTAATGTATGATATTCTCACATATACTGATAAATCCCCCCTTTTTAGGGATCCGTATCCAAAGGGTAAAAACGGAACCGTATTTATATAATTAAATGGATGTTCAATTTGCTATTTATATAATAGCATAAAAAATTTTGAACCGACTGGATCTTATGCGTATGTTTTATTAGCATCTTGAATAGAAGCTAAAGTTGCCTCTATGATGAGGTTGAAGTCCAGTTCGTTGAGACTCGCTTTAGCCGTGAGGAGATCTAGGAAAGTGTCCAACGGGGACAGCCGCTCACCCGAGGGCAGGACTGCTAAACCTGAAATATAGACGATTTTATAATAATAACTAGCTGACATCAAAAAAAAGCTTTTATGTTTTTATCATTTTCGCCTACACGATTTCAATTTTCAATCGTTATCACATTGTTTTGTAGTTTGTAGTACAAAAACAACACAGTGATAACAAATTATTGATACGTATCGTATGGTATGTTGAATGTTCCTTACAAACCAATTTTATGGTGTTGATTTCAAATATCGGTTTTGTAAAAAAATCAGTTAAATATTTTTTCTCAAATGATCCCTAAGGAAATAAAATTAAAAAAAATCATTAAATCTTACTCCGCAGAAGAAGGTAGATGTAATAACATTCAAAAAGTGCTCTGTAAAGAACCTATTTTGAATTAAAAAAAATGATTTGATTTGAAGCAACATAACCATTGCCAATGTCACATAGCAGTCCAATCTTATCGGTTTACAGATGTCCATGTCCGGCAGGAGCCACTTACCAACGGGTGGACTGCTCGTTTGTTGCTTCAATCTTAAGTTAAGATTAAAACGACTTCGCAACAATCCGCTACTAAAATGTATGATGGTATACATCCGGTATGACCGCCCACTTCTATCTAAAAAGAACTAGATGGCGCTGTCCCATTTATGGACGTTTCTTGAATCACGCCAACGATGTTACCGCGTAGCTTGTATAAGTAGCGAGAGGACCCTCGTACAATTTGATTACAGATGTCCATATATGGGCGACAGTAACTACTTACTGTTATTTTTGTTTGGCACAGGGTTAATCCCCTGTGCTTTGTTAATTATGTGAAGCGGTGGGTCGTTGAAGTTTTTTCCATCAACGAAACGTCAACGTTAATTTCCGTTGATCAACTAGTTAATTTCGTCAACGAGTTAACGTGCTACTAATTTCAACTTGCGTGAACAATAAAATAAACGGTTTTTAACTATGCTGCAACGATCAAAGTTTGATCAACGAAACAATTTGACGTAGTGCGTATTATAAATATCAATTTATTTATAATTATTTATTAGGAAATTATTAGATATATTCTACATAATTGAAGTTTAAATTATGTTATTATATCGACAAAATTAAGATATATGCTCGTCTGCTACTCATATATTATAAAATATATATATTTTTTTTAAATTTTATTTTTAACGTAAGTTTAATTCTAAACAAAATAAAATTTACGTTGAAAATAACGAAACGTTCCGTTCAACGTCGTTGACGTATTTAACTAGTTAATTTCTATTGGGTTAACATGATTCGTTGAAAGTGAATCAACGGTTGATTTAACTAGTTCGTTGATTCAACGACCACCGCTAATTATGTCATATTTAGATTAGATATATTTAGATTTAAATTTAAATTAAGTAAATTAAATTTAAATTAGATTACATTATATTTAGATTAGAGTTGCCCAAGTATCGATAGTTGACCTTGAAAACAAGTAACAATATCAATAGTACTATTAATACTATCGATACTATCAATATCACAAATTATACTATTTGCATTTCTTTATTTTCTCGATGAGATTTGTAGTGTTGTGACCAAATAAGAAATGATATCGATCGCATATATTTATAATATGTATTTCGAACAAAGACAAATACAACAAAGCTTACACCGTAAGAAAAATAAGACAATTTACTGACGTTGATACTGCTAAGCTTGTATATTTTGCGTATTTTCATACTGTTATGTCCTATGGCATGTTGCTCTGGCGTAAAGCAGCCGGAATAGATCAAATCTTTGTATTACAGAAGGGAGCCATTAGGGCTATTTATAAGATGAGGTCTCGGGAGTCATTGCGTGAAAAATTCAAAGAAATAGGTATACTTACAGTAGCGTCTCAGTATATATATAGTAATTTAGTTTTTATAAGAAATAATTTAGTTGCGTACCAAAAATTATATCAAAAATTTATACGTGTAACATCTTGTAATGAAATATTATAAGTATAATTATGTAATATAATAGCATAGTTTATAAATTTGTACAAACATTATTGTGTTTCTTACATTTTGTAAAAAAAAAAATAGGTCTGTTATCGTGTTACGTTTATGTCGTTACCATACCTACCTGTCCATGAAGTACAGTATTATCTGTGTGACATTTTAACGTAAACAACACAAAATTACATGGGCGTCGATCTGTTATCCAGAAAATAAAGAAATAGAAATAGTATAGCTAATACTATTGATGGGAAGCAATAGTATCGATAAGATAGATCGTATTACTTGATAATAAATAACGCTTTCTACACTCACATATCTGGAAACCTGCATACCTGAGAGATTTATGGAAAAAAAATATCTCAAAAGTATGTGAAGTCTACCAATACGCGCTTGGCTAGCGCGGCGGACTATGGCCTAACCCTTCGCATTCTGAGAGGAGACCCGTGCCCAGCAGTGGGATAGTAATGGGTTCATGATGCTGACACTCACAGCCCCACACTAGGATTCCCTGTGTCGTGGGTGCTATGGACACACACATAGACACATACCCAAACACCCAGACCCAGAAACAGAAATCTAGATTCGTGATTTAGATGTCATATTACTATCAATAGTAACGATAGTGTCGATACTATCGATAGTCTATCGATATTTTAGCAATAGTCGACTATCGATAGGCAACTCTGATTTAGATTATATTATAAATACTAGCAGAACCCGCGGCTTCGCCCGCGTAAAAAAAATATGATATAACAGACAAATACTCGTAACTGTAATCGTAAATTTGCACCTTTAACAATTTTAACGATAAAATAGCATTAATATTTAATTAATAAAAGCTTTTTTTCTTCACTGTGTAACTAAATTGGTCAAGCTTTCTTCAGAAACATACACTAAAACTCTAATTAGTGGACTGTAATGAAACTTTCTTTAAAATATAAGTTTCATGTAGGATACAATAATTATTATTTACTCTATTCCATAGGAACCGTCCATGTTATATGTGGCCTTACATACTTCTTTCCAGTTCTTTCCAGGGTAGCTGGCTGGGCGGTTAGAGCTCCCATTCTTGCTGCCCGCAACTCCCGAAGTCCCCCTTTAGTCTCGTACGACAGGCAGGGGATACTGTAGCCCTGTTCTAGCCCAAAATTTTAATCCAAGGTCTATGTGTCTATCACATAACCATCACTAATCCACGCATAACCACAACCATACCCCACGGCAGGACAAAATGTTGGCACGCAGTGTGTCCAAAGTAGTTGCGATGTACCTAATCAGTATACCAAAATTACGCATTATCATATATGAAATTTGCACCCGTCCACGTTGTCGTGTATTTGTCTGAATAGACGTTATCTGAAATTTTACGTTTCTAACTTCGAACCTAAAAGATTCCCGTATATATACATATAACACTTCTTTTACCTCCTTAGTAGAATTTCAAAAACTTTCCTATGTACATATGTATCAATAAATACTTTATCATCAAATTTCTGAAAGCTAATTCAACACCTGCGGTCGGCAAGCCGACACCCACGGGTGGACTTTTCCTTGTGGCCCGCGGGTCTGCGCGTTACTAATAATTTACCAAGTGCAAGTCCAACCCGCACCTTGAGCATTCCGTACAACTAAAATTTTTATTTACACATTTTGTGAAAATTTCAACTGTCTACCTCTAACGGTTTAAAAGTTAGTTGGAAAAATATCGAATAGCAGTTTGTTGTATGGGGACCCCTTTTTGTTTTCAACTTTTTTATTTTTAGTATTTGTTGTTATAGCGGCCACCGTTATGCATCCTCTGTAAGAATTTCAAATGTCTATCTATTACGGTTCCAGAGATAGAGCCCTGTGACACACGGACAGACGGACAGACAGTGAAGTCTTAGTAATAGAGTTCCGTTTTTATCCTTTATGTACGGAACCCTAAAAAACCGTCGTTATGCACTTCAACACGCGTAATACATTCCCATGTTAAAAATATATGTTACGATGGCCCGTGGAATTTCACCCTACACTAAACCTCTCTGCACTCTGTTCTTTTTCCAGACACGCCAAAGGAAGTAACTTCAACAACGGTTTTCAAAGAATCTTTCTTTACTTATAGGTTTCTAAAGGTGGTAGAACCCTTTGTGGTTCGACTCCGGCGGCACCACCGCCACACCTATTTCTACCTAATAACAGCAGTGTTACGCGCTGCTGTGTTCCGTTTTTAAGGGTGTGGTAAGGGAGACAGACTTTTCCGAGGCGTTCCAACTTAGTCCTCAGGGGTAGCGGCGCATCTGTGGCTGACCTCAGGTAGGAATATCTAATCCTATCTGGGGTTGATTACAGATGTCCATGGGCGGCAGTAGCCACTTACCATCAGGTGGACTGCATGCTCGTCTTCTACTTCTATAGTATAAAAAAAAATAGTACCCTAATGGTGGTTGATTGTTGAGTTGCTAAAATGCTGAAACAGATGTGTAAACAGAAAGGCATAATGCATACACCCTTCTATAGCAGTCTTAAGGGTTGATCTAAAAATCTAAAAAAAACCGTGACTCAGATGCTTCATTGATTGTAATGATAATTTTTCATAGTGGTCGCTCCCGAATTAACGGAGTTTGAAATAAAATTCCAAACCCCATTTAACGACCTTAAGGGATGATTTACCAAAAATAATGGTATAGGTGTTTAATTATTTTCTATCGAAAACCCAAATACCGATTTTTATACAGTTTACATTAAAACTGGAGGACTTTCATACAAACTTACAACCCCTATTTTACCCTCTTGAGGGTAGATTTTCGATAAATGGTGTTAAAACGTTCTATTATTTCTAACAGGAAAGCCAAATGCAAGTTTTTATAGTCCTTGCTTCCGAATTAACGGAGTTTGGAATAAAATTCCAACCTCCAATTAACGACCTTAAGGGATGATTTTCCAAAAACAATGAAATAGATGATTAATTATTTTCTATCGAAACCCAGATACCGATTTTTATACAGTTTACATCAAAACTGGGGGACTCTCATACAAACAGCCCTTATTTAACCCAAATAAGGGTTCATTTTTTAAACGGTAGAATTATAGTTCCACTATATCTAACCAGTGAGCCAATGACTAACTTACATAGTGCTGGCTTTCAAATTGGCAAATTTTAAAATAAGCTGTTAACCCTTATTTTACCAACTTAAGGGTTGATTTTCCAAAAATGGTGAAATAGGTATTTAATTATTTTTAATCGAAAACCTAAATACCGATTTTGATAGCGTTTACATCAAAACTGGGGGAATTCTATACAAACTTACAACCCTTATTTAACCCACATAGGGGTTGATTTTCCAAAAACGGTAGAACTAAAGTTATTTTATATCTAACCATCAAAGCAATGGCTAACTTTCATAGTGCTGGCTTCCAAAATGGCAAAATTTAAAATAACCTGTCAACCCCTATTTAACCACCTTTAGGGTTGATTTTGGAAAAACCCTTAGATTAGATTTTTATTACTTTAAATCAGAAAGCTAAATACCAATTTTCATCTAGTTTGCTTTAAAACTGACGGACTTTCATATTAACTTCCAACCCCCATTTAACCCCCTTAACGGTGGAATATCAAAAAATCCGTTCTTAGCTGACCTCTACTCGGTGAAAAGAATATTCCTACCAAATTTCAAGTCTTTAGCTCTAATGGTTCCAGAGATATCGTGATGAGTGACTATATACGTGGAAATCTCTTTTATATATATAGATTATAATGCGGCAGTGACCTGTGTCGGCGGCGTGTCGGGGCGGCGCGCGGTCGCGGTCGCCGCTGAGCAGCGCGGCGGCGTGGTGGCGCGCGCGCGGCGCCAGCGCGGCGCGGTGCGGCCACGCGGCCAGCGCGCGCCGCGCCCGCCCCGCGCCCACCAGCTGCGCCAGCCGCAGCTTGCGCGACACCGACCGCCCGCGAGCGTCGTCCGCCGCTGCACACACACGTAGATTAGTAAACATTACTCACTGCTAACAACAAAATGTAACCAATTTTGACAAGGAAGGTGGTAGAACCCTTAGTGGTGCGACTCCGGTGGCACCACCGTCGCACCTATTTCTGCCTAATAACAGCAGTGTTAGGCGATGCTGTGTACCGTGTTGACATACTTTTCCGAGGCGTTCCAGCTTAGTCCTCAGGGATAGCGGCGCGTCTGTGGCGGACCTCAGGTAGGAATATCTAATCCTATCTGGTGTTGATTACAGATGTCCATGGGCGACAGTAGCCAATTACCATCACGACCCTTCAAAACGGAACACAGCAATGCCTAACACTGCTGTTATTAGGCAGAAACAGGTGTGGCGGTGTTGCCGCCGGAGTCGAACAACAAAGGGTTCTACCATCTTCAAAATGGCATATATTAACTTACTGGCCATGATTGCTTTGAGCACGTCGATCTGCAGTTCGAACACGTTCCGGTGCACGTGTTGCACGAACGCGTGGAAGCGCAGCGTGCGGTAGCCGAGGTACGTGAAGAACGAGCTGAAGCCCTGCGGCAGCGGGAACGCGATGCCCTCCACCGCCATGTAGTACTGCTCCAGGATCTTGAACAGGATCAGCGCATGTGTCGGCTCCATTTCATCACTGGAAAATATGGATGAATCAAACTAGAGTGATTTGCCGAATTGAGGTCAAATGCTTAAAGATTTGAAGTTTTAATGAGAAATAGAGTCTATAATTTATTTTCGAGAAACTGGAAATAACACATGTTGCAAGGATCAAATTTTATAAAACAATGAAAAGTGCAGACATACCGGAAGGGTCTCATTTTTATAGAAATATTTTTTTTTTACATTTATTACAACTTAACCATTGATTTGCTCGATAGTATGTACTTTGTTATTAATTAGACTCGACATCTTGAGAATGTCTAGGAACCATATCTCTAAATCCAGCACAAAATCAGTATCTCCTGCTTCAAAAACCAAGCTTAATATTAATTTATAGAGGAAAACCAAAACACTAAAAACAACATACAACACTGAACACTATTACATGAATTTCGTTGTGTAAAAACAAGCAAATAAAAACAATTCCAAATACAATGATGATGAATGAGAAGGCCAAAAACAAATAAAAGCGTACAATAAAACTATTCACCAATTTAAAATAACTGAAACAAAGGCTGACCCAAACATCTAAAAACTCCTGGTGTAGTGCAGCAAACAAAAACAACAAACTGATATAAAACAGCCGATTCCACACATATAAGTAAAACGAAAACAAAAAGAAATTTGCGTTTAATTCGATACCATTCAAAATGCAATCCAAAGGTGCCACACACATAAGCCATAAACATAAACGAAACCTATAATCCAGTTATGTTTCACTTGACGGTCAAAACGATACATAGTCACAGCAATGTGGATTTTTGGTTTAATTTTAGCACTTTAAATTTGTAAATTAATTATGTTGGATTTTTTATGCGAATCAATAAATGCGAATCGCGCCCTTTATAAAATATGTAAGTTAATTTGGACGTCGCTCGGGCAGTCCTCTAATAGGTCAATGACCTCCTATATAAGTATAGGTGAGAACAATACATCTCCTTTTTAGAACGCGAACCAACACGCCCACTTTGACGCCCAAATATAAAAAGTGCGGTTTCATCGAGTTGACCGTCAAGTGGAACGAGGTTACTGGGTGTCGGGGGCCGAGCGCTGTACATGTATGCGAAGCCGCGCGGCTGGTGCGGCAGCGGCGCGGCGGCGGCGGCGCGCACGGCGGCGCGGCACAGCGCGCGCGCCGCGTCCAGCTGCGCCGCCGCCCAGCGCGTGGCCAGCGCGTGCACGCCCGACTCCAGCCCCTCGCCGCCGCCCGCCCCGCTCGCCGTCCCGCCCGCCGCGCCGCCCGCCCCGCCGCCCGCCGCCTCGCGCATCAGGTGCACGCTCACCGCGCGCAAGTTCTGCCGCACGAAATGTCACTGTAGCTTCAATAGTTTAACATTCATTGATCAATCAAACTAGTTACCAATGCCCCAAAAAAACTTCTCCATTTAGAATCATAAAATTTGTTCAGAACGATCGTGCATCTGAAAATCCTCTGCGTACGGTATAGTAGAATAAGCACTTGAAATAACAATGACCCTGGAGAAACATTTAGTACAACTTTTGTAAAATATTAATAAGTCCAAATTTGGTTATAAAACGTTTATTCATAACCCGACAGGTATATATATTTTTTAAATTGGACGTAAATACTCGTACCTGTATTAAGAATAAGAATATGAGCGATATAGTATTATATTGAAAACAATGCTTTATATATTAAACTTTGAGAATTTTTCTTTTTTGTGGTATCCATATTTGACAATTTGAAGTACATAAATGGCTACAGTCTTATGGAAGGTAACGTGAATAGTTGTAATACATACGGCCGCGATGACGTGCTCTTGCTTGCTGGCGGTGCACACGTCGAGCTCGGCGAAAGGCAGCGCGTCGTGCGCGACCAGCGAGGCGCGGCGCGGCAGCGGCGCCGCCGTCGGCGACATCGGCGTGCTGCACCGCGACAGCGCCTCGGGCTGCACACACGGAACGACCGATGAGAATGTAGTAGCTTTACAGCTATATTAGGTAAGTTCATAGCTTAGCGGCTTAATGGCTTAAACGGTTGACGAATGTGTCGCCATTTAATGGCTGTCATAGTGTAATTTACGCGGAACAATGCCGACATGTGCAGTTAAGTGTTGCAAAAACACGAAATCGAAGTAAAAGTGCGGAGAAATATCGTTTCATTCGCAAATGATCTAAAAACTAAATTTTTTAAATATTTTTCAAACAAAAAAATAGATGGCAGTGACAATTTCAATCGTCAAAAAAATTTTTAACAAAAAATACAACCGACTTCTATGTCACTACAAAGTAAAAAATAATTGAAATAAATGTTGGTTTAGTACATATTTGTGAAGTTGGCGCTCAATATATTTAGTTGGATAACGATGTAAACAGCGTGTCTAATATGAGCGCCGACTTCAGAAATATGTACTAAACCAACATTTATTTCAATTATTTTTTACTTTGTAGTGACAGAGAAGTCGGTTGTATTTTTTGTTAAAAAAAATTTTTCACCCTTTTTAGTGATGACATACTAACATTTATATTAATACAATATAAAATTGTAAAAACGTGATCATGAATGAAGGTAAGGTCTGAATTTACATTGATTGGAACCGCCCGCTCGCAGGGCGCTGCCGCGCCCTGCTCGCTTAGTTTTATAATATCTAATATGTTCCAACCTAACCTAACTAAATAGTCAATAATGAATTGGCTTTGCAATTCCATTAGAACCTACACCAAATATCTTCAAACACAACTCAATTATTCCCATCGGTTGAGGAGTTACATATTTTGTCTCCGAGCCACATTATCAGACCCTTAAATAGTCAATGATAAACTGGATTTGCAATTTCATTAGAACCTACACCAAATATCTTCAAAAACAACTCAATTATTCCCTTCGGTTGAGGAGATACATATTTTGTCACCGAGCCACATTATCAGACCCTTAAATAGTCAATGATGAACTGGCTTTGTAATTTCATTAGAACCTACACCAAATATCTTTAAACACAACTCAATTATTCCCATCGGTTGAGGAGTTACATATTTTGACTCCGAGCCACATTATCAGACCCTTAAATAGTCAATGATAAACTGGTTTTGCAATTTCATTAGAACTTACACCAAATATCTTCAAACAAAACTCAATTATACCCATCGGTTGAGGAGTTACATATTTTGTCTCCAGAACCCGCTCAGATCCTCATCACATTTAAATAGGACCAACTTGTAGCAATTGTCCACACACGAAATTAAAGGCATTAAAATAGGTTCATAAACGGCGAAGTTATGGCTGTTATATTTACATGGGTGGAGGAGTTCCCCTCATTTTCTCCAGAACCCATCGATGGATCCTAACCATATTTAAATGGGACCAATTTCCAGCTCGTCCCTACATAATAAAAAAAGAATTTTTAAAATCGGTCCACTAACGGCGGAGTAATTCGTGTACATACATAAAAAAAAAAAAAAAAGATACCGGCCGAATTGATAACCACCTCCTTTTTGAAGTCGGTTAAAAACTGGTTACATTTTCATGTTAGGAGTGAGTAATGTTTACTAATGTATGCCTGCGCGCAACAACATCAGAGTGGTTACCTGGTACGCGGGCAGGCTGAGGCGCAGGCGGTCGAGCACGGCCTGCGGCGCGAGGCGCGGCGGCGGCGCGGCGGCCAGCGCGCGCCACAGCCGCGTCCACGCGTCCTCCGCGAACTGCGCCACGCGCTGCCGCGGCGCCAGCACCACGGCCGCGCCGCGCCACACGCCCGCCAAACGCACGCATACGCTCGCCGCGCCCGCCTGCACTGACATATACACCTTCTTATATACTTCTTAATAAAATTTTACTTAAGGGTTACACCGGCTACAAACTCACGCGGAGAACACCCGAGAAGCGTAAATGTGATCATTTTCTTGCCTTCTTCTTCTCGCGCTCGCCTGTTCTCCGATGGGTGTCGTTGTGTATTATGGGTGTTAAGATTTCTCCTCAATAACGAAAGTCCTTGTGAAGTGGCGGTAGATATATTGATGTTTGATATTTTTATATATTTTTATTTGATTTGATTATAAGTCAACCGATATCCACGCTTTTCCACTGTAACGTCCAACCTCCCCGGTGGCATCGCATCGGTTCCATCAGCGGGATGTTACCAAGCGACTGACCTCCTCTAATTTTTCAAGATTATGTGCGTAATAGAAATGACTTATCATTTGCTTAAACGGTGAAGGAAAACATCGTGAGGAAACCTGTATACCTAAGAGATTTAAAAAAAATCTCAAAGGTATGTGAAGTCCACTAATGCGCACTCGCCCAGCGCGGTGAACTATGGTCTAATCCTACTCATTCTGAGAATATTTTGCTGGGATTAATCAACGCTTTGAAATTACCTCCTTATATTATTTGTAATCTGCGTAATTATTGCAATTCGATTGATTGATCATAATAGCACAGTAAATGCTAAAATAGAAATAAATAACACTATTATTAAAAAAAATACGTGTGGCACTCGGAGACTGCCGCGGTTTTAATTACAATGAATTACAATTATATATTTATTTTATTTATGCAGTATGCAAAAAGTCATTAACCCGTCAACTGGCGTGTGCGCCCCGGGGCGCACAGATCGCTACTAAAAAGTATCACCGCTGTGCCGGTCGGAGTGGGGGGGGTGTTAGGTTTTTTCGTTACGGAATTTCTGGATTCGGTCTCCACGCTCAAGGCCCGCGATAGAAGCTATGCAATAGCTTAAAAATATATAGTGTACTTCAATGGAGTGTAGGTAATTAATTTACCAACTTAGTAGAAACCGGCTTAGTTTCCACACTGTTCCATATTAGTACTGTGATGATGATTTGACCCGGGTTCGATCCCCGGCCAGACACAAATCTAAGTGACGACTTAAGGTTTCGGTTTCCGGGTCCGGGTGTTTGTGTATTTGTCTCTGTGTGTGTCCATGGCACCCACGATACAGGGAACCCTAGAGGCTGCGAGCGTAGAGAGCGTATGTTGACTGGCCTTAACGTCAGCGATGCGGAGGTGCAGCGTGTAGGGCAGCATGGCGGCGAGCGGCGCGGCGGCTGCGGGCAGCGCGCGGCGCGCGGCGGCGTGCGCGGCGCCCACCAGGTACTCCTGCTGCACCTTCTGCAGCGCCCCCGCCCCGCCTGCCGCGCCCGCCCCGCCCGGCTGCACGAACTGCCACGACACCAGCTGCGGGGAACACCGCGCGTATACTCTAGTCTGATTCATAATTAGGTGTCCAAAATGTAAACAAAGAAATGTCACTGTCAAAATTAACAAGAAACAAAAAATTTAACAAATTCAACAAAAAATGAAAACTTTAACAACTATACACAATTTAACAAACGCGCTATGAAAACGAGAAAACATTCGAGTTCGATCACAATCACGAAAAAGAATAACATCGTAGCTGATGTTATTCTTTTTCGTGATTGTGATCACGAAAAAGAATGTGAAACATATAAAAGTGAAAGTGAAACTTATAAATGACGCACGAGGAATGTTTGGGATTCTGATTGTGTTACCATTATCACATTTTAATTTTCTACCATAAACCTTGTTTTTTATTATTATTACTGTATGGAACGAAATTGAGGTAATATAAATATTAGAAAAGGTGAATTGATCTTCATTTCTTTAAATTATTATTTTATTATTGTTAAATTATTTTAATATTGACAAAAATTTAAACTACCATGAAACATATTTTCTTGATAGGTCAACACCTTTGTTTGCATTTTGGACACCTAATTATGAATCAGACTATAAGTCCAATGGGCATGACATAGATAAGTATAGATATCTCACCGCCTTGTAATTAAAGGAAGACATTAAATGACTTAAACGGCTGATAATTCTGTCAGCCGTTTAATGGCTGTCATTATGTAATTTGCGCGTACAATGCCGACATGCGCAGTTAAGACACGAAATCGAAGAAAAAGTGCGAAGAAATATCGTTTCATTCGTAAATGATCTAAAAAGTACATTTTTTAATATTTTTCAAACACGATAATAAATGACAGTGACAATTGTCAAAAGGTTACATTTTCTTGTTAGGAGCGAGTAATCTTTAGCAATCTATGCGGCATGATGTCAATTTTTGAAAACCTGTTCTATAATGTAGGTACATGTTAACTGATTCAAAAATCGTATTATTTCAGCAATAAATTCAGTATTAACGAAAATTCCCTCCCTAGCATTCTTTTATTTTGAATTTTGAATTATTTTTTTCCCAAACACCTCAATAGTAATACAACATCAAAAATTTACAACAATAAAAAAATATAGGAATAACGAAAATTTCTTCAAGCAGTCTCAAAGTTTATTAGCATACAAAAAAACTAAAACTGTACAAGTGTACAATTACATTTAAAAATCATATATAAAAAGCGTACTGACCTCTTCAGCTAAGTCCGTATTACCTTCGTGCTGTACGAGGTAATGTATTATGGCAAGCTTGTTTTCTACCACCGTGTCGCTCTTGAACGTCGCGGCTAGATCTTTCTCATCCACCTTCATGGTATGCACGTCCAGCGTGTTGAGATCCACCATCGCGTGGGCACCAAAGCCCAGAAGTGGAGCGAGCGTGGGACCGCTCTCGCTGGCCTCCATAGGGATGACGATGTGACAACACGGCTCGTGGTGCGGACTGATGTCTATGAGGTGCGTAAACAGCATGGGAATGCTGACGAGCAGGTGATTATCTGTGAAATGTGTTACAAATTATTGAAGTTAAATAATGTCTTCTTCTTAAAGTAATTAAACGTATGGCGCCTTGGCAAACAGCTAAAGCAGTCAATGTGCCATGCAGCACGGTTGGTGATGTGCCAGCGCCACCGAGTACGTGAAGTGTCTCGCTCCCTGCCGCGCTGCACATACCCGCATAGAGCGTGTAGGAGGGGCGCAGCGCCTTGGCGAGCGGCCAGGGCAGGTCGGGCACCACGCTGTGCAGCACGCAGCCGTGGTGCGCCAGCGTCACCGAGTACGCGAAGTGCACGCCCGAGTCGCGAAGCTCCGCCTCCTCCAACGCCGGCGACCCACTTGAGTCGTCCAATGGCTGAGCCAAGGAAATATTAAACGTCACTAATATTAATTTTATGAGTATGTATAATTTCAAACAACATATTTATATTCCAAAGCATTATTACTTTTACGTTACGATTAAATCTTCAAAATGGTGTAGACTTCGTAAGATTAACTCGTATGTCTAATGTAAATTTGCGGCCAGGACATTCGTGTATAATATAGGTGTCGCAGACCTTGTAGAGGTAGTGATGGCAGACGCAAAGCAGGCCGCGCTGGTCGCACACGATGTAGAGGTCGAGGCTGCAGTCGTGCACGCGCAGCGGCACCGGGTCGTCCTCGTACGAGCCGCACGCCGCGCCCGTGCCCACGTGCGGCAAGCTCAGCGGAATGTTCAGCTGAAAATGGCCATCCATTACAAACTTAATAATATTTAAATACTAGCTGACCCGGCAGACGTGTTGCCGTATAAATAAAAAAATGTTAAGGATGAACAACCCTTATCACTTAGGGGTATGAAAAGTAGATAGCAGCCGATTCTCAGACCTACTGAATATGGATATATAATTTGATGAAAATCGGTTAAGCCGTTTCGGAGGAGTACAGTAACTAATATTGTGACACGAGAATTTTATATGTAAGATGAAGATAAATAAAACTATATCGACACAGTCCGCTACCATCATGTATAATGATATAGAATTTATACTATGCGGTTTTCATCAACCTTCCTCCAACAGGTGATACGACGGTAATCCATGAATTTAAATGAAATTTAAGTAGCAAACGAGAATGCAGCCCACCCAACTGAAAAGTAGTTACCGCTAACGATACGACGAATATTTGAATCCTATCTAAGGTAAGGTAAGTACTTAGCTACCCTCATGCTGCCCTTTCACAGGGCTGGTGGTAGTGGCTGGATGAGAGCAGCGGAGGACCAAGTGTTGTGGCACACCTTAGGGGAGGCCTATGTCCAGCAGTGGAATAATAAAGGCTGAAATGATGATGATGCTACCCTTTGGAACAAAATTGGAACGGCTCGAGTTATCTGCTCGAACACACCAATAAAATCCAACCACAGATGCTTACTTAAGTAGTAAGTGTACGGTACTTTACGGCTGATGACTTTTTACTCGAATACAATATTTTTACAACGACATTTTTTGGAAATAAGTAACATTAATAATTTAAGAGGCTGATTCTATCAAGCAGTATGTATTGAATAATACAGTACGATGGTGAGGTCAACGGGAATCGCAGGTGAACTCATAGAATATGCCATAATGTTTATGGTTTAGCGTAGGTACTTACGTGTTCTTAAGCATCGCAGATTACATTACCAAGTGTAATTCGGAGTTGAGGAAAATAACTATTTGTTAAACATTTTTGAAGAAAATTTAATTTGAAAGTTTTTTTTTTTAAGTTTCAAGGTAAGATAAAGTTAATGTTAACAAGTTGTTAAAGTTAAGGAATTTTGGTGCCTACAGTTTAAAGTAGTGACTTCTTTTTAAAATAACATAGTAGTTACGTCACAACTATTCTACCTATATACCTATTAACAATTTGATTTATATAGTAAAATTACGTTCCAGTCTAAGGGACTGTCAACTTCCAAGGCAGATGCAGTTAATAATGCAGGCGAATAAGATTCTCAAGACGCCAAAAGCCAAGTGATGTACTCAAGTCCACTCGTGACTTTTTAGGGAGTGACAAAATTCAGAATAAAAGTTCTTTTCTTGCCATTTAAGTCAATCCTTCTAATAATGTACGTATGTATAGGAAATCGCTGGCTATCCAGCAAAAACGCTATTGATTTGGACGCAGCTTAAGATTATCTTAATAATAATTCCATATTTAACGAACTGGAATCATATATCAAAGTCACGTTGAGCTAGCTAACTGATGGATACTCCTTCCAAATAAATAATGCAAACGACAGAATATTTAATAAATGTATTCCCCGTCTATCGTGAATCTTTACTATTCGGAACGCGTAACGGTAAGATGTAAAAATATTATTCGTAGATGTAAAGGTGAAACTACTTTATACTTTTTGAAGTTATACGGATTTTTTACTAGCAAACCAATAAAATCGACCACATAAGGTTGACTAGTAAATGTCGGTTTTGCAGAAAAAAGTATTTTTAGGTATGATATGCGGAAACCAGCATACCCGAGATTTATAAAAAAAAATCTCAAAGATATGTGAAGTCTACCAATACGCACTTGGCCAGAGCGGTGGACTATGGCCTAATCCTTCTTATTATGAGAGGAGACCTGTGCGCAGCAATGGGACAGTTAATGGGTTGTTGTTAATGATAACAAATAAGTTGACAAAGTATACCACGGTCTCGTGAGGCAAGTCAGCGTGGAACTGCAGCGCGGACAGTGTGGGGGACACCTCGCACGGCGACTTCACCTCCTCGCCCTCCGCGAAGCTCTGCGACGGCGCTCGGTAGTGGATGTAGAACAACACCTAAACCACATCACATATCTCTAAGTGTTTTATATATGTGTCATGCAAAGGGTTCAGTTTGATTTCATCAGTCAGACATGTAAGTTGTATATAGGTACTACTCCAGATCTGCACAGATTTTGGGTTAAGATTGTAAAAGATATTTATTTTTCCTCTATATATTTACAAGTTTTGTACAGGATTTGGAATTTAATTTTGAAAATAACAAACATCTACACATTGGTAAATTCTTGTGTGTACAATATAATTAATTGTTCCATGGATTAAAGTAAAAGTACAAAATAATTACTACCTGATTGACACAATCCCACTGCGCCCAAGAGAATACCTTGACTATGGTTTCAGGCTCAGGGTATATCCCATCGAAGCCCCACTTCTCGGTGCCATCTTCACATTCATTCAAAAACATTGGAGTTCGATATATCTTGATATCTGTGGAATTCATATTTAATAAAGTCAAGTTTTTACGCATCTAACTGGACATGGACATTTGTAATCAAGCGCATATAAAATAAAAGTCCTACTTAAGTTCAGCCGCAGATTTTCATAGATTTCATAGTATAGTCTGCGCCAAACTGCTAGTCTGCTCTGAATATAGGAATGAATTGCATCGTCATAGCAAATTGTACGACTACTACTGCTCAGAACAACTTCAGAGCGGACTAGCAGTTTAGCAATAACTATACTAAAGATTAACTTAGAAGGCCTCAGATACACTTAACACAGATTTGTTACAATTTAATCTTACACTTCCTCCAATATCAATTACTATAGATATAGAATGTGTAATAGCATGATAGATTTTCAGTAAGATCTTAAAAAAAATATACACATTACAATGGGTGATTCACGAGTATGTTGTCCTACATCTAGTTATGATGTAAATATTAAACTTACACTCTAAATGCTTGAAAATGATGAACCGATCATTTCTTATACCAGGGCTATATTTATTGCTTTTGCCATACACATATTGGACCATAATTTGCTTTGTGGAGCCCTCCTCCACTTCTTCCGGACCGGTCACTCTCTCTGGTAGAATCGATATTAAATACGGACAATACATAGCCTCCTTATCGTCGGCTTCGTCACTTGGTAGGACTTTCACCACATATACCAACAGACTGTGTGTTGAATTCACTGACGCCTGGATTATGTTCTTCTTCTCGTCGAAGGTGAAGAGCGTCGTCAGTGTCTTCGTCTTGTTCGTGTATACACCTATGTGCATAACCTCCTTTCCCTCGTCTCCGTTGGACACCCAAGTAAAGAGTTGCGAGCCGTCTTGCTCCTGCCCAATTAAGCGCCATTCTCTCGCCGTTACCTCTGCGAACAAAATTCGGAGTCAGTTCAAGCTTTCACACAGTAGTGAATCAACAAAACAAATTTAAACGAACCACTTTCATCCTGCGCTTGTAGAACACCGCAAAGCTTGACCGCCAGGTTTTGCACAGACATTTTTCTATTATTTACCAGTTGAACATAATATTAAATATATAACGATATTGATAACTTATCAATATATAAATAAGACACCTTCCTTGTATTGACTTTTCTTGTTCAATTTTCTATCAGCTGGCGCCCAGCTGTAGTTTGATGTGAATATAGCATTTACAGGTAATACCAACATGCAGAACGTAATTACGCTGCCAAGCTATGAAATAATGGCGCTAGTAGGCCAAATTGACCAATCACAATCAAGATTCTTATGATCCATTATACGAAATAAAAATACATGCTTTATATAACATAATAATATCATATGTACATTTTTAACTGGACGCTCTTTCTTATGTTTAAGTATATTATTTATTATGAAAAAGTATAAGTTATATAATTACTTAACCCTTTTTTTCAAATACATCGTGTCGAAAAGGTATAATTTTATGATAATTGTTATAGAATACTCTATATCTTAAAAACAATCATATTTATTGCGATAAAACGAGAGAAAACTAAATTAAATGTATGTTTTTTATAACCGTAGTACATCTTAATTAGAATATATAGAAAGTATAAGTATTGCGTAAAATGGAACGGCATTCGAAATGACGGATGATTTCAGAAGAAACAAACGTGAACTTAGCCGTTTGTTACCCTGCATTGAGCCGATGTTTTACCGCGACATTTTCGCGCGGAAAGCCGGGCGTTATCGAGCCGTGGAAAGTTGAAAAGTAGCATGTAAATTTGGATAATTACCTTAAGTGTAATATGTTTACTCTTTTCTAAGTTCTCTATATCATATGTGTTCAAATAAGACTTTTAAGCAGTGATTTTGTGTTTATAGTTGAAACCTCATATCTAGTGTACAAGGAAATTTTGTTGTATGGAATTTTATATAATTTGTGAATGACCAGGTATGTGTTTTATTCATATTCTTAATCTAGAATATATGTCGAAACTTACAACATACACTATTTTATGTGCATATTTAGGTTTCGTCCATAATTAGGTTATAAACCTTTGGTGGGCGATAAGTCGAGCCAATTATGCATCCAACGGCTATGCCCTTTTAAGCCCAATAAGTGCATTTTTTGGGATAACGTTTGTATAAAATAAGTACGTGACGATAATATAGAGTAACATATGTGCTATTTTTAACAATATCCAAAAGTGGATGGGGCGAGAAACCCAAGCTAGCGACGTGTCTAATGGCGCTGACGGGAGGATTTCGCGCGCGATTGTGACGGATTCGTGGCATTTTTTAGACCAGCTGATTCATTCATTTCTACATTTTTATGACTTTATATGATAACTAAAGTATTATTCACAATGTTAAATGTTAAAAAAGTGATATTAGATTTGAATTACTAGCCTAAAAATACTTCCCAAAAAAAATCTCCCGCCAACCAGCAGGGGGCACGCTGCTGATATATGCGGTTGGAATTGGTACTTTGCCCTATAATTTTACACATATTTAGTTGCGAAATGATTCTAAAAGATATCTAGTTTCGAATAAGCCGTATTAAATTGTAAATGAGCCCTCAATAATGGTTGTCAATTGACATAACCCTATTTGCGGTTTGAACATGACATGCGGTAATTTTAGGCCATCGAATCTAGTAATAGCGCTGATAATAATCATTTGAGACGCGTATACTTAACCTTCATTATGTTTTAGACAAGGTGAAGGGTGGGCCAGCTGAACTATCCCTCACAAAATGGCACAAGCAGGGTATGTACAGCTGATGTACTCATTTGCTTATTGACCTTGGTGAAGTTTGTTTACTTAGTATGAAAGTAATTGCAGGTCCTCCTGTGAAGCCAATGAGAAGCGTGCCAACTTGAAACGGAAAAGAAACTCTACAGAGGATGAGGTACATTATTTGCCCTTGCTCAATGATAAGCAAATATAAGTGTGTGTAAGTGTGGACAATAATGTGAATATTATTTCAGGAGGTTGAAAATATGCCACCGGCCAAGGTGGTAGCTAAGTCGGAAGATGAAATAGTTGACCAATCACACAATGTTGTAGTAGAGTCCTCATCATGTTCCAGTGAAGATGAGAGCCCACAGATGAACAATGTTGAGCAACCGAGAAGTGTGTTCACCGATGTAGAGTATAATGCAGATAGTTTCTTAAGCCCACCAAGTATACCTGAACTGCCTAACTGTGTACTGAGCCCCCTTGAAAATGTCGCTAGAGGTGACAGCACACCCCACACCAATAAAAGGCCTAGGTAAGTATATCACTAATAACTATCATAAACTTGGAAATTGCGTAATATCATGTTACTTATTATGTTATTAGTAACACATGTAATTACATGAATAACATGTGTTGCTAATAAGTTAGTTATAACATGTTATTTGTGTATAGTGTATGATATATCCATATGATCCTAGCACTTCACTTACAGTACAAGTAAACCCCAATGCCCTTCACCACCAAAACGCAAGTGTCCCCTCCCAGGGCTATCATGGGCCGACCCTACAGATGTGTGGAAGAGCATGTGTGAATGTGATGCCAGGTCCAGCATGAAGAAGAATCCAAATATGTTTGACAATCATCCCAATCTACAACCCAGGATGAGAGCTATACTGCTAGACTGGCTCAATGAGGTAAGCTATGATTTGTTAATTTTAAAGCATTCTGACTGAATTTATCATTACCTTGATAACAGTACATGTATACATCTTGACCATTTCTGAGAATGAAACCATTATTTAATTCAATGGTATCTACATTTTCTTACTGAAGTCACCTAGTAATTTAATGTGGGTTAAAACGATTATTTTGCACTTTAACAATCACATAAAACTTATAATAGTTAAAAAGAAATAATTAAATATATTTTTATGAACAATACTATTTTTTGTCAAAAATCTTATTATTGAGATTGTATTCACATTCCTAATATGTTATCAATATAAGAGTCCCAATAATATAGTGGCATAAAGACCTAACATCACAATATTAAAAATTGGATTTGTGAACTTTGTATGTGCTAATTATTTCTAATTTAAATCATATTTTCATGCAGCAATTTCATTGAGGTCCAACCCAAGGTAAGTGTGATGGGCATTATAGAGATCAATAGGTTTCTCTTAATTCTTTGCGAAATAAATTACATTGTGCATATTGTACATGTATATTTCCCCTGCAATATGTATTTATGTACTGTATAGATGTGATGTAACATTGGGAGCATTGACCCCTTTTTTGTAGTGTTCATTGACCCCTTCAGAACCAACGCGTTTGCTAATAAACTGTCCCGTTCTTTCGCTTTTATTCCATTTGTTTAAAAATACTGTTATATATGTATATATTTTTGGAATAATAACATTATAGTACTGCGAGAAATGGGTTTTTAGATGCGTTTAATGTTCTTTGTGTAAATGGTTTTACGTATTATTTATGTATTTTTATGATACATTATTAATACGTTAACATCGATGCGATTTCGTGTAAAGAAATGCGTATTATTATACACGCCAATTCTCTAAGACGTCGGCGACGCTACGTCTTATGCTAACGAATTGTAATTCAGCCCCCTGCACTGGCGCAGGCCTCCGCATCTTATTGATTCAAATAAATTCTGATAACTCACTTTAAATGTCTACGTTTTTACGATTTATATTCAGTGTGCTTTACGTGGATAATACGATAAATATTTCGTTCAATCCCATCAGTTTTTCTATGCACCATATCAATCGTATTACTATAAGTTTGTATTAGAATGTGTTAAAATAGAAAAAACTTGCGACCTCAGCTTGCAAAAGGAAATAATACTGATATTGGTAGTGTTACAATTAAATCGTGGTGATTCGTCTTTGGGAATATCATAGCTACACCTGTTTGTCTTTTTTATATTTATATAGTGTAGCACTATTCTTATGGGTGTGATGATCAAGTATTTCAGGATAATCTTTAAGGGTAAGAACGGTTACACAACGATATTGAGGGATATATTCTAGTACAATATCACCAAGGCGGTGACAAGAACTAAGCTAGTTAATGTTGTAAGGTAACTTTCCTCGATAGACGTTTTCCACGAAATATTTTGCCGCACAAAAAATGCACAGTAAATCATTGACGGGATCTTGAGTGTGTAAAAAGCGCGAGTCTTACGGTAATGTTTTTTCAAGTAGATCTAAGATATCTAGTGCTTTTGGAATTTTCATCCTCCTGTCTCTCTACTGCTTTTTCAGAGATAAAGCTGCGACACATAACTACATAGCTTTAAATGTAATTATGACTTCTTAACCAAGTGGTTTCAAGTTTGCGATTTATAATAAAATGTTTCTGTTTTAATATTATAAAATAAAAGTTTGTAAAAACGATTATATTATCATGAATTGCATCTTTAAAATTCCATGTGTGACGGCAGTCTTGAGAAGGTTTACGAACGACTCGTATTATGGAAACCGTTATGGTATTAAATTAACGAATTATTGAGCACAGCTTTATGTTGCACGAGCTTTCGCCCGCGGCTTCGTTCGCGTTACGAAGTAATATTTTCATCCCCTATTTTATCCCCTTGGGGGTAGAAATTATCAAAATCCTTTCTTAGCGGATGCCTACGTCATAACATCTACCTGCATGCCAAATTTCAGCCCGATCCGTCCAGTGGTTTAGGCTGTGCGTTGATAGATCACTGTGTCAGTTAGTCACCTTTGAGTTATATATATTTAGATGTACGTGCGCTTTTACTCTCTTACTTTTTGCCGATTAAAAATTTTACACAAAAATATTCCCCGACGCCAGAGGTGAAAATATAGTAGCGATATAGTGTGATCGGTCCATAGGTCATTGGTGATTGCGAGAGAAAATTTATCATATGTGTCTATGCTGCGGAGGGCACGTTAAGCAATAGTTCCCGATTGTTTATGCTGATAACAGTCGTAGTGCCCTGTCAAAATCTTTAAGCGATTAAGACACATATGAATGAACGCTAATAGATCACGGTTCCAACCGTCATTGAAACACTGCAATTTTGGTACACCTACCTTGATTTCAAGGCCGACCGATACTGTTGGTGGGAGTGTTCTTTTACAATATTTAAATGTAGTCGAACATGTAGTGCTATTAGTAGGCAAAAATAGGTGTGGCTGAAGTGCCGTCAGGAGTGGAACCACAGAAAGTTCTACCACCTGCAACAATTTCGTCTTAAGGATTGTCATTATGATTTTATACTAGACATTTGCTATAAACATTTATTAGCTATCAGAACTCACCTGGGCGGAGCCCGTCGGGGCAACGCGCTAAGAAGACTCCGGTTGCGTTCCTTTGGAGGTCCCGGAGTCCTCTACGCAGCGCTGAGGACGGCCACCGGGGGGTTTTAGTGCGGTAAGAGTCCCACATAACCCTGTGTCGCTCCCACGGCATGGGGTACCTTTAAAAGGTTTCCCACTCGTAAACAAAAAAAAAGCTGTGAAATACGACAAATTGAGGTGCGTGTCCTACTACTATGCATGTTAACTTCTCTGGTGAACTAGGATGGGTTTAACCTCGCTGGCTGTTATTAGCTCAACGCTGTAATGGTGGTAGAATGACACTCACAAAGACAATCACAAAGATTAGTCTCTGAGTAACCACAGCTACAGAAAGGTGCGGTAGGCGAGGGACTCTTATCCCTGTAGTTCCGGGACAAGAATAGGGCTACGGTATCCCCTGCCTGTCGTAAGAGGCGACTAAAAGGGGATTGTGGGGTCGTAGGTGGCAAGAGTGGGAGCTCCAACCGCCCGGCCAGCGGCCCCGGGAGGGACGGCGGTATGTGTCGCATACCGTCGTACGCACCAGACGGTGCGGCGAGCGCTAAGCTCACCTGGGCGGAGCCCGACGGGGCAACGCGCTAAGACTACTCCGGTTGCGTTCCTTTGGAGTTCCCGGAGTCCTTTACGCAGTGCCCAGGACGGCCACCGGGGAGGTTTTAGTGCGGTAAGAGTCCCACATAACCCTGTGTCTCTCCCACGGCTCGGGTAACTTTTGAAGGTTTCCCCCTCGTGAACAAAAAAAAAAGCGAGGGACTCTTACACTTAGTCTTCAAAGTTTCACTTTCACTTGGCTTTAGATATCCATGGCCGCATGTGTGTCTACTATTTATATGACGTACAAAAACGAACATTCCACAGGTCCCACCAATATTTTTATCCAACTGTAATAAAAATAGATACAATACAAAACTTATTGATTTATTATACACCAAATGAGTAGTAACAAATACAAAATTTTAAAATAATCAAAGGTACAACTGGCGGCCTTATCACTAAATAGCGATCTAATAGATCCTGACGTTACTTATATAGTGGTTGGTTGGTTGGTTTATATGTGAACCGCAATGATTACGTTTTACCACCGCTACGCTACGTAGCAGTCTACGAACGTAGCGGTCCTGCTCTCACGAAAGCAAATGCTAGAGGCTGTGGGAATTCCAGCAAAAACTATATATCTCTTCTTGGTTTTCTAAGATATCGTTTTATTTTAAATATAAACTTTCTAACTGAATGATATACTGTATGTACCATAAAAATACCTAATTTATTTGACTACGCTGACACGCGCACAGGTAGGGCGGGCACTCATGGAAATTCGTATATTGTGCCTGTTTTCTAACTGAAGTTAAACAATTTGAATTTGTTGTATCTTAAAAGTTAAGCTTGATGTTTTAAACATAATAAAAGATTAAAGAGTTTTTTTATAACTTCGGAGTAGCAGAGTAACGCCTGTTATCAACCCCTGATAGGATTAGATATTTCTACCTGAGATCGACACATATGCACTGTTACTATTGAAAACTAAGCTGGAACACCTCGGAAAATTATGTCTCCCTTACACATAGAACACAGCAGCGCTTAAGACTGCTGTTATTAGGCAGAAATAGGTGTAGCGGTTGTGCCGCCGAAGTCGAACCACAAAGGGTTCTAGCACCTTCAAAACACTGACTTTCCGCCGCGGGCCCCGGAACCTGAGGGCAATGTTACCTATGGAGTAGTAGGTATCTATTGATACCACCAACGCATAGCTTATCGCGGTGACTGCGTCAAAACTACTATTCGGTTTTGCATATTCCCAAAACGTACGTGAATCTAATGTAAATTTGTAAAGAATCCCCTAAGAAAGCAAAATATTATAAAAAATACGCACAAATATTTATCTATTAACAATTTCTTAACAGCAATTAACCACATCGTCACCCGAGCAACTGCAACGTAATAAAACGCTCATCGCCTGTGCGCCATGTGCCACCAGAGCTAGTTGGTAACTCCAACGGTTCTTTAATCCCTTCGTAGAACACAAATATTCTCAACATATACTTTATACTAAATAAAGTTTCATCGTCAACAACCATCACTTAAATATCGTAGGTCATAACATAACAGATAGGAGGAGCTGATAAAAATATTTCATTCATCGCATTGTTTCTCAATGAATAATATTTACTACTGTGTATCATATGGATTACTTTTATTCCGTATATTGTAAATATAATTGAAACGTTTACTACGCGTAGGTGTGCGAGGTGTACAAGCTACACAGAGAGACGTTCCACCTGACTGTGGACTACGTGGACCGCTACCTGTCCAACACCGACGACGTGCAGAAGGGCAGGCTCCAGTTAATAGGTCTGTTATTACTTATTATTATTATTATTATCATAACTCGCCGTGGTTTGCTTCTATCGACATTACACAATAAATCATTATCAATTTTATCATTATACAAAGTGTGTGGTCATTGTTGTTGGATCCATTAATGTTGTAAAGTACGGTTAATTTTACCGATTAATTTCCAGTTATTTTTAATTTATTCACCAACTGTCACAAAATGGCAGCCTTCTACATATTTTGATACCCAAATGCTAACATGTGTGTTAGTTAATTTAGTAATATTTACGAAAGTAGATCTCATTCAAGAACTGAAGGCATATTATTTGATAGGGCAATAAATTTCCCCTAAATTTGTTGCTTCAGCGATTTTAGTAACTATCGCTTAAGCAATAGTAACCAATGGCCATTTTTCCTAAGTGTTATTAATTTTAATTAATTAATTAATTTAAAAAAATTAAAATAGTTCTTGAAAATGGTATTGCATTAAAGTATAATTGTATTTAATTACTGGGGGAACTACTCGTACGTTGATCGATAATAAGGGTCCAGTATGAAAATAAAAAAAAACAAAAATATTTATTTCTGTAACAATAAATTGGTTTACATACATAATAAGTGATTTGGAGCCGCCTAGTAAACGAAATGTCTGTTTGGCGGCTCCGCTCTTCTATAACTAGACATCATATATAGTTATAAGAAATAAAACAAACTGTAACAAGTAACAAATTATCTATGCTATAATTATTATAAATATACAGGGTGAATTTTTCAAATAGGTCCGAAACTATAAGGATTAGCGAAAAATGCTGAAAGGAGTTACGAGGCCGATTTTGATAAAAACTAAAACTGCATCATTATTTTTTTAAAATATTTTTTTCCCTTGCCGGGAATCGAACGAATCCATTTTGAAAAAAAAATACACCCTCTTTATTATTTTACTATAGTGTCGCTCAAATTCTGGGAAGTAATTTTTATGTGATATATTAAAGGAAAATGTTTTTTTTTAAAGAAAATACAATTTTTTTCATACATTGGCATACTAATACTAAAGTATTATACATAACATATGACTTATGTATAATCCTTTAGGACTATACATAAGTGATAACATTGAAGAATTTGTTAGTTACTCAATTAATTCTTCGATGTTATGACCATACGGCTTAGTATGAGAAAGTAAGAGGTTAGCAGCTAAATTCCCGCCGTTTTTAGGATTTATTTTTTAATCAAAATAGATAACTGATTAATTAGTAAATCCTTATATTTTGTTGTTTACAACCTCGTTTCAACGTTAAATATGATTTTCTATATCTCTTATTTTAGTAATCACTCGTATTTGACTCGAAAAAGTCATTCTCGCTAATTTGCAACTTTACATCTGTATTAAACGAAACTTCGCGCATAGCAAGCTGAAAATCTATTATAATATTCCTAAAAATAACCTTATCTAAGTCGAACATAAAAATATAAATTCTTGGAGACGTCTGCGTCCGTCTTCAAAACGTCCGCTTTCGAGTGAATTGAAACATTAGGCCAAAAAAATTTTAATACGCGAAATGTTTAAATTAATGAATAGCGGGAACTTAACTGCCAAATAATTATGAATAAAATTGTATTTTCTTAAAATTGAGGCTTTTCCTTTAGTTTGTCATTTATCATTACTTGCCAGAATTTGATCCTTATAAGCAACACTATCAGGTAGTGGAATAATATAGAGGGTGTATTTTTTTTTTTTCAAAATGAACTCATTCGATTCCCGTCTAGGGAAACGATATTTTAAAAAAGTACTGAATCAGTTTTAGTTTTATCAAAATCGGCCTCGTAACTCATTTCAGCATTTTTCGCTAATCCTTATAGATTCGGATTTGGCCCTGAAAGCCCGTTGTAAAAATTCACCCTGTATATCTATGTTTTTTTTTTTTTTTTTTTTTTTTTTTTTTTATAATATAAGAGTAGCAGACGAGCATGCAGTCCACCTGATGGTAAGTGGCTACTGCCGCCCATGGACACCTGTAATCAACCCCAGATAGGATTAGATATTCCTACCTGAGGTCGGCCACAGATGCGCCGCTACCCCTGAGGACTAAGTTGGAACGCCTCGGAAAAGTCTGTCTCCCTTACCACACCCTTCAAACCGGAACACAGCAGCGCTTAACACTGCTGTTATTAGGTAGAAATAGGTGTGGCGGTGGTGCCGCCGGAGTCGAACCACAAAGGGTTCTACCACCTTTAAATATATATAAGTGTATATAATATGATTGGTATGGCGTATGTGCGCTCGTATGTATGTATGTAT
This sequence comes from Epargyreus clarus clarus, assembly GCA_014595695.2. Lineage (NCBI taxonomy): Eukaryota > Metazoa > Arthropoda > Insecta > Lepidoptera > Hesperiidae > Epargyreus > Epargyreus clarus. Next base: position 1,772,565 of record JACTTY020000050.1, on the reverse strand, counting down.
GTAGTGTGTGTGTGTACATGTGTATGTGTAAGATTTATCTTGTATGTTGTATGAGGGACTCAGTTTCATCATAAGACAGAGAAAATATCCAGTTATAAATAGTATGTCAACATTTCCATTTAGAACATTTGTAAATATTAAGTTTTTTTTTATTACGTTGTACAAATATTTGAATTGTGCTAGAAATTGACATTGAGCAAATTTTGTTTTTAATAGTTTAGATTTAAATATCTCTTCTCCTACCAGTTGCTAAATCGTCATCATGCAAACTTTTGTCATAAAACTTATAACGCCTTCCCTTTTCCATACGTATAAAGCGTCATTTCAAAATCGAAGTTTTCAGGACAGCGTATTTAATGTTAAAAACGCTTTAAAAATAATTGTATGTACATTTTACACTTGTACAGCTATTAACATTTTTTTCTGTATTGTTTTATTATCTTGAATAAGTATATCGTCACTGGAAAGGCAAAATTACTATGGCGCTAAAATATCTAATGTGCTTTTTTATACCGTTGAATTAGGTTTTTTTCCTCTACAGAATGGTCTAATACGGTAATAATTGTGATACAACGAAACATAAAGTGCCATGGATTAATACTATTTAAAATAAAATTCGTCTTCTAAAGTATACTTCGATGTTTCAAGCAGCATGTTACACTCACTCTTATAATATTACATGGATGAAATCAATAAAAAATAAACCTCATTTGCCTCAAATTTCAGGTATAACTTGCCTATTCATTGCGGCAAAAGTGGAAGAGGTGTACCCACCGAAAATAGGCGAATTTGCGTACGTGACGGACGGCGCGTGCACCACGGAGGAGATCCTGCTGGAGGAACTGCTCATCTTGAAGATCCTCTCGTGGAGCATCACGCCGATCACCATAAACAGCTGGCTGAACATCTACATGCAGCTGGCGAGCGAGGGCCGCAGCGCCAAGCGGCGGCTGCTGGGCGAGAGCGACGTGGCCGCCAACGCGCTGCGCGGCTACACCTTCGTGTTCCCGCAGTATTCGTCGCTAGAGTTCGTGGTGTGCGCTCAGCTAGTGGACCTGGCCGTGCTGCACGTGGACGTCAACCTGTTCCCCTACAGCGCGGTGGCCGCCGCAGCCATCGCTCATGCCTTCGACAAGGAACTCGCGCTTCGAGTATCAGGTAAGTAAAAGAACTGCGAATTCATTTTCATTTATCACTAGAAGTCTACTGGTGTTATAATAAAATTCCTTTAAATGCAAGTAGAATAGCTCCCACGTCCAAGTACTAACCAATTTTTTTTAAGTATTTTTAATCAGAGTATCACATTTTAATAAGTCCATATTCATGATAGCTCATTTACTCTTAATTTAACCGTGGCAAACTTAGATAAATAATCATCTCCCATCGTCGATCGGACGATTTGGTAGTCTTTCTTCATCGATTCATTGCAATAGTTGTAGTATCGTCAACGGAGGTCAAGGTCAATATATAGTCTGCGGCGTGGTGAGTCCCTGAGAGAACTGTTTCCCACTATTAATATATTGACGGTGCATAGTCAATACATCTATGAAAATATTATGTATAAGAGAAAACACACTGATATGTTTGAAAAAAATAGTAACCACCTTAACTTTAATACTAGAAATAGAAATAAATTAGTAATTCCTAAACATAGATTACTAAACATAGTGTCCAGATCTTTCATGGGTAACTGTATTCGCTACTACAATAAAATACCCGACCACATTTTTGAATCTTACAGAAAAAGAGTTCAAACATGTCGTTAAACAAACTCTATGTAAAAAAGCGTACTATAAACTAAGTGATTATTTAATTGAAAAAATAATTGACAAAATGGTGTGGTCTGAAGTAGTTTCAGCTCCACATGTACCATTAGGTTAAATTTGACATTGTAAAAATGTTTTTTTTTTTAAAGATGTGTGTTATGGAGTTTCTTACTCCGCTTCTTCTCCATAACGAAACACCTTGTGAAGTGGCAGTAGTTGTATTGACATTCAAAATACATTTCATTTAAATAATCATCGCCCATCGTCTTTTTTCATCGATTCATTGCAATAGCTGTAATATCTGTAGGATTGAAGGTGGAACCCTTTGTGGTTCGACTCCGGTACCATCGCCACACCTATTTCTGCCTTATAACAGCAGTGTTAAGCGCTGCTGTGTTCCAAGTATCGTGAACTGAGCTGACCCCCCCGGGTGTGCGCAGGGTACAGCTGGGAGGCGCTGGCGGCGTGCTGGGCGTGGCTGGCGCCGAGCGCGGCGGCGGTGCGCGCGGCGGGCGGCGCGCGCGTGGTGCGCGGCGGCGACGGCGAGCACGTGCAGCGCGCCGCCGGCCTGCGCGCGCTCTGCCCCGACCTCAACCCCGACGAGAGCCACCGCATCCAGGCGCACAACGTCACGCTCGACATGTTCGTGAGTACCGCCCGCGACCGAACCGACCTTTTGATTCGATGGAATCGAATCTATTCCCTTCTATTTTTTATTATACCGCCATAGATTAGTAAAGATTACTCACTCCTAACAAGAAAATGTAACCAGTTTTGACAATTGAAATTGACACTGTCATCTATTTTCGTGTTTGAAAAATTAAAAAAAAAAATGTAGGTTTTAGAGCATTTCCGAATAAAACTATATTTCTCCGCACTTTTTTCGCGTAAATTAAACCATGACAGTCGGAGACGTAATATGACAACAGTCAGCCGTATTTTACGCATGTGTCTGCCATTTGTGGCTTTCTTCAATTACAAGGCAGTGAGATATCTATACTTATCTATGTATCCCGCACGTCGTCGCTCATCGGCCGGTCGTTCCCGTCCCCAGGACCAGGTGTCCCAGCAGCTGCTGGAGCGCGCGGCGGACGCGGCGGGCGAGCACGTGTTCCCGCCGACGCCGCCGCAGTCGGACCAGAAGAGCCCCAAGACGCCGTCCAGCAAGACGCCGTCGTCGCGCCACGCCGCGCCCGACGTGCGACTGCACGCCGACATCGAGTGAATCGCAGCTTTATTCCGGTGTGTCATTGACTGATAAACGTGTTGTGACGTGTTGTGTACAATTATCGAGTGTAGCAAAACAAGAGGTCGGTAATATTACCACAACTTACAAACCATAACATAATCTTGTGTATGGTATCACGTGCGGTACGAATTTAAGCATGGCGAGGTTGTAAAATATTGGAGCTAACGTAATTTTATCAATCCATTAAAAAATACTTTTGCCTTACAACAAAAATATTTTACTGGCGTAAGCGCCAGTTAAAGAACATCCGAACCAACACATTAAGAACTGTTGTATTTTTTTTTTAATTTAAAAGCCAAAACGAATAGCGCAGTATATGAAAAGATTGTGAATTCACAAAATCGATACTCTGTTGATAATATATTTTGAACTAGTCAGTAAGACGTCAATAAAAGCCACTTGCTAATTCAGTGTTGTAGTACGTGTTTTCACGACGAATTCGTTTACTAGCACTAATGTTATTCAAATTTAATACATACATTGACATTTTTTCAATAATAACAGGTAGAGTGCTACCTTGAATTGTATGTTACAAATTAAATTTACCACAGAACGGTACGCTTTTTAATGTTAACGGACACGTGGCAGGTACTGAAATGTAGGTGTTGTGTAAAATAAAGGTGTTATATAGATAAGTACACTGTTGATAGTACACAGTTGTAGAACTATTCATGTACTCGTATTTGACCATTTAAAAAGTTAGTTTAAAATAAAGTTATTTTAAACTAACATTTCCACGCGAAGCTTTGACAAATGAGATATTATATTTTCTACAGAAACTAGACAGCGAATGCAAAAGATTTTCACCTGATACATTAAAACTGCGTTCCTTAAAGCATTATAGTTTTTAATTTCGTGATTACATATTTATTACGTAGCGTGGATTAGTGTAGGTATGAAAATATACTTCTTGATGTGAATATGAACCTTCCGTTATATTTTAACCGATTTCGAGAAGGAAGAGGTTCCGTGTTTGGCTGTATGTATTTTTAAGTGAATAATCTCAGTTGTATCCATCTTAGCGGTGAACACGACGCCCAGCGATAGTAGCATAATCGCTTTGAAAGTGTCTTGCGAGAACAGCTCAAATCAGGGTGAGAACTAACTGAGCGTTTTTCTTCCGGCTCCGCCGCTGAACCGCAATACTCCCAAAAATATGAAAGTGTAGGTAAATGACAGTAGCAAATTTTAAGGCTTTTCTCTTTTCGCGGTAACGGTTGGCAACTTAAATTCATCTCTTTCCGTCCGATACGTCCTTACGATCGTAATCCAGTCAATTACATGCGCCGCCACTCTAACCGCGGCCAATAAACACAAAACTGCGGAGTTCTGAGTTTTCTATTCCGTATCCGCTGCAGGGGTGGAAGAAACGCGGTTCCGAGTTCTAATGTCGTATTAAGGGACAACTTGAGGAATTCCTGGGCAGAGAAAGATAAATTACATTATAATCTTACCTTCAAACGAAACTAGCATGACAATATTCCTAGAACATAACACTAACACGAGGATTTCGGGAACGATTTCTAAAGAGGGTTACTGTTTGTGTAATAGACAAATAATTGCTTCTGGCCTGGATTAGTCGTATTGATATGCGATAACGGAGATTAATGGACGGTCCGCTGTTTATGAGGAAAACGACTTGTGAGTCTTATTATATTTTTTTAAATATAGGAGTAGCTGACATACATGCAGTCCACCTGATGGTAAGTCGCTACTGCCATCCATGGACATGTCTAATCACCCCAAGATAGGGATCAGATATTCCTACTTGAGGTCGGCCACAGATGCGCCGCTATCCCCGAGAACTAAAACTGGAACGCCTCGGAAAAGTATGTCTTCCTTACTACGCCCTTCAAACCAGAACACAACAGCGCTTAACACTGCTATTAATAGGCAGAAATATATAGGTGCGGCGGTGGTGCCGTCGGAGTCGAACTACAAAGGGATCTACCACCTTCAATACTACTGTCAACATAATAATGTTAATAAAATTGAATCTCGTACAATTATTTATTGGGTTGGCCTAAAACATTAGTTTCAGTATGACCAATAACGTGTTTACCTGTGATTTCAAAGTAACATTGTATTATTGTTTGTAGTAAATTCAGTAAAGTTGTGTTATACCAAAAAAAGAAATTATTTTATTAAAATCTTTGCACGTAGCACAGCTACAGAACAGAGGTTCACAAATCATAGAATCTAAAAAATGTTAAATGAACGCAAAATAGTTTTAATTTGTTTAGTAAACATCTACAAAACTGGAACAAAGTATGAGATTGGTTTAATATGATTTTGTGTGTTGTGGCTTACTAATCCATTAAAACATTAACAGGCTAGTTTGATTGTTCTTTACTAATATTTACTAACATTACATTTGTACACATTTGTAGACCTTTACTTACGTACTTTTATATTATCAACTTTTGTTCCTTTTGTAGTAAATTCCATAATCGGGATGTAAGTTTGAGAGGGATCGTTAACTTTAGTAAACCATTTATAATGTTACTACCATAATTACTTAACTTTTAAGGACTCACAAGTTGTTTGTACCTGTTTTTAATTATAGTCTGGCCACTTAGAGATTGCATCCCTGAAGGCTGCCAGAGTGACAATTAGACAACAAGGGATGGGTATAGTAAAATATGCATATATCCGTTCTAACTTCTTCTATAGCGTTAGGAAAATATAAGATGAGCTTAATATATTGAATGAAAAATATATACCACAAATTAAATAAATTGATTCAGTACCCTTACCGTGAGTTTTTATGTTTTGACAAATATGACTGTTTTGGTATTTGTTTACGTATTTGCCCATACAATTTCCAATCAGCACCCCTAGCGGATTATATCAGAACTATAACAGTAACATTAAATGTCTAAATTGACAAAATGGCGTTTTTGTTTTGTCTCTCTTTTTTGCGAACATGTGAGGGAGACAAAAAGTTTATCGTCACTTAAGCACTTATTGTTACTCACTCTACTGAAGCCAACGGAACAGAATAATGGATTGAGTAAACGTAACGTAAAATTGTGGGATGTTTTGAAAACTCATGGTAAGGATATAAAACGGACTGCGTGTCCGACCCCTATAGTGAAAGGTCCTCCACGCTGGTCGTTATGTTGTCATTATTCTTTAGGTTCGTTAATCATTCCATATTCCATAAGCAATCATATTTTCTTTATGACGATATTAATATACTCATTGTAAATCTTACCATATAATTTAAATAATCATTTATATAAAAAAGTATGCATTGTAATTTAATCATTTTCAATCATATGTTTTACTATAAATAATATGATGTAGTTTCTGAAAACATTGATGTAACGATATTTTTTGTTATGAAGTTACGTATAAGTTAAGAGTTTATTTGTATAGTTTTATTAGATAAGGGGACGCATGATATTTAAGGCTACGTATTTGTTACTGTGTAACGCAAAAGTTGCATGAACTTTAATATCAAAATAATGTACATATATCCTTTGAAACTATATATACGATTTGTCATTCAATACTTTTTAATTCTTTTAGCTTAATAATTATAAAATGTACTGTTTGTATGTTAACTGTAAATAAAATGGTAAACTGTAATTTATTACGTACATAATAATTAATTGATTGTTTATGAGACTGATTGAGTAATTTGAGTTTCATTGTAGTTTTTTTTTTGGAAAAAATTGATTTAATTTAAATAAATATTATAGCCAAAGACCACTGATGCTGGAACATTTAGACAAATGAACTATAAATTATATTCCATATTGACATTTGAGATGGACTAATGTTAATGCAGATTACTTCAGGCATAAGAAAACTAATAAATGTTCATGATGGCTACAAAATCGCGGTGTAAGAGTCAGATGAACGTATCTACACTTTGTCAATTTTACAGGAGAGCAAAAATAGTGTGAAAATTCGCCACTTCAAACTTTACCAGATTATTAATAGAGATAATATACAGTAGTTGAAATAAAAATATTGAATATAGCGTTACGTCGTTTTGCCATTTCATAAAAGACTACATTATGGACCGTTTTGTGAAAATGAAACCATTTTTTATTTTTTGTACATACGTTCATCTGACTCTTACACCGCGAAATAAGGTATGACACAAGAAACTAACAACTCGTCTAGATATTCAGGTATCACGACAGTAATGAAATAAATCAAGATGTCCAAAAATATAATATATCTAGTATTATATACATTTCTATATGCATATATTGTCCTACTTTGATGTACATGTATATTGAAGAATGTTGTTATATTAAAAGGATATTAAATTAAAAATCAACAATAAATAAGAAGCTAGAATGTGGCTGTCTGTTAAAGCAAGGGACATGTTGTCTTATTACCTTCACAACTGTAGCCGGGTGTCGCTTACTTCCTTACTTTTTAGAATTAAGTCGGAACGATTACGCTTATCTCCTAAGGCGAACACTTCGCCTTATAAATAAGACTTAGATTTTTTCTTACTTTATATAAAAATAATTTAACCCTATTCATAGTTAATAAAGTGCTCTAGTATAAGTTATTTTTATATCAATTTATTTGAAACTAATATAAAAACTAATTAGACGGTAGATATAATTTCAGCTGTATTCCAGTGTGTGAGGTGTGTGTGATCTCAAACTGTCAGAAGTAGGCCATAAATGTACCCGTTATGTCGTCCCTTGTGCAATAAATATGCATTGACTTTGGTCACATTATGTATACATGTGTACATTTGAATGTCATGGCGATAGTATTAAATAAATGGTGTTATAATGCATTTTTAAGTTATTTATTTATATAAACAATTGACACTATATCTCAAATGGTACAAACGAAATCATTATTACGATTATACAAAAATAAAAAAAGAACATTTTGTAGTTGAAAAGCTTAGCTTACGCATTTATTTATTCTACTCACGCGGAGCTGACAATCTGCAACCAAAAAAATACATGTTATGCAAATTGTAATTGAAAAATATTGTTTCTCACTTGAAGATCTGTTTATGGATATTTGTAACAATTCAAAGAAAGAGATGTCTTTTTATAACTAGATAAACCAAAAGAAGTTTAAACGTCTTTTGGTTTATCTTATAACATTGTAAGACAAACAAGCTTTTAATGGAAGGAAATCACCGTCGCCCGTGGAAGATTGCAATGCCAGAGGTACATTCAATCCACCGCCGGCTTTGGGAGAGAGCTCTTTTTGCATCTATTTTGAATGCCATTGCCATTGTTGTCAAAGCGCTCAGGAGAAATTTCATTCCACGTGTCGCTTATTTTGCCTATGAAATATTACACATACAGGTAGAGAAGTGAATTGCCATTAGTGTACAATGAACACCAGTCTACTGCCGCAATCGAATATACAATCCTGACCCAGGCCTGAAAACCCTGGTATATCCCCTAAAATTCTCAGAACTACTTTTACTTTATAACGCCTTCTATCAACCTCACAGCTCAAAACGGTTAATCCACCATTTACACGTCATGTAAAATTAAAGTAAATTCTGTGTCTTCAAATAATAACCTTTGAGTAGATCGATTGGAAGGAAATAAAGACTAAATGTTAAGTCAAAATACGAACTATGAATGTATTCAATGTACAAACAAACTTACATTTTTATGATATAAATTAATTCAGTGTATTGCAGCTACATATATAAGCAGTCATGGTTAGATTTTGCCAGTATCGGAATGAAGTACTGTTTATTCTTGTGAAATATGGTTATTTAATAAAAGGCGAAATGATGAGTGACTTATACGCGAATTGAGTTTTCACATCTTCTGTTACTGTATATTTCAGAAGTTAATATCTACAGTATAATTCATATTCACCTAAATATGCTGACGCGATCGTTTGCTGTGATTCCTAATAGGTCTTGCGGCGTGAAGAACACAAACTGGCGGTTGCTGGCCTTCATTTCCGCGAGCGTCAGCAGAAGATTTATCGCTTGCGAGCGCGACACCTTGTCCTAGAAACATTTAATGTACTAAATTATTGTCAGAAATTGACTGAATAACTTACACGAAATGCACATTTTTAAGGTTCCTTACCCAAAGGGTGAAAATGAAATCTTATTACTATAGGCTCTATTTATTGGACCGTAATAGATACACTTGGTTTTTTTTTCAGAATATGTATAACGGTGGCCGCTATAACAAAATAATAATAAAAATAAAAAGCTTGGAAATAAATCGGGGTCGTCAAACGAGAATTTCGGCGTTTTTCGCATTATTATTATTTATGTTTATTTGACGTCAAAAAGAATAATTAGCTTTATACACACGCTAACAGAAACACACACACGCACAAATTATTTTAATAATATGAAATGTTTTGCCTGCAGTACTACTAGTACTGTGGCGGTGATAGCCTAGTGGTTAAGGAACTCGGCCTCTTGATCGGGGGGTCCGAGGTTCAAATCCCGGGCACATCTGATTTTTGAAATTTATGTGTGTATTATAAATTAATTATCACTTGCTTAAACGGTTAAGGAAAACATCGCCAGGAAACCTGCATACCTCAGAAAACTTAAAAAAAAAAGCTTTTCAAAGGTATGTGAAGTCTACCAATTCGCACTTGGGCAGCGCGGTGGACTATGGGCTAATTCTTGTCGTTCGGAGAGGAGACCCATGCCCAACAGTGGGACAGTAATGGGTTGATGATGATGATGACTACTAGTACTTTTCGTCAATTACTGTGAAAAAGGATAATAATAATAATTTTTCACGAAGTAGATATTATTATTTATCAATTAAATTAAATTTTGAAAGTAGAACCTAGTGTAGTTCCGACTCCGGCGGCACCACGCAACACCTATTTCTGCCTCAACAACAGTGTTAAGCGCTGCTGTGTTCTGGATAGAAGCGTGGGGTAAGGGTAGTTTGCCGAGGCGTTCCAATTTAGTTCTCAGGGGAAACGGCGCATCTGTGGCCGACCTCAGGTAGGAATATCTAATCCTATTTGGGGTTGATTAAATATGTCCATGGGCGGCAGTAGCCTCTTAGCTGCTAAGTCTTAGCAGGTGGACTGCATGCTCGTCTGCTACTCTTATATTATAAAAAATATATTCAACGTCATTTCGTTAGTGTTACACACGGGTCCTTCTCCCAGCATGAGAAAGTCCTTAGTGTATCACGCTAGTCAAATGCGGATAGGTAGATTTCACAAATCGAATTCTTAAATGTATATTTCTTTATTCGTATTCCTCAACCCTCATTGCGAGCAATTATTATTTTCTGATACACATACCGCGAGAAAATGACACGGGTAGAATATTTCGGAAGAGGAAGAAAATTCGATCGACCGGGACCGGCAACCTTCACGTCTTTCGAAACGAGGGTCTCATTCGGCACTCACCAGGAAGACATCGAACTCGTCGAGGAAGAAAAAAGGCACCTCGATGCACTCCCACAGCGCCATGAAGAAGGCGATGGTGGCGAAGGACTGCTCGCCGCCGGACATGTTGACGCCCGCCTGCTTCAGGCTGACGGTGCCCAGCGCCAGGTCCACGCGCAGCACGCCGCGCGTCTCGCGCTGCAACACACGGAACCCACTCTACTCTCGTCTAAAATATACCATCCTACGATGTTTTCTTCACCTACATTATTTCTCCTGGCCCGAGCGATCCAGCTATCTCGATATTATTTCATAAAGGTGGAAGATGATTGAAGTTATCTATATTCCACGAACATCTAATATTGCATAAAAAATGAATGACAGAACAATCTATAAAAAAGATAAAAAGGACCCCCGCTATAGAATTCACTCTATTCGAAATAACGTTTTACGCATCCAATGATGATGTAGCATGCGCTTCGCACATGAGCAAGAGTTTAAGCAAACAACTGCCCGACATGCTCAATATATTACAAGTGACTTAATTTAATAGATTAAATTATAAATAACAGTTATAAAATAACAATTACCGAAGCCTCCCCCCGCAACATTTGGATACTCGTAAAGGATGTCTCTACTTCGCGCACAATGTCTGTCTGCATTTTTAAACACCTTTTCAAGTGTGATTTTGCCGTATTGTCAATCTGCAATCGAAAGACGTAGTTAGTAGATCGAGAAATAATACAAATAATCAGACAATAGGCTATTAGACTGAATTTTGATTTTTCTTTATACCATTCCTTGTGACATAATAAACACACCATATTAATATTTCCGGAAAATATGCAGTATTTTCAATAAAAAGTAAGGTTAAAAGTTAAAATTCTAAGACGCGCGCTTAAAACGCTGTCATTGTAATGGCGGAAGCCATATGATTCGAGTGACGTCACACGCGTATAGACGACAAGTGTACTACCCATCACGTGGCCATCAGTAACCAATCACAGAGCGTTCCTGTCGTACAGAAAAATTCAAAAAATGATTGTATTTTCGCTGCGATAACGACCACGATTTGTAGCATATTTTCGATAGTGTCAAATAGCCTATTGTGTAGTGAAATATTGCAACTACGAAATGTTGGTCAGGCAGGCTCTCCTGCAAAATTTGACATTTTGAACATACTATATTTGTTCCTCGGGGCCTCCCCGAAATATCTCGGTCAAACCGGAGGTTCGCAACGCGTCGCACAGAGTGGAGGAGTTCAAGGGTTCCACTGGCACGTCGCAATACGCTAGTGGCATTTTTAAAAAGATTGCGGAAATAAATAGCAACGCGACCACTCGTTTCGATGCGACACTCGCTCCCGCGGCACTGCGGAGACCGCTCAGGGGCCTCGTCGATGCGCATGCTCGCGCGAGGGTACCGTTTCGAACGCTCCGTAGGGAGTTTCCATCCTGTTCCATATTTCCTGCGACAGGAGCGCTCACCTCTTGGATGAGCCTGTCGACCTTGGCGAGGGCGCGCCGCGCGGCGCGGTGGCGGCGCTGCGCGTCGCGCAGGCGCTCGGTGACGTGCTCGCGCGAGTGCAGCACGCCGCGCCGCCGCTGCTCGCTGCACACGCCTTGCAGCTGCTCCAGCACCTCCTGGCTCGACCTGACGCACCGTAACGCTCTCCCGTTAAACTTATATATCAAATTCTCGTGTCACAGTGTTAGTTACCGTCCTCCTCCGAAACGGCTTTACCGATTTTTACCAAATTTCATATGGATATTCAGTAAGTCTGAGAATCGGCTACTATCTATTTTTCATACCCCTAAGTGATAAGGGTTGTTCACCTTTAACATTTTTTTATTTATATGGAAACGTTTGCCGAGTCAGCTAGTATTTTTTATTTTTAAGGTTCTGTACCCAAAGGGTACAAATGGAACTCTATTACAAAGACTTCGCTGTCTGTCAGTCTGGCTGTCTGTACGTCTGGCCGTCTGGCCGTCTAGCCGTCTGTCATCGGGCTGTATCTCCGGAACCGTAATAGAATTTTTGAAGGTGGTGGAACCCTTTTATGGTTGATCCTTGAAAAGTTTTCAAAATTTTAAATCCATAGTTCAAGTGGATAAAAATCGAGTTCAAATTCCATTACATACATACAGGTCAAGCTGTAAAAAGCGCGTAAAAAAGATAAAAAAAATTCGACGTTTTTCGCGTTATCTATTGAACCTGATAGATAGACAGTTCAAATTTTCACAATGCATTTACTGCAATGGCCCTCGGTGGGTCGACTTGCACGTCCGTTTTGTTAGCTCTTACGTGGCTAGTGTCTATTTTTCCCTACCTGTATTATGCTATGGAAGCTTATGGAGTGACATGAGCTTTGAAGTAAACATGATATATGAAGATATTGTTTAAATTGGTGTATATACATACATATTTGTATATGGAATATATAACAAATATTGTTTTCAAATCGATCAGACCAAATCGTTCGATTATAAACTGTTCTCATAAAGGAGAAACGTTTAAGAAGCGGTTAAAGAGAGGCAGTACTCATACCATGAGTTTTCAAAACATTTTACGTTATGTTTATTCAATCCATTATTCAGTTCCGTATGCTTCAGTAGACTGAGTAAACCATAGATATATTATCCTACTGACGTAGGGTAGATTGGCAATATGAAACGTCAAGCGAGACTAAAAACTGATTGTTTATGTGTGTGTGAAATGCCAAAGTGTGCATCGCTAGTGTTACTGCTAATAATGTATCGATATCGATTAAATAAAGATATCAATAACAAATTTGTTTATTAGTTTGTTCAGTTAGTGACTTAAAGAGGATACAATCGCTAAAGACAAGAAATTATACTGGTGAAGACCGCCAATAAATAAAATAAAGAAAAACATCAATGCGCGCAGATATGTAGCTATGAAACAAATTGTAGTAGTTGCTTGCTACCTGTATAATAAATTGATGCAGTTTATGGAGTTTTCATATCTTTTCACAGGTGTAAGGGGCTTAAAAAAAAACTATGAACGTTACTCATAAGGTTATTGAACTTTTTGTTCAATCATAATAAAATATAGCCAATAGTACTCCTGAATAGTGTAACTTTCTGACTGTTAAATAATTTTCATGATCGGTTCAGTATTTCCGAAAATTAGCCCTTACAAATAAACAAACAAAATTACAAACTTTAGTTTTTTATAATGTTAGTATAGATTGGCTTATGATATAACTTAAATAAAAATAAGTTTAAAAAGACGTTATCAAAATTTACATAGATAAAATCACCCAAAAAATATAAATCCCACAATAATAAAAGGTGAGGTCGGATAAGATTTTATATAAGTTGCACGCAACCTATTTAAACTATATACTTTAGAATTAGAAATATCGATATTTTTTTATCGATATTGTCAATAAGCAACACCAAAAATTTGACAAGAAATAGCAACTATTCACGTATTTGTTAATTTTTTTATTTGTATTTCTGTGCATTTCTAGTGTTTATGTGATAAAATTCGAAGATTTTTCCTATCTTTTGGTATATAACACTTTCGTGATAAGTGTAAAATATTGCATTTAAACAGCTAAACAATTAATGTAGTACTTACATGTGAAATGAGTATTTTTGTGGGTTTTCTTTCTTGGATGTGTTACATCCAGGTACAGCACACGTAACCGTGGCCAAACACTTTTACTGAGATTTATTTTTACGATAACAAACGTCAGGCTGATACAGGCTGATAGCCTATACGTGAATGGTCTCGCCTGTCTATCTCGCTCTAACACACGCGTATACTATGCTCTGACTCTTTCGGATTGCCAATCTATTAGTATAATATATCTATGGAGTAAACGTAACAATAAGTAAGTGCTCAAGCGACGATTAACTTTTTGTTTCTCTCACATGTTCGCAAAAAAGTGAGACAAAACATAAAGCGCCATTTTGTCAATTTAGACATTTAATGTTACGTCACGGACACTATAGTTCTGATACAATCCGCTAGGTGCGCTGATCGGAAATCATATGCGCAAATACGTAAACAAGTACCAAAACGGTCATACTTGTTAAAACGTAAAAATTCATGGTAAAGATACGGTTCACAAAATGGAACCCAAGTCGGAGCGTACCGTGTGGTGGGGATGCGCGGGCAGAGCTGCTCGGTGTCGCGGGCGCGCGCGGCCACGGCGGCGGCGCGCTCGTCCCGCTGCGCCCGCGCGCGCGCCACGTCGGGCCGCAGCGCCGCCAGCCGCCGCGCCAGCGCGCCGCGCGCCGCCGCCGCGCGCTCGCGCCGCAGCTGCTCCTGCTGCGCCAGCTCCTGCCGACACGCACCGAACATTCGTTGCTGATACTCTCGTTTTAGATAAATCTGGAAGGTCCTCGTGACTTTATCCCTATAGTTCCGGAACCAGAATAGGGCTACGGTATCCCTTGCCTGTCGTGTGGCCGCATGCCGTTATACACGCCGGAGGATGTGGCGACCTTGTGCTCACCTGGGAGGAACCCGATGGGACAGCGAGCTTAGAGGACTCCAGTTCGCTGGAGATCCTGGAGCTCTCAACGCGACGCCGAAGATGGCCACCAGGGGGGATTTTAGTGCGGTAATAATCCCACATAACCCCGTGTCACTCCCACGGTATAGGGTACCTTTTGAAGGTTTCCCCCTCGTAACCAAAAAAATAAGGTCCTCGTGAATTTAGAAACGGTCGTTCTAAACCGAGATTAAGCAATGATTTAATCTCGGAACACACGCCATTCTAAAGTAAGCTTGAATAAAAGTAATTTATCTCACCGAGAAGGTCTTACAAGTCTGTTTGACTTTACGCAGGCTCTCTTCGAGCGCGGCCACGTCCCGGTCGAGCTCGTCCCGCTGCCGCTCGCACTCCTGCCGGGCCTCCTCGCTCCCGTCGAGCTTCTCCTTTAGTTGCTTTACCGTCTGCTCCGATATTTTTAACTCCTCCTCCTATGAAAATATTGCATTAAATATTTGCATTATCTGTAAAGATGTGGTTAACCTTGTCTTGTTCTCGAACGTTTGGGACAAATGAGAAATGATATGCAAACATACAAATAAAATGAACAGCATGAATTTGGCTACTAAATGTAAGTGTAACAACTTATTTTCTTAGTTATATTATCGTATAACAATACTACATAGGTCGTGTCGTATTTTGGACACATGTGTGTCGTGTTTCACTTTGTACCACCCATTTTATATATTTTTATGTACCATTTTACTTTACTACATATTACATTCGTATAAAATGTTCAATGGGTAACTTGCTAGTTCCACGTACGTAATTTCGATGCTGCCAATAGATAACATTTTTATGTATGATTTGTTTTCTAACAACTCAGGAAGCGTATTATATTAAGTTTTCTGAAATACTGAACACTCGACAGTGCAGACGTGGAACACGCGGCGTCCTCGCCGCTGACAGAGCACGGATCGACCGGACGTAGGTCGCCACTACACGCGCGGGCACAAGGCACATCCGCGCCGGGCGTTCGGTACTTCACGGAACAGTCAGCGGAGAGCTTACGAGAGCTTGCTCGGTGGGCGCCTGGTGCGCGGCGAGGGCGTCGCGCGCGGCGGCCAGCTCGGCGTCGGCCGCGCGCGCCGCCTCGCGCAGCGCGCGCTGCGAGCGCTCCTCGTCGCGCAGCCGCGCCTCGGCCGCGCGCACCGCCCGCGCGCCCGCCTCCAGCCGCGCGCGCGCCGCCGCCGCCGCCTCGCGCGCCGCCTCCTCGTCGTCCTGCAACGCCCTGCGAGACGCGAGTTCCGCTCCGTTAGCTCGTTCGTCCACCGCACAGTCACCGAGCCGATACCGAGATTATTTTGGGGCCGATTTTAATATGTTTAATATGTGACGGCGATAGTTTGTCAACCGCGACCGATATCGGCGGTTTATTTTGTTCCAGCTGCCACGCGTGTGACGGCGGTGTATGGACAAGTTCCAAAATGTTTTATATTGCCGGCACATCGACCCGTCAAAATCTCGGTGCCGATGCTCGGCGGCCGGAATGACGGTGCTCGGGCGACGAGCGTGCGGTGGACAAGCTGCTATACGCTGTTTGTCCACCGACCACCGATACCGATCCGATACCGATTATTAATGACGGCGCCGAAGTACATACATTTACTATAGCAGCTTGAAAAAAATAAACCGCCGGTATCGGTCCCAGTGGACAAACTATCGCCGTCACGACATAATTACAATCGGCCCGAAATAATCTCGTTCTCGGTATCGGCTCGGTGACGGTGCAGTGGACAAACAGCCATAGTAAATATATGTACGCTACTTCGGCGCTGTCATTAATTATCTGTATCGGCTCGGTGACGGTTGGGGTGAACTAACAGAGTTACGATTCCACGTGAATCGCCGGTAAAAATGTTTGCAATGGGCGAATCGATTCGGACGAGTGGTCCGACGAAAAGTTTATCTTGTCGGTCGAGCTCGTTGCGAACTCTTATTATCAAAGTTGTATCATCCCGAGCCCGTGTCGATATCGACGGTGCAGTTGATGTTCAAATGAGAGGACTATTTTTCGCGATGGTCAAAATTTTTAGTCGACCATCCGATGACCGTTGATAATGTCAGTTTTATTTTTTTTATTATCAAAACCTACTAAACTAAAAAAAAAAAATATATTCTGTCTTATCCTATTTATATACAAAATAACAAGGATGGACGCTCACTCGATCTGTCCGGCGAGATCCTGGTGCAGGTAGCTGACGGGGCGGGCGCGGCTCCAGTAGGAGCGGTAGTTGGGCGCAGGGTAGTAGTCCACGCACTCCTGCGTCACAACGCGCTTCAGGCCGCGCGGCACACTCTCCTCTCTGCACGTCAGCTGCTTCGCCGTCTCTACCGTATGACAAGAATCACATACAATAAAAAGTAAAGCAGAATAACATTGCTTATGACATCGGCAACGTCATATAATTTTAGATTACAACTCGGTTTTATAAACAACGCGGACCAGATGACTTTATGACTACATGGCACGGTCATTGGAAGCGCGTATACCTCCATGACATAGGACAGAAAATATATTTATACGACGTATATTTCATTTAATTTGTCCAAATGGGCACAAAGGGTTGGGGTGCACCGACCTTCATCGGGCACGAGCAGGATGGTCTCGAGCGCGCAGTTGTCGATGAGGAAGTTGGCGACGACGGGGTCGGCGACGCGCAGCGCGTCCAGCGCGGTGACGCCGCCCGGCGCGCGCGCGCGCGACCGCGACACGTCGTGCGCCGCGCGCAGGAAGCGGCTCGTCGCCACGCCCGGCTTGTCCGACTGGAACACCTGCGAGCATCGATCACTATACATATCTCACCGCCTTGAAGGAAGACATTAAATGACTTAAACGGCTGACGATTCTTTCAGCCGTTTAACTGCTGTCATGGTGTAATTTACGCGGAACAATGCCGACATGCGCAGTTAAGAAACGAAATCGAAGAAAATGTGCGGAAAAATATCGTTCCATTCCTAATGATCTAAAAACTACATTTTTTCATATTTTTCAAACACGAAAATTGCAGTGATAGCCTAGTGGTTAAGAAACGCGGCCTCTCGATCGAGGGGTCCGAGGTTCAAATCCCAGGCACGCACCTCTGATTTTCAAATTTATGTGCGTATTAGAAATTAATTATCACTTGCTTAAACGGTGAAGGAAAACATCGTGAGGAAACCTGCATACCTGAGAGATTTATAAAAAATCTTAAAGGTATGTGAAGTCTACCAATACGCACTTGGCCAGCGCGGTGGACTATGGCCAAATCCTTCTCATTCTGAGAGGAGACCCGTCCCCATCAGTGGGACAGTAATGGGTTGATGATGATGATGAAACACGAAAATAGATGACAGTGACAATTTCAATTGTCAAAACTGGTTACATTTTCTTGTTAGGAATGAGTAATCTTTACTAATCTATGCCTGCAAGTTTGAACGTTCGACTCCGGCGGCACCTCCGCCACGCCTATATCTACCTCATAACAGCATTGTGAAGCGCTGCTGTGTTCTGGTTTGAAAGGTGTGATAAGGGAGACATACATATAGTCTTCGGGGGTAGCGGCGCATCTGTGTCCGACCTCGAGTAGGAATATATAAACATATCTAGGGTTGATTATGGATGTCCATGGGCGGCAGTAACCACTTACCATCCGGTGGACTGCACACTCGTCTGTTACTCCTATATTATAAAAAAAATCCGATATCATCATACGTGCTCAAACATGTCTTAATAGTAAATACTTAAATACCGTCGTTGTGGTTAAATGTGCTGTGATAACTTGTTTTAAAAACATTTCATAGGAAGCTACTCGAAGTTTTCTCAACATCTTGCATATATACAAGGTCCGAACTTAAACTATTCTCAACATGTTAGTTATGTTATGTTATGTTATATAATTAAAACTGTTATCCTGTATCCAATATAATAAAGAATAAGTTTTATTTGTATGTCTAATAGACATCAATAAATATATATCTTTTACCTCTCCGATGATTTCAAACAGTCTCCTAGAGTCCTGGGCGTTGTTGACGCAGAAAGTGTTCATAAACTTGTGCCCGATAATGTGCTCAAGCGCACTGCCCCATATATTGTCTACCAAAGACAGGTATGACCCTAAATCGAAAAAATGTTACATTAGAATTCTCTAATATTTTCACTGTTTGTTATTGCTCGAGGTGACCTACTACACGTGGCCCCATTGAGTCCCTTTCCCAGACATATATCGACGACCCCACCGAACAAACGTGCACAAGTAAAATTAGGAAAAAATAAAAATGTTTAAACTTGAATAACGCTCAAATAATAATAAATAAGTGTAAACAGGTGAATTAAAAAAAAAATTACGTGTATGCGCTGAGTACAGCCGATTATCAGCTAAGAACATCAATATTGATATTTTTCACGACACTATATTCACCTTTAAAATTAGGTTTTTTTTATAATTATACCTGACGATAAGGCAGACGGGCTACCTGGTGGAAAGCAATCACCGTCGCCTATAGACATTTGCAACACCAGAGTAGTCGCCTATGCATAGCTGGCTTTGTAAGAAAGCTCTTTTTGCACCCCTCTTGAAGAGCCCCATGTCATAGCGCGCAGGGAAAACCTCAGGAGGAAGTTCATTCAACATTTTGCACGTACGCGGCAAAAAATTACCATGCAAACCGGAAATTAACAACAACAATAATAGTATACAATATTAGCATTCATATTTTATAATCAGAGGAGCCAACATGCCGGCAATACCCTTCCACCGACACTTTTTAACACTATAAATAGTCAAGGTCGAAACAAGCAGGCAAGTGGTTATATCACCTTTCAAAATATATCTAAACGCGTGCGTATGTATGTATCTAAAAGTGTGTGCAGATAAAAGTAAACGATCACCGGATACTCACCGACGGGCCCGCGGGGAGGCTCGCTGAATGAGTCGCGCGCGGCGGCCACGCGCTCGCACAGGCGCTCCATGCGCGGCCCGAACGCCGCGCGCGCGCCGCCGCCCGCGCGCTGCCGTGCCCGCAGCGCGCCCAGCTGCCCACGCACTCGCTCTGCCCACACCCCACACCGTCAGGCATTTCATCGTAAAATATCGACATGTACATAAAACATCGCCTAATTGTGCAAACGTATAAAAAATAAAAAGGAATAAATGTTACGTCGCGGAAAGCGGAGGCTAGGGTCCGTACCTAGTTCGGCGTTGCAGGTGTCCAGGTGCGCGGCGGCTTCGTCGAGGTGGTCCTTACCGCGCTCGAGGTCGGCGCGCGCCTGCTCGGCGGCGTGGTCCTGCGTGCGGCGGCGCGCGCCCGCCTCGGCCGCCGCGCGCTCCGCCGCCGCCGCGCGCTCCGCCGCCGCCGCTGCACCCGCGCCGCCCGCGCCGCTCCTGCGACCGCACGCCCACGACACATTATGTTAAATTCGATTCACATTTACATCGCGTACTTTACGTATCTGCGAAGCCGCAACTTTGTACGTTTTAACTGTGATAAACTTATAATAAAAAAAAAACTATATTTTCTAAAATAATTTAATAAACCGACCGACACCGGTTGCAAATTACTTAGCGACGTATTCTGATGTATTAATAGAATTAAAAAAAAATGTTAAAAAAGATAATCGTTACTTGATGTTCTGTATCTCGGTGCGCAGGGTGTCGCACTTGGTCCGCTCGGCGGCGAGGCGCGCGCGCAGGCGGTGCGCGGCCGCGGCGGCGTCGCGCGCGCTGTCGGCCGCCCCGCGCTGCGCCGCGCGCCGCTCCTCCAGCTGCGCCTCCAGCGCGCGCCGCTCCGCCGCCGCCCGCTCCAGCTCCGCGCGCCCCGACCTGAACGCGTCACCCGCTT
The DNA here is from genome assembly GCA_014595695.2 of Epargyreus clarus clarus. Lineage (NCBI taxonomy): Eukaryota > Metazoa > Arthropoda > Insecta > Lepidoptera > Hesperiidae > Epargyreus > Epargyreus clarus. The sequence goes on along the minus strand of JACTTY020000050.1, from coordinate 1,751,864 downwards.
ACAGCTCGTCCGGAAGGAGCGACCATCGCGCGAATCCAAGTTACGGCTGTCATTTGCACTTTACCAGATTCACGACGTGGGCTCGATATGTGCGTATTGCGCAAGTTTAGATCCTACAGATGTCTTATTGCATCCAGTTTATGCACCGACTTCGAGTGAGTGCAGGACTGGCGCCGAAGTTGGTGATGGAAACGGAGCTTCAAAATTTTGATATGGGACTGTTTATATAACCCTTTACACCCGAAGATTTTTTTTCGCAATTTCCGATTCAAAACGTTTATTACGGCTTTTTATATAGCTTAAGGGATCCACAAAAAATACGAAAAAAAATCCAGAGTTTATACGTAATCCAGAAATCGACCCGCACGATCGTGAGTCTCCGGTGGGAACTGTCACACTCACGATCGTGAAAATTGCAAAAAAATTTAGTTTTTTATCAAAAAATATTAGAAAATTAAAACAATTTGGAGATATTTAACATCACTGTCTTTATTTTCATTAGTCTTTATAAAAAATCTGTCTTGGCAATGAAACCTAAACTACGTAATTCTATGAAAATCAACATTCTTCTTTCTTCCGTTATTGCCTCCGTCTTAAATCCAGGTCTTCAAGGCGTAGGTATTCTTGGCTAGGGAATACATTCAATGATAATGCAGATGGAGAAAACTTTAGCCATATCTATTGCAATTAAATTAAGTTTTCGACCGGTTCTTCTTAGATAATATAAATTTGTGCATCAGGTTACATATCAAGAGCCTCATAATTAAAATATTAAGAAAAATATTTCTTTGGAAACTTTACTGGAGATGTTGGTAGGGATGTGTAGACCTTTTCAAGACAGAAAACGTATTCTTTTCCAAGCTATTTTTCGATGTTATGGACGTGAAAATGCTCGGCGGCGAGATATTTCTAGGGATGATTTTAAAGTAGATGGTTGAGGTTCAGGCTCAAGTTCCAGATCCAATTCTAGGTCAGTTTCTATTTGTGGGTCTGCATGTGCTTCTGGATCTGTTTCAGGGCACAATTCTTGAAATTGAAACTCTTCTAATCTATTTGGTTGAAGCTCTTCACTTTCATGAAGATCTTCAATGTCCGATACATTTCTCCTCACCCCGCACTGGCAAAATCTGATCGTCATTTAAATGTACCCCTAAAATTGAAACAAACAAAATTGATATTGACGAAACTTACACATAACTGGTAATAGCAATAAAAGCATTTTCATCAAACGTTATTCTGCACCAACAACCGTAGGCACACGATCGTAACAGTTGAAATTTGCAACCTAATTGTATCTAAATTGCAAGTTAATCGAATAAACTACTAAATTCCACGTATTTAGTGTTCTTTTAGCTTTCAAATTAGCTATAATTAATAATAGATACTAAACATTTAATACCAAGAATAATTATATACCTGTGACAGTGCGCGGGTCGAAAAAATCTGCCATCTTTGGACGAGTCCCTAGCACAACTGACCGCCTGCACCCCGCTCACTTAGCCGGTAGCACGTGCGATACTCTCCTCACGATCGATCGGCATCGGTTGCGTTTCGAAAAATAAGAAGCTATCACGTGGGATTTTTTTAAAGTGAAACTCACGCTCATATCATCTCGGGTGTAAAGGGATAATATTATTCCTTATCAAAATAAATTGTTCCAAAAAATCAAGCGTTTAATGTAGATAAAATTTGTTCTTTATAGCATGTAAATCGACTTATAGTTTAGAAGATCCTATGAGTATAACATTTTGCGGGATGAATATATGGGTTCTACCACCTTCAAAAAGCTGATAATTCACTACGAAAAAAATATAGACATTTAGACTATTATACCCGTGCGAAGCGCGTTAATTACTAGCGCGTTAGTTACTAGTAAATTTATATTTCACAATACTTGCTACATAATATTCATAAATAATTATCTATAAAAATATAGTATTTTATTAATTTGTAAAGTACTATTCGACCAAAGAATGGGAATAGGAGTAAAAATGACACTCAATTGAAATTTCTTATCTAAATGTAAGGTTTGCAAAAAAAATCTAAATAATTAACTTTAATTATTTCTACAATAAAAATATATACGTGAATATTAATAATTTATTTTTTATTAACTATAATTATTACGAGTAACGTATTTTTATCACAACAACGCCCCATACCACAGCATGGAAGCATCGAAACCCCTAAACAAGGCTACAAAAAAATAAGAAATGCAGTCATGGCTCCGAGAAAAAAATATACTATGTGAAGAATATTTTACAAAAGCAGAATTATATGAAATTATAAAAAAGTATAAACCACCAAAAAACTATGTCACTGATAATATTTTTAACTCTCATGGTTTTGAAGTTTTGAGGCTGCCACCCTACAATTGCGATCTAAATCCAATAGAGTATATCTGGCATTTGGTTAAACGTGGGTGGCAGAGAAAAATGTTCAACAATTATAAAGCCAAATTGAGAAACTGATTCTAGAGGCAATCCAGTTAATTACCAAAACCGATTGGCAGAAAGTAATTAATCATGTTAAACAAATAGAAGAAGAATACTGGCAAAGGGAGATGTTTGAAGACCATGATAAGAACTTCAGTTTAATTATAAATACATGTTAGACAAAAACATATTAAATATTCTTAATCACCACCAACGCACATATCATCAGCAGCACTTGTCATCAGCAGCACTGATGACGATGATGATGACTTTTTTGAAAATGACAAAATGAGTAGAGTTGAAGAGTTGAATTCTGATTCAAAGTAGGAACTTGTATTTTTTAAATAAATACTTTTTTAAATTGAATTATTTTTTGCTAACTGTACCTAAACAATTCGAAACAGCGGCCAAGACGTCACAAAATGGCCGAAAGTCATTCGTATTATTAATTTGAATACGAGTATTTGAGTTCGCGTAGTAATTTGGATACGAAAGCTACGGCCACACCAGGCTAGCAAAAAGTATGAAGGTAGTAACACACATACACATATCAATTTTTGGGAATGCGTTTAACCACATTGTGTATCTTTGACATCCTATATTTATAGTCCAAATATCCGTGTCGGGATTGACACGACATCTGATTCTTTTTTAAAATGACCTCTCCGGCGCTAAAAATATGTATAACTTAAGTAATAGCAACTAACTCGAAGGCGTCCGTGTCGCCGTCGGGCAGCGCGTCGTGCTCGCGCTCCAGCTTGTCGTACTCGTCCTGGTAGCGCTGCACCAGCTGCTCCGCCTCCGAAACCGCCGTTTCCAGCTCTGTCACCTTGCTCCAATAATATTCGTTTTCCAGCTGCTTCTCCAGCTCCTGGAGCTCCGACTGCGACTTCATCCGGTCATATATGGCTTTCCACTCATTGTATTGTTCCTCATATACCTTGGAAGCCTGCAATGCATACCCGATTTGTTGCCTGAAGATTTGTTGAATTTTTTTTTTATCATGAGCGAATCTCATAGTGTGGCATCATTGTCCTGATATTACCTGATAATTTATATTTTATCCACAGTCATGATTAAATCGCTAAAATGTAAGAATTAAATAAATTTGAAAGTTATGACTTACTGCAAATATATCATAAATCAACATAAATACATATAGGTAATCTATAAATTATGTGATACATACATCATTTTTTATTTTCCAAATACTCTTTGCTCTGTTACATAATTCTAAGGTCTTTTTGTAATTATTTTCAGTGTCATCAAAATTAGTGGCTTTCCTAAAAAATTTATACAAGACCACCTTATCTTGGTTTAGGAAAGTCTTTGCTTGTTCTTGGGTCAGCACAGATATCGGATTATCAATTTGGATATTGTGATGAGCCACTATTTCACGTACATCTTTAAATTTCGTTGATATCACTTGCCCTGTAATAAATAATATAATTAATTTACAGGTTTACAACCATCCAATCCATCCATCCATCATAATTATTGATTGATTACAGTGGTGTAGCGATGATTCTAGCAGCCTGTGCCAAAAAATATATACTATTATATGCAAAACAAATAAAAGGCTTTTATTTTATCAGCTAATCATTTTAATTTACAAATTAGCTATTTTTTTTTATACCAGTTATTTAGAATTGTTGCTCATAAATAACACATTTTTAAATAAACCATGCCAGGAATCCTTTTTTTGTCTGACGGTAATTACCTACTGCAGCCCATGGACACCTGCAATCAACCCCAGATAGAAACAGATTACTACCTGAGTTCAGCCATGGAAGCAGCGTTTAACACTGCCATTATTAGGTAGAAATAGGTGTGGTAGTGGTGACGCCGGAGTCGAATTACAAAGGGTTCTACAACTTTCAATCCTACCTAAAATGCTTTGCTAAAATATATGCTTAAAATATAAGCTTTTGTAATGCTGAATATGTATTTTGACCTGAATAAATATAATTATGTAACATTCTCAAAACAACAAATCACCAGCACTTAACAGTTTATAGAGCAAGCAAAGGAACCACAGTGGCAGCCCCATAAATTACAAAAGTCCCTGCCAGCTGTAATGTGAACAATATACTTTTTCGAAAAGTACAATTAGCCTTAATGAAGTATTTACCTGTGTGTGACTTCACTTTATATGAAGAGCTAGTGATGGAGAAGTTGTGCACGACAGTGATGGAATCTCCAAAGACTCCATGTTTATATGCGGCAGGACTACTATTTTTTATCTTAATTTCCACTGAAGCAGATGTTGCACCTCTCTTGATAATATCTTAAATAAAATTACATTATTAAAAATTACAAAGGGACGTGTTTGGTATGGAGTCATGACTGAGATCAGCCAGTTATGAAACATTTTTAAGCAGGCTTAGAGTTCTTTAATCCATGGATAAAATCTTATTTCTCGAAGATGTGTACAAATATAATTTTTAATCACTTTTTTAGTTTAGAAAATGCATGAAGAAGTGTTTGAATATTTTAATATTTTATACACATTCTTCAAAAATAGCCCAACAAAGTACTCACCACTTAACTTTTTTCCTCTATCGGTGATAGCGGCCGTACCTCCAAACCCTACCACAAGGGCAGTAATGAGTGCACTCTTGCCGCTGCCGTTTAAACCCACAACAAAGCTCACTTTCTTATCAAATTGTATCTCATAGCGATCATGACAGAATATGTTCACTGCCACTATACTAAGGATAGCTCCATCAATATCATCAGCTTCTCCTGCCATAATTATGAGATATTTCTATCCCTCATAAGTAATTTATAAATTTCTTATCAGTATTCTTATTGATTACTTTATACGGATACCAATAAACTTTTATTAATCTGTAAATAAAGAAAATGATTTGAACTAAAAACTTGCATTATTAATTACAAATAATCTTATATATAAAATTCTCATGTCACAATGTTAGTTACCATACTCCTCCGAGTCAGAGAATCTGCTACTATCTAGTTTTCATACCCCTAAGTGATAAGGGTACCCCTAAGTGATAACTCCGCCATTGCCGGTCCCAAGCCCGGATGCAAAAGGAGGAGGGTTGGTCAGGGAGAGACTATACCCGTCCGTAAAACCGTCAACGCCGATTATCGGGCGGCGGCAAGTAACCCGACAACTTCGCTCACACCTATCGCGCGAAGCGGCTACAGGAGCCGAGAGGAGTTAAATGACGTCTAAAAGTCTGAAAGTGGAAGGACACGGGAACCCACCACTTGAACATTTCCCAAGAAAACCCCCCACACAATGGATGTACAACTGAAAGATAGCGATTTGTCATGCGACCCGACTAACGCTCGGCGCTATCCAGTATCCGGGCTGGCTAGTGTGAAATGGACTACCGAAGCTCCCCATGAGGTGATTCGCCAGGCCTCAGAAGGGAGAAATGTCTCTGGCGAACAAACCTCGAATAAGATCCCAATACGCGCACACCATCGTATTGGAGCCTGGAACGTAAGAGGCTTAATCAAAACAGGCAAGCTTAGCATCGTGGAAAAAGAAATGGAATGCCACCATTTAAGCATCTTAGGCATCAGTGAAACACACATTCGTGGAAATGGTCATTTTTCCACAACAACCGGGAACACATTCTACTTTTCTGGAGCTGAATCAGAGAGCACCCATGGCGTCGGCATCCTAGTTCCTCCCAATATCAATAAGTCCGTTCTCGGGTACAATCCAGTCTTTGAAAGAATCATAACTCTGAAGCTGAATTGCAAACCTTGCAATCTACACATTGTCCAGGTTTACGCACCAACGGCACAAGCTTCAGATGATGACATCGAAAGATTCTATGGATTGCTAGAAGAAACTCTGAACAAAATTCCAAACCGGGAAATCACCCTCATACTTGGAGATTTCAATGCCAAAGTTGGAAACACTGCCGTTGATGATCACATCCGTCAGCACGTGGGCAAATATGGCATTGGCGAAAGAAATGAGCGGGGAGAAAGGCTTCTAAGATTTCTGTGTAGAAAGGAACCTCACCATACTGAACACAAACTTTCAGCACCATCCTAGAAGACTCTACACATGAAAGTCCCCAGGCGACCGACATCGCAACCAAATTGACTACATACTAGTTAGCTGTCGCTGGAGGTCGTCTGTCAAAAACACCAAGACATTTCCAGGAGCGGAATGCGGCTCGGACCACAATTTGCTAGTCACGGAGTTTGCCCTCCGTATGAAAAGACGCAGAGGTCCACAAACGAAGCCGGCCTATCTCGAGATCTCAGAGCAGTTAGCCTTTCAAAACTCGACTGAGATAAAACTCACAAATGAACCTCCCTCTTTAGAAGATGACTCTAACTCACAATGGACGAAGCTGAAAATCACATTAACGCAGCTCTAGATGAGGTGAGGTTAGTCAGAAGACCGGACAGAAAGGCAAAAAGTTACATCTCGCAACCTACGTGGGATCTCATACAACAGAGGAAAGATCTAAAAATGAACGTACTTCAAAGCCCCGATAATGCCACGCTTACTCAATCCTCTGCAAAACCATTGACGCACGATGTCGGTCAGACAAAAACAATTACATAGAGAACATCTGCAAAGAGATTGAGAAACATTCGACGAAGCTTCAAACGGCAGACCTTTTCAAGAAAGTCCGTTTGCTAACTAAACAGTTCAAACCAAAAACTTGGCTCATAGAAGACGCTGACGGACATGTTCTTCATGAACTGGATAAAATAGCTGAACGTTGGAGGGGTTATTGTGAAGAGCTATACAGTAATCCCGAAGGCACTTGTACAAATTCTTGGCATACGAACTGGACCTCGATCGACCTAGAACCAGACATCCTTCGCACAGAAGTCACAGCCGCGCTGAAGTTGCTCAAGCCGAGGAAAGCCCCCGGACTCGACAGCATAACTACTGAAGTCCTTCAATCCTTGGGTGACAAAGGCGTGGATGCACTACACATGATATGCAATAACATCTGGCGCACCGGGACGTGGCCCGAAGACTGGACCAAATCTGCCATAATTCCCCTGCATAAGAAAGGGTCCACGAAAAAGTGCGACAACTACAGCACCCTCTCTTTAATATCGCATGCCAGCAAAATCTTACTCCATATTCTGAACCGTCGCCTCAGACACTTCTTAGACTGGCAGATACCGGAGGAACAGGCAGGTTTTGTGAAGGGCAGAGGTACTCGGGAACATATTCTGAATGTCAGGCAACTGGTTGAGAAGGCTTACGAGTTTGATGCCCCTTTTATCATGTGCTTCGTCGACTATACAAAAGCCTTCGACTGCGTCAACTGGGGAAAACTTTGGGAGGTTCTGCGAGAACTAGGGATACCATTGCACCTGGTCGCCCTTCTTGAAGCCCTGTATTGCAAAAGCCACGGGGTTTCAAAAATCGATGCAACTTTGTCAAAACCCTTTAAATTCGGAAAAGGCGTGAGACAAGGATGCATCCTGTCCCCAATTCTGTTCAATTATGGCACATTATAAGGCACACAATGGATGGCTGGGAAGGAGGTGTTACCGTAGGTGGAGTGAAGATCACTAACCTACGATACGCAGATGATACTACCCTCCTAGCCGCCTCAGAAGCCGAAATGATACTTTTGCTGGATCGGATGGAACACATAAGTGGTGAACTGGGCTTAAAGATAAACAAAGAGAAGACTAAACTGATGGTGGTTGACCGAAAAAATAAACTGGAGCTCACTGGAGCGTTGAACCTCGAAAGAGTAGACCATTTTAATTACCTGGGCTCCAGCATCTCTAACACCGGCTCGTGTGATTTAGAAATCCGTCGTAGAATTGGAATGGCCAAGGGCGCCATGGGCCAACTAAAAGGAATATGGAAAGATAGGAACATCAGGAACAATACCAAGCAGAAGCTTGTCCGAACGCTAATATTCTCCATATTCCTTTATGGAGCCGAAACATGGACGCTCAGAGCAAATGACCGAAAACGTGTGGACGCGTTCGAGATGTGGTGCTGGAGGAGGATGTTACGTATTCCCTGGACAGCTATGAAAACTAATGTGTCAATACTCAAGGAACTCAAAATATCAACTAGACTTTCGACCATCTGCCTACAGCGAGTCCTTGAGTATTTCGGCCATATTGCCCCGAAGAGTAGCGACAATCTCGAGAAGATAGTCATCACCGGCAAAGTCCAGGGAAAGAGACCGCGCGGACGTAGTCCGATGCGCTGGTCGGATCAAATCCGCACAACTCTCAATAGCAAGATGCATGATGCCATCCACGTTGCTGAGAACCGGAACCGTTGGCGCAATATAGTCCGGGATAAGGTGATCCGTGGAGGGGGTCACGACCCTCAGCATTGAGGACAGCGACGCATGGAGGAGGAGGATAAGGGTTGTTCACCCTTAAGGCGAAAGGATAGGCCAAACTACGACATAGACCTCTCTTTAAAGGCCTACTACTACTAGACAGATTGATCAAATTAAAAAATAAAATATACCTAATATGCATAATATAATAAACTTTAAATTTTAAGTTTATTTTTATCATTATTTTTGGTAGTTTTTAAGAAAAAAAAAATCTATTATATCGTCTATATATTTGCAGGAATTTGCTTACTGCTTCCAAAGGACTGAAGCGATTTAAATGTTTTTTTTCACATTATTATAGACAATTTATTGCTTTATTAAATTTAAGTTCAAAGTTTTGCAAAATGACTACTTAAGTGCTATTAAATCAATAACACCATATTATTCTTTCGCAGATGGCGCCGCGACTGTCTTAGACGCGTGGGCCAGTCTTACCCAAGCGTTCGCACGGGGAGGTTGTGTCACATGTCAGCGCGCTCCGCTCTCTACACTTTGCGTCAAAGAGTAAACAGTTCAGACAGTGCATTTGGTACAAAGCTTGGATGTTTTTAATATAAATATTTTTATTAGCGTGCAAATAACTTTGTAAATACTTAGATTTTATTGTTTTAGTAAGTAGACACCTGAATATACATATTTTTATTAGTGTACAAACTCTTCGTAAATAGTTAATTATAATTAAATATTGTTGTAATTGCGAGTGGACTCTGAATATTTTTGAATATAAGATGCCACTCTAGATCAGCTAGCGAGACAACTGAATGTCCAAATTGCACCCTGTGGTCTTTTTGTAGACGAAGTAATTCAATTTCTTGGAGCCACACCCGATGGCTTGATTGGGGCCGATACTATTGTCGAAATTAAATGCCCTATAACAGCATACAATAAAAATGTCAGAGAAGCTGTAGAGAAAAAGAAAATACCGTTCTATAAAATTAATAAAGGAGAGATGGTTATAAACAAAACGCACGGCACAAAATACCAAGATTTTCAAATACAGGGACAATTGCATATAACCAAAAGACCAAAATTTTTGCTTGGCATTTGGACGGGAGAGGATCGGCCTTTACAGACAGAATTGATTCCCAAAGACTTTTTTTTTTTATATTTGAACCTGACGATAAAGCAGACGTGCTACCTGATGGAAAGTAGTCAACGTGGCCTATGGACATTTGCAACACCAGAGGAGTCGCCAATGCATCGCCGGCTTTGAAGGAGAGCTCTTTTTGCACCTTTTTTGAAGAGCCCCATGTCATAGCGCTCCGGGAATACCTCAGAAGGAAGTTCATTCCACATCTTGCACTTCCGTGGCAAGAACGTCCGCGCAAATCGAACCGTGGAGGACCGCCACGAGTCCAGTTGGTGTGGATGGAACTTCATCCTTCGGCGAGTGGTGCGATGGAGGAACGGTGATGTAGGCACCAGGTCAATTAGTTCCTGGGAACACTCACCATTGTAAAGCCGGTAGAACACGCAGAGGGAACCTATGTCCCTCCGTAAACTTAAAGGTTGTAGCTGATCGGAAATCCTCGGGTCGTTGACGATTCGTACTACGTACATTTTATACAGAATGTCTACTTCCAGAACTGGTCGATCCCAGGTTCCCACGAAATATGAAAATAAGAGATCCCCAATACATTCAAAGCGCGATCGAAGAAAAAAAATATAAAGAAAAGCGAAAACATACGAGTACAGAAAATAACGATAAATCTGGCAAGCCAAAGAAAAAAACAAAAACTTATAGGAAAATAAAATGAAGAAGATATACGGAAGTCAAGCTCCAGTAAAATAAACACAGAAGGAAAAAAAAGTACCTGTAAATTAAACTATTAATATATGGAAGTCAAATTCTAACCAAAGCAATACAGATGAATCTATACTGTATCTATATGTATTTAGAATCTACGTTGGTTAGAGATTTAAAATTTACCGAGTTTTGATTGATTTAACGAAACTGCAGTGTTTCCGCAAAAAGAGAACTATCGTATTCATAGTGATTTGATGTGATTTTTATGCACAGCCGTGAAATCGGGTCATTTTCACGTTGTTTTCGATACTCATAATGAAGACAAGAACGTTTAGTGACTTTCTGTTCGTTTAGTAAATTTAAGATTTTTATTTTAGCTTCGTGATGTTTCGTCGAATAGCTAGAACCCTTGTCATCATCCCTATAAAATGGAGAAAATGCCATTTTAACATTAAAAATGTTAAAATAAACGATAGCTATAAAATGGTACTTTCAAGACTGTTTTTAAACGGTCTAAACGAAACGTTCAATAAAGATGTTATTTCCACATTTCAGTTTTTTATTAGAATAAGCACAATAAAAAAGTGTACCTTTTAAAAACGCATATGGCACATCTGTGGAACCGGTTCCTTTCACTCACTGTGCAACCGGCTCCCGGTCACATCACAGACAAGCGGTATAATTTTTTAACACGCTTTTATTAGCTTCAGACGTATGTATGTTGGTATTTTAGTATGTAACGGAATCTTTGAACATGATTTTAACCCCCTTCAAAACGTCGGATTAACTCGAAACTTGGCATACTTATTAAGGACCGATAACAATTCAATATTTTAAACATTAATAGTTTTGTACCATTGTCCTTATCAACATCCTGAGGATTCACGATTTTCGAGGCGAGATTTTTCAAGCACCTTCAGCAAAGTTCATCGCAACTTTAGATTGCAAATAATAATTATTGCTATTTAGTTTCAATAGGCGTAATTTATATATCGTGATTTTTAGTTTAGAAAATAATAATGTTATTTCCCTATAACTCAAATGCTCTGAAACATATCTATAATGCCCTCTTGTAGAATGATTTTTAGGATTCCGTACTCAAAGGTTAAAACGAAACCCTCTGCGGTCTGTTCGTCTGTCGTTGGTCTTTATCTCTTAAATCGTAATAGATAGACACTTGATTTTTTTACAAACAATGAATAATGGTGGTCGCTATAACGAGAAATACTAAAAATTAATAAATAATTATAGTTCAAAAAACTAAAAAACACGCTTTTATGATAAAATCAACTAAAAAGTAGAAAATAATTTTCAATCTAAGAATCAATTAAGGAACAGTAAATAGTATAATTGTGGAAAAAGTGTGGGGTGCTCCATTTATCAGGTTCGAAAAGCTTAGTTTTTTGAACTATAATTATTATTTCACAAAATAAATTAAAATTTTCCTAACTTTAATACTTATTTAAAGAAGTAATTGGTTAGTAATGAAAATTAATGACAGTAATGAAGATTTAAAAAAAATCTCCAATTTCACTTTTACAACAATAACTATACTTACTAAACAATATTCTATTCAGGAAATAAGCACTGCAAATATTTGAAGTCTGCTTACATTCAATCGTTTTATGATGATAGAAGTTCATAGGTGACAAAAATGCTTCGAACGCATCTGTTTCAAATACTCTTTGACTTTCGGGGGAGTGCGCGTGCGCGCGAGGCAGTAATCGCTGGCTGCTTACTGCCTACCGTGTCGTGTTCGATTCTCAAGGACGTTGGGCTATCATTTCGCCTTAACATGTTTTATTTATATGGCAACACAACATTTGCCAGGTCAGCTAGTAATTATTTAAAGATTTGAAAATTTGAAGGTCACTAAAGCTTTGTTCTAATAAAAGAATTGTAATATTAATAATGTGCCCTTGAGACAAACTCAATGCTAGTAAAGTGTATACTTACAAAAAACTAAAAGTTTACATGAAGACCTTGATATTTCAGGTATTTTTCAGTAAAGTTGACATAGAGATATTTTAAAAAAGACCTTCCTCTTTCATCAATTGTTTTTGGTTCACACTTGTTCACACTTCAGTAATATAAAAATATGGCTCTCATTTTATTGTGGTTAGACAAAAATGATAAGTAATTTGTTAAAAATGCTATTGTGATGACACACTAGCGATAATGGGACATGGCTACAGCGCAATAGCAATTTACGTAGATTTTAATTCACACCATTGACTGAATGAATACCTATTACCAAATTAAGTAAATAAACTTAAATTGTTGATACTTTGATACATAGATAAGTACAGTATAAGCAGAGATTAGTGGTACTTATAATATAAGTATAAGTACTAATCTATGCTATGATAGCGCAAATTGCAAATCAGATATTTAGTTTATTATGCCGCTATCCCATCCGAATAAAGCAAAACGATTTTTTTTTATATATAGGAGTAGCAGACGAGCATGCAGTCCACCTGATGGTAAGTGGCTACTGCCGCCCATGGACATTTGTAATCAACCCCAGATATGACCAGAAATTCCTACCTGAGGTCGACAACAGATGCGCCGCTACCCCTGAGGACTAAGCTGGAACGCCTCGGAAAAGTATGTCTCCCTTACCACACACACCCTTCAAAACGGAACACAGCAGCGCTTAACACTGTTGTTATTAGGCAGAAATAGGTGTGGCGGTGGTGCCGCCGGAGCCGAACCTCAAAGGGTTCTACCACCTTTCTGGCCACCTATTACTCTGGCCACCACAATAGTTTTTGCAACTTAACAAAATAAATGTTTATACCTACCTGCTGAAACTCAGATCACTTATAATTTGCTGTTGCTCATACTTATAAAAACTCAGATAAAAAGTTAAGTTTAGTTTTATGTATTTTATAATAATCCCTAAAAATAAAGAGTATTCAACAAACTATTGACTTACCTTCCTTATATGCTTATAGTTCCCGCACTGTGCATTATCTTATCGTAATACATTATAACATTATAAATAGAAAAAAACAACTTCCCCACAGTATTAGGATCTATATATTTGTACCGTGTGATAGCAATGCGCGATTGTTACTAAAAACAATCGAATTATTCGATTGTTATTGTGTTCGATTGTATTCGAATAACTATCGAAATTCTTCGATTGTATTCGAATAACTATCGAACAATCGAAATTGTTCGATTGTTGGTCGATTGTTCGATTGTTCGATTGTTCGTCGATTGTTCGATTGTTCGATTGTTCGTCGATTGTTCGATTGTTCGATAGTTCGATTGTTCGTCGATTGTTCGATTGTTCGATAGTTCGATTGTTGGTCGATTGTTCGATTGTTCGTCGATTGTTCGATTGTTGCTCGATTGTTTAGTACACGCAAAGCTAGTAACAGCGCAGTCAAGCGATACGCGATTGTTACGTAAAAATACAACTATCGAAGCTATTTGGTTGTTGGTCAATTTTATTAAGTATACACAAAGCTACTACCAGCAAGGAGCCCTTAATTTCTGTGTTTAAGAAATCTGAGTCAGTCTTATATATTTGGTGGGGGAAGCACACGTGCGTCGTGCACCCTTCCGCTGCTTCGTTGCATTCCGTTATTTAATGGTGCGTCCACACCTTGCTTCTCGCACTGCTCACTGCGCCTCGTGGCCACACACTCTCACACCCTACTCGCGTTGTTAACATTATTTTTCTTCAAAGATATAGTATTTCACCGATTCATTTTAATGTAACTATGAGTACATAATTTTTTGTGATAATTTTTATCTATAATATACGCTAAAAAGACATATTTTATATTTTCTAATAATCTTTTTCTATAATATGCGCCATGAAGTTGTATATTATATTTTTCAGATGACCTCTTTTTGAAAACGTTGTCATGAAACGAACTTAGGGGATGACTACGACATCTGGATTATCGATGATACTCCATAGTATTTGATACAAAATGATTTATGGTATTATTATTTCTCAACAATATATACAATTGACTAAAATGTAATACAATACTTTACATTTTCCAACCAGTGGCAAGTGACGATAGCTTTGCAACACGACGCACCTGCACATTTTCCTGAGCACACGTATGTGGCCGCGCGATATAATTTGTATTCGGTCGTCGATTGTTATTCCAAGGTCGATTTTTATTCGTACGTCGATTGTTATTTCAAGGTCGATTTTTATTCGAACGTCGATTGTTATTCGTACGTCGATTGTTATTCGTACGTCGATTGTTATTCGAACGTCGATTGTTATTCGAACGTCGATTGTTATTCGAACGTCGATTGTTATTCGATTGTTTTTTGTTACTACGAATAAATCGACAATCGATTGTTGATTCCGTCGATTGTCGATTTATTCGATTGTTTTTTTTTAGAACAATCTCCCATCGCTACCGTGTGAGACCGTGACTTCCCGTTGCCATTGTTGCCAACCATTTATTAATATGTTTTAAATCTTGATCGCATTAGGAATGTCGAAAAATATCGATATTATTAATTTGATGTATCGATTTTTTTGTCGATATATGCAAAGAGTATAGTAGTCTATATAGGAAGATATACGGATTTTAAATTATATGTACATACGTCCACACCACCTGTGAAATAGTGTACTCAGCGCGTTTTTTTAATGTGGTTTCCCTGGGAGTACTATTCCACGAACCTTTATGGTTTTATGGTTACGCACAATACTACAAGTGCGAGCGAGAGTTCCGATATGCTCATAAGTGTGAACGAGAGATCTGATAAAAATGATTTATGACTCACTTCGCACTACGCATTTATTATTACTTATATACTGGATACTGATACACTATATGTAATATCTAATATTAGATCATAATACACTCCAATGATAACTAGATAATACACATAAAATCAAATGCCATTTTTAACTGTCACTTCAGAGTTTCCAACTAGATATTTTTGTACATAATAAACAGCTTCGATCACTAATAAGACCTAGATACACAAGTACTTATTAGTAATCGAAGATAAACAGATAAAATCTCATATTTTGCCTTCTCGTTTAGTACGGTTGTATAACGTTGCTTCGGTAGTTTTAGCGCGGACGATACCAGTATGAAACTGAGATGGTGACAACATCTATTACGGCAACATCTATTATCTTACCTACCGGCAAAGAGCCCACAGGTACCTATCTCGTATGCCGCGTCAGCGTTCGCATTATAGGGGTGGGTCCCTACCCCCTATTATTCGGGTCTCAAGGGTACCCTATTTGCCGGGCAAATTCTCATGGGGGTGAATACCCCCTGGATTTTTAATATTTTTTCATAATAATATAATATTGTTAATAATATTATAATATAATGAGACAACATTAAAATTATACCGACCCCGCTGTTTAGCGGGGGGTACGGAACTCGCTCAAATTACCAAGCTGGTAGCCTCCTCCCACAGACCTATAGGTCTGTGCCTCCTCCTGATGGTCGGATGGAGAAAACAAACTTGAGAGCTCCAGCGGAAACTGCCACCCAAATACAGTGCAACCAAATCGCTGTGTTCTCTTTGGTGTTAATAAATAAGTTTATACCCTTCAACGCAGAACACAGAAGCGCTTAACCAAAGCGCTTAACAGCAGTGTTAAGTGCATTACTAATTACTATACATGCATTTAACAATATAAGAACTGGCTGGGTCTTCCTATATGGTTACTATACTGTTTGGCTGGTGCCATCGCTATCGAATCATAAAGGGTTCTACCACCTTCAACCCCACCCCATACCCGTCAAATAATGCATATACCCTATTATTTGTATATTTATCGCAATAAATGATTTAATTTAAAAGTGTCATATAATAATACCGAGAAGACCGACTTCGAAATCTGGCAACATTTTTAAACGCCATTTTTCGCTTCAAAGTGATTCAGATCAAAAGAAATTTACAATTGTTGATAAGTTTCTTTCGTGAAGTAATTGCTGTATGTATTTTTTTCTTTAAATTGATTCGAGTGTTGAGAAATATACAAAAGGAATTGATATTGAGATCAAATTAAATTCAAGGTAAACATTCTGTAATTTGTCAACATACCGTGTTCTTAAATCCAGTTCACAATAAATTTAATACGGCATGTGTTGGGTATTGATGTTTCAAATTTGAATACATGAAAAATAAATAAATGTGCATGTATAATAGTATTTCTTTAAAGTTTATTAAACATTGATTGAAGCGGTAATTTAGCCGTTAGTCTCCATTTTACATTATAGAAGACTTAAATTGAGTGGAGGGTACACTACAAAGAGAAGAGTATTATTTAGGGAACAACTGTTTGTTAAAATATGTTTAAATATTGCTTGATCAAGTACTACTATTATACACTACGCGCTGATGACGTCACGTCCATACGATAATAATACGAGTAAATATCCATAAAACATATACTATATTACTATATGAAGTATAAGTATGGTCCACATGATTCAATCAATATCCAAATAAAATAAACTTCATGTCCTGAGCTACTGTGATTGATTGTATATGTTAATAAATACTTTTAAATAAATATTATTATTTGGTTCTCTTAAAGTAGTTATTCTGCTCATCTCAACTCAATTCTTCATATCCAACACTATTAAAATTTTACAATTAAAAGGAAGATTTAGAACTTTATACGGTCCAATTTTATACTACCTTTTAACCTTTGATTACAAAAAACAATCTGTCAAATTATAAACAGTGGTTCACTTGAAGTTGGCCGCAACCTTTCTCCGAGATTCCCACCTCAAGTCAGACCACCCTAAGTATTAAGAGTATTAATTAATATAGCGTTAATTTATAATTCCAATCCCTTATAACGTTTATGCTACTGATATCATTTTGTAATGGCTGATGATGGCCAACTTGAAGTGAACAAGTCTAAGTAAACAATCATTTGCATAATCATAGTGTGTTTTTTGTGTTGGGTGTGTATCCTACGAATACTGTGTAATTGGGCATTTCATTTAGTAATATTTTGCGAGGCCAATTCAACAAACCATGACACTAAGCTCAATTTTATGAATCATGCTCAATTTTGAAGGTGGTAGAACCCTTTGTGGTTCGACTCCGGTGGCACCACCGCCACACCTATTTCTACCTAATAACAGCAGTGTTAGGCGCTGCTGTGTTCCGGTTTGAAGGGTGTGGTAAGGGAGACAGACTTTTCCGAGGTGTTCCAGCTTAGTCCTCAGGGGTAGCGGCGCATCTGTGGCCGACCTCAGGTAGGAATATCTAATCCTATCTGGGGTTGATTACAGATGTCCATGGGCGGCAGTAGCCACTTACCATCAGGTGGACTGCATGCTCGTCTGCTACTCTTATATTATTTAAAAAAAAAAAAAAAGAAAAAATTAAATATGATAGTGTATTCTATAAATTACCATGTTTTAACGAAAATATGATTCCAAATTTCTTTTTCAGCTCCTCAAAATGAGTGACTCTTCAGACCAAAATGAACCTCCAAAAGATGTAAGTTGTATTCTTTTAATATATGGCTATGCTTGATTTGTATATATGTGATTGTATCTAGATACATTAATGTGGCCGTGTTTTTGGTTTTAGAGTTAACCACTTTCATACCTTTACAGTTATCTGTACTCTAATACAAGGTAATGATTTGTGAGCATATAATGTAATATATAACTATTTGGCACAACATATATCCTAAATGGCTTGACAGATTCTAAAAGAGTGTTGTTGGATTCATATACCAGAAAATATGTTGCAGGAATAAATAAAATAACATTTTTAAGCAGTCAGGTCTTTGTTTTACAATAATTATTGCTAGTCGTTTCTTCGAAACCTATAAGAGATATGAAGACAACAGATCTTCAAAGACGGCGTTGTAATAGCTTCACCTCTGTTGTTGCAAATGTCCATTGACAGAGTTGACTACATTCCATCGGGTATCATGTCTGCTTTATCCGTAGGCTCAACTTTGAATAAAAATACTATTGAATAACTATGGTATTAGGAAATAATTAATGCCTTGAATCATTAATTATAGAAAGATAGCTTTTATTAATCACAAAACCAAAATATACACATTTATAGATGGTCTCACGGCACCATTCTTATCATCAAGGGTTCAACTCTATTGGTGCTATAACTTTTTTCATGAAAAACCTAAATATCCTTTTATAATTTCAATCCAGCACTTAAGTGGAGTCATCTTCATTTTTAGATGTTTATATATATCAACTTTAAATCACTCTCCAGCTAAGTTTATGCCACATACTAAGTAAGGATTGCCTTTCAGATGTCTTGAGTGAACTCTAGTGTTTATATATTCCTTTCAGCCAAAAGAATTGGAAAAGTTAGAAGAGGCTAAGCTGAAAGCAAAGTTTCCAAATGCAATGTTGGGTAGAGGACCTGGAGGCCATTCTGCATTCTTACAAAAAAGGCTAGCTAAAGGCGTAAGTAGTTTTACACCACCTATTATGTAATTATTTTTAGGATCTTGTTTCCGTCATGCATGCTTCTTGCATCCAATCATTTCATAGACACATCATTGTAAGCTACACTCACATTGGACAAGGAGAGACTGCAGCAGGTTATTTTACATGTGTAGATGAGTACAGAGAAATTAAAACAACATGACAAGAAATAGCGTCTATTGTGAAAAATGCAGCACATACAAATACAGTTCTGGTGCTGAGATAAGACTTTTGGATAATTCTGATTTAGCTAGGAGTCCGGCATATCCTCTCCGCTGCCCCCGTGGCAGAGAGGAACCCATTTAAGGATTTCACCACGAAAAAAAGGTTCACAGGTAATCAATGATAAGTTCCTGTAGATCACTCTTAAATAATAACTTAATGACAGGTAAAAAATAACACCGTGAAGTTAGCAACTATATTTTATTTTACTTATATTACTAGATTCTTCACGATTCACGAAACCGCAATACGCGGTTTCGTTGACGTTGTACAGGGGCGCGACTGAAAATCGTAACGTAAGTTCTTAGCCTTGCTTGGCTTTATCTAAAAAAGATACTCCCACTGAACTGTGGATTTCCATCTACAGTGACATGCCAATATATTGTGTTTATTTTATTTTCAGCAAAAGTTTTTCGATTCTGGTGATTATCAAATGGCAAAGCAGCGGCCGGGCAACCTGGCCGCGCCGTTCAAGGCGCCCGCCGCGCCCGCCAAGCTGCCCACCGGCGACGCCATCCCCACGCCCGACACCGTGCCGCTGCGCAAGACCTCCATCATCCAGCCCAAGTTCCAGCCGCCGAGCCAGACCTCCTAGCCTCGTCGCCGTCCCCCAGAGGCTCCGTCGAACAGATGCCGCACTGCACTAGCCAACTTTCATCGCAATTAGCATAACGGTCTGCCGCAAAAGAGGACTGACTTATGAGCTACATTGTAGTGCAAATATTCTAAAACAAATTGTTTTTAAAGAGGTTTCTTACGGAGCTGTATTAATTTATGTAATATTGTAATTTGTTTATACTTTTATTTGCATCAATACTCTTTTGCGGTGTACTTGAGCAATTAATTCTACTCTTAATTATCGCATAAATTGAATATTAAAAAATATTGTGATATATATTTCCTACATCAAACTTTATTAAATGCTATTTTCTATTGTGGCTAAATTTCTGTAATAAGAAATGTTTTAGAAGACTGGAGAGTAACATTTAGAAGTTAGTTCAAAAACTTTGAAGAGCTCTTCTATGTTTCTTTTTATTTCTATAATTAATAACACATACGTCATTGCTTTTTATAAAATAGGTGAGTATTTTCAGCACGAAAAATATTTTACGTAATCATGTCATTATTGCATTTTGATTAGTGCTTGAAACGTTTTTGTATAAGGAACGAATATATTATTTTTATATACAAAACCTATGTATTGTTATATAAGTCTCATGAATAGAAACCACATGTTCATTGCTTTGTACCATTATCTAGTTATTCCATCTGAGTTGAGTAGTGTTCCTAGTAAGTGGGGATATTTAGGAACATTCGCAAATATTTTCTACAATGCAACACAACATACGGCATATTTGAGGTCTTGTTCCTTAGCCTTTTACTCCTGGTTTTGTTAATTTAGTTTTTTTCTCAAGTTAATTCAATGTTTTCTAGCTTAGACGATCGAAATGAACAATTTCTTACAATAACTAATCCTATACTTTTGTACTCCTAAAATGTTTTGTGTCTGTGGTATCACTGGATGGATGTCTTTTTGGTAATTTCAATATTCATTACTGCTTATTATATATACCTTGGCACGTCATGTCATGTCATGTACTAGACTCATGGAGTGTAATAAATGCATTCTATAGTATAAATTGTTATAATATTATTTTGTCATGTTTCTAGTGGGGGTTTCTCTTTTATTGTTTGAATGTCTTGAATATAATTCGATAGAGAGACTGCATAGTAGGACCCTAGAAATAAGGTGTCATATCCATTAGAGTGTACAAGGTGTTGTTGTAAATAGCCTTCCTAACATATTCAAACAAGTTATTTGGCTTAATAAAAGTACAGAGCTTGTATCCTTCACTGATTAATATTAAATGCTTAAACTCTCCCGCCAACAAGAACAGCAGAGTGGGACGGAGGTAGATCATATTGAATTGAAAGAATTGTCTGTGTTTTTGTTTTGCTATATCTATAATCGACATAATTTTGCTTGTAATTGATCACTAGCAGGTTTATATTTTGTTGTAGTTCATAAATAAATTTAGTTTTGTGTTTGCCATAGAACATATGTTTTATCAAAAACAACAAACTGTATATAAATATAGTAATTTGGTAAGCAAAAAGTAATCTTAATGAAAAACCGAGGCTTGGTTGTTTATAGCTATATAACTTAATGTTGTGATAATATTTGCATTTGCCAAATGTTTACTGATAACAAAATTGTAATCCAAACCGTAACATCAATTTTGAGTAAAAAATTATTGAAAAAAGTCTAAAGGAAAATAGCTCATATTGACTAAACATTTATATTATAGCTAATAATTATATTATAACAAAGGGGACATTTTCATCACTAATGTAATGCACATGAACAGCAGTAAACATTTTGCATTACCATGCATTTCACTTGTATTGCAGAGTTAAGTAATATTACTATTGATTCGTTCACCATTGTGGAGGTATAAGCAGCTTAGTTTCTTGTTATACGAGTGTCAAGCAGTAGGGAATCAAAAATAAAAATTCTGAGTTGTCTTCAATAAATACTTACCCCCTACTGACACGACACAAATATTGTATACACGTTATTTGGTATGGAAAATTATGTGTCATTATATGGCACAAGACAGTGTAAAATAACAATTAAAAATTAGTTTTAATAAATAAAGTAAATTCTTGGTAAAAAAGACAAATGTTGTTATTATTTTTTATTATGTGCTATACTTTTTTTTCAAGCGCTATATTATTTTTTAAATCATAAAATATTTTATTTGTGCACCTATATGGTTAAACACTTGATTGTGACATTGCAACTATAACGGATGAAAAGTTTAATCTTAACACAAATACACATTGCAGCTAAAAGGGGGTACTCCACGCAACTGGGCAGCCTGAGGCACACTCCGATCAATAATCATTAATACACATAATCGAAATTTAACCTTCACAATATTAAAAAAAGCTTGCTACTTTTAAAGATTTCATAATTATTTACACGATAAAAGTTAAAAGCCACAATAAGTTTAAATATTTAAAAGTGTTGTGAATTTGGTAGACACTTAACTATTTTTTGGTTATTACTTGAATACATGGTGTCCTTAAGAATTGCCCATGGTAATATTTTTCTGAAAATGTTTTCAGGAACGAAAAATTTAGGGTATTTATATATACAGTTATACACTGTAAAATAAGAACCGCACAAAGTTTAGTTCTAGTTATGAGTAACATGCCGGACTTTTAACCTTCATTTAAATAAAATATATTTACAGTGAAATTCTTATTAATTAAGGGTTAACAAATTTGAGATTTCTGTTAAAAATACAATAATAGTAATGGCACTTTGTTAAAAACTTAACAATAGAGTATACACCCTCCACATGATCAGTCTCCTTTGGAATGCCTACATCTACAACTCTGTCATGTTCTTAACTCCCATCAGGATCTTCTGGCGTATCGCTTAACATCATTTGTTATATATGACTGCTTTCTGAAATAAAAAATGTGTTTTAAAAGATGCATTCAAAAAAACCTATTTTTTGGATACATTACATGTATCTTATCTTTGACAAGTATATGAAATCGAAGACTCTGGGGTCGTCTTAACCTCTCGACATGGGGTCGTCTTAACCTTGTTGAGTTTAACTCCACGAAGACACAAGTCTGCGCGTTTACCGCTAAAAAAAACCCCATTCGTCATAGCGCCACGGTTCCAAGGTATTCCACTCACTATTGATAAAAGTGTGGGGATCCTGGGAGTTGACATATCGTGTGACGTGCAGTACCGGGTACATTTGGACGCTAAAGCCAAGTTGGCGTCAAAAAAGCTGGGCGTCTTAAACAGAGCAAAGCGGTACTTCACTGCGGGGCAACTCCTTCTGTTGTATAAGGCACAAGTGAGACCCCACATGGAGTACTGCTCCAATCTCTGGGCCGGGGCGCCCCAATACCAACTTAACCCACTTGACTCCGTGCAGAAACGCGCGATCCGAATCGTCAACAACCCCAGGACCTCCGATCGGTTAGAACCTTTAAGCTTACGGAGGGACATAGGTTCCCTCTGCGTGTTCTACCGGCTTTACAATGGTGAGTGTTCTGAGGAACTATTCGACCTGGTGCCTACGTCACCGTTCCTCCATCGCACCACTCGCCGAAGGATGAAGTTCCATCCACACCAACTGGACTCGTGGCAGTCCTCCACGGTTCTGTTTGCACGGATGTTTTGCCACGGACATGCAAGATGTGGAATGAACTTCCTTCTGAGGTATTCCCGGAGCGCTATGACATGGGGCTCTTCAAAAAAGGTGTAAAAAGAACTCTCCTCCAAAGCCGGCGATGCATTGGCGACTCCCCTGGTGTTGCAAATGTCCATAGGCGACGGTGACTACTTTCCATCAGGTAGCCCGTCTGCCTCATCTTTTAGGTATAATTATAAAAAAAAAAGAAAAATATAAGTGCACAGTTCGGCTTTGATAGACGCGTTTTGCTGGAGTTCGTATCATGGCTACCTGGATTCCAGTGCACGTAGTCGGGCGTGGCGGCGGCCTGGTACTCCTGCACGAGGTCGTCCACCACGCTCCGCGACTCGTCGAACTCTTCCAGCGACTCCTTGAACATGGGCTCCTTGCGGAACACCTCGAGGAACGCCTCCCGCTTACGCAGTTTGTCGAACTGTTGCAGGCACCGGTCGAACAGCTATGGGAAATTACATTATGTATTTATGGGACAATAAGATGGAATATTGACACATTTAACTTTATTTTATAATATTGACGTCAATCGACACCTATAATCAACCCAGACAAGATGAGATTCCTACCTGAGGTCAGCCACAGTTTAGCACAGGTGTTATTAACAAGAAATAATAATCGAATTTTGCCATCGAAAATGGAAAATAACCGTATTAATTTTTTTATGGTTTAGTCTCAGAAAGTAACAAAAATGCTGCACATGTTACTAGGTTACATGGGTCAATTACATTTTGAAGACATTTTTAGCTATGATTACTTTTCCAAAATGCCACTGCAAAATTTAAACCGATCAATAGCAAGCCGTGCGGAGGCGATACTCACGGAGCAGATGTTGGTGTGGTTGGCGAGCAGCAGGCCGGACACCTTGTGCGAGGCGTGCACGTAGGGCGAGCGGCGCGACAGGGCCACCTGGATGGAGGCGGGCCCCCACGGGATGAAGGACGCCAGCTTGCGCTCGCGGATGCGCTGCAGCGACTTGTGCACCTGCGACGGGTCCACCTCGCCCTGCCGGAGACAGACCATGTTTACCGCCAGTCGCGAGTATTACTGCACATGCTACTCTTTAAACATACCGCTTCTTTCAACTTATACTGTTAGAGCAATTCAAAACATAGTGAGGATGCATTTTTACAAAATCGAGAACGTAATTTTACACAAACGCGTACACACTATATGTTATACATTAAGTATTTTATAAAATAATAATCCGCGTGCTGGCATACATATGTTCAAAAGCTTCAATTTTTTCCCAAAGTAATGTTTTTAAATTGAGAAATTGTCAATTCTCAATGAAAATGTTCCTTAATGATTAAATAAAGCGTTAACGGTCGATATAAGCCAATGATAGCACATTTGCACCCATGCTCCCAAATTTTTGGAAATAAGCTCGTAAGTGGAAGTAAGCAGTCAATAAAAAATTGAGAGATCGTCTTACTCCGTGATTTTACCTAGGATATTGGTTACTGTCATAAAGCTAACGCCAACAATAACTTGACCATGAATCTCACCTGTATGATATTAAGTATAGATATATAGCAGTGTTGGTTGTTGCGGTCGGGGCTAAGCGACACCATCATATTCTTGGGCTGAAGCAACCTCTGCATCACGTCCAGAACTGTGGTTTTACGGATCTTCGGGGCCTTCGGAAACATTTAAAACAATCAATAATTTACAAACCGTAAAAATCGCATCTAATTAAGTGTATAAGTCAGCCTATATAAGGCTGTTAATAAGTACAGATCCTCTCATGAATTTTATAAAAATATTAACTTAAGAAAGCATTCAACGCCCACATAAAGACATAATAATTAAAAGCATACATTACCAAATTTTATTTTAAGCGAGACAGCTTCCATAAACTGTTTTTTAAAAACTAGACAAACTTCGATAGATTAACTTAAATTTTATACTTAATAACCTGAAGAGGATGACAGCGAAATGGCGCCGCGTTACAATTATAAACTTCATAATAATTTTTAAAAAGAGAATATAAGTGCCGTTACCGTGTTGAGCTCATGGTCGGCAGAGAGCGGCGTGTAGCCCGTCATGAGGAAGTGCAGGCGCGGCGTGGGGATGAGCGGCGCCACCAGGCTGATCAGGTCGTTATTCATGTACGACGGGTATCTACCAGACCAGTCGATTATTTTTTACGATATTGTAGTAGCAAACAAACACCATTGTAATACACCTCACAGTAAATTGTAAGTCACTTGTGTATTTTAAAAAGCCCACAAATGCATTGCTGAGGATTTCAACAATGATACATAAACAAAAGGAGGGAGGGAGAGAATTTATTGTTACTATTACGGATTACCATGCTTCGAGAAGGATAGCTGTATTTGTACTTTGTAACAATTATTGTATTGGGATTCATTTGTTATTACATAAAAACTAAAAAGTTCCTTACATATTAAAACATACACATACTAAACTGTTCGTGTAGCTGATCGGCCCGAGACTTACTATGCAACGGAAAATGCGTACCTAAGTGTGGCAGTGCTGGCGCTCATGATAGTGGAGACCAGAGTGTTAATCTGTGCGAAGGACGGGTTCTCGATGTGCAAGCGGTCGCTGGCGATGCGGTTGAGCGCCGTGTTGTCCAGCACCATCACGCAGTCCGCGCTCTCTGTGAGCCGCTTCAGTGTCAGTAGCGAATTGTACGGCTGCACGACCACGTCGCTGGAAACATTTATTTTGAATTAGCATAATCATTCTTCTAGTAACGCACTATGAGGGGCGATGTATGCTCTGGTCCCATTCATCTATTTTTCGCAATTAAGTGACTGTGAAACTATTAAAAAACATAAAGTTATTATAAAATTGTACGCCTTATCATTTCATTCCTCATAAAAAAATAATCTGCAAAACTTGCAATATTTTCTAGCCAAGTTCACGTTGCTGGTTTCATTTATATGTTTGCAAAAATTCCCTCTCATCATTTTTCCCAAACACCCCTATGACATCAATAAAAATAATAAGTATACTGCTTTAAGCAGAAACCATAATCAATCTACAATTAAATAATAACTACTGAAAATCAGTATTAGATTATTATACCTTATTTCGTCTAGATTGGGAAACACGCTATAGGTTTGCACCAGCTTCTTTGGGAATCTATCAGAAAGATGCTCCAAGATATATGAGCCCATTCCGGATCCTGTGCCGCCGGCAATAGAGTGACACAACACAAATCCCTGCAAAGATTATCATAATTGTACAAAGTTCCTGAAATATTGGGTATTGATTTACCATAATGCTAGAGATATACACTATACATACTCATAATTGATATCAGTTCTTAATTTTTTTTTCTTTCATCTTTTTCTAAATGTCTTTGCTTGCTACTAGTAGTTGTTATTTAAAGTGAAATGGTTGCATTTCACATACATCTCCAGGATATACATAGACTATGACATAAATAATTAGGATTATACCCCAAGCACATATTTGAGATCGGGTTGGGACAACTTGAAGTCGCCTACGTATGCTCCTCAGAAATTTTATAAACTTATAAAATAGAGATTGAATTCTATAAGTTTGGTATCCATTCATAACATGATCTAATTGTACAAGTTATCAGATACTTAAATGAAGAAAAATATACATTTGAATTGAAATTTGTAAACTATACCTCTAAATTATCACTGCCATCAGCTTCTCTGTTGATGATATCAAAAACTTCCTCGCTGAGCTTCTCCCCCTGTGCATACCCTGATGCCCAGTTGTTGCCCGCTCCACCTCCATGCTTCGAGAGGTACACATTTTCAGGATTGTACAACTGAAAGAAAATTAGATTTCAATGATTTTATAAATATCACACTTCAATTTTACAGAAGGTTAGCACTATATTATATTGGAATACAGATCCTATACATAAATTCATTGCATTAGCACCAAGAGACCATTACTTAATCATTATATGTCGTAAAAAAGAACAGAAATAATGTTAAAACCCTTTACATGCGCCTTTGCCACATACAAAAAAATACATTTAAATACCCAATCATACTTAATCAAAACTTACTTTAGCATATGGGGAATTTAAAATAGTATGAATAACTCGCGGTTCTAAATCCAATAGAACAGCCCTCGGTATGTAATGATCATCATCAGCTTGGTAGAAGAAAACATCCTTGCGATCAGAACCAGCCGACGCGAACTCTTCCAGGATACCTTCGGGCGATATACCATGTTCTATGCACAATTGCTTCCAAAACTCAAAACCAACTGCAAAAAATAAATAGGTTTACTACCTGAGGAGAAATATTTAAATAATAACCGAAATACCGTCAAAATAAAACCCAGTTATACTTTGGTTGCCACACTGGCCGAGCTGAAGCGTGATCATTTCACTCGGCATTTTGTTTGATTATATATTTGGACGGTCTCTTAGGCAAGCCAATAAAAATTTAATAATTTATCATACAAACAAAACAATTCAATTAGCCGCCGACTTCAACAATTTTTTTCGTAGTAGAATGTCAACTGTCAAATGAAATGAGTAAAGTTTTTGACGTTTTCTCCAAAGAGTATAGTAAGTAATAGTAGGTGCTATGTCTTCTCTCTGATTGTTATTGATTTTAAATGGGTGAATTAAATATTAAACGACTTTTTGTAATTGATTTATTAGGCTGTCCTTAGATCTACAATAACATTGCAAAATATTTTTTATTGTTAAATAAGATTGAAATATATGAAATTTCATTGCACAAACTTGTATTTTGTGATTTGTAAAAAATTGAATAGGTCGAGGTCGAACGTTATTAGAGTTGAGGGATATGTCTCGTCGCTCATCGTAGTGGCAGATCACTTCCGCGTGAGCTCTAGGATAGGCACCCCCAGGCCCCAACTACTTAGTGGTCGAATGCTTTTTGGTCGAATGAACTTCAATAAATTTAGCCGCCAAAATGACGGGGCTATAGCTAACAACTTATGTCATATTATTATGTTGTGATTGTCCAAATGTTATATTATACCATAATATTAGTATAACCAAGAGGTATTTTTCACCTCCTTGAGAACCTTGGTCGGGTAGAGCAAAAAGAAATAGTCGGGCCATTACGAACGTGCGGCCCGAGTCATAAAAGTTGACGTCAAAGGAATTGTGACACCTCGATATCGATAAAAGGATGCTGCTCGAAAAATTTTAAAAATATATAAAAAATAAAAATATAAATATTATTTAGAAAAAAATAGAATAAATATTCTGTTTACAAAATATTAAGTAATCTATACAAAACGATGTGTGGTTGTAATCGATTCGTCGTAAAAATCGGTTTCTTTGGTTATCGATGTGTATGTCACATGCTTAGAGCCTAGCGATGACATGTGTCAAAATGGGCCTATTAAATTGTGACAACTATACCTGCTATTGACTTTCGACAAATCCGTTTGTTGTTAAGCACAACACTAGAAGTGCGAGCGAGAGTTCCGATAAGCCCATAAGTGTGAACGAGAGATCTGATAAATATGATTTATGACTCACTTCGCACGTTCGTAATGGCCCGACTTAAGTAGCTTGATCTTCGCAATCGACAATCCATGGAACAGCTTGCTTTTCTCTTCTATGCGAAAACCCCTTAATTCCTTCACTCATTCGGTACGATGATTACCGTTGACAAGACCACAGTATAAAGATCTATATTATAGATATTTATTATATTATAGATTTTTTTACTGTGACAAGACTCTGGACTCAAGACACTTGACGTAACTTTACACTTGACAGTAACTGTCAAAACTTTTAACTGTCAAGTCAAGAAGTTTTGAGAAGTTATATCAAAATTACATAGCGACTTTTTTATTTCTATTGTTTTATATAAATGAAATGTGCAATTGAAAGCTAATTTTATATATAGTATTATTTTTTTATAACGTTTGCTGGTCATTTGAACCACGATTCATTGAAGGTAATTTATTATATTGGACTTGATGGCCTTCAATTTGTTTAAACATTTCTCAACGCAGCCTACGGCCTGGGAAGTTTGTAGAATAATGTCATCTTGGGCGTTAATTTCGTAATAGTGAGTCTTTCATTCATACAAACCAGGGCTACATAACTTAAAGTTAATTACATTTTACATAACTTTAAGTTCGCTTTCGTTATGACATAAGAAAATTGTTTGTATTCGTGCGATGAGTTAAATATATTGTGTATAACATAAATAAAGGGTTATTATTTTTGTTAGTTTATTTAAAGGCAGAAGCGAACCGATCGGAAATGCCGCGCAAGTTGCTGAAGTTCCTCATCGTATTCGACAACACGTCGCTGCTGTACTTCCCCGGACAGTTTCTGTCGGGAAAAGTGCTCATGGAGCTACAGGACGACACACCTGTTCTCGGTGACGTATATATCATATATTTCATCCTTTTTTTTATAAAATATGAAAAATTGTAAATCTTAAAACTTTATAGAAAACTGTATTATACAGAGAGTTCCATTTTGCCTATAAGTTAAAAGTTAGTATGTTATTAAACAAAGGTTAATTTCCATTTTAGTACAGCATAGTCAGTTTGTTACTCCTACACAGTCTAAACTGGTTTGATTTACATATGAAATTTAATTATAGCAAATGACCATAATTTTTCATTATCAGGTTTGCATTTCCATGTGATTGGAGAGGGTGTAGTGCGAGTAGGATCTGGCAGACATGAGAGGTTGTATGATAAGGAGAACTACATAGATTTCAGAATGAGGTTGCTTGGTGAACCAGGTGAGAAATGAAAACATGTAAATATCCAACTAATTACTCCCCAACATAAAATTATAATTTCCTGAAATGTTAATCAAAAATCTAATGAACCATAACTGCCATTGGCACAGGCAAGTCAAGTGAATTATGTTCCTTTCATACGATAAATCTAGCAAGTTTTAGGAAGGAAGCTATATAACGCTTGAGCTACATACATCTTTAAAACATGTTCATTATCATAATAATTATATTTTTTTAACAAAAAAAAAACGTGAAACATGGCATACTATTCTAGCATGTATAATGTGCAAATTCAAGGATAGTTGTTAAAAAATTAATTGATAAACAATTTTCTAAGTTTATGAGCATGATAGTAAGTTTAACTGTAATATAATTTTTATCTAGGTCATGGTGCTTCAATACTGTCACCAGGAATTCACAGCTTTCCATTCAAACTAGGCCTCCCAATGGGCTTGCCGTCCACATTCTTGGGTACACATGGGTGGGTCCAGTACTACTGCAAGGCAGCACTGCGGGAACCTAATGGGTTAACACACAAGAACCAGCAGGTCTTCATTGTTATGAATCCCATCGATTTAAACTTGGAACCTCCTGTTTTAGCTGTAAGTAATCTTGACTATGACATATTCATATTTAGTTCTTCTGTTAAATATTTTGAAAGCATTAGAATATGATCTTAAATGATAAATGAGAAACTGCTCTTCAGTTGTCACATATTTTTATACATAAATAAACTGCTATGTTTATTAATATTAATAACTTTGTAAAATACAAAATTGTAAAAGTACCTATTACAAGTTGATATACAGAACCATTTCTACTGTGACCCAACATTGAAAGGTGAAGCTAGAAATAGTGTGTAACATATATTTTATTTCAAGCTATTGATGTGTTAGTTTCGAGCATACACATGGCATGTAATCGGTTTTACTTGTTTGTTTAGCTGGTGACCCATAAAAAGTTACTTTCGTTGTGGGCCATGTCATAAAAATGGATGGAAAAAATGGAATCGACTACAACCGTAGTTAGATTAAAGAAAAGTAAAATAGATGTTTAAAAAGAATTTTATGTAACAGAATTTAAATTATATTTATATGAGGACTAATTGGTCTCAATTTTGAATATTTAAGGCTGAACGTAACAATAATGTATAGTTAGTGACTCTTCGATATTTGCTTATGACTGCAAACAGCTGAAGAGCTACATCACATCTCTGATAACACATCAAGTGGTTTGTTGAAACGTAGATGGCGAAAGTGATTTATGTTGCATTCCGCGTCGTAAGCGAGTACGACGGCGCGTCTGCGACATGCCGCGCATAACTATTGTTTACTTTGTTCTCTAGGGACATTAGCATAGAGTAGTAGCACGATGTTAACTCTACACTACTCTAACGCCCACGGTTCTATTTGAGCCTAATTTGGATTAAATTAATAGCATTATCATGAAATAACTCCTTGGATTAAATGTGTAAACTACCAAATTATTGCATGGCAAATATATTTCGAGTTATCAGTTCAATAATATTAAATATTTCAATCGACTTTTTTATTATATGTTAAGGTCCTTAACAAGGACAATTCTTATGTTGCAATTAAACTCAATGTGCATTCAAGCTGCAGATACGACCGTATACATTTCAGTATGTTGACAAATAGCGTTATGCTTGTAGCATAATAAATTATGATTTACTTATTTGTGATAGTCAAATCGTTATCGAGGTTGCAACCCACATTGTACATGGTTACTGTAGTTTACAACAGGATATAAGAAATACATCTTATTTTAATCTTAGGTATGCTAATTGGATTTAAATGCGTTGGCGTTACAATTTTTATTATATACGTATGTAAATAGTTGTAGGTCCTTATTTGCTATAATTAATATTACCAAAATTATTAGTTTTAGTATGTACAATGATAATCTTATAAATATTATAATCGTAATCTAAGCCTGCAGGGTTATTAAAATTATTTCACCAATATTTAACAACTCAATAAAGAGTAAAGCAATAAATAAAACTATTATTTAAATATACGTAATCTTATTACGTAAATACTATTTACGTAAATAGTATTTAAAAAAAATACAGGATTTATTGTTGTAAATATTATTTATGTAATAAGAAAGCAATTTTATGTATAGTTTTAATTCACACTGTTTGATAAACTTCTTAACACGAGATAAATTTAAATTGTATACATTTTTGAATATGCAGTTAATGAGCATCCAGATTTTGCGTTGGCCAACTTCCATTAATTTTGCTACCATTAAGTTATATCACTTATCCAATATAATAATTGGATTGATCATGGATGGTATCCGGCAGGAGCAGTTCGAGTTGAGCGTGGAGCACAAGCTGGGCGTGGGGTGCGTGGGCGGCGGCGCGGTGGCGTGCAGCGTGGCGCTGGACCGCGGCGCGTACGTGCCCGGCCAGAGCATCGCGCTCTCCGCGCACCTCGCCAACCACTCGCGCACCGCCATCCGCTCCACGCGCGCCGCGCTCACCGAGGTGCTGCACCCTCCCGCTAGTACTCTCTGCACGGGTCACCGTGGATACCGTGAATCCAAACATATTAACACAAACTGACCCACAACGAAAAATAAGATTACTCGACTAATTTGGCCCGGATGTGGGTGAGACACCTATATGAAGCATGACACTTAATTCTCAGTCAACCTCAAGTAGACGTCCAATCTGGGGCCGATTGCATATGTCGAGCGACGCACGGTCATTTGTTCCGACGCTCATTGTCACCTTGTTTATCATAAATTGTATATCAATTATATCATAAAAAGGTGGTAATCCGCCATGCAGTGTATGCAGCGGATGCAGCCCAGCTAGTGTAGTCGCGTGTGCCGCAGACGATCCAGTACATGGCGCACGGCAAGGTGGCGGCGCGCGAGGTGCGCGAGCTGGCGCGGCGCGCGCACGGCAAGACGCGCGCGGGCGGCGAGGACCGCTGGCGCGCCGAGCTGCTCTACGTGCCGCCGCTGCCGCCCACCAACCTGCGCGGCTGTCACCTCATCTCCGTGCGGTACGACGTCGTCGTAAGTACACCGCTTCGCTCCTACTCAATAGTTTCCAGCCCAGTCTGCTTGTCCGACTGAGCCTCGGGCTCGCCATCAAAACCCGGTGTAGCTGTGCAGGCCGCTAGGGCCACCAGCAACTACACAATTCGAAATAAAATAATCACTTTGTCGTTTTTTACTGTAAGCAATCCTAAGATATTTTGTAACATCTTACAAGCGGCAAATTTTATATTTACACAATTCATGATTGTCAATAGACCACATACAACTAGACAGTTCAATTAATGTTTCCTGGCATTATTTTTTATGAAAACGAAAGGTGCGAAAGAGTTCCTTCACACTAGTATTTACGGCGTAGACGTTCATTGAACGTATACGCAGCCCAGATGTAACTATAAAAACATCAGTGAAATTGAAATTTATTGTATAATGATACAACCTCATTTGCCCGGCATTGAAACAAACGTGTAATAAATTTCCAGTTCATAATCGAACCGAAGAGCCTGGAAAAGGAGGTGAAGCTGCAGCTGCCGATCCTGCTGGGCACGTACCCGTTCCGCGAGGAGGGCGAGGCGCACCCGCCCACGCACTACCCCAGCACGCTGCCCATCTTCCGGCCCTGGCTGCACGAGAAGCCCACGCACTGACGCCGCTCTCGTACTGCGCTTCCGTGACCACGACAGAAGATTTGTTATAAGTGATTGTGGCCGATATACTCTGTAGCAATAGCCAATTCTCCTTATGAATGTCGAGTCCTAATCTTGGGTTTCGCTAAATTTGTGGTATTTTTGCCGCAATAGACGTGCACATAAAACTCCCCACACTTGAATAGATAGTTGCAAAATTGGAACTGATCAAAAGATTTTTTTGGAATGTTTAGGATACGTGTCGTCATATAGTCCGTAAACATAAGCAATAGTTTTATGTGTATTCAAATCGTGAGTTCGCTGTGAAGAAAAAACATTGGTGCTTTTGAACGCAATACAAAAAGAGCCCATTTCTTTTTAACTTTAATTGAAATCAAGACAAATCTTCACTTCTATAAGTCTCAATTTAGATATTGATGAACTTTAACATAGTGATTTCAATTTAACGTAAACTCGATGTTTTTATTAAAAAAATTCGAAGCAACCGCGCAAATGCAGGACGATCAATGATTTAACAAAAAAACAGATGGATCCTATTAGATACTGTTTTAACATTATTGAAAACGTTAAATATTGAGGTCTTTTATAAACCGTTTTACTTAATAAAATGAAATTTTCTAATCCTTTAGGCTTACTATTCATATAGGTATATACCATATGCCAGTAAGTACATAAAGGAATATTCACTGAATTCGGCATCATGATTATAAGAAACAAACATATCAAAGATCTGATATAATTAATGATTTTATTTTTGTAACTCTTTACTAATGTAAATATACAAGTGCCATTAAATGTTGTTATTAAAAATACTACATGTAAAACTAAATCTAAATTTAATTACTAGGCGAAAAATATAACAAAGCATTTCAACAATCGTTTAAGAGCTTATATGTAGCAATTCGTGGCAATGTATATAACTAACCTGTGATATATTATTCCGTCCATTTTTTTGGTCATCACTCCCTTATCACCTCGGAACAGAGACATCACCGTGCCGACAAAAAAAAACATTGACTATGGCCTTTAAAACAAGTGATTTTATACCTTACCGTATGTAATGAGGATTTTATGTAAAGATAACTCATTTACATTAACGAAAACAAATTGCATGGTCCATACTGATTGATAAGGCTCGGTGATTAATCATTGAGATATAAGAGAGTGATATTTTTACTGTAGTCACACTACAATGTATTAATACTTTTTAATGATGTATTTTTATTGGAATTAGAATAAATAAAAAATATTAATTAAAATACAACCTTTGTTTTAGTGTTTTATTATGTTCACAAGTAACACTAAACATGAAACTTATAAAGCACAATGTTCGCTTAACAAAAAGTTCATTTAGTATTTTACAATAAAGGTTAACCCCACTAGCGCTGTTGGTAAAATCTTATGCCTCACATCGAGTCATAAAGCAAATTAATTGGAACACTGTAAACTGACGCTTTGCTTTACTTTAATGTTTTCTTGATTTAAATTGCTCTGGTCAAGATGTGTAACTTGATTAATTTTT
This sequence comes from Epargyreus clarus clarus, assembly GCA_014595695.2. Lineage (NCBI taxonomy): Eukaryota > Metazoa > Arthropoda > Insecta > Lepidoptera > Hesperiidae > Epargyreus > Epargyreus clarus. The sequence goes on along the minus strand of JACTTY020000050.1, from coordinate 1,716,531 downwards.
ACCCCTATAGCCTGTCTGAAGCCCGTTTAGTTGAGTCTTTTGCATAATTTTTTGTGCTTGATATTAAGTGAGCACAAAAATATCACATTACTTTCATAGGATCAACTTGCACAAACGCTACCCCCACCAGTGAAGCAGTTCATTGTATGTTTGACCACTTATATTTGCATGGAACATAATATTTAATTTCATACTAATATTATCTGTTGAAATGCACAAAAGTTTAGTTTAAGATCAAATTTACATAATGTTAGCGGTTAAACTTTTATGTATATCACATCCATTGTAAGAAAATGGAGCGCGAAGGATTATTTATTGAAATTGTCTTTATTTTATCTGCGATAGTAATTTGATTTTAAAAAAATCACTAAATATCTACAATTCTCATAATAAACGCTTACATTAAGAGTAAGGAATGGAGATCTTTATTTTTGACATGTAGGACGTTTGTTTTATATTTACAACTGGATGAATGCTGCAACCATTATCATACTTAATAGGATGACTATAAACGAAGATTTAACAAGTTATACTTCGGTGTTCGTTAAAAAATGCGTTGCATCCTACGCATACTGAAGTTTTTTTTTTACATTTTTGCTACTCTGATTGTAATAATTAAGCATATAACACTTTCGTTACACGCAGAAAAATGTCAAGTATAAAAACTGATATATTTTTCTCCCTTTGGGCGTTTACATATTGAAGTGTACTTTTATGGTATACTCTGATATTTCCATTGGTTCGCGTTACGCGGGCCTAGGCCATCTTGTTGGCGAGCGCGAGGTGCAGCGCGGCCAGCTGCGCGGTCCACTTGTCGAGCGCGGCGTAGCGCGCCGCCCCGCGCGCGCCGCGCCCCAGCTCCAGCACCGCGTTCACCTGGTCGATGCGCCCGCTGATCGTGCTGCAACCAGTCATACGCATAAGAATGAAATATACCATCAGAGGTTCGTGCTTTGATTTGAACCTTCGATCCTCAATGTGACCTATTGAAATTTGCACCACTAGGTTATCTCTGCTTTGTCCCTGTTGTCCCGGGACCAGAATAGGGCTACGGTATCCCCTGCCTATCGTAAGAGGCAACTGAAAGGGACTTCTGGGGTTGCGGGCGGCTAGAGTGGGAGCTCAAACCATCCAGCAAGCGATCCCGGGAAGGACAGCGATTTGTGTGGTCGCATATCGCTGTAATCACCAGGAGCGTAAATTACTTTGCTCCCCCCAGAGCAAAGCCCGATAATCGTATCGGCATTGCGTAAGGGACGCCGGTTGTGTTCCGTTGGAGATCCCGCAATCCACTAAATGCCGAGGACGTCCACCGGCAGAGTTTTAGTGCAGTAAAAGTTCAACAAAACCCGTCGTCGCTCCTACGGCCTCGGGTACTTTTTAAAAGATTTCCCCTCATCAAGAAAAAATAAAATAGTACATTACAATACGAGGACGAAAAATTTTTTTCTGACAAGTGTGAGTTTGCAGGCCGAGCCGCAGGCGAGGACTGCAATCACACGAGTCAGAAAAACATTTTTCGTCCGCGTGTTGTATAAAATTTTATATTACGGGGTCGGAAATGGGGGTTTTGCGCACGCGAAGCGTGCGTAAAACGTCAATTTACGCACGCCGTGATATAAAGGTTATTCTTGCATAATCCTCATTTCTTGCATCTTTGTGACATGTGAATGATGACCAGCATGATGAACTAGTTCGTTGCCTAAATCCTTATCATTCCGAAAGAAAATTTAAGCCCAGCAGTGGGACAGTGATGAGTTGATGATCATAACTACATTTGAACTTTAATTCTACTATTTACATACAGCTTAATCTCGATTGCAATGTTTGAAAAACACTATTAACAATGTAATAATATGTAATAAATAATGTTAAATACAATAATTTTTGCCAACATTTATGTAATATATAACCAACTTACTTGTCCAAGATGCATGTGACTAACAAATTCTCGACTTCCTTCTCATCGATATTCAGCTCTTTGGATATGAATGGTATGTGAATCCTAGTGTATGGACCTATTAACTTGATAAGCACTTGTGTCCTTATGTTCCTAAGGAGATCTTCAATGTGTTCCCGAATGAAAGGATCATCCATTATATTGTTCCTATTGTGTTTTAAAATGGACTCGAACTCATTGATATCATTGTTTTGATACGCCATAACAAGATTCGTCATAGCCAGAATCTCAGGATCATTCTTATAAGGTTTAGCTTCCTGGGAATCAAAGGGATTAATACCGGACTTCATGAGCCTGTAAATAAAAAAGGATCTATATTATAATACATACTGTGTGGGAATTCTGCCACATGTAAATTCACAAGGATACCATCTAGATACAAACAGGAGGTATCACTTTCATGTGACGATGTGTACGCACTTGTTAAAGATTCATTTTGGAACAAGCTTAAAAGAATGAATTAAAAAAAAATGTTATTATGATAAAAAATATACGGATTTGAATTTTTCAATTTGGTAGATTGTCTATGAATTTAAAAATGGATGGAGTATGAGGCTCACATATTGGCCAGCACGAGGTACTTGAGGCAGGTGGTGCGGCGCGGGCTGCCGGACTCGTCGTAGTTCTTGAACGCCTCGAAGAAATCCGTGTGCGCCTTCTCGAACTCTCCCTCGCGGAGGTGCATCTTGCCGCCGCACTCTGCGTAACACAGCGGTGTGAGTAGGTATTAATTGTCCAATGTCCCTGTCGTTTCGGGACTAGAATAGGGCTACGATATTCCCTGCCTGTCTTAAAAAGCGACTAAAAAGGCGCTTCCGGGGTTGCGGGCGGCAAGAGTGGGAGCTCGAACCGTCCAGTAAGCGATCCCGGTAAGGACGGCGGTATCCCGTGGAGGAGCGAAAACTGCTCCCCCAGGGCAGAGCCTGATCGAGGCATCGCGCTTGGAGGACTCCGGTTGCGTTCCGTCGGAGATGCCGGAGTTCTCCAACAAGCGCTGAGGACGGCCAGGGGGGAGGGGTTAGTGCGGTAAAAATCCACATAACCCGGCGTCGCTCCCACGGCGGAGTACCTTTTATATAGTCAATCATAAGTTTTTATAACCACCGCAAAAAAGATCAGTTTTACATCTAAGACAACAGTTTGTTAGTACCTATAGAAGGCAGATGCCATAGCTTTAGGCAAGGTTGTTATTATCAAATGAAGCGAAGACAGACAAAATCAAAGGAACAACTTCACTCATAGTATCACTATAATGGACACATGATAGTTATGCTTAATCCAATCCGAAGTAAACAAAGCTGATCTTTTCCTTTTCTGGATAGACTTACTCACTATAGAACACACCCTTCATAAACCAAATACCTCTAATGACCCCCATGATGAGCGGGTGCGGGATGGCAGACTTGATGTGTAGAGACTGCTCGTACAGCGCCTTCAGTTTCTTGTTGTTCTTCTGCGCGGTGTACATCTGGATCTCCAGCGCATAGATCTCCAGCAGCTGCGTTCCCTTCTTCAGGTCATCCTCGCCCTCATCTGTCTATACACGACACACATAATATACTTTTAAGCACTATTTTTCCCAATTTTTTTTTATAATATTTCTCTAAACAGGCATATACAAAAAAATTGTCAAAAATTTGTCAGTGAGCGAAATTAATAAAAAATACGCATAGTCAAATACATATTACTTTAGTTCTTTTATTAAATGTAGTTTTAAGTAAGAAAAAATTCAGTATTGTCTAAGAAACTAGGAACCTAATTATCATTTTTGTTTATTTATTGCAAGTTAAATGTAGAAAAAACTGTTCCAAAAATAGACTAATAATTATTATTATTGATCTCCATACTTAATTATCTAATGCCATTAATATTAATTATCAGATTATTTTGATAAGAATTTAGTTACCTGGCAGCTCTGATGCAGTTGCTTCAGTATCTTGGCCAACTTGTTGTAATCTCCCCGGTCATAGTACAGCTTGCCCAACTTTGTGTTTGTTTTAAACCACAGCCTATCATTCTTTGCATCTTTCAGAGCTTCCAATGTTGTTTCATAAAAGTCTTGTAATAATTCCATCTAAAATTAGTTAAAACTCGTTTAAAATAAAGTGATTCCCCTAATGCTAACATATTATATATCAAATTTAAATTATGTATTAGTATAAACAAACAAGCATACTGTCTGCCTAATGGTCTAAATTGTACCAGGCCATATCTAATCAATATCATATAGGATTAGAGTGCTACTTAATACCAGTCATAGACATTTGTTACCCCTGAGAACTAAGTTGGAATGCCTTTACATGCCTTACAATAAAAATATTGAAGTTACTACATACTTAAACTAATACAGTAAAAATTTGATACTTACATTCCTAGAAGTGGAGATGTAGTCTAATATTGAATTGATAGACTTCTCTGAATGATTCCTGGTGACTGCACTCTTTATGTATGTGAGCAGCTGCTTGTATCTGGCCATCATTTCTTCAAAGTTGCTCTGGACAATTTGAGAGATATATTTATACACTTTTTATTATAAAACATTTGCATACAAGTATAGGCTTGATTTCTTTATTGAGAGAATTATCCTCTTTTTTCATCCATAGGACCAATGAATACTTAGTGCATGAATAACACAATCATTAAGAAAATTTTAACTGATAAAAAACAAATTGTGTGTCAATCAATCAATTCAATGATAAATGTGTACTCTGAGGTAGCTCCAGCTATTAGCTTAAACTGATATTATATTTTTTATTTTATTTTAAACCTAGTGGTTACAAAGGGTGATCTTAATGCCCAGTGGTATTCTCCACCAGTCAACCCTTGTTGGTAACAAAATGTAGTGATGGGTTAGACATTAAAATAACTGAAGGAAAAAAATAGAATGTATTGTAAAACAACACAACACAACAAAGTATTCAGCATATGAAGTAAAGGATCTATTTTGAATAAAATATTTTGAGTTTGACTATACCATAAAGTTTTTGTTGGTGGGGAATATTGTAAGGTTCCCCTTTACTACAAATACTACATAAATAGTAAAAATACATAAATTTGAAAATCCAAATACCAGTTTGAAATTAATTTTGATCATTTGTTTGAGCGCTTTGAAGCCCCACTCTCCCTTCTCCCCTCCCTCCAGCTCCAAAACCTTCTGGAAGCTGAGCAGTGCTGCCTTCGGCTCATCTTCCTTCAGAGCCTTACTATTGTAGTACTGGTTCTCCAGATCCACATCTGGCTCTGAGTTACTGTCTTCTGAGTATTCCTACAATAATATAATAGAATAATTTTTGAAAACTATTTATGCTAGTATGAAGTAACTACAAGCAATTTTGAAACCAAATATAATTTGAGCTCAAAAGGTAAAAATCGGTTAGTTCAGTTTAGTACCGTTGTTATAAAAATATAATATTAAAAAGGGTTATCAATTACAGAATTAATATATAATGTTCAAATTTCGTTTTGGATACCAAAGTCTAAATACATAATATCAAAAAAATATTCTTTTATGATTATTATTTTCGTCATCCTCATTTTAGGAGTCGCAGACGAGCGTGGACTGGATGTCCACATGATGGTAAGTGGCTATTGTCACCCATGAACACCTATGATCAACCCCAGATAAGATTAGTTTCCTACCAGCTAAGGTCGACTGAACATGTACCGTTACCCTTTAGGATTAAGCTGGATTACCTAGGAAAAGTATATTCCTTACCACACATACATTTTTATATTAAAACAAGTAAGGTAATGTATAATTTTGAAAACAATCCAATTTGAAGCAGTATTTGAACACCTTAAATAGCTTACCAAACCATAATCCTCCTCTTCTTCACACATATAATCGTCATCATTATCCGACATATTTATATTTATCTTAAATTAAGCCTAAAATTATTTTGTTATTGGAAACCTCTTCTTTTTCGTCAATATGACGATAAAAATTCAGTCACAATTCACAAAGACAGACTTGCAGTTGTGTATCTGTAACATTTGACAAAATACAGATTACAATAAAAAACGCATGCACAGATGATAAAAACATCAGATAACAAATTGCAAATAGATAACATATCACAATAAGATCCTTTTTTGCCAGCCTATGTATAACGAATCCACACTGCGCTATTGACAAAACAGTTTACAGGTTTGGTACATCTCATTTTAAGAGCATTTCATAGATTAGAAACTCCTGGATATTATTATTCCAAAATTTAAACTTATCCATTACACGTAGAAAGAAATCGCAGCGTAGCTAAAAATAATAATCTATTTTTATTTATTTCGACACACGACACGAGTGAAAAATAAAATAACTTCATGCCAGAAAGTATTTATTGAAAGAAGTATAATGAACATCAGGAAAATACAAAAAATACCACATTCAACCACAAGACAACAGACTTAGTAAGGACACGCTCAGCCATTTAATGGCGTTGAAATAGCGATGGGTAGGACATGTAGCCAGAATGAAAGACGATCGCTGGACATCAAGGCTGACGTCATGGGCAGGGCCTTCTGGCGTCAGAAGAGGCAGACATTTAAAGCGGCGGGACGACGACTTAAAGCAAATGTCTGGGACGAATTGGATACAAATAGCTAAAGATAGAGACAGCTGGTCTTCTCTGGAGGAGACCTTTACCCTTAACAAGTGAGGAGTTCTTGCTTATTGCTACAAACTTAAATAAAACGTGAAAATGAATTAAAAACGAGAAACATAAATTAATGTGCCAAATACGTACTTAAAATACATTTTAAATAAAAATACTTAAACATAAAAGTACAAACAAAAATAAAATAACAAAATAAAAATATATTATTATGTCAATAATTACTTTAACCAAAATAATAAATTCATACTTAAATCAAATTTATTTAATGTTTTTAATAAAATTATCAATATGTAACGAATTAAATCAATATCAATATGCAATTTATAAAACATAGATTTTATAAATGTTATCCATAGATTAGTAAAGATACTTCGCCGCCTTGAAATTAAATGAAGCCACAAATGGCTTATTTTAGTCAGTTCTTTTTTTTAATTCTTGACAAATAAAACCATTTTGAGAGTAAATTTACGTATGAATAACTAATACTGCGTAATTTACGTAATAAATAAATAATTATTTCAAATATTTTAGGGAAATTTTAGCACGGAGACGTGGCAAAACTTTTTTACGCAACTATTTCAATTCTCAAAATTGGGTACATTTTCTTGTTAGGAGCGAGTAATCTTTACTAATCTATGATTTTATCAAATAAAATACAATAAAATATCAATCGCATGAATTCATAATATAACTTATCAATTATGTATAGCAGGAAATAAAAGACGTTTTTACTTTATTTTATTTATATCAATTTTAATGTTATTTGAAATTAAACTAATATTTGAAAAATAATTATAAATAAAAAAAATATTTAAAAATCAATATTAAATTATTCTGTGTTCTGTCACACTAGTGTGACTGTGACCTAACTTATCTCTATGTACCTGACACTGATGACACTGTTGCATTTTTCTAAATTCTGTGAGATATTAATGTAATTAAACTTTGAATAATATTTCTAATTTTAAGTAATATTTAAATGTTATAAAAATAATTACAGTAATAATATTTTTGTACTAGATTGGTAAAATCATTAACTACTATTGCCTCATTATTTCCATTTAAAAAATTATAGTGATTTGCTATTGGACTGTTACACTAGCCAATACAATTGCAAACTTAACAAAGTAAATGTTTGGCGGGAAAGCAATAAATTGAATGCCGTTCATATAAATATAATTTAAGTATATTTATAATGTGCATAAAATTTGGTGGGAGTTTAAATTTCACAAATATTATAGATAAAAATGAAAAATTGATGCGCAGTATCGTTCGTATTTCTATTTTTTATTGTGATGGTGGGAGACATGTTTTCCCGCCTATTTAGGAAATGTCTCTGAGTGGTCAGAAATGGCATTGAACTTGAAGTGAATTCAAATACTAAATAATATAAAATTTAACACAATAAAAAAAACATCCTAATGCAAATGTTGTTTTACTGCTATATTATTTACAGTTGTTCGAGAAAATAAAAATAATAAGAAATAATTAAATAAAATACATCATTTTAATTTGTCATTCTGCCGAATAATAACAAGCTGTAGTATTTTTTTTCATTATGCATGTCAAAAAAACTATCGTATTATGTTTTCGAACGCACCATATTTCCCGCCAAATTATGATCTTTTTGACGTTTCTAGTTAATTTTGTTGAGCGTACGTGCTGTCTGGCGGCATATCACGCGGATTTGTTTTAGTGTTCGCTCGTGTTTTTAATTTATTTAATATAATTCAATAATTTGTATCCTTAAAATGTCTCAAGTTATTGACAAAGAAAACCTACACAACGGCATCAACAACGTACACATCAAGGTTGGTTAAATTTGTTGTTTTTTTAGTTTTACAATTTTATTGCGATGTTTCCGAATGTTCGAATTCTACATGGGGATAAACGTTCCTTATCCTTGTTTTTCTATAGTCTCCAGTTAAGAATGTACTTGCGTTACGAAATGGCAATGTGGAAAATGAAAAAATGGAAGTAGAGAAGGAGGAAAAGGCGCCGGCATTCGATCCGCAGCTGGAGCCCCTGCTTCGTGACAACCCGCGCCGGTTTGTCATCTTCCCAATCCAGTACCCTGATATATGGCAAATGTACAAAAAAGCTGAAGCTTCATTTTGGACCGTGGAGGAAGTAGATTTATCTAAGGTAAGTAATTTTCATACCATACTTTACATTATTTTGTTATTATTATCGCGAATATTAAGAATTTCTAAGCGTTAATCTGTTTATATTGGGACTTTATTGGTAGTAGTAGTAGGGTTAGAATGATAAGATTTATACTAATAATGTTGCAATCGTGAGTCACGGATGTAGGTCACCATCCATGACGCGCTTTCCCGCCTTTTCGTTTGGCCACTTGGCCATAAAATTGTTTGGTTTCTATGTATACTGTTTTTATAACCTAAATCGTCATTTCTTCCGTAAATGTTTACCAATATTGTTACTTTTTCTTCATTTTAGGACTTGTCAGATTGGGATAGCCTAAAAGACTGCGAGAGGCACTTCATCAAGCATGTTTTGGCCTTCTTTGCGGCATCAGATGGAATAGTGAATGAAAACCTAGTGGAGCGCTTCTCACAGGAAGTGCAAGTGACAGAAGCTCGATGCTTCTATGGCTTCCAGATTGCCATGGAGAATGTCCACTCTGAAATGTACTCTTTGCTTATTGACACATACATCAGAGATCCCAAAGAAAGGTAAGCTTGTGTAATTTCTATAAAAATAATATTACATGTAAACTGTGGTGTCTCTTCTTTGTTCCAATCTTAACAAAATTTTCATGGAATATGCCATATTTTTCATTGGATTTAGAATAGATGAATAATCTTGAGGTAGAGCATAGTTCTCCTGAGAAAGCTCAGGTTTCGTCTTTCTATAGGCAAATTTAATAAAAGATATAAATGCACATTGATTTGTTCAAATGTTTTAATATTTATGTTGCAAGTGAATCATGTTGATAATATTTTCCTGTACACAGGGATTTCTTGTTCAACGCTATTGAAACCCTGCCATGTGTGAAGAAGAAAGCAGACTGGGCACTGCAATGGATTGCCAGTCAATCTGCTACCTTTGGAGAGCGCATAGTTGCCTTTGCTGCTGTGGAGGGAATATTCTTCTCTGGCAGTTTTGCATCAATATTCTGGCTTAAGAAGAGAGGCCTCATGCCAGGATTGACTTTCAGCAATGAACTTATTTCTAGAGATGAGGTGAGCAAATATTTTAATAGGTTTAATAGGTAATAATGAAATGTGAGATAGGATTCTAATTAACTTAATTTCTAGGTACTATTTAAATATAACTTAAGTTATACCACTTTATAAGTGTAATCATATAATGTATACTTGAAATTATAAACTGATAACCCTATAAGTACCTTCTACCTACTAACCTAGAACTGATGACCCTAAAGATATTCAAGTCTCATAAAATAAAGTTTTAGTTTAGTTCTAGTAGACTTCAATTAATAATAAAATGTGATGTATTATTTAGCTGTCACACTGGTGCCTGCTATCATAAACAACAAATACCTGAACAAAATAGCGATGCAATCTGATTAGTTCTGGCATGAGTGGCCTAGGTTAAATCCATATATATAATAGTTGCATAACACTTGTTTTCCTTGGAATTTTCCGAGCATCAATGGCAATAAATCATCTTTTTAAATCAAGGAGACTACTAATAAAAGAGAACTAAAGAGTCCTAAGTCCATTTCATGGATAACTACACGTAATAGCTCATTTGATTGATGTGTACATATGTTGAAAGATGTGTACTTCCAATGAGATGAATTATTGATTGAAACAATTCAGTAACTATGTAGAATAATTCATTTCATTTTAAAGTTGTGTATTTCTGATTTTCAGTGGAGTTTTAATTTTACATTTAAAATTAGGAAAATTTGATTTTAGCATACTAGAAAACTACTTATGACCAGTTACTGACTATTAAAAGAAATAAACGTATCTTCGCTAGACTAGCACTCTATACTTTATTATAGAAATATACCCATGATGTATATAACATTTTACATTTAGTTCCTATTATCTTCCTAGGGCCTACACACAGACTTCGCGTGCCTGATGTTCAAGCACCTAGTGCAGAAGCCGAGCAAGGCGCTGGTGTTGGAGATCATCAAGGACGCGGTGGCCATCGAGCAGGAGTTCCTCACCGACGCGCTGCCCGTGCGCCTGCTAGGCATGAACTGCGACCTCATGTCAGAGTACATCGAATTTGTGGCTGACAGACTGCTTGTTGATCTTATTGGAGAAAAGGTTTGTGAACTATGCAGTCTTATATCGGTATATTAAATAGATAATAATATTACTTCAATGTTATTTGAGCTGATCTTGATTGATTCAGTATAAAGGATACAAAAGTACATAGGAGTAGAGGATTAATAATCAAATGAGTCTTAATCTACTGTTTATCGCAATTTAAAAAAAAATACTTAGATTGTTGAATGTTTTTAATGTTACTTTTTATTTCTAGCACTACAACACCAAAAATCCATTTGACTTCATGAATCTTATAAGTTTGGAAGGCAAGACCAACTTCTTTGAGAAGAAAGTGGGCGAGTACCAGAAATGGGGTGTGATGGCCAATCGCATGGACAACGTATTCACACTGGATGCTGAGTTCTAAATATCTTTCTGACAAAATTACACATATGTCCTAGAGACTGACAGTATTAAGAATCCCAATTGCACTTTAAAATGGAAGTACCGGTGGACCCGGTAAGGCCCATTCTAAATATTATTTTGACTAGAAGCACTAGTGTGCTTATTTTGTACCTAATATTAATTAAATATTTAGCAATTAAGTAGAATAATTATTGTGGAATTGTATGTCTCAAACAGTGTTTTGGAATGGTTCTGCGATATAATGATGCTTTGATGAAATCATTGACTATATTGATCATTCTTTCTATTTGAGTATTTTTGTGATATAGAATAATTATTTGACATTTATATTAAAATATATTTTGCAATCTGTTTGTTTCACTTCAATATATTACAAAAAATCCTTTTAAGATTTTTTTCCCCTCCTTACATCCTGGCTAAGTAGTTTTCTCCACTTTATCCCAACAAAATATGTTCAAAATAATGATGTGCCACTATTATTTCTTTGTAACATCTATGGAATTATATAATTAATAATTTACTCTTATTCAGAATGTTAAAAATTGGGCTGTTCTGCAAAAGTAATTTTGGAACTAACTTTTTATCAATTATTTTTCTAGTAGTTATTATCACTGGCTATATTTTTCACAACGTATAAAATCAGTTTCTCGAGGTAATTTTCTTAAATATAGATAGACAATAGCACCAACATCAAACAATCAATTATGTATTATATTTTTCGAAAGACTAAAAATCAGATTTGTTGGGATAGTTTCATAATGTAGCTTGGATTTGCATTTTCCTTACTTGATTTGAAGAGTAAAATAGATTTACATATTATAGTTTTGTAACTTCAGTTCTTTTATAAAAAAATATCAATAACCTAGTACACATGGGACAACAAGAAATGGAAACAATAATGAATATTTAAATAACATTAAAATTTATTAATAATAAAGTAGATGTATATAATTAGTGGCGCGTCTTGTCTTGCACGAGCCGGCGCAGCAGGCGGTGGCCCGACACGAACGTGAGCGCGGCCAGCGGCAGCAGGTAGCGCGCCGTCTCGAACATGCTCAGCTGCAGCCACAGCATCACGTACAACGCCAGCGAAGCTGCACATCGCATACCACATAATTGTTATAAATAACTAATATCTTGCTGACAACATCATAAATTGGTAATATTTAATTTTAAAAACCAACAAGCTATGATAATTTAAGTAACTGCTGCCTATGTACATCTATAATCTATTCCTGATACGAGTAGAGTGTCACTTTCTATAGGTCTTTCGTATAGGTGATAGTACCCTAAAGTTTAAGATTGTATGCCTCTTAAGTACTCATATAATGCCCGCGTCGTGTAAGCTTTACCTAATAGTATGACTGAAACCCTGTGGTTGACATGCTGACACATAAAAATAATATGAATAATGCCAACATGCGCAGATGAGTAGTGCAAAAATACGAAATCGAAGAAAAAGTGTTGAGAAATATTGTTTCATTCGTAAATGATCTAAAAACTACATTTTTTAATATTTTTCAAATACGAAAATAGATGACAGTGACAATTTCAATCGTCGAAATTGTTACATTTTCTTGTTAGGAGCGACTAAGGGTCCATTCACACAGACCAGCTCAGAGGAGAGCAGATTTTTATCATTTTGGAAACAGAGTTTTGAGTACCTAATTGTGTTAAGGTTTATTTTTGCATGTGCACTTCTTTTGTCACTATGAATGCTTGAACGCGCTTCGTGTGAAATAATAAGAGGATCCGACCGGCTCTGACTGTGTGCTTATTCTCCCTCCCGCAGCCGATCGGCTCCGAATGCGAGTGCATCCGCTTTCAGATCTTTACCAGCCGGTCAATGCGAAATAGTTGGCAGCTTCGCTCCGGTCAATTCATCTCATTTTTACTAATCTATGGAGCCCTTAGTCATAGATTTATGCACATGACTGTACATGCCAGCCTTCGTATAATATGAATATCGGGACGGAAAATTGTATACGCATTAACTGACCTCCGAGGGCGGCGTGGAAGACGACGGCGCTGAGCGCGAGGGGGAACGCGGCGAAGTTGACGCGCAGACGCGCCCACAGCAGCAGCAGCAGCAGCAGCGGCGCGGCGCACGCGGCCGCGAACACGTCGGACAGCAGGCGCGCCGGCCGCGCCTCCGCCGAGCGGAACGCGTGCGCGATCTCCGGCCGCGCGCCGCGCCACGCGCCCTCCGCCTCCTCCGCGCTCGCTGCTACATGTACCAGACTCGGTGTTATTTTAATACAAATAGCACAGTAGAAGTATCTACACAGTATTCTATCTTCATACAAACGCACGGAACGCAAGTTATACCTACGCGCCTCGATTTCTGTATGCACTCGGTATGCGAACAAGCGCGAATGTCCGCAGTGATGAGCGGTGGGTGTGAGTTTTTAGGCAGTATTTTTTTTATTTAATCAGTTATATAGCGTCTGTACACCATCATAATATGTTTATTTTTTTTAAAGATTTGAACTTCGATTTTTTATCGAGCAAATTACCAGGATTCATAAATAAATAAATGGAAACGACAAAGGAAAATTAAATACGAATGACAATTTAGCAAAAGCTATTTTCGTTGAACATGAACAAATTATATCTACACTTTTCATACCTACTAATTTGTGTACTTATTTATTATAACCTATTATTTTCACTAAAACAAAATGTCAGTCAACCTATCGCCTATTAAGGAGCGGCTATGTAAAGGCTAAAATATAAATTTACAATTAAAAATATTAGAAGAAAGTCAAACGTAATTAAAATACTCTAGGCGCTGTAGCCCTAACGCGAACTCTCGCCCAGCGCCCATGTACGTATATAATTCAAGAACAGGGCCGAGTTACAATACTGTATAGATCCTTATATTGTGCAAATAGTATTCGTGTTCTAAATTTCACTAATCATTATAGATAAAATTATGGACAATTTGAGGGTATATACTTTGGCTCAAATTCAAGAAAAAATCACAAAAATCAAAGTATTTTGATGAATGAACTTCTCAACATAAGTTTAAAGCAAACCTTATTTAACTAATTTAATAAGTCAACGCACCGAAAGAAAAGTGAATTTTTGATTTTGAACACTTCATCAGAATGGTTATTTTCTGCTTACCAAGTGCATTAGCGTTTTTGCCGAAGCTGAAGGCGATGTTGCCGAGCTCCCATGCTATCGGGTTGGAGACTGCACTGTCGCCAAGGTACACCGTCAGCGAGTACGTGCCCGACACGTGGTTGAGATGCTTCGCGATCGCGCCCACGTTCTGTAGCGTAAACAGTCATTGAATGAACAGGTATCAAATTGTTTCTAAATTATGAAACTGAAATATTTTGTGAGCTATTATTTCCTGTAAGGTATAATTTGATAAAAAAAAAAAGCTTTAATACAGTTACTAAATTCGTAGATTTCTTAGGTCTCATTATAAGGTATATCAGTCTATTGAACTAGATAAAGGGGTAGCATTTAAACTTCCATGATAGAACTAGAAAGGTTTACAAAGTAGCACATTATTTTGTAAATCATATTCCAGTTTAGATCGATTAATAAAGTATAGTTTACCAGTTCAACTTTGTAGGCCTTGGTGTTGTCGGGTTCGGCCACAAAGATGGCCTCGGTATTACCGCGCGCCACTCGCACGAAGGCTTGCTGCACCAGCACCGCCTTGCCCCACTTGTCGCGCACCGGCAGCTTCACTGACACCCTGACAACAAACCATTCTTATTATATGCCTTATAGTTGATAAAAGAAATCACATGTTCATAATCATGTGGATTTTTATCCTATTAACTTATTCCACTGCACTATTTTACCAATAGAAAATAAATGATTTGAGGGTGACAGTGCAATGTTAATATAAAGAAATTTTATAGTCTAAACAAAGTTACTTGAATATTTTTGAAACTGAATAATTTTTAAATACATGTTACTCACTTTTGCAAATGATCAGCTTGTAGCACTTCAGTCAACTTGTTAGGATAAGTGATTGTGGTTATCTTGGGGCTGGTGGTACCGTCCACGTCGCCGATGCCAACCTCCAGATTGCTCACTTGGATCTCCCCGAGTACCGCGATGTTCACGTTGGAGGACTTGGTGCCGGCGCTAAGCGAGATTTTGTAGAGGCCGTACTGCGCTCTGATCTTGCTCAGGTTGAGAACATAGGTGGTCGGATCGTTTGGCTTCTGCGCGAGCGGCTGCTTCGATAGTACAACGACGTCGTCGGCCAGCCGCGTGCCAGACTGCGCCACCACCTCCTCGGGCTTGAGGTTGCGCACCACGCGCCCGATAAGATCCGTTATGGAGAACTCAATGGAATCGGACTCCGATGTCACATATTTCTTGCCTTTGATTACGATGCTGATGGGTGTAGGCTGAGGAAATAATAGATTATTAAAATCAACCTGACACAGTTAACTGCAATAAATAGAGGGTGAAGCATATTGTTGTTATAAAATTTGATGCTGTGTAATGATGATAGTAAATTAACTATTGTTCACGATATAATATGTGACCTGTAATAATTTGCCCAACAATATTTGCATTTGTGCCTCCTTAAGGTTGGGGATTGTTGAACAGTTTATTATGTGTTAAAAGTTCGAAGCGTGTTACCTCGTCGTCGGCGAGAGCGTGCGCGGCGTCCAGCAGCAGCGCGGCGCCGCGCGGTGACGTCACGGAGCGCCGCGACACCAGGTACGCACCGAACTTCAGCCGCTGCTCTTCCGTCAGCGGCGACGGCTTCTTCAGTTCCTTGTACGTTCTACACGAAAATTTCTATTGCTTATTGGATTTTCTAATTATGAATTATGTTTTTCCAAGCACCAGAAGACTTAAAAAAAAGAGTAGTCCAGGACCTACTCAAATGAGATTTAAGAGGGCATGTCACAGGACCTGTGCCTCGCACAATACCACTCGCTCTAAATATTGCTGAATGTCCATAGGGACAGATTGCAATATCACCTGGTTTAGAAAAAAAAAAATGAATTATGTTATAGGTTCCAAATTTAAATAACTAGGCTACCAAGTTTATTATACTTGTAAATGGCTAATTATTTGTCTCAATATTTAGATTTTAGCCATTTGTTTTCATTTTCTATTGCTTATTGGATTTTCTAATTATGAATTATGTTATAGGTTCCAAATTTTAATAACTAGGCTACCAAGTTTATTATACTTGTAAATAGCTATTTATTTGTCTCAATATTTAGATTTTAGACGTTTTAGATTTGGGTGTGACTTTTAAATGGCTTAAACGGCTGACAAATGAGTCAGCCATTTAATGGCTGTCATGTTGTAATTGATGCGGAACAATACAGACATGTGTAGGTAAGTGGTGCAAAAACAACATGAAATCGAAGAAAAAGTGCAGAGAAATATCGTTTCATTCGTAAATGCCCTAAAAACTCATTTTTTTAATATTTGCCAAACACGAAAATAGTGACAATTTCAATAGTCAGAACTGGTTACATTTTCTTGTTAGGAGTGAGTAATCTTTACTTATGTATGCATTATACAATAAATGGACAACGGCAGCACACTGACCGCAGTATGGTGGTGAGCAGCAGCGAGGTGACGGGCAGGCCGCCGTCGAAGTGCAGCGCGCGCGCGTCGCTCTCGTCGGCCGCCAGCAGCGCGCCCTCCGCGTGCGCCGCCGTCCACGCGCCGCACCCCATGTGCTCGCACATCGCGAACACGTACCCGTAACTAACGGACCACATTCACATTCATTTATTTACTAGTTGACCCGGCAAACGTGCCATATAAAACAACCCTTATCACTTAGGGGTATGAAAAATAGATAGTAGCTGATTCTCAGACCTACTGAATATGCATATAAAATTTGGTAAAGCCGTTTCGGAGGAATACGGTAACTAACATTGTGATATGAGAATTTTATAAGATTTATTTATTATGTAAAGCATTTAGAGCCGGTCCACACGGCGCGTTGCGTCAGCGTTGCGTCGACGAAGCGCTGTCACTGCGTCGTTTTACATACTAATAATCATAATGTACACTAGAGTTGCGCAAAATGTATCACTAAAGTGAAAAGAGTGATATATATCTTTTGAACTCAGTGATATATATCACTCTTTTAGCTCAATAGCTCACTTTAGCTCAGTAGCTCTGTAAAGATACGCGACATTTTATATCAGTATATCAGAGAATCAGATCAAAATGTTTTGACAACATTTTTGATTCCTATAATTAATACAAAACTGGCAAGAAATTATATATGAATTATCACAGCCAACGCTATTTGTATATCCCGGTTTCCATGTTCTTAGCAATAAAATATTTTAATTTAGTGTTTAATACGTAACCGTAACTGTTATATATCTCAATCAACGCATTTGACTCGAATCAGGCTCACTACTCACTCTCAGTCAGTCGCTCATTTGACTCATCGCTCACTCGCGAGCTAGTATAACACTGTTGAGTTGAAGAAGATCTTATATCCGGAATCGTTTGAATCTATGAACTAAACCATGTGATGCGGATATAAAGATATAATTCAAATCCGTCGGAGTTGATGAGTGATTAGCTCTTTGGTGAAGATATATATCTTTTATATCACTCACTCGCGAGCTACACAATTCTAATGTACACACGATGCGCTGCGTCGACGCAGCGCATACGCGACTGAACTGCAGCGCCCGAGACGAAGCGGGCGGGGTACTCCCCTGCTCATTGCGTCGCTGGAGCGACAGCGTTCAGTTGTTTATCCGTTGATAAGGAAGGCACGCGCAAGCTGATCTTGCTTATTTTTACGTATTTTGACGGTGACGTAGTAATAGCAGCAATGTCAGACGTCTTTTCCAATCCATGCTTTCTATAGAATGACTGCGACGATTACTTAAAATGCTTGCCGCAACGGTGCGTCGTCGTTGCGATGACGGAGCGTTACGACTCCGTCGTAGTAACGCTGCGTTGGCGCAGCGCCCGTGTGGCCGGCTATGCGTCAAAACCTTTTCGTTGCGACGACGCAACGCAACGAAACGCGCCGTGTGGACTGGCTCTTAGTACAATAGGTCAAAAACGATACATAAAGTTCAATTAAATGCTACCTTTACAGGTGTTCCCATTCATGTTTGGTTGTCCATGCACTTGTACTATGTCAGGGAACAAGCAAACAAGCATGCACATAAATAATTTGAGAACATAATATTTATGTAATATTTATTTTCCTTAATTTGTTTCATACTGTAGTCTTACATAAATTGTATATTATAAAATAAGACAAGTTTAATACTCACTTGGCAGGAGAATCATCTTTTTTCAATAATTGAATAAGATTTTTTAAGGCATCCTCCTTGTCAAATATGGAGCCTTTGCCCACGGCTTTTAGGGAGAAAACAGCATGGTACAGCTCAGGTATTGTCGGGTCTTTCTTATCAAGTATTTGCGTGGTGGCTGACATCACATCAGGCTTCAAGTAGTTCTGGCAGCCAGATAAGTGAGCTGCGTTTGTTAGATGGTATACTTGCTCTATATTATTCAGATCATATTTGGCATTTTGGATGTCCTGCAATCATAAATAATACTGTACTTATTGTATATTAGTAGTATGACTATTGACGTATTTAAGATTTAAAGGTAAATTTCAAACTCAGAGAATTTAGATGTAGTATTTGTGCAATAAATATGTTATTCTTATTACATGTATGTGAGAAAAAATACGAGTTAAGTTGTATTCATGGAAGTGTACTAGTAGAGCTTGTGATGTGTAAGGAAGCATGGAGCACATTCACCAACTCAGTATACTTACTTCAACCAAATTTATTGGTGCAATTGCATACACATAGCGCAGTACTACATCTCAAGGTGTTCTGAATGACATTTAACACATTTAAGAGCGAGTAGAATGTTTATACAGCTTATTGACACAGATTCTGAATACAGCATTATAGAGTCACTGTTTATATTAAAGTAACATACTTCATAAGTGTAAGAGTGCATTTTCAAGATATAGGGCTCGAACACAAAACTGCGATGCGACGCGATGCGAATTCGCAACGCAGAAAATTGCGATGCGAATTGCTGCGATGCGATATCGTGCGGCGTAGCGTCTCTCAGGATGACCAACAACAACAACCACTGTGCGATGCGAATCAATTCGCAAGTTCTTGCGATGCGTCGAGGGAGCTCGCAGATTTTTGCGATGCGACGTCGCAGTTTTGTGTACGAACCCATATAGCCAAATTATTAATACCTTTAAAACAAATTTTAATAATTGCTATTTTTTAGTTTACTGGTATAAAACTTGTTACTTCCATCTCTTTCAAAGTTAATTGTTTGAAAATGTATTGAGTTGAGTAACCAGTGCATTATCGCAATAGATAAGTGAATGAGACAAACCCACTCATGTTAAACCACTAGGTGTTAAAAGTGAGACGGTGTTACAAGTGCTGGATTGAAATTCCATGCACTTTGTAGTTCGAGTTGGCACTCGGCATATTTCATTTTATTGCTCAATTTTGAGTTAACCTAAAGAGCAAGCGCAGGGCACTCTTCCTGAGTTACTGTGTTGATGCAAGGAATCTTACTAAGTTACATGTGTCTACGTAATTTATGTTAAACAAAGAGTCACCATTCTATTATTAACTAACCTGACAGACATCAGGTATCTTCGCCTTAAGAATAGTGAGTCCTTTTAGGGAGAAGTACAATGTGGATATGTCCTTGCTCTTCACTCCCTCCTCGAGGATCCCCTGCAACCTTTTCACATCCACTGTGCCTTGCAGTACATTGGCATTACTTAGCCCCAGTAAGCATAGTACTGCTATACTAAGAGCTGTAACAATTGTAAAATTATGTTAACTTACAGAATCTAGCATAACTTTATGCTATTATGATGTCATACTCATGTTTACTTATAAACTAATTATTTGTTAACAATTAAATTAGTAAATATCTACCGTACCTAATATTTTTTATAAATAACCTAATATCGGCCGGCGACGACTTTCCAATGACGTGGCCCAAGAACCTTTTTAACTAATGTTATGATATAATTTAACCTACATGTGTTTAAAACTATTTTTGTTGTATTTAAGCCTTTTTTACAGTTTAGTCGACGAAGGGCATTTGATAACTTGCGATGGTTGCGATAAAACAAACTACCTTGGACAACCACGCCAACTGAATTTAAACCCGACTAAATGTACATTTACTTACCGTAGGAGTACATTTTTGTTTACTTAAACAACAGAGCGAACTCTGTCCTACACTTATTAAACTAATTACGCACTAAAAATGTGTGCTTTATGCTGGTGAAAATCAATATTAACCGAACATTTGGACGCCGGTATACAGAATCTACTTCAATCTACCCTTTTTGTGACTATATCTATGACCGTGACGTTGACAGAAATAATCGACGTAGCATGGAAGTGTTGCATGATTAACCAAAATAAAATAATTAAAAAACAAATTATTTTATTGTGAACATAGTGCTGTTAAACTATACAATTTCAAAAGAAATTTTCTGGAAATATAGTTACTTGTTATTGGTTTTTAGCGTTAAATTTAACTTTTTTTAACATACCGATTATTACCATATACGAAAAATGGCATGGCGACCAGCTTGACAGTACGAAAGGCAGACAGATTTGACATTTCTTATTAAAATTTTCAATTGTTCGAAAGTTGAAAATAGGGCTAGCGTAAACCTGCCGTAAGAATTTCAATTGTTTTCATTAAATCCAAAAATGGCAGGTGCAACCGCTAAATTGCCGGCTCTAATTGGCTGTAAGTATAAAAGAACCATTTGTATTGTTGTTCCATGTAGTTATGTAATTTATATAATATTGAAGGTTATTTTGGCCTTTAGAAATAAATTGGTTATAGTCTTATTTTCATGTTATCGTGAGAAAATTTTGGATAGAATGTTTGTAATACAGAAAATATTATTTTTTTACAGCGGCCCTCGCCCAAGCACGCCCTAAATTCAACATTTTCATGAAGTATGCAAGAGTAGAGATGGCCCCTCCCAAGCTGAGCGAGATTCCTCAGATCAGGGCCGGCATCGGCAAGCTGCTGAGCAGCGCCCGGAGCGGCGCTTGGAAAGACCAGACCGTGAAGCAGGCCACACTGAATGTGCTTGTTGGCGCTGAAGTAATCTTCTGGTTCTATGTTGGAGAATGCATTGGCAAGCGCCACATTGTTGGATACAAAGTTTAATTACCAAATAAGTGCAATTGTGTAGATATTATGTTCATCGAAGTAAATTATTAAAATCATTCTGTATTTTATATGAAAATCCCTTTACGGTTTTGTCCATATTTTTCCTCTCTAACACCTTTTTCCCCTCAGATCATAAAAGTCTCAACTCTAAGTCACTGCTTTGTCCCTTAAATCTTATCAAGATCAAATCAATAATTTGCAACATTACCTAGTTTGTTTTAAGTGTATCTATGTGTAATTAATATAAATATGTCCTAGATGGACATTTACTTTATTTGCAATTGAAATTATGTAAAAGTGAATTTTGGAGTTTTTGATGTAGTAAGATTTTTTAACGTTTCCTGCTTTCATATGTTAATAATGTTTTGTATTTGCTACAAGTATGATGGACATATACAAAAAGCGTATATTAAACATGTTGAATCAGAGATTTTGCTAGGAATAAGTGTAGCGGTATGCAGATATGCTAATCATTGTAGGTAGGTAAATAAATAATTGAATTAAAAACAAGAACTACAATTTATTAAAGATTAGTTAATGTATTGCTACAATATACTTATATATAATATTGGTAATATATAATTTCTAAAGTGGAGCACACATCTCCATGAACTTGTATGGATTGCAGGCACTGGTGAGCTTCAGTTCAGACTCTATCTCAGGAGGGCCTCTGAGCCATAACCTGTCTCTGTAGTAGCTGGCGCAAGACAGGAACTCCCTTTCGTTGTATCTTTTAACTTCAATGGGTACAAATGGGTCTAAATGTTCAAAGCCCTGAAAATAGAAATCGTTAATTTTATGTTATAATTGATTTATTTAAAATAATGTAATGCATACTACAAGAAGTGTTATGTTATATTATATTACCTTTTTGAATAATAAATATTTAGGTAAATGTGATTCATGATGATCATCTGGAACTGCAAGTTCATCGGCTGTCACCACAATTACGCCATTTGTCTGGATAAAAATGAAATAAAGATTATAGACAATCCTACTTTAAACTTCAAGTTTTGTGTGAAGAATTTAACTTATACAAAGGAGATATAAATAGTAGGATTTAATTACCCAATCATTTTTCGTGAGTTCCATTATGGATGTAGTAAGAGATACTTCCTCAGGTTTCACTTTTTTCTTAGTGGGAGTGTGGAGGCGAGTCAATGGGTAGAAGAAACTATTGAATCCATCTATTGCCACAAATGTTTTACACCTAAAACAGTATTATTATGTTAGTGTTACATACATATACAGATGATAAACTAAATGCAATTTTGAATACAAGTGTATAGTTAAAGATAGTTAATAGAATTTGTACAAAAAGTTCTAAGTAGAAACATACTGCTTGTTATTAGAGAGTATCTTGACTTCATTGACAATGGCGTCAACGACGTCGCACGCGTACTTGACGCGTGCAATGCCGTGCTCCACCAGCTCCATCAGGGGCGCACCAACCTCCGTCTTCTCACGTTTACTCCACACATACTCCTTGGATATCCGCAACTAATATTGATAAATTATGAAATTTTAAGATACATTATAAACTCCACATAATCAATTCTCATTTAATCAATAAATATTCAACTCAAAAAATTTTAACTTGTTTCATTTACCTTCTGACTTATGCTTTTTGACATATACATGTTATGCTTTAACTATATTGTACATAAGGTCTTATGAACCATGTTTGAGTAAAATTGCAACAAAATAAATAACTATAAGATTGGATGGCAACTAGAAATTTAGGAAACTCACATCAGAATTTTTGAGCAGCACCTGATTCTGGATTTTGAAATGTAGCAGCCAAGCAGCTGCGTCCAGTGGCAAGTCCACAAACCCCTCACGCGACTGAGAGTTGGACATTTCCTTGTGTCTCAATACTCGACGTAGCCATTCTGATACTAGAAAATTATTCAAGTGTTACATCATTACATGAATTATTTATAAGGAATAAAAAACTTCAGAATGTTAAGCAAAGGATTTTAATAACTGTATGTATTAATAGTTAATTATAAGAAAAAGGGAATGTTTAAAAATATGAGCAAAGCCATATCAATAAAAATATTTGAAGTAAAACTTACCCCATGGCACATGAACAATCAAATAGCCCTCTTTATGTGCATAGTGTAGTAGATGTGCCAATGTCAAGGATTTGCCAGTGCCTTTCTCACCATCTACTCTCTTTGCTTAAGGAAGTTATTAATACACAAGATTTATATAAAAAATCACCTATTTGTAGTAGGTCAAACCAGCAACCCTTAACTGGCCTTAACTGTAGCACAATTAATTGTGAGATGATAAAAGTATTCTAGTGTTAACAAATTCAAGAAGAAATTAATATATTCTTTTACTTAATTTCTTCTTTGGGTACCTATAAACATTTTTGGGAAGATAATACATAAAAAGTCTTTTATATAGCCCAGAATTGCTACGAAACAAATTTTAAAATCAATCCATTCACTATTTGGAAACACAAACATACAGATGTTGAACTTTTATATGAATGCTTGTAAAAAGGATACAAATAACATATCTTATAGCCGGTTTATCTAAATCAGAAGCCTTTATACATTCCATGATGTCGAGAGCCGGCTGCCGCACCATCAGCGCCGCTTCCGTGAAAGTCTTGGTCTGCTTCATGAAACTCTTGGGGAAGCCTCCATGCCCGTACAATTGCTTTACAGTCTCCTTGTCCACCGTATAGAACATCCCTATTTGGTTCTCATTGTGCTGAGACTGAAATAAAAAATAATTCAGTAGGTAACATAAAAACCATAATTCAATGTTATTAAAATTGAAAAGAAAAAAAAACTATTGTGAGACATTATGATGAAAGGAATGTATTAACATAATATAAATTTAAAACTATACCTTTTATTACAATTACTTACAGGTAAAGCTTCAGTGGTTCTAAAATTTACTGACTGAGAATAACGGCGGCAAATATGCCTGAAATTACGCGATAACATGATATTTAAAAGTAACAAATATGTTTTAAGTTACTACAGTATTTACTCAATTTTATTCGAAATTCCTGAAAATCTGTATTGATAATCACAACATAACCTAAAATTGAATTGCACCACTTTTGACAAGATGTCATTGACATTTGACAATATACTTTTTTATTTTTAGAGCTGAATTCTTTGTATTTGGCTAAGATTATTTTTCCTTACTATGGTAAGGTTGGATACTCGTCGAGTCATGCCCTCGAATAGACGTGAGTATAAATCAGTACAAATAAGTAAACAATCTATTCGCAAACAATAATAATATAACGTTTGTCCGGTCACCATCTCAGGATGTAGATTTTTCCATAGAATAACAATAATACATTAATACAAGAATACAATGATTAACGGACGGACGGAGCTGTAATCGTGCCCTGCGTTTATATATTTGTCATTATTTGGCAAGTTTCTCGGCGGTTTACAGCAGATATACTAACCTCTTGAAAAAAGGAATACAATAATAATTAAAATTGTATTTTAAAAAGCCTCATTAAACACTTTTAAATTAACGACACTTTAACACTGTTAACGACAAAATTTATCATTTATATAATGTAACTTGTTCCAAAATAATTGTAAATATCAGTCTTTATACTAGGTATAGCCCGCGCCAAGCCGTCCGCTCTGAAGTTGTTTCGAGCAGGTGTAGTCATATAATTTGCTATGGCGATGCGATTAATTTCTATTTTCAAAGCGGACTAGCAGTTTTACGCGGACTATACCTCACGCATTATCCTAGAGCTATCCTACATAGCTCTGTCATGAGTATGACTTACTTAAAATTTAAAAACATTAAATAACACAATTCATTTTAAAATTTATTTTTATTTTACAATGACTTTAAACATAGTGGCATCACAGTTTATTAGAATTTCACTTTATGAGAAACATATTAGTTTTAACAGCACCTTCGATTTTATGTTAAGATCACGATTCAATGTAATATGCCTTAGAAAGATATCACAAAACCTGCTTATTTATATAACTCAATCAACCATCATTTTTGTTGTCTTCTTTTTTTAAACAAGCTCATGGGACGTGCTTTATTGCACAAATTATTGTCTATGTGATCTACCTTTTCAGTGACATCCTTTATTAGAATTGTTCTATTTATATGCAAGTCTTCCTTTACTTCAACCTGATTGTTTGAATGTTCTTCTTCAGTTGAAGATTCAGATTTGTATTTATCTGGTGGACTATCATACTTGGTCTTTTTTAATATAGAAGTCTCACCACAAAACAGACTTGGAAAAGCTTCATATATGTCACTAGGTTTTGTGATACCTTTATTTTTATCATATGGTATATTGATTGGATCTATGTCTGAATGCTTAAAAGTTAGTTCTAATGTTTCGCTATCATTTTCATCAGCAAAAGATACTTTCTTTTTCAGCTTAATATCTTCATCTGTTTCTTCGTCTTCAGCGTCTTCTCCATATTCATCACTTACATCAGTACTATAATCACTTTGCATCATACCATCTTTCCTGTAATAAGAGAAAACCTTTTTAGCATGAAGGTTAAACTCTGCTATGGTACAAAGTAAACACAATGTATTCAAGTAAGAAGTATAAAATGGATTGAGAGACTTTTTACATTTTGTGTTATTTTTAAAGTGAGGTAATACTGGATGGGTAATGTTTTTGATCCAATTAAGATTTTGTAGCTTTGGTTAAAGTGCATATACACATTATGGTATTACGTCTAGTATTATGTGTCGCGGTGATAACACCAGGGACATCAATTCATGTCTGCAAAACTAAATTTCCTGCTGTTTATAAGACTTATGGTGTACCACCCTTAAGAAAATAGGACAGGACAGTTAAGAGATGGCATCACTCAATAAATGGACACTATACAAAAAGATAGAAATACAATTTGAGATGGAATATGCACCTGGGAACAAAGCTACCTTTGCTGTTAACCTTACATACCTGTAAATTTCGTCCTCTATTTCCTCACGCTTTTCCATTTCATCAAGCTTTGCCAGTAGCTCTGCTTCTTTCTCACTTTGCGTTTTATATTTATTTTGATGTTCTACATTATCCCTTTCTTGTAATTCTTTCAGTGAATCTAAATTTGTTGATTGTGTAACAGTATCTTCTTCACTTTTTCTATCTGTATATTTTTCCTTCTCTACCTTTGATTCAGTGTCACTACCAACATATTCTTCATCATCATCGCTATCCTCATCATTGATGTTTCCAAGCAGAGGCATATTAACTATATCTTTGTCTATATTATCAACCTCTTTAACAGTTTCTTTCTTATATTCATTGTTAGACATTTCATTTTCCAATTCCTCTTGTAACTCTAATTCATCTAATCTGTTCCATAGCTCTTCATCTGTAATTTCAACTGTTGGTAATTCCTTATGGTTATCTTTATTCTGTTTATACTGTCTTACTCTATCCCTGTGTTGTTCCCGCCAGGCCTTGTCCTCCTCCTCAGTGTGTACTTCAATAATGTCATGACCAGGTTCATCGAAAACATTTTGCTTACTGAATGACAACTGTTCTTTCAAGAAGTCTCTTTCTTTCTTTAATAATTCTAATTTTGACTTTGCATCTAAAAATAAAACAATAATTCACATGTTAAATTGATTTGTTCCATTTCATTTTTTAGCCTAATAATAATAGTTAAAAAAATATATTGAGTTGAGTTAGAAAAATGTGCATTTATTTTATTAAAAACTATTTGAGAAATGTGAGCCTCAAATGAGATAATTTAACATTTTAAAGAAACAGTAAGTAAATGCTAGGATAATTGCAGACATATTTTTCCTTTTGATACACTATCACAAATATACACTGTAACAAAATCTGATACAGTTTACCTTTGATCCTGTGTTCTCTAAGTATTTGAGCCTGATTTACAGAGCATTTGGCAAAGTAGTCAGCGCCAAGAGCTACAGTGATTTCGTTGGTGTGCTTAAGTTGTCCGCGGAAGAACATCCTGCTGCCGACCGGCACGAGCACCGGCACGCTCAGCTTCTCGGAGAACACGTTAAAATCCAGCATATTTAGATTTTGTAGATAGTTCTCCCAGAAGGTTATGTTTTTTTCATTTTCAAACAAGTTCTGCAAATATTACAAATATATAAAAAGAGAAGGAAGGTATTAAATATTAATAGACTTATACGTAGACGATTTACGGACTTTCTGATAAATATTATGAAGCAAATTAACAGCCATAGTTAATTTTGTAAACTGCTTGATCGTAGTGTGTTAATTTCGTATTCGAAATTTTACTATCTAAAAAGTATAAGAATTTAAATAAATTGTAGTATTTATGAAAATTAGTAAAACAATAATTTTATTAATTGAAAACGGAATAAAACTTTTGGAAACTATTCAACACCAACAGTCTGACAACTCTGACATATTTATTTTGATTATTTTGACAGTTTGACATTGTATTTGTTGGAGAAATCATAGGATATGAATACTTTGGGGCCTGTGATGTAAATAATAAAGTATAAAAATAAGAAATTATGTTTTTTGGATTTTATTCAGTTTTACTTTCAATAAATTCTCCATTTAAATTAAAATGTATAATATTTAAACTATTCAAAAACGTATCAGTTTTAAGCGTAGTAATTGAACGCACCTAACAAGAATGTCAACGCCAACAATTATTTGTCAAATGTCAAAATCATACGATCGTGCAGCGATCAATATGTTTGTAATTTTATGGAATTGCAATTCATGTATGAAAATTTAAAGGAGTGAAGGTGCGAATTGTGCGGTCACAATGGGTGATCACCCCTCTATATTGCATGAACTCTACGTGTTCTCCGAATGGAAACCAGAACCTGAATACTTGGTGAGTTAAATATACTTGTTCACATTGCTTACTACTGATCCAATGTTTATAAATATATTGCGAAAATCCGATGCTAATGCTTTAATTATTTATTTCAGCAAAAACCGGATAACATTTTACCAGAAAGTTTGTCTGCATTGTGGCGATGGGTAAAGTTTTTCGGAGCAAAAAAGAGTCTTATTGATAGTGTAAATGCGTAAGTGTTTTGCATATATTATTCGATATAGCTTGTGAGTATCTTAAAATATATAATGATAAGCTTTAAATTTTAGGTACAAGAAGAAGTTGCAGAAGTGGCAAATAGCTCTTGGTGATGAGGGAAAAGTAATTGCCGTAGTGACGGATAACATATTAGAAATCAGAACAAAACGTTCTGAGTATGCTACAATCGCGGCCAGGACTACTGGTAATTGTTTTATTATTTCCTATCGGCACTATATTGTAATGAGCTCTTCTCTGCTGCATGCAGCAAAATGTAGATTTGTTATTTTATATCTGAAATATTGAAAAGTTAATGTATATTCTTTATCAAGCATTTTGTATTGAAGTGAGAATCTGAATGAAAATATTATATCCTGTCTCCAGTCAGCTGAAAATAAGGAATAATTGTATTAAGGCAGTTTTTACTTTGTTTAAAATTACATACATTCAATTTTATTGTTTTGTATGGATTGATTTACAGAAATAAACTAGCAAAACAATAATTTCTGATTGACTTTCTTGGATGTATGTTAGCCTTTAATATACCATACAAATACATATTAATTTATTTGCAACCCTCACAGTGGCCCGGGATCCATATTCACAGTGGAGAAAGGTTGCCTGGAGTCCTGACTGTTCCTTTATTGCGCTGGCGTATGGCAATGGCATTGTCAGCTTCTTCGACTTGACTGCTTCAAACCTATTCAACATTCCATTTGTAAGTATTGCTTATAATTTATTTATATAGCTATCTATATGAATTCTTGAATTAAAATTAAAATATAACTTGTACATTAATGTTTTGTTTATTACTAAAGTATTTTTGATTTATAGTGTTGTACTTTAAGATATTATTTTATTACCGTCATAGATATGATAATTCATATATTACTTGTGTATAAATGTAATGATCTGTTTGTTTTTAGGAGTGCTCAAGGCCTGGTGGCTTAGAGTGTACGGACACCACACATGCAGTTGCAGCTATTATATTTATGCCCCTTAGGGTTAAGGACCCAAAATGGTGTGTATATTTTGTTTACAACTGTTAATTTAAATAGGTTTTTTTAACTCTTAATCATTTATTAATGAGTAAGTCACAGTTATTAAATTCTGGATGATAACAAAAAAAAAATCCTTGCTTTTTTTTTTGCCATACAAGTTACACATGGTAACTAAGTTTTGAATATTTACTGACTTTAATTCTTAACAATGTATATATTATGACAGTTTTATTACATGAATTTGTTAAAGTGACAAGCCGGCATGCAGCCCACGTGACATTATGTATAGGCACCTTAAAATAAGAGTATTCCACCAGTCCTGAATCTGATCACTGTTATATTTGCTACATGCGGCATGGGCTCAAACCTAAAAGCATGTTCATCTGTGATCTTTTAGATCAGTGAAAAATAAAAAACATTGGAGAATATATGTTCCCATCAATTTCTGATAAAGCACTAAATCCTGGATCCCCCAAATTATATCTGCAATTTCTACGGCACAAAAACGAATAATTTTGTGATAGGAATTGGGAGGTGCTAGTGGTGTCGTTCGATGGGTGGCTGCGTGCCTTCCTGGTGTCGCAGACGGACGGCTACAAGCTGCACAGCTCATTCCGCTTCCCCGGCGGCGTGGGCGCCGCGACCTACTGCGAGCCGCACAACACCCTGTACGTCGCCGGCGTACCCCACCGCGCTATGAAGGTCATTATGTTAATTTTGAGGTTTGCGTACATGATATACGAGGGATAGCTTTGAGAATCAAAAAACTTATATTATTCTAGTGAAGTGCAAGTAATGTTGACAAATTAATGAATTGAAATGCTACACTGGTATGCAAATTTTTTACGCTAAATGCTGCTCATGGATTTCTATTATAATCAACTCTACATAAGCCCCAACACTGTAATTGTGTTTTTCCACTGCCCCAAGGTTGAAACCAGAAAAGCATAATATAATAGCATCACTTAACACTTTTAAAACATAAAAATTTGTAGTTGGTCTCCTTTGGAGTCGATTCCACCACTTCTTCCACTTTTAATGTCTGAATATCAACATGCAAGTGTTTTGTGAATGCTGTGGAAGCGTCTGTGTGCAGGATCCGCAGTCGCCGCTGACGGCGGGGCTGACGGCGTGGCGCGTGCTCAACGACGAGCCGTACTACAAGCTGTCGGTGGTGTGCGACGCGCTCGAGGGCCAGCTCGCCACCAACGCCTACCAGCTCTACATACCCTTCGTGTCGTCTAAGAACGCGGTAGGTTGGCCTCCAATACTGTATGGGAAGTATAAACAGAAGATGTTTGGATGCGACGCACTATGTATTTTAATAATTACTGATTTATGTATACTATGAATATATTGGTTTATTATAGTTTTCGCAGCAAGCGAGTATGAAGGTTTTAATGTGCAAGTATGTCATTTTTTTAAACAATCTGTCTTAAAATTGTCATCGGCTTTTCTAATAATGTCCCTCGCACGCGCTGTAATTCCACTATACTATCCACTATATTGCGCTATAATACTTATGTAATGTGACTTATTTAATACCAAATTGTACCTTATTTTTGCAAATAAAGATGATTATTATTATTATTATGTAATATCTTTATCTCTAATATGTCTTACACCATTAGTCCTAATATAACCGTAGAACTCAATAACTTCGTCTGTCCGGCAGCAGGACTTCGTGATCCGCATGGAGGTGTCCCCGGACCACTCGCAGCTGGTGTGCGCGCACTGCAACGGCGACGTGTCGGTGTGGCAGCTGCCGCGGCTGCGACTGCGGCGCCGCCACCGCCTCGCCGAGCAGCCGCAGTTCGACTGCCGCAGCCCGCTGCTGCCCGACGCGCCCGACCACGACGCCGGCATCTACAGCCCCGTCGACGTCGACTGGTGGAGCAATCAGGTTAACATACAGCTATACTATACAGCTTACATTAGGAGGTGAGCCGTGAGCAAGCGTACGGAGTAGACGTGTACAACGATTTGCAATCAAATATCTTAAAACTATAGCGATAAACTAAGTTTTGGTTTCTACGTACAAGTGATGCTTAGGACGTAACTAATCTGAGCCACTGCTCGAGTGACACGACACGGAGTAAAGCTGTGAGGCATACGCAAAAACAGGCCCGGTATAACCACTACCGTTACTACAATTTACCAAACATCCGAAAAGTACGAATGTCCGCCGAAATCCACCAGGAATCCCAAGCGAAAACGGAGACCCCCCCAAATACATTACATACATATAATAGAGCTTTGGTTTTATACTTATGTACATTTTATTATCCTCATAGTTCTGATAAACGGTTCATATTATCTATTATTGTTCTGCAAATTATGCTAATATTGCGTACGAATGAGTGGATTGCATCGTCTCTGACTAATTGGCTCTAATACACATATAAACCTGTCCAATGTTGCTTAGTATGTAAGTAATATATAAGTCTTTAAATACTAAGCGATAACAAACGAGAGGGATGGACATTAAATATTGAGTGCGATTTTATGTTTTAGGAAATAATAGTGTCGCGACAATGCGGCGCTGTTACCATTTGCAGGACGGAAGACATGGTGAACATACTTGGACAACAGCCAGAGTTCCTGCAAGGCACACCACAGGTTAGTTGGTTTTCCACTTTTAGCAGTCTCTCTTCATGACTGGGAGTATAAGTTCATATTCCAACTTTGTCTTTAGAAAGTAGCATGTGCGTAGCTACGTCTTTAAGCCCTGATTAACGTCGTAAATTTTTTGATCTGTTTAGTCTATGAAAACTTTGTGCGGTTATTGAAGTTAAAATAAAAGATTCTTTATAGTTTAAAATACATAAATGTTATACTTTTCAATTATTGTTTAGATCACCCGAGCTTATGAGGGAACTTTCATGGCTTTGGAATGCGAATCAAATGTACTGCCAGCGAAGCGATCCAGGAGTGACGAGTCGGTGAGTTGTAAAATTATTCACAAATAAATACACAATATTATACTGTTATATGAAATTAAATTAATAAGTACACTCTGAATACACCATGCATTTTGGTAAAAATAGTCACTTGAGTAAGGTTAGTTAGTTTATTTGTTCGGAGTACAAGTTGGCTTCTTGTTGCGCAGGAATAAAAACATGCTCTCTGGTAAGAGCGATATAATGTACGTAATAAAAATCGTTACAAAATGGTGATACGATCGAGCGTGCGTCTGCGCCGAGGTATGTTCGCGCACTGGCCCCGCCCGCCGGTGAGATCAATACTCCCGGTGCGCGGTCGTTGGCCTCCGTCCCCGCGCTCCGCTCCTCTCGACCCCGCTACTTGCGTAGACATTATTATTAAAATGACATCTATTAAAATAAAATCAATATGGAATTCTTCTGATTGGGCCTCATTCCCAGATGGAAGTAGTGAAGGTGGAGGAGGACACTGAGGACTCGATGTTGGAGGTGACGAAGGAGCTGGTGAAGTGCGTGCTGTACGCCATCACGGACATGGAGGCGTTCCAGCCGCGCCCGCGCCGCGTCACCGTGGTGTCGCGCGTGTACCGCCTGCTCGGCGTGCGGAGCACCACGCCCGCGGAGCTCTTCAACCGGCAGGTGAGATACTACTTTTCGACTGGCAGGTGGACACGGTCTTAGTCTATTGAGGGATTTGGGCATTTTTAAAGAACATTGTGTATGCATTGTATGTAATTGTGTAAGAATGCCGTTAACATTACATTTATAATCACAACAAGAATGAATGCATTTGTTGATTGTTATTGGAAAGAAAGCAAGAAAGGATACATTCAATCTATTGTAGGAATGCACAGCTATCATTAATTTATTAAGATATATAAACATAAAATTAAAAAAAAGAACTAAAAATATATTATGTATATTTAGCATAGATATTCCAAGCATAGGAATATTTTTATATACAAAAAATAGCATAGCATTGGACAATGTGAGGCTTGGGGCGTTTGTCCACAACCGCCGTCACCGGACCATCATCGAGAACGAGATTATTTCGGGCCGACTTTGAAATGAAATGAAATGAAATGAAATGAAATATATTTATTTTTCGTATAGGCCAACGGCGGCACTTACAAATTGTCAGTTACAATATTTTCTTAAACTACTACCGGATCGGACTTTAATATGACATGACGGACGTACGGTTGACACGCGGCTATAGTAAATGTATGTGCCGCTACTTCGGCGCCGTCATCTCGTTCTCGGCGACGGTCCGGTGTCGGCGGCGGTGGACGCGCGCTCTGACAGTGCGTGCGGTGTGTCAGATCGAGAGCGGGCGCTACGAGGAGGCGCTGGCGCTGGCGCGCGCGCACGCGCTGGACCGCGACCGCGTGCGCCAGCAGCAGTGGCGCCGCGCGCCCGTCTCCGCGCACGCCATCAAAGCCTACCTGGTGAGCGATACGTTTTTGTTTTTTTTTCTTCACGAGGGGGAACTTTCAAAAGGTGTAATGCCGTGGGTGCGACACGGGGTTATGTGGGTTTCTTACCGTACTAGAACCCTCCCGGTGATCGTCCTCGATGCTGCGATGAGGGCTCCAGGATCTAGGACGCAACCGGAGTCCTCTAAACGCCCTACCCCGTCAGGCTCAGTCCAGGTGAGATTAACTCACCACGCCGTCAGATGTATACGACGGTGTACGATCACAAATACTGCCTTCCTTCCCGTGGTCGCTGGCCGGGCAGTTCGAGCTCCCATTCTTGCGACCCACAACTCCAAAACCCGCCGTTTTAGTCGCCTCATACACAGGCAAGGGATACCGTGGCCCTTTTATCTTCCCGCAATTACAGGGACAACCTGTAGTTCGTGTAAGAGACCACTGCCGCCCGCGGGACTACTTTAATCGACCCTATGAATTCGGTCATAAGCTACTCGTGAGTACCAAGTTGGAACACCTCCAATAAGTGTTTTCCAACCCCGTAAACCAAAAAACAACCGCGCTTAACTGTTTTGCTGTTATATGGCAAAAATAACTGATATCGATTTAGGAATTATGTAAATAACTGATTTAATCCTATCATTTAGCATGAAAACCTAAAATATAATGATTATTCAAATAAATAATTTAATCCTAAATATTTCTCTTTACCAACCCCTTTTTAGAGTAAGGTTACAAAGAAGATCTGGGCGGTACACCAGTGCGTGGACCGCTTGCCCGAGAGCCTGCCCGCTGCTAAGGAACTGTTGCAGTTTGGTCTGCAGCTCACCAATGAGAAAATACTCGAGGGTAATTGGATTTCTTACTTCCTTCAAAAGGACTAGATAGACAACTATAACATTAAGGAAATTTGCGAAATTGTATTTATATGTTTCATTGGCACCCATAGGATTCTTTTATACCGGTATCGTTGTTAATACAAAATGAATTTTGTGACGCTAGAGAAAATAAATTCACGACTTATGAAAAGTTTTACGCTATCAGCTATCAGTGCTTTAACCTTTTTTGCTCTGACAAAAAACCTGTGCCTAGGCGTGCCCAGAAATGGCATGATATTGATGCTTTAATGTTTTTAGAAATAAACAAAGATCAACCGGAGGGTGAGGGCAAATCTCTGGAGGAGGTGGTTCCTTCCGACCTGAATGCGTATACGAGCGAGCTGCTGCGCTGCCGACACGTCATGCTGTTCTACCGTCAGCGGCTCGCGCTCTATGAGGTGACGCACTTTCGATTATACAAGAAGATTCGATAACATAATTAAAAAGTCTTTTATGAATAATACAATATCAAATGTGCGAAAGAACAGTCTTCGCAATATTTTAATGGATTATTGTCAATAAATTCCGCACTTGAATGCAACACGTTATTTTATAAAAATACAATCAAAAACTTTAAAAGCGTATTTAAACAAACATTATTAGATGTTTATCATTATTTTAATTCGCTTTTAGTCGATACTACGCGCCGAGAAATCTACTTACACGAAGGATGAGTACCATCGACTCCGAAGCAATAATCTAGTTCATAGCGCGTGCGAGATCGCCAAGGAAGGGCGAATAGAAGCGCTGACGTGCTTGTGGCCCAATCTGAAAACTACCGCAATGCAGCTGACCGTGTTGGACAACCTCCCGGAGACGATCGATCCCTTGAAATACCAGCACCTGTTGCCCACCGCGGAGCCTCAGGCTTGGTTTGAGAAGAAGTCACCCATCAAAGTAAAGCCGACCGAAGACGAGAACGATTGGTGCAAAAAGGAAATATTTAGGTGCGTTTTGATATGTAATGTATATTTACCGTAAAGATTCTTGCTTCGTGTAACTTTAATTAATTTTGGTGTTCATTGGTAATTTTGGAATTATTTATGACTATTGGCACTAAATGCACTCTGGTAATATACGTGTCCTTGAATCAGGTCGATTTGGAGTTCGAATTGGTCCGAGGACTCGACGCCGGACGCGGAGGCGCCGAGCGTGGTTGGCGAGGCGGGCGCGGTCGAGGCGAGCGGCGGCAAGGCGGGCGCGGGCGAGGCGAGCGCGGGCGCGGGCGAGGCGGGCGCGGACGAGGCGGACGCGGTGGGCGAGTGGTACTTGTCGCGCGCGCGGGCGGTGGAGGCGCGCAGCGGGCTGGCGTCGCACGCGCTGGCGCTGCTGCGGCTGGCGGCGGCGGGCGGCGTGCGCGGCCTGCGCCGGCTCACCTTCCACCTGCTCACGCTCGACACGCTGCTCTACGACATCAACCTCGAGGACGTCTCGCTGGAGCGCATCGAGAGCCTCTCCGTCTACGACACCTGTCACCTGCTCATGACCAAGGTCAGCTCTCTCTACAATTATAACTAAACCCACGCAAAAATTTTGTCTTATTAATGTTCATTTAATCTATTGAATTTGATCTGAATTATTCTGAATATACATAAATAAAATTACTTGATCGATTACTTTCTTGTAATATGCATGTAAATACAGAGATACTTTAAAGAAATGCTTAATAAAACTCCTAAAGTCTCTTATGTATTTTTCACAGTCAACACCTGCTACATTTGTATCAGACCTAAAGGAGTACGTCTTGCCGTTCCTAAAGCGCTACGAGGAGTATACAGGGACTGAGAACCTCTGCATCACCAAACTTGGCGAATATCTAATGGGCCTTAGCGTCGACGACCTCACTTATATTTTGCTGGTGACGTATTTTTTCATACAAGGATTTGGAATTTTTAGAAATCATCTTAAATTTTAACAAGCCTGTTCTTTGTACCGATTTTTACGAAAGTTTTTACTTATTTCACTATTGATAATCGGCAGTAAACTTTTTTCAATAATTTCGCTATTTTTATGAACATAAACAAAAAAAACCATTGTTAATGCTAGGTTGTGGAGGCGAAAGATGAGTTCGATATGACAATTGAAACGCAACTAGAGTTGGTAGAGAAGTGCCTGCTGGCTTACTCCGGTACTGAGCAGCTGGATCTGGCATGCGAGCTTCTTAACATTGTGCTTAAGGAAAGGTCAGTAGTTAAAGAACATATGGTCAAATCTCTTAATTTTGTTCATAATTATTGCTATTTACTTGTTTTTTAAACTATTACTTTGATAGAAAAAATCGACTGTAAGCTTTTTCCTTTCCTTTTTATAATAATCATAATAATTTATTGATTTATCTTGTAAAGAATAATAAAGTTGACAGGTTTTTATTTGGGCGATGGTTATCGTAAAATTTGTGTGAAAATTTGATGCACGAGTATATTACCGTCATAGATTAGTAAAGATTACTCATTCCTAACAAGAAAATGTAATCAGTTTTGACACTTGAAATTGTCACTGTGAGCTATTTTCGTGTTTGAAAAATATTAAAAAAATGTTGTTTTGTAGAAG
Organism: Epargyreus clarus clarus; assembly: GCA_014595695.2. NCBI lineage: Eukaryota > Metazoa > Arthropoda > Insecta > Lepidoptera > Hesperiidae > Epargyreus > Epargyreus clarus. Next base: position 1,679,289 of record JACTTY020000050.1, on the reverse strand, counting down.
CATTTACGAATGAAACGACATTTTTTCGCACTTTTGCTTCGATTTTGTGTTGTTTTTGCACCACTTTACTGCATATGTCGACGTTGTCCGCGTAAATTACACCATGACAGCCGGAGACGTAATGGGAAAAACCGTTTTACGCATGTGTGTGACGTGTAAATACGCTAAAACCGTCAGCCGTTTGTTCCTTTGTCAATTACAAGGCGGTGTGGTATCTTTACTAATCTATGAATAATCATAATAATTTATTGATTTGTCAGTAACGAATAATAAAGATAACAGGTTTTACCAGTGTGTGAAGGTACTGTAATTTTTTTGTGAATATTTGATGCACGAGTATAATTTTACCGTGTAGTGTGTTTTGTGCGTGATGCGTGTGCGTGTTGTGTTGCAGCGGCGCGTGCGGCGGGGCGGGCGCGGGCGCGGCGGTGCGGCGCGTGGGCTCGCTGGAGCGGCTGGTGGCGGGCAGCTCGCGGCTGGCGTGGCGCGGCGTGCGCGTGCCGCTGGCGACGCTGCGCGAGCGCGCGCGCAGCCCCGCGCACGCCGCGCACCTGCTCAACATGCTCGCGCGCTCGCTCGCCACCGGGTACGGTTTATCTTAAGCCCGCTCCACATTCTCGCGAGAATCTCACGAGAACGCGAGAATAACCCGATTCGTATCGGCTCCACATTCTCATTTCTCGTTATTTTCTCGCGTTCTTGCGAGAATGTGGAGTGGGCTTTATGTATAAAATTCTTGTGTCACAATGTTAGCTACCGTACTCCTCCGAAACGGCTTTACCGATTTTCACCAAATTTTACATGCATATGCAGTAGGTCTGAGAATCGGCTACTATCTATTTTTCATACCCCTAAGTGATAAGGGTTGTTCACACTTAACTTCTTTGTTATTTATAGGGCAACACAACGTTTGCCGGGTCAGCTAAGATTTTTATAATATAGCAGCAGCAGACGAACATGCATGGTAAGTAACTCCTGCCACTCATGGATATCTGTAATCAACCCCAGATAGGATTAGATATTCCTACCTGTGGTCGGCCACAGATGCACCGCTACCCCTAAGGATTAAGCTATAACGCCCAGGAAAAGTATGTCACTCTTACCACAAGACCCTTCAAACAAGAACACACACAGTTTTAACACTGCCGTTATGAGGCAGAAAGAGATGTGGCGACGGTGCCGCCAGAGTCGAACCAAAAAAGATTCTACCACATTCGTGCGTGCCACCGGCTGTGGGTAGAGCCTTGATTATTCTAAAGTATTAAAAATCTTAACTTATTATAATGTTTGGCTCGGTCAATAACAGTTGTTCTTATGTTACCTGTATTGGTAATATATTACACACAAATGGAATAGAAAAGAGACAAAAATAAATAAGGCGTTGTAACTTAGTTTTAGGCAACACCATGATTGTTTTCATATAAGATAACTGATTTTTTTATTGAGCCAGTAAAGCGCTTTATTTCACGCAAAAAAATGCTTAAAGTAGCAGTCATTAATACAGATACAGACCAGATATCATAAAACATACTGATTTTGTCACAGGAACGAAAAACCCACTCAACAGGACTGGGAAAACTTGTTGAAGGACATGCTTGAATTGCAGTCCATAGTGTTCGATTGCTTGTCTGTCGAGAAGTGTTATGAGGTTAGTTTAATATTATTTTGGTAATGTATATTATTAATGGACATTATTAAAAAAAATGGCCTCAAAATTGTGAAGTCTCCAATACACACATTGCCAGCGCGATGGATTACGGTCTAAACACGTCTCATTGTGGCTCGTGCCGAGTGGTGGCACAGCAGTACAGCGCGCGTGTGCGGCAACGTCAGGAACGACTTGGTGAGGCGCGACCTTAAGATCGAGACGAATGAGGAGTTCGTGGTTTGTCTCGCACGGTCAGTGAGTGGGCGGAGGCCGGACCATACTCCTATGTAAAACGGTTCGCGCCCCTACACGATGGACCACCTGGAAGGCGCCCGCTCTCGCGGGAACTCCCTGGACTGGCGACCTTCGACCATCAGGAGGCCGACCGTCCGGATAACGAAGCATAAATACGGAATCATCCACTTAATAGTGGGATGATATATTTTTTATATTTTGCATCATTTTGTAATGTTTTAAATAACATTATATATATTGTGAATAAATATCAAGAAGCCAGGGGGCATTCTGCAAGCGAAAATTTGCCCGGGCAAAGAGGGAACGCTCGAGACCCGAAATTCCACGCCTTCAGCCCTTACGTTGACATTGCCTTATATCGTCGTGTGGTGATGGGCAGATGTACCTGCTGGCGCTGATGACGTCGGGCGAGGCGGGCAGCATCCGGCTGGCGGGCGCGGTGCGCGGCGGCGGCGCGGCGCGCCTGGCGCTGGACGCCGCGCGCGAGTACACCAACTCCGCGGGCGGCCTCGCCGACCCCGCGCTCGACCTCGCCAGGCAAGCATCCCTACCATAACGACGCCCAAACAATTATTCCCGTTTGCCGATTATTATCTTTTAAAGTTAATGTTTTGGTGTGTTTAAGATAAATCATAAGAGTGATTTATTATAAACCGACTTCTTAAATTGACGCCATAAAATTAGCTAGGAAATGTCGGAATTATTTGAATATTTTTTTTAGATATGATATAGTACCATATGATAAGGCACGTTACTTACCAATATTATTGTAATTTCACCTTTTGATGCACCAATGATGCATCCTTTCTTTTATTAATTTACACCAAAAAGTATAACTTCTCACATATATTTTTATGTATGTCCACACATTCTTTTTTCTTACCATCGTAAGATTGGTGATTACAGATTAATTTTAAGGTGAGATGAAACATTTAACAATGTCTCATGTAAAGCTATTGTTTCACTCGATTGATCGCATCTTTTCCTACGATTTCCCCGAATCGCATAAACTTATTCCTCCATTTACAAGTTCATTTTATACCTCCAAGTTTTAAGCTTCACAGTTATTTTAAATGCAAAGGAAAACAAGCTTTAATTGAAGATTTTTTATAGATGCTGCTTAGATCTTATACAAGAAAGCACCCCGGAAATAGAAGAAGAGCGTGAATTACTCGCTGCCTTGAAAATACTGCATTCGTTCAACTTGGAAATGTTACCCGTACAAGGTACGCTTATTTTATAATTGTAACAAATGCTTACACTACAGTATTTAACTATTTATGTATAAAACTGTGAGCTTTCAAGCTTTGTTTGTACAGAGAATCAAATCAAATAAAATCATTTTTTTATTCAAAATAGGTTCTTTATAGAGCACTTTTTGAATGTCAATACAACTATCACCACTTCACAAGGTTATTAGGTTCGTTATGGAGAAGAAGCGGCGAAATAAATATCGTAACGTTTTGTGTTTTAGTGCGACTGTCGGAGAACCGGCTGGAGCTGATCGATCAGTGTTTGGAGAGCGACCCCAGCGCGTACCTCGCCAGCCACAAGCTGCTCAAACTGGCCAAGCTACTGCGCATCGCTGGGGACGACGAAGCACTGCGGTACTATACTTTATATTGGTTTGGTGTGGATAATGGATGGGATCTTCATCAATATAAGAATAGGTTCAATCATTGTGCAGATATTGCAGTGCAGGTTCCCACATTTACATTCAACTTACACCTTTACACAGTCACACAAACATACGTAAATAAATACATCGCACGCACTTTTTGCTGATCTTCGTTATTTTTCATTTTCATTTTGATCATATTCTACAATTTTGATTCGAATAGGGAGTCGAGCGGGGTACCGCAATTCCTTGGCAAAATATTGTACAACGCATATGAGTCAGTAAATAGTTTTGAAAAAAAAATCGCCTACTACACTCACAGCCCCATACTATGATTCCCTGTGTCGTGGGTGTCGTGGATACACACATAGACAAATAAATAAATATTCAGACTCAAAACAGAAATCTAAATTAATTATTTAGATATCTGTACGGTGCAACCGTGCATTTGCTGCAGTCAGTAATTTGTAAGCCGCGCGTACGCCATTGATTAAATAATTATATTTTCAAATCAGTTCGTATCAATTTGCCAACAAGGGCGCCGCGTACTCATTTAAATCAAGTAGTTTTAGTGCATCTCATTCATTGCAATTAAGTATCGGTATTAAGTACCATAATTCGGTATTTTATTTATCGCTAAAAGTGTATGTAGCAAGAAACCATACAATATCTGTCTGGCCGGGGATCGAACCTGGGACCCTCTGTGCGTCTAACCGGTATAGTGATCGTTTTGTATTTGTTCACCAGCGAGGGCCTGGTGCTGGAGCGCGTGGGCTGGGTGTCGCTGCGCGCGGCGGGCGGCGGCGCGGCGGCGCGCGCGGCGGCGGCGCGGCTGGCGGCGCTGCGCCACGCGGCCGCGGCGCCGCTGCTGGCGCGCGTGGCCGCCGCGCCCGCGCCCGCCGACGCCGCCGCGCGCCGCGCGCTGCTCGCCGCCGCGCTCGCACACTGCCAGCCCGCACACATCGAGGAGTACCTGCGCGCCCGGTACGTTCACACCGACTACTCTGTCGTGTACTATTAAATCCGCATCTATGAAAAAAATCCGGTGCATATGATGCAGGCGCATTTTTATATCTGCCCACAGACGACCCACGCTTATTCAAGGAGCGCCATCAAATTATACAGTGTATTTAAAGTATACTCTTTACCATTGTTGCTAATATACATAAAAATAAAATAACAGAATATGCGAAACTTTTAAAACTTCAAAACATTTTATATAATTATAAATTATAATTATACATTTAGTGAGTAATCTTTACTAATCTATGATTTAAAACAAAAATGTACAGAGAATAAATAATAAAATAAGATACGAACGTGTGGGGCAGGCTGCAGCTGCAGGTGGAGGGGCAGCAGGCGGCGGGCGCGAGCGCGGCGCGCGGCCGCCCGGCGCGCTGGCCCTCCACCGACGACGAGTTCGCCGACGCCATCACCACGGTACCACTTCATATGTTTTTTTTCTCTTTTAGGGGTGTAGTGTTCGTTGTCTATGTGTTATGTGTTCTTATCACATAACAACTCGTTTACATAATGAGAATATTCTCCTACAAATTGTGAGAAATCAACTGAGCATATTATTTCTTTATAATTTGTATATAATTCATTTGCTTTATTTATTTTAGATTTTCCTATGCTCTGTTGTCTTCTCTCAGGACCTAGTTTCCTTAAATCTATTCGTAGTATATTCAACTTATCATATATATTTCTTAACTCTATTTCCATACCCTTTCACTTCATAGTTCACTATTACCACTCTTCGATGACCACACTAAACCTCTTCTTCGCCTTCCTTCGCTGCTGCTGCCTTACGAAACGACATCCTCGCTTGCAGACGACTCCATACTTCCTTTCTTATCTTCTTCCGGATCCACTTCTCATGATTCTTTTTGATGAATTTATACAGCACCCCGATGACAACAAGTGCGATGACCGCCAGAAATGTACTCATTAATATGTTATTCACGTAGGTATGCTCTGAAATTTTCGCATCATTGTTTCCTGCAGCATTCTGAGATATTACTACTTCTTTTTCTTCCTGTTTGGTATATGTAGTGCCCATCTTAAGTTTTCTCCCAAACGACGTACATTTTAATAATTATTACTCCGATGCACATCTGGATACTCGTAACAACCGGAACTGCCGATATTAAAGTTCACACAAAGTTCACACAAAGTTTTTCTTCACACAAAGTTCGCACAAAGTTTTTCACAAAATGTTTCACAATGTCGCGCACCGCGTGGCAGTCGCAGTGGCAGGCGCAGTGGCAGGGTCGCCATGTAGTGTTCGTTGTCTATGTGTTAAGGGAGCTCTTGCAATAAAAGCGTGTAGCCATGACGATGTCTTTATTGTCACTGTTCGGTTCCACAATACCTTTTAATATGCTCACAATGCTACATACGTTACATACCACACCTCAGGGGGAAACCTTCAAAAGGTACCAGACAACCAGTTCATATCTAGCATTCTTGTTTCAAGTATTCAATCGCTTAGATTGAACATAATACGCACGCGTGCTAACGAACTTACCCCCCCAATTGTAATCCATGTAACACGTAAATACCTCTCCTCCTACTCTTATGCCCGCTCCACAGTCTTGCGTGAATGGCACGCGAAACGAGAATGTGGAGCGGGCTTTACGACTTAATGAAGTCTGATTACCATTAAGGAAATGCGATTGTGGGTAGATTACGATCATGATGTACCATACAATTTACATTTTTGTGTTCACTAACTATTATCACATAGAAATATTATCGAAGTGTGGGTGTTCATATGTCCACATAACAACATTAATGTGACATACATTAGAACAACATAAACATGTCAATCGGCGTGAGAGCTTATTTAATTAAATGAATATTGAATTAATTGATTTATTTATTGCTTAACAGCCAATCATAGAAAATAAGGATCTAGTGGCGCCCCCTGACCAGGAAAAGAAAGTTCCGCTGGTCAACTATTTGCTTGATGCCTTCCAAAACAAAGCCTCACTAACGTAAGTTATCAATAAGCACTTATTGATGTTCATTTTATTATCATTGAAGGTTAAAAATAACGATTCAATTTAATTCTAATGACAGTTAACACGGCACATTGGTCTTTTTTGATAAGTCCTGGTTATATTTTGCTAAACAAGCCGGTCCTGGGCCTAAACTTCTTTACTTGTTGTTTTGTGTACATATTATTTATCGCAATATAGTATCTAGGGGTATATGTGCACGATAAACTGATTAATCGTGCACTCCATCAGCACGAAGTCAACGGAAGCTAATACACCGGAGCGTTGGGTGCAGTGCCCGGAGTTCTACCGGTCGCTGTATCCTCAGCACGGCGCGGCGGCGGCGCAGTACGGCTACGACCGCTTCGCGCTGCCCGACGACATGGACGGCCACGCCGCCGCCGGACAGGCCGTGCTCAACTGGTACTACACGCAGAACTGCCTCGAGGACAACATGAACGAACTTGAGACGGACGGTACGTGCTTATCTTTGTTTGTAAACTTCATATCTCTTGTTAAATATTTATGGCGCGGACCCGAACTGTTCTTTAATGTTTTACAGAATATTAATTAATGTACTGCACTCATATTATGAAGTGTTTGTTTTAAATGTCTTATATATGTTTATGTGTATTAGGAAGTGTTTAATGTCTAAAGGTTAGCATATTTTGTTTTATTAAAGAAGGTTTTGACTTATCGTTTATAAAAAACTGGTAGGAAAAGTCATGTTCGAAAGTATTATAATTGTCATAAATATAAAAAAGCTATACTTATTATGTTTCGAATTTCATCCACAACGTACAATATAGACGTGTAAACCTATAGTCTGATTCATGATTAGGTGTCCAAAATGTAAACAAAGAAATGTCACTGTCAAAATTAACAAGAAACAAAAATTGTAACAAGCTCAACAAAAAACGAAAATTTAACAGATATACACAATTTAACAAACGCGTTATGTAGACGAGAAAACATTCGAGTTCGATCACAATCACGAAAATAAATAATATCAGTTACGAAACTTAAATGACAGCACAAGAAATGTCTTGGATTCCGATTGTGTTACCATTATCACATTTTAATTTTCTACCATAAACTTTGTTTTTTATTATTATTACTGTATGGGACGAAATTGAGGTGATATAAATATTAGAAAATGTGAATTAATCTTAATTTATTTAGATTATTATTTTATTATTGTTGTATTACTTTAATATCGACAAAAATAAGAAACTACCATTTCTAATGTATTTTCTTGATAGGTTACATTTACCTTTAGGATACCTTTGTTTACATTTTGGACACCTAATTATGAATCAGACTATAGTTGTCGTAGTCGCATCTCGTGAGCATATGTGTGGTGGTAGTTTGGTAACTTTGGTGTGCGGCAGTGGTGCAGCGGTGCGGGCTGGGCGCGCTGGGCGCGGACACGGCGCTGGGCGTGGCGTGCCTGCTGCGCGCGGCCCGCGGGCCCGGCCCGGCGCCGCCCGCCGCGCCCGCCGCCGCCGCCGCCGCGCTCTACGCCACGCTGCTGCGCTGCGCCGCGCCGCTGCTCGCGGACAACGTCTACTTGACGCCGCCCAAGCAGGTGATTGTCGACGTTGTCTTCACGGACTCGCGCGGTGGCTGTCCTCGTGTATATTCATCGCTAAACTGCTAGCCCGCTCTGGACTTGTTGCGACCAGGTGTAGTCATACAATTTGTAATGGCGACGCAATTCATTTCTATATTTAGTGCTCTTACACAAAACTGCGATGCGACGTCGCATCGTAAAAATCTGCGAGCTCCCTCGACGCTTCGCAAGAACTTGCGAATTAATTCGCATCGCACATTCCTGCGATGTTTAGTCACACTTGTTGACGCCATTTTTAGTTCGTTCTGAGACAGCGTGTGGGGAAGACGTACAGACCTGTATTTGTTGGGTGGGAAGACGTATACTTTAATGTAAAAAAATGACAAAGTACGTCGTTGACTTTTTTATATTACTGATTGAGGAGCGCCCTGTTCTTTGGGAAACTAAATATAAAATCAATGATATATGATAAATGGATGAACCCAAAATTTTCTTTGTTACTCTTCTGTATCTCTTAAGCAATAACAAAAGTGCACACTTCTTTTTACGATCCATGTCACGACCTAATTTTCAAAATACGTTCCGTACGGTTGACGGTTGTCGAAAGAATGGTCACCCTGGGAGACGCTATGCCGCACGATATCGTATCGCAGCAATTCGTGTCGCAATTTTCTGCGTTGCAAATTCGCATCGCATCGCATCGCAGTTTTGTGTACGAACCCTTAGAGCGGAGTAGCAGTTTTACGCGGACTATACTCAGTTATTAAGACAACTCTGTTTAATAACAATTGTATGACCATACTGCCAATCAGACTTAATGAATTGTTCATTTGTACGATCTGAATTTGTCCTACATTGCTATACATTTAAATAACTCTTATTGGTTTCAATTAGTGGCAAAAAATAAAGAAAACATTGTGTTTATTTCAAAAATATTTCGATAAGCTTTCACAGATAATTATACTTACAAAATTCAACAGTATCTCGGAACAATACTAATAAGGGAAACGTGTCGCGTAGATGGCGGAAATGACGTTAAAGAAGGAGTTAGGTACGGAGGCGCAGCTGGCGGCGGTGCGCGCGTGCCTGGCGCGGCTGGGCGGCGCGGGCGAGGTGGCGCAGCTGCGCGCGCTCGGCCTCAACGTCAACGGCATGCTCTACAACGCCGACCCCGACTACCGCCGCGAGGTCATCTCCAGGCTGGCCATGTCGGTTCGCTTTTTGTGACCCAATGCACTTTTTTTAATTAACTTTTGTCTATCTATGGAAGTTTCAATTTTGTAAGAATGATAAATATGATTTTGACCCTTCAAGTTCTCGTTTCACCCTCGAACCTCGAGTCGAGTTTACAATATAATACAAAAATGCTTTATTGTACACCAACTAATAAATGACAAATATACACATATATGTAATGAAAAGTGCAACAGGTGATCTTATCATTTAAAAGCGATCTCTTCCAGACAACCATAGAGTTGTTGAGAAAAAAAACATTTCAGATACAAGAAATACAGGGAAGGGGTGTACATAAGTAAAAATATACCAACTAGAATTTATCTTTGAACATGTCAGCAGGTAGTGTCGAAGGTGAAGAAAGTAAGGGATAGAGATAGTGGTATTACACAGAATAGGAAAAAAACGATTTATATTATTATTTCCGTTAGGTGCGCTGTGTTTTCTATCTATCCCATTAATTTTCATCTTTATTTTTTCCCTATGCTACTTCTATACTATAAGAAATAAATACATACAACATATTTATTTCGAAGTAGGTTAAAGAAGGTAGACGTATGTGAATGTAACGCGGGCATCCCCCGTCAGGTCGGAGCAGGCGGAGCAGTGGGCGCTGTGCCGGCGGCTGGCGCGGCGGCACGCGCTGGACGCGGCGGCGCTGTGGCTGCAGCGCGCCGCCGCGCGCCCGCGCCCTTCGCGCCCGACGACCTGCCCGACGAGCTGCGCACGCCCGACGCCTTCGCCCGGTATACACTAACAATCAATCAACCAATCAAATTCGTTTATTTATTTATTAATTTATTTATTTATTGCTTCATTAACAAAATTACATGCAACAAAACTTATAGATAACATAGACTAAAAAATAATAACATGGAATTTCAATTACAAATGAAGACAGCTAACATATAAGAAGGAATTTATTATGGAATGTAGGTAAGCTAGGTACATATACAGTCATAAAATAATATTCCTCTACATTCCCGCTGCAAGCAGGCATATAATAATTATAAGAAAAACAAAAAAGAAAAAAGAAACAATATGAGAGATAAAAATTACATTAATTTAATTTAAATTATGTACATAAATTTAATTATAAGAAATACAAAAAATAATCAATGTCAAAGATAGAAATGACATACATTAATTTAACTCCGCGACAAACTTCTACCTCCGTTCTCAAGTTGTTGCGTGCAACTGTAGTGTCAGAGTCGAGAGACCCACTGCGGTCGAACACAGCTATAAGCATAATATACTCCGTAGCAACAGTAAAGGCACATTAACCCAGCTATGTACCCGTGGGCGAGAGTGGGCAGCGGAGGGTGCTGGGGGGGAGGGGTCCTGTTCTGTCTTCTTCCCGCTAATATCTACATTCTGTAATTAATGAGTAAAAGTATCAAATGTAAATACATTTTCTATACACACTTTCTACTCTCACGACGCCTCACTAGGATTCCCTGTGTCGTGGGCGTTATGGACACACATAGAGAAAATTACGCAATTACCCAGACCCAGACCGAGAGACCTAAATTCATAATTTAGAAATCTGTCTAGCCAGGGATCAAACCCGGGACCGGTGTGGTGAGCACTCCAATAATGTATCGATGTGTGTCAGCGTGCGCGACACGGTGTGGCCGGCGCTGGCGGGCGAGGCGCACGGCGCGCTGCTGGCGTACTTCTCCGCGCTGCGGCACATCGACGACAAGGCGCTGGCGCACGGCCTCACCGCGCACGAACACATCAAGCTGCTCAAGAAGGCTAAGGCTGCCTCGCCGAGTATGAAACTTAATATTCTTAATATGATAGCCGCTTTATAATTGACGAACAACGTAATTTTAGGGTATGTCACTGAATTGCTTGAACTTTTGTATGGGATGTTCTAATGTGACGTCACCAACGGACGCCATGACACCCGCGGATGTTTTCGCGCTTAACTCAAAATCGGTATAAAAATACGCTATTATTTTCGTTAATACTGAATTTATTGCAGAAATAATACGATTTTTGGAATCAGTAGACATGAACATACATTATAGAAGGGGTTTTCAAAATATGTATGTCATCATGCCTATTGTTCCAGATCTGAACTACAAGTTGATAGTGGAGCCGCCGTCGGCGGAGGCGGTGTCGGAGCACCTGCTGGCGATCATGTCGCCGGAGACGGTGGGGCTGCTGACCAAGTTCCTGCGCACGCTGCCCGCCGCGCTGCGCCTGCCCGTGCCCGTCAACCACGTGTACACCAACTGGCTCACCAAGTACTTCTTCAGCGTGAGTTACATTCGTTTGTTACATAGATGGGGTTTCTGGCATCACTTTTTATTTTTTATTTATATATCACTTATTTTTATAGTTAGAAAAGTCTGCGCTAAACTGCTAGTCCCAATATAGAAACGAGTCGCGTCGCAATAGCAATTTGTAGATATTAGCGAGACTAAAACAGAATAAATTTTGTTAAATTTGTATTTAATTGGTATACCTTGAATAAAGAAATAAGCTCCTGTTCCACTTTAATACATTAATACTTATAAGTAATTCAATGAAAACCAATAAGCTCCGTACGTCACATGACTGCAATATATTTTATATTATCTGTTCTAATAGGAATGTAACTAAACTTCTATTGATATATTATTATCGTAAGTGTGCCTAAAAGGAATGATCTTCAATATGTTTCATGCAGGTTGGCGGAGCGGCGAGCGCGAGCGGCGCGCCCAGCAGCAAGAAGTGGATGCAGCAGTACCGCCAGTGCGCCAGCTACTTCAACAAGCTGGCCAAGGACGACCTGCTGCGCTTCATCGAGAACACCTGCTTCTCGCCAGAGGCGCTCGCACGGTAACATACGCACAAACACACTTACACGCACACGTATGGGCGCATATGCATATGAACGTACGCACGCACACAGACACACAGACGTACGCCCGCACATACAAGTGTGCGTATATTTTATTGTGATATGTTTTGAACATATATTTGATTGATTTGTGTGTGTGATTTTTAGAGTTCCAAGCGGTACGCGCAATTTGATGATAATGCAGGCTGTGGACTACTGCCAGCAGGAGCAAGAGAACGACTTCAAGTTCAATAAGAAGTGAGTATATTTGATAATTTTAAGTATTAAACAAATAGCGTGAGTCAAGTTTCAGTTATTATTTTTCTTTAGATAAATTTCATTTATTAAATGGAAAATTATTTTATTGTAATAACTTTTTAAATAGGGCGACGAAGAGTTTCAATAGTGCCTATCGAGAAAAAAAGAAAGAACCATATCATTATACATATTACCTTGTAACTTAAAAGTGTTAGTAAGATGGCGCTTGTTACAAACAAGTTTAATATTATGTGGAGTTGTGTATTGCGTGTGATGTATCGCGTGTGCCGTTCGCAGCGAGCAGTCGTGGGCGGCGGTGGGGCAGGAGCTGGCGCGGTGGGCGCGCTTCCTCGAGAACTACCACTCGGACGCCGTGCGCGCGCTGCGGGACGCCTGCGCCGCGCCGCACGACGACGGCTGGCAGTCAGTACCCCGCGCCGTCACGTAGCTAATAGCGTAAAGCTGGCCGCAGACTCACGCGAAAAGTCTCCCCGAAAAAATGCGCGAGAACTAAAAAGACATCTCCATTCTCTTTTCTCGTCTTTTCCCTTTGACGCGAACAAAATACCGACACCCATTGGAGAACAGACGAGCGCGAGAACGAGAAGGCAAGAAAGCTATCACAATCACGCTTCTTCGGTGTTCAAGGGAGTTCTCGGCTTGAGTCTGTAGCCGGCTCATTTTTATTTGTCGTTTAGGCAATTGATCCTGCATTTAAGTATTTTTCCATTTAGTAGCATATTAAGCTAAGACATTATAAAGTGTCCGTCAGTCCATCACCCGGTGGTTCAAGTGTCGCGTGTGTGTCAGGTCGCTGGAGATGAGCCACGGCTCGTCGGAGCGCGTGTGGGCGGCGTGCGGCGCGCTGGCGCTGCGCGGCGCGCGGGCGGGCGCGCTGGCCGCGCTGCTCACCTGCCTGCACGCGCCGCGCGCGCCGCACCGAGCGCTCAGCCACGCGCTCGACCACCTCGTCCACACGCCCAAGTGAGTACACCCTGCACGTGGCCCGACGAGAGATCGTGCCGATGGTATTTCTAAGTCGCCTCGTCGAAGCTTCTTTAGCTGAGTTTCGGACTGGGACAAATACCTAGCATGGCGGAAGATGTCCCTTTCCTGAACACTCTCGATAAACACACATAAATTTGTGATGAAATTTATGTTCTATGTCTTGCGTACATATTGCAGAAATTAGATATGAGGCGAATGATATTGTTAAATTACATTTCTTGTACATAACATCAAAAAGAAGTCAATTCTTAAAAAATAAAATATTTTTTTGGCTCGACTTGGGGGGGCACTACTGTGCTCCCAGATTTATCCGAACCTCGCAAAAATACATAAATTATATTTATGAAATTTAACCTAGTAAGACACCTAACGTTTGTCAATTAACATAATATCTAACCTTCGTTTATTACTACATCGAAACATGTCTTAAATTTAAAAAAAACAGAAAATAACTTGGTGAGATTGTCTTGTTTCGTTTCATTGAGAATATATATATTTCAAGGCGTCATATTAGTTAACATAAAATGTTATTTACGGCTACGTGACATCGATTCGTAACATTACCGTCAGCGACATGGAGATGTTGGCGACGCGGCTGACGCAGTACCACAAGGAGGGCGCGGAGCTGCCGGAGGAGCTGGTGGAGCGTGCGGCGGCGCGCGCGGCGGCGCTGGCGCTGGCGCCGCACCGGCAGCTCGGGCTGCTGGCGCTGGCCCGCCGCGCGCCGCCCGCCGCGCCGCCGCCGCCGCCCGCCGCCGCGCTGCCGCTGCTGCGCGCAGAGTGGCCACACCTCGCCGACGATATTACCGGTAACTGATACAAGTGATCCATGCTCGTTTTTCAAGTCAACATCTTTGTGATATTTAAATAGTAAGTAAGAGAGCTGTGCGTCCCATAGAGGATGTTCTTTGCCATATATGGGTAACTGTAATCGACTCCAAATAATAGTGGACCTACCTGGGCTACAGGTGCGTTGCAACTCCTGCGGACTTAGTTGAGATGCTCACTGAGATACTCACAACGTCTTTCAAAATCTAGAACTACTGTTCTACCAATAAACACTACTGTACAAATACAAACAAATGCAGCTACTTATTTGCCACCCAGTGTTTATCATCAATGTAATAATATATTGCAAATAGCACATCATTTTCAAACTATTGTTATTTGTAAATAATTAATATAAAAAATAAATCGCTTGCACGCAGGTATATCGGCCATACTCTTCATTGCCTTTGCTTATTCTTAGCTTGAAGATTAAAAATATTTAATGTACAAAACCACCGTGTCCTTGTAGAGGAGGTGTTGTCGGACTCCGGGTCGCGGCGCACACTGCTGCTGCGGCTGAGCGCGGCGGCCGACACGCCCGCGCGCCGCGCCGCGCTCGCCGCCGCGCTGCGCGCCTGCCCGCCGCACGACGAACAGTTAGCACTACTTACCTATTTACATACTATAGTCTGATTCATAATTAGGTGTACAAAATGTAAACAACATGTGCCAATAAATACATACACACTGTTGATTTGTTATGAAAATAAACTACAATGTTAAATTATTCTTATAAAGGTAAACATCAACAAATATGATACCCATGTAAGCCGCCCAGATATCCGTAATCACACGTTAACATAATGAAAATTGTACAGATCTTCTACAAATTCGTTTATGTTTCAGAAAACAAATTAAGGTCTGGTATAAGCCCTACAAACTATGACACAACAAAATTTGACATTGCTTCATAACATTTTGGTTAGGCTACATTCGATTCGTGCCACATTCGAACCAAGAAAAATTTTGACTCTTATATATTTTAAGCATTTTCCGCGGCTCCATCCATCCATCAGCCTTTACGAGTCCACTGCTGGACATAGGCCTCCCCTAATCTGCGCCACTCCGGTCGCCGAATTTCCGCGGCTAGTTTTAGCAATGTTATTGATACCGCGGTGTTTCGGTGCAGGGGATATCGCAGCGTGCACAGCGAGTACCTGCTGCAGCTGCTGCGCGGCGGCGCCGAGCCGGCCGAGGCGCTGCTCCTCATCAGGATGCTGCTAAACTGTCGTGCTCGACTACTAGGTACTAGTTCACTTTATTAATTCCCAAGCATAATCTCCAAAGGTAATCTCCAAATACATTTTGTTTTTACCAGCCCAAAAATTATTGTCAGCCGAAAATTTAAAACAAAAGTTATTGTTTCCAGGAAGTGAAATGGTTGGCGGAGTCCGCTGACGATTCCTCTGTCGTGAACGCTATCTGGATCGTATTGTTGAGCAAGTGCGACCAATCCGATGACCTTCTGCGCAGTTTGCTACTACGACATAAGGTATACATACTCCTTGCTTACATTATATTATCGACGCTTACTTGCAATCATTTTCTTTCTTATATATGTAGTAGATTGATAAAGTTCTATTGGCGATAGACAAACAGAAATCGTAGTGTGATACCAAGAGTGTACAAATTCATTTATAAGTTTAATTTGTTTGTTATAGGATGCCATACAAAAGCAAAAGATAGAGAATGATTTGATTAAAGAGCTTCTCGACCAGGGTTTGTTTACCAAGCTAGTCTCCACCGCTCTCTACTCTCACATCATTAACTACATCATGAGCGACGGGGCTTCGGGCGAGGAACCCTCCGACGCAGATTCGTCAAACCCGTACACCGTACCGTGGGCTGCAGCTGAATTGCTCAAAGCTAACTATGTTGCCGAAGCAGGCCACCTACAACTACTGTCTATCGGAGTTCCCGCGTCATTACGCGGTTTTACACAATCAGTGTTATATATTAAGAACAAGTAGATTATAGATGGATACTTATGTATGTATATATTTGACCTATGATATAGTAATTATGTAAAAGAAATTTAATCATTTAGGCTTTTAAAATCTAATATATTCTACCAAAACCAAGTTACGTTTTTTTACCCCTTTCTTATAAACGTATTCTTCTTTCTTTCATTTCTTTTCATTGTAAAAATGTTGGCAAAAATTATTGTAAATTGTAAAGGGAAGATTATACACTACTTTGTGTAACTTACAAATATCCCTGTGCCTTGGTAGAGAGAGAGAGTGCGCCCCCCACTATTGGGAAAACCATGGTGGTGCAGCAGATGAGGTGATCTCTTGGAGCTGCACGTGTTTCATAAGAATCACACGTCCCTGATTAGACTGTGCTGTGTGATCATTCTTCATACTGTGTCATTTGTTGTCAGATTCTTGAACATTTATTTAAATTTCCGAAGGTGAAGAGTTTTTAGTTAATACGTTAATTTATTAAAGTTACGGTCTGAAAAATTAGTGTTTCAGTTATTTGTTAATAAGATTATTAATTTTTAATAGCTTTATAAGAGATTCGTAATAGGATAAATAAATTATTTATAAATTACCCACTTTTTGGGCAGTTTTGAGAACCTAGCAACATCGTAATGTCCAGTAGCGCCCCTACGACACGCACAGAAAAGTTTGTCGGACATGGTCTATAGAAATGTCGTTGATGTCATGTCACTGTCAAGTGACACCAAGTTGACATTGTCAACATTAATTTTAGGTTATGTTCCTGAATTAAAGAGAATAATATTTTTAAAGAAATAAAAATGATAAATGTAGTAAGAAACACATTACGTTTGTCGATCAATAGCCTAGTGCGATCGTTCCAAACGTCGGCGCCGGTGGCTAGCGAAAAGTTTGACCACAAGAGAATCCCAGCTGACGATGAAGGAGTCCAAGGCGAAAAAATCGTAGACTTGGACGCTGTGCTGAAAGTGTGAGTTCAGTCTTGAGATGTATTAGTTGTGTTTTTAAAGTGTTATAGTCTGATTTTAATAAACACCTATTTTAAGTTGTCAACACAATGGCTTTACTAAGCTAGTCTATTTTACTAAGTTACACTTCCGAATGACAGCGCGCAGATTCAAAGCGGTTGATGATTACTTAGTAAGTAATTACTAATTACACAAGCTAAAATACATTAAAATTTTCTATACAATGTGATGGTATTTTGGTTATGCCATTGCATGCAATGAAACCATCATGAGTTATATTTTTAATACTGATCTAAGTATAGTATAACAGTACTATTTCCTTTATTATATTTGATACCGAATATTTCAGGAAACAAAATATATTTCCCACAGCAGAGTCTGACCTTCAGATGTATGATGGAATGCTATACAAAGACCTGCCAGTGTGCAACATTCGAGTTAGCCCAACAACACCATATTCACTATGACCGATGCAGTAGGAACTGTTAAACTTATCCGCTCTGCTGGATAGAGGGCTTCAAGAATACTAAGAAGGGAACAAACATTGCTGCCCAAACACAGCTATAAGCATAGCAAATGTGAGTCAAATTAATCATCTTGTTTCCTAAAAGATATCATTGTAATAGCTAGAACTATTGTAATACCTTATTTTAGCACTTTGACATTGATTATTTGTTTTAATTACTACACTAGTAGAAGTAATAGCGATTGATCACAATCCAAATAAAATTATTATAAATAGTATTGAAATTTACATGAATGCTTTTCTATTAAAAAAATAAATTTTCAATGAGTTCATAATTGTAATATTTCTCTTTACAGAAAGCAATAGCAAGAGGGTTTAGAACCATCAGAGTCAGGGTCAAAGGCCTAGGACCAGGAAGACTAGTAAGTTCTTTTTAGTGTATAAAGTTGCAGTTGCTTATTTTCATTATGTACACACTACATTAGCGTGTTTGGTAATACTGGAGGTGTATCCAAAAATAAGTTGAGCAACATTGCTACATGCGCGGACTGCATGCACCGGTTGCCCACACCAGGTTGCAGGCGTCTGTGCACACAACCAAGTTCCAACTTCCATCCTTAATTGGTAGCTAGAATTTATAATTTGGAGAAGACTGTGGCAAATTCCTCAATACTTTGTTTTAGCATAGTAATATAAATATTGATATCTCATATTTGAGTAATGTTCAAAAAAACTGTTTTAAAAAGTTATCCATATTTATTGTTCACGTTACAGTCTGCAGTAAAAGGTCTGCAAATGGGCGGTTTAAACATAGTCTCAGTTACGGACAACACTCATATTTCCTGGAATCCACCACGGCCACGAAAAGCAAGAAGACTTTAATTTGATATATCAACTGTACTATATTATATAGTATTTAGAAGAAATATAAGGAATTAAGCAAATAAAATTAATAAGTTAGAAAGAAACTTTTATTTCACTATTTACAATAATAAACTTACAAGATTAAATTATGTACATTATTTTACTACTTATGTCAAAAACCATATTTCGATTGTGTTTGCCTTTTTGTCATCCGATTGTTAGCCCATTGATTCTGTAGCTCAATTTCATTTGCCTTAGCCTGAAAATGTAAAAATAATAAGGTAAATAATAAAAACAGAAATAGTTCAAGAAGTGAAGCGATTCTCACATTCAAAACTCAACTACTACCTAATAATAAACTCTGAATTCTGTCAGATTTTGAAATATGTTACCTGATGTGCCAAATATGTGATTTGATGTTTTCGCTTCTGTTGGCTAGTGGGCTCATTGCCACGCTTCTTGCTAGCAGAGATCCTCTTGCTGGTGTCATCCATCAACCCCTTGAGCAGCCACTCCCTGGCATCTGCTAGTACCTCTTGCTGATTGACATCCACTATCTGAATATCTTCCCTCTTGCGTTTACCTCGAGATCCACACAGCTTAAGAATCTGTAAAAACATATATTATGATATATATTCTATTTAGATGATTTTTTATTGTATGCCATTCACACATTACAAATCACTGACTTCTTTAAATATAGCAGAAATTAGATAGGAATTTATAGACCTATCCTACATCACAACTCTGATCTTTAGCTAATAAGTTTGGTATGCGGGAAACAAAAATAACATTCTAATGAAAAAAAAGAATTGTTACACTTACTGCTTCCTCATCAAGTACTGCACTCTGACTTGGAACTGTATAGTCACTGGATTGTCCAGATTCTTGGTTGTATGCCACATTGCCCTCTTCAACATCATGAACCTCTTCAGGAAGCTCCTGGACAGGGTCTTGTTTGAAATAGGATTCAATACCCCTGGGCTTTGATGGTGCAGGTGCTTTTTTGTCTTTTGAATTTGAAGGCTGATCTATATCTAGTGGTAACTCTTCCAGTGGCACTTCAACAGGCTTGTATATTGAAAAGAAGTCATTTTGTACGTCATCATCATTGTCACTCTCGTCTGAATACTGTGATATGAGTGGTGTCTCAGATTTTGACTTTTTACTGGGTGATGGAAGTGGGTTTTTCTTCTTTACAGTGGTACTTATTGGTTTTTGTGTGAGTACATGAGGAATGAGTGACTTAGTTGTGCTAATACACATATTTTTTGGCTGAGGAAGAATGCTTAACAAGCCAGATTTCTTCTGTAAAAAAAATTATAGTTTGTATTTGTTTGTGCTGCCATAAAAATAATTTCACAATTAATACAGATACTCACCCCATTTATTACTTTGGGCTTTGCATTAGGTATGGTGTCTTTCACGTCTTTAAACTGAAATAAGAATAATTAAATACAGTTTTGTAATTGGCTACACTACTTATTTAATATTAATGTATTTTTACATATATGAGTAGGTCAGTAAACAGATTTAATTTTTTTTTAATTCAAACAATACATAAATTATAAAAAGTAATATTTAATATGTTCTATTACACTCACATCATTCAGAGAAGGCACTGTGATTTTTGATTTTGGTTTTACATCAGATACAGTTTCCTTCTTGTGCAAAAACTCATCATCCTCCTCGACAACTCTGGTTTTCTTGTGTGTTGGTAGCCAAATGATTAAACAAATTTTGACCCTGTTCAGACTGTTCCTCTCCGTTTTGTATGACTTCTGCCGATTTTTTATTTGTATGATAGGTTCTGCAAGTATTTCAAATTTAATTACAATAAATAAATAACTAATTGAAAACAGATTGAAATTTTCTGTAGCAAGATGAGTAGATGAGATGATTTCATGTTAGTTAATTAGAGATATAGGCCACAAAGCAGTATCATTAGTACATTTTTTGAAATAGAAAATATTTAAAGAATATTATTCAGCACTTGCTAAAGTGAAGAATTCTGCATATATAATAACCAACATTTATGTCTACACAAGTTTTTGGTGTTGTTAGGACGATTAGATATTAAAAAATAAAATCCAGTTACAAAAGTTTATATGCAAATCCCATACATTTTTTATAATGTATGAAATGTATCTATATTACTCTTTTAAAGTACGGAACACTATGGAATAGCCAGAATTATATAAACTAATATTAAAATGCTACGATAACAATTGTACGAGTATCTGAGGGCAGCAATAGCCACTATAATATAAATGGGTCAATTTTTTACCTTCTTTTTTCTCATGTAGTGTTATAACTGGAGTAGATACATTGTCTTCTTCTTCGTAATCACTTGAATCACTATTATCATAAGCAACCAGAGCCATGATGCGATTTATGTGGTACTTTGTACGTACGAAGTATTTATGAAAACAATATGGAAATACTCAATGTCAATTGTCAATCAATTCAACAATTGACATATGTAGACAAGTAGACTAGACTAGTTAAGTGTTACAAACTACATAAAAGGAGAATAAAAGATATCGTCGTAAAAAAAATTCTGTGCGTATGGCAGGAGGGGAAAAGAATATATTTATATATTAACCTTGGGCAGGGGCGACTACCAAAAAAGAACTTCCAAAAAACTGTAATCTACAGTTAAAACTTAGAGTTCGGGTTGGCTACACTAGGCGCCACATGCAATCATAATGTTGCCAGGCTGTCAAAACTACCTAAGAAGTGGAAATTTTTAACGAATGTATATTTAACAATATTTCTCGAAACTCATAATAATGTTAAAAAATATATGTCTTATTGTCAAATAGTACATTTTTAGGAGGTATTTTTATCAAATAAACGTATAAAAAAAAAGCTTTTACCAAAGGAAATTTAAAATCGCTCATGAAGCTGACATAGGTTACTACTTACTATACTCTTTGAAGCTGACAACAAATAACTGTGCACTGTTTCTGCACCTGTGGCGGTATTAGGAAAATACCGCCACAGGTGCAGAAAAGTTTATCGTACTATAATCTCGTACAGTTGGCAAAGCTGGGCGTGAACGCGTGAATGCGTGTGAAAGGGGGATCACCGGTCTTTATAATGTTGCTAGATTTTCAAAATTACCTATGTAAAATATATTTTAAATATTGTATTTAATGTTATATATTTATTTTCAACTCATTAAGTTCAAACCGGTTACGTTTAGTGTGCTTGAATTTAGTTTACTTTAACACAAGTTTAGTCTTAAGCAGTCAAAGTTTATATCAAACATAACTAATTTTAGTCAGGACAGTGTATATTTACTTAACAATTCGATCACGATCCAAAAAGAACAGCTATTATATTCTTTGTCCATAGGATTTTTATATAAATTTCTATGCATTTTTACTAAAACGTATAACATAATTAATTACCTGAAATCTTTGTTTCCTTACTTGCCCTTAACAGTTCTGAATTATTTCACTTCCAAAAATGTAATATACATAGTTGTACTACATACGCAGGTATAGGAGATTAAGTATATAAATTAATTGTACTTACTTTGAATTTGAAGGTGTATAAGTATGAAAACAAAAATAGGAAAAAATACGTTTTATTAAACTTAAAGGTTTTTTGAAGGTTCGTCAACATCATCATTATTGGTAAAAATTCTAATCAATTCTTGTAAAGACTCTACTATAGACCGATACTTCTTTACAAATTGATCACTAACAGAGTATGGTCAAAGAAGATACTTCAAACTCTTTACTTGAGGAAGGATCACTATGTAGACTTTCATTTAAATGGTTTAATACTTATTAAATTTCGTAATATCGTAGGTTTCTAAGTATGCAACAAATGTAATAAACAATACATTAACAAAGTGATCTTTATGTATTTTGCAGTTGTCTTTTTTCAAATCAAGTTTTGGATAAGACTTGATATTAAATCACCAGAAATTGCATTTTCTACTGTAGTTACAGACTGATGATTTTGCATTTCTTTGACAGCAGGTCCAACAATTTGTGTGGTTTCACTTTCCTCTTCGAGCTAATGATGGTGCTGAAGTAAGATTGTCTCCATCGGGATATTCTTCCCATAATGATTTATTAACACAGGAAATAATAATAAGAATAATATCACTTGATTGATGCTCAGCATAGTTTTTATAAGATGCAGTCCAACAAGGTGTTGCATGAAAGAAGGTTGTATCCTTTCCAATATCCTTGATACAGATGTTGTTGGTAAAGCTGTAAATTAATAGAACATAATATTAACAATATGTTTATTATATGGAAATATTATTTTCAATATAATTACAGAATTTATTTCACATATACATACGTGAGATAATTTTACAAAATGCTTTTGCAAAAGCTGCACAGCATGAGCTAGTATTTGGATAGTCAACATGAGCATTTCTTTCATACATATAGAACATCTGTATTACTGCATTCATCCATAACTGAAAATAAATTAGAATAATCAAAATTAATTACGGACATAGATTAAGATGATTAGAAATTAATTTCATTTAATTTAATCTTTCAAATTTCTCATGAGGTATTCCATGTCAGTCCTCAAGTTTTAAGATACATTATTCACTGTTTTATATAAAACTATTCTTCTTTTCGGATTTGGAGGCAGGTGGGTTGCAAGAGAAAGTAGCATAATTAAAGGTGAAATATGGTACTCGTTTAGCTCATTCATTACTTTAAAATATAAGTTGTGTGGCTAAAAGCATAACATTTCACTAATTGTAACTAGTCTATTTGTGTAAAAGTAAACTTTGTCTTTCCTTGAAGCCCATTTTCCAGGATTAATCAAGTGCTACAGCTTTGGTATTTTGTAAATAAGCAACTTTAAATAATCTAAAAAAATAAATAAATTTATTATTCTAAATAAATTAATTTTTGTATTCATCATATCATATTTAGAAGTTTCTGCCACGGTTTTTAAGGATTTTTTTTTATAATATTGGAGCAGCAGACGAGCATGAGGTCCACCTAATGATAAGTGCCA
The DNA here is from genome assembly GCA_014595695.2 of Epargyreus clarus clarus. Classification (NCBI taxonomy): domain Eukaryota; kingdom Metazoa; phylum Arthropoda; class Insecta; order Lepidoptera; family Hesperiidae; genus Epargyreus; species Epargyreus clarus. The sequence goes on along the minus strand of JACTTY020000050.1, from coordinate 1,655,767 downwards.
CACAGATGTGCCACTATTCCTGAAGACTAAGCTGGAATGCCTCGGAAAAGTATGTCTCCCTTACCACACTTCAAACAAGACCACAACAGCTCTTTCTCTGCTGTTTTAGGTATAAATATGTGTGATGGTGGTGCCGTCAGAGTCAAATCACAATTGATTCTACATTCTTCACACATGCACCTATTTACAAATTAAACTTACACTCATAGTTTTAATATGTTGTTCTGGATACCTTAAGTGGATAAAGTAAGCATATAATTCTATTATTTTGTGACACTGTTGGGTAACTGCACCATCGGTGAGACAATTAATAGGCCACAACACATATGCCAGGAGTGGCCTTTGGGAGCGCGTTTGACCATTAGTACTGAAGCGTCTGCAAATATAAAGATAATAATCATTACTAGAAATAATACAGATAACAAATAAACAATAAATGATCATGATAAAGTGGTTTGAAGAATTTGAAATAAGTGGTAACTTGTAACAGTCCAGAAGATGTAATGTGACACATCATATGTTGTAAAATGTTCTCTATACATAGTGTGCATAATGCCATATCAATATTTATAAGCCATAAGTTTGGCTTGTGATTAAACATACTAAAATGCCCAAATTGAAACAAGGTATATTGGCTGGTACATGGCTAGGTATATATTGTTAAATTAAGGTTTTTACCTAGAGTGCCATAAAGCTAAGTCAGTTTGTAGTAAGTGGATGAGGCATTCTAGAACCATCATCAACCTCTCAATTCTTTCTGTTCTAACTAAAAATTCAAACAGTTCAAAAGTGTGTTTCTTCCAGTAAATTTTCTGTATTTCCTCTTGAATGTCCTCCGGGACTTCTTGTTTGTCCAGAAGAGTACCATCTTTGCTTTCCATGCTTAATTCATATAACAGTCTACTGATACAGTAAGAAACAATGCCTTCTTGCGAGTCATAACATGCTCTATTTGATAAATTGTTTTCCTTCTTGATCAGAGGTGACATGAGAAATTGCTTGTAACAGTCCCTTATGCCTTTTGTTATGCAAGGTGGATGCATGCGAAAATTATATAAAAGTGTGTGCTGGCATTGTCTCAAAACATATTCTATTGAATATCCTGAATTATCATCTTCATGAGCATTCTGTAATTTAAAACATTTTTATTTTCCCTGCAATATTTGTTTAAATTTAAAATTTTATATATAACAATAATATGAATATAGTTGTATGGTAGCCATAAAACATTTGCAACTTGAAATTCAACAATTCAGGAAAAATAAAAAAAAAGTTGCCTGAAACAAACAGGAAATTTTGGGACCAAATGTCACTTTATTTTATATAAGCCACAAGGATACTATATTCTTAGATTCTTCTGGACTTCTTTGGATCTATGAATCAATTCTTGGCTCTTTTTATTTTTAAAAGGAGTTTATAAATTAGACAGTAATATATTAGTGCTGTGTATAGATATCTTGGATAGCAGTATATTATATTGTAAGTTTTGATTATAGTCTGGCCGCTGCATTCCTGCCGAGCATGCAGTCCACCTGATGATAAGTGTACCATCAAGTATACTGCATGCTCGGCTTTTATTACTATATTATAAACAAAAAACAATTATTTACCATAATGATTTCCACAATATCCATCAGCATACTTGAAGACAGGTATTGGCTTGAGGTAATCGACATGAGACATACTTCTATAGCTTCAAACCAGGTTTTGTTTTTCACTTCAATGTTAAAATATTTTTCCGAAGATGGAGTTACTTGTTCTATGTTTGCCTGAAATATATATAAAAAAACAACTTTTGAGATTGTAAGTAAGAGTCATTTAATTGAATTATCTATTTTAAATTGTTACAGATTTATTACATATTAAGTATTTATAATAAAAAATAATTATAAACTTTATCTTAGAGATTATAATCGTTATCTATATATTATGTATCTTATAGATAATAAGTATATAAAAAATGTGAACTTACATTTTTATCATGATGAATACACTTATTATCAATACATGCAGGAAAGTATATGAGTTGGAAACGCTTCTTGAAATCTATGTAAGCTTCGTAAGATACTTGCAGACATGCTTTCATAAAGTTTTCCTTTTTAAGGGCTTCTAATTTAGCTTCGGCAGGATCGATTTTAGCGCGTTTGTTCGGCCCGTTTTCCTCTTCATTTTCCTTTTTGGTTTTCCTGGTTAACTTCAGCCTTTTTCGTGGACTACTTCCCGGTGAAGACATTATTTTGTACTATGTACATTATGTTCAAACTGGTTAAGTTTTATTCACTAAATACTTCGAGCAATTAAATTCTATTTATTTATGTACACTACTTTTTGTCGGTTCCAACTTCCACTGCAAAGAGAATATAATCACTACGTTTTATTCCACTGTTTTATCCTTTTATTATTGTCAAATGATTATAAATAGAATATTGGAGAGTCCGACAAAATTTTCTGTGCGTGTGCCGGTTTCCGAAATCAGTAATTTATTCAGTATTTTGTTGTCAGGTTCATGAGTTATTTTACAATTTCCCAAGGTAAAAAGCTTTTAATTTTCAACAACTTTCAACAGTTACTTTAATAAAAATGTAATCTAAAAAATTAAACGTCATAATCTTTGTCAATAAAAAGAACAATTTTTCATATTATTTTCAGGGATCCGTTTAATGTGAAAAAAAAATGAAAAATATAATCGTTTAAATTTTCCATTTCTTAGGTAGTTTTCGAAAACCTAGCAACACTTTGATTGCCAGTGGCGCCTCTGTCACATGCAAAGAAAAGTTTGTATTGTAGGACTATGACTTAGATAACAAATGTCACTGGGTCACAGATATAATACACACAGTATACTGAAAGTCACTTTAAACGGTTACTTATTAGATACTTCAGATAGATATGTCAGCGAAAAAATTCTAAGTCTATGGGGCTCCCCGGTGGCCGGTGTTGTCTTGACTTGACTTGATGATTGAGTGGCAACACCGCGTCTCTCGAACGCCCACGAAGTTTTTGTTACTGCAAAAGTTAAGTGCCGAGTGTGTCACAAAGAGTGCCCTAGTCAGGATTGCAGTGCTATTGGATGCCTTTTATTGGATTGCAGTGCAACATTGGATTGCAGTGCACCAATTTCAAAAGGAACCAAGCCCTCTAAGCCGGACGAAGAGCCTCCGAGTACCCCCCGGAACAACTTTTTGTAAGTACCCTCCGAAAGTCTCAATTCGGGGTGCGAGCGAGAGTTCACACCATAGTGTGTCTCCGTGTGTACCCGTCCCTTTCGTGTGTATGAAAGGGTGCGAGTGCCGGAGTGACCGCGCGTATTTAAATCCGCCGTCGTCGCTGGCGCCTTACTGGGCTCCGCACAAGCGCGTTTCCCCCGGTAGGGATGGCCGCGCGACGGGAGAAGAGCAAGGAGGGACCGCGCCGGTCACCCGGCGCGAACCCGCGGAAGCCTCGAAAGGGACGAGGGTGGACGCCTCACGGTGCGCGACATATTCGCGCCCCGGAGTGAACTGCCTCGACCAGCAGAGAACCCCCCACCATGGTTGTGGTGAGCACGGGCCGAAGGGGGGCTCGGAGAGGCTCCGCCGCCGCCACCACCAGCCGAGTAAGCTCCATAGGAGCCCGGCAGGAGGAGGAAGACGACGTGCCTTTGCCCCCGGGAACCGAACAGGACATGCCGGTCCTAGACCCATTGGAGTCGACACCTGCGGCACCTCCATCGCCGCCTCGGAGGGCGAGTAAGATCCCTAGACGGGTCTCGCCCTCCGACTCGCCCAAGAGCCACCTGCGAAGGTGCCGACCTTAAAGGAGCATACCCACTTCTTCATCGGAAGAATTTGAGGATAGCGTGGAGGAAGTAGAGGCTGTGGTAGACATTGCTGCTGTGCAGATATTTAGGTCCCCCGCGCACTCCCCCTCCCCATCCCCTCCGTCCCCGAGGGCGCCTTCCGTCGAGGCCGGCCTCGACAGCACATTATACGCGGCGATAGCGTCACGATCGCTGTCGTCGCCGGGCCACGACGAGGCTCCCGCGGACCTAGCCATTCCCGCACGACCTCATGCCCTCCTTCCCCTGTAGGGCTAAATATGCAAGCCGATAGGGACAGGGTTAGTGGCAGCCCAGTCTCACCAGGAGCAGTGAGACGAGAGCACTCATATGCCGCGGCAGCGTCGGCGCAGGCGCACAGAGCGCCGCTCCTACCCACCCGGACCCCCCACCTATGGACGGGGAATACGCTTCCTCCCTAGAACCCCGGAAGAATACAGGATAATCCAGGCCTTCTTGACCGCCCTCTCTGAGACTGAGCCGGACCTCTCTTGGTTCTGTTACACCCGAGGGAATCCCGCCCCACTAAGGTGGCCGTGCGTGGATTACCCGGGGATACGAACCCGGAGAGGGTGTGTGAGGCGCTCAGGAGGCTTGGGTTCCTGTACGCTTCGGAACCCACATCCCACCACAAAAGGGTAGGCCCGGCTGCGTGTTCCACGTGCAACTGGACCACATGGGGCAGGAGGAGCTCGCTAGGCTCTATAGGGTCAACGAGCTACTCTATATGCCGGGGGTGGTTGTTGCGGCGTGGACGGGCCGCAGCGCTTGGCGCAAGCCACAGGTGCCAAGGCTTCGGCCACTCCTCATACAACTGCTTCCGGCGCGCCTTAAGTGTGTCCGGTGCGCGGAGGCACACGCAACCCGGGAGTGCCCTCTCCCGCGAGACGCTCCCGGCAAGTGTGCTAACTGTCAGGGGCCGCACAACGCCAACGATAGGCGATGCCCGGTCCTGAGGAAGGTGGCGCGCGCCAGGAGCGTACACCTAAGACCCCCAATCCCCGGCATACGCCAAGCGCGGAACGCTGCTCCCTCTCCCCAGGTACCCCCTGCCAGAGGACGAGCGCCCACCGCTGCTATGGGGAACCAAGTGCGCGTCGTGGAGGAGTATGCTGGCACGACTGGTGCATCTCTGATGGCACCCTCAAACGCGCCGGCGCCTGGGCGGCGTGCCGTTGTTAACAGGCGTCGTCGCGAGAAGCGCAAAAGATTGAGGGCGGCGGCCCGGCAGGTTCCACTTGCTGAGTCGACCCCCCAACACATAGTAGCCGATCCAACACCGAGACGCATCCAGCCGTGGCAATGGCCCCCACGCCGGCGACACGGCCGGCGCCCAGGCAGACGCAGCAGGCCGCGGCGGCGCCGGCACGGCCGCCGCGTCAGCCCGCACCACGCCCCGTCCGTGCCCATCCCCCAGCCCAGACTGTCGTCGTGGAGGGCACTAGCCGACAGGGACCGCAGAGGCGGCCAAGGGTCGAGGTAACAGAACCCCCCACCCCCCGCCCCCGTCACTCCCAGACTCCTATCCCCGCCGCGCGGCCCTTTCGGGCCCTCGGGCTGGACACGCCCGCAGAGTGTTCATCACAGCCGCACAGGCAATCTGCGAGGCAGTGGCCCAGCACCCGGACCTTGTTACGGCTGTGCGTAGGATCGTGTCCGACCTCCTTGGAGTCCAGTGCGGAGTCTCTCAGGGCGCTGTACTGGAATCCAGGGGGAAATCCTACCTGAGCGCGCTGCGACGTCTCGCACGCGAGCAGGACATACATGTCGTGCTCCTGGGCGAGACCAAGCTGAGGCCAGGCCTCGACCTGAAGTTGCCCAACTTCCACGTGTACCGGCGAGATGAGACCACACCAGAGGGGCTCCCCTACAGGGGCACCGCGGTGGCGGTCCGTCACGACGTAATACACGAGGAGTTGTCACTACCGCCCTTTAAGTTTACGCGCTCTATAGGGGTCGTACTTAAAGTGGCGGAAGGAGAGCTGCGTCTCTACGCGGCATATCGCCTGGAGGAGTGGGAACGGGACGTTATGCTCGCGTTGTTCGCAGACGACAGTGCGTACTTCGCGTCATCCCGCCGAGCTGAACTAGCTGCCGCCAGAATGCAGCGCCTGCTCGACCTACTACCTATGTGGCTGGATAAGTGGCGCATGGCTGTCAATGTCGGTAAGACAGTCGCAATACTTTTCAGCCGCAAGCGTATTATGCAGTCGCCGCTACGCCTCCGGGGAACGGAGGTAGCTTGGCAGACTCATGTTAAATACCTAGGATGTAGCATCGATCGCTCGTTGCGTATGATCCCGCAGGTGGAGCACTCGATCCACCAGGCCCGAGTGGCCCGAGCGATGCTCCGACCGGTGCTTACATCCAGGTTACCGTTACGAACGAAACTAGGTATCTACAAGACCTACATTCGTTCCCGACTCACCTACGCGGCGCCGGCATGGTACGCGTTGGTCTCTAGGTCGAACCGGCAGCGTCTTCAGGCGCAGCAAAACCTAGCCCTGCGAGCGATCGCGGGGGCGGGTCGCTACGTCAGGAACGACGTGTTGGAGCGCGACCTTAAAATGCAGTCCGTGGAGGAGTTTGTGGTTCGCCTCGCTCGCTCGATGTACGAGCGGGCCGAGGCTGGACCACACTCCCACCTAAAGGGGTTCGCACCCCTTCACGATCGACCACCTGAGGAGCGGCCGCTCCCGCGGGAGTGTTGGTTCCTCCCTCCGACCATCAGGAGGGGGACTGCTGGCTTGGTAACTTGACCGAGTTCCGTACCCCCTGCTAAACAGCGGGGTTGGTATAATTTTAATGTTGTCTCACTATATTATAATATTATTTAATAATATTATATTATTATGAAAGAATATTAAAAATCCGGGGGGTATTCACTCCCTTGAGAATTTGCCCGGGCAAAGAGGGTACCCTCGAGACCCGAATAATCCCTACCCACCCCCCATATTGCAAACGCAGACGCGGCATATGACAGACCGGTGGGTACGAAGTCCCATCTTGCTTGACAATACTTGACATTTGTGTCAACTGTCGAAATTTACCATCTGGGCTCATCTGGCAATGTCTGGCATGCTTACATTTTCAATTTTGCCAATCCCGACTTTCCTGGGGAAAGATATATATGCGGTTTTGAGATTATTGCATTAACGTAACAATAGTATCTCTGAAATAAATACTTATATTGCAGTAAGTTGTGGTGAGTTGTTAGTACACTGGTTTTTCGTCTTTATCCGAAGATTTGTAAAGTTTTATATCATAATATCGTAGATTCGTATTCGTTTTGCGTGAAATATTACATTTTTGATGTTGTGACTTGCAAATAAAGTTCTTGCAGCAACATGCCAAAGAAATTTGCTGGCGAAAATAGCAAAGCAGTTGCCGCAAGACAACGTAAAGAGAATGCCAAACAAGAAAAGGATCAGAAAGTCAAAAAGTTGATAGAAGACGCGGAGTGGGAGGACAGCGATGATAAGTTGAAAAAGAAGCAGCAAAAAAAGGTAATTGTATTTTACTATAATTTGTACAAACCTACCAATTTTGTAGGTGGTAGAACTGTTCGTTTTGATTCGTAGATTTGACTCTGGCAGCTCCACATCTATATTAAAGGGTGAGATAAAATAGACATTTATCTAAAGCTTTCCAACTGAATCCCCAGGTAGCCAAGCTTTTAGCAACTAGTATGCAGTCACCCTGATGATAAGTGGCTATTGTCACCCATAGTCATCTGTAATCAACCCCCGATAAGATTAAAATCCTAACTGAAGCCAGCAACAAGTGTGGTGCCACCCCTGAAGACTAAGTTGGAATGCCTCATAAAACTTTTCCTGTGATGTCACGCGATGTGATGCCAATAAATATATTCTCATAACAGCAGTGTCAAGAGCTGCTGTGTTCTGGTTTGAAGGGTGTGGGAAGGGAGACATAGTTTTCCGAGGCATTCCAGCTAAGTCCTCAGGTAGCGGTAGGTAGTGGTGCATCTGTGGCCGACCTGAGTTAGGAACTTCTAATCCTATTTGGGGTTGATTACAGATGTCAAATAGTGGCAGTAGCCACTTACCATCAGGTGGATTGCATGCTCGTCTGCTACTTCCATAATATATTTAAAAAAACATAAGCAAACACACTTATTAATAAGTGTGTTTGCTTATGTTTTTGTACTTTAAGGATGAGCAAGAAAAAAAGCGCCTAGAGCAACTCCAGAAGAAGGCGGAGGCTAAAGCTCTGTTGGAGAAGGAAATGGAGTCAATCAAGGGCACCGTGAAAGCTCCACCACCTCCAAAAGTGACCCGCGCACAAATTAATATATTAAAGGAGAAAACTATCAAGGCTGAACCCGAGAAACCTGTGGTTAGTGTAAAAATATGCATAATTGTTACTTTGCAAATATATTAAAAATTGTGAATAGATAACTTGTATCTATCTATCTCTTACATACTCCTTTTGATGCTGTACTGATATAATATTTGGTAAAGGTTTGACCAATTGATTATAAAATGGGTGGACTTATTTTTAGGGGAAGGGAATTTCCAAACATTAACAATTTAAATATCTCTTATTATTTAAATAACCATTATTTTAATGAAAGTATTTCTACTTTGTATTGTAGCCTGCAAGAGTAGTGGTAGAGGAGCCCAAGCTTGAAGAGAATCTCAACAGGTTGCAGCTGGACGGTGAAGTGGCGCAGTCAGTGGAGGAGGCTATATCCATACTCGGGTCAGTTACAAAATTTTTATTGAATAACTAGCTGACCCGGCAAATGTTGTGTGGTGTGCCATATAAATAAAAAAATGTTAACAACCCTTATCATTTAGAGGTGTGAAAAATAGATAGTAACTGATTCTCATACCTGCTGAATATGCATATAAAATTTGGTGAAAATCGGTAAAGCCGTTTCAGAGGAGTATGGTAACTAACATTGTGACACGAGAATTTAATATATAAGATACACATTTTCTTTAGTTATTACAGTAGTTATGTAATTAACTTGCTTTTATATACATGTGTTACTTGTGCATTACAAAAAACAAACATTTGATTTGACACTAAGTTTGACTACTTAATTTGAAATATTTATTAAAAAACATCGTGAGGTTAAAATGCATGTAGTCACATATATTAAATACATTCCACTTCTTTTTACAGTGATAAAGCAGATGTTGATAGGCACCCTGAGAAGAGAATTAAGGCTGCCTACACAGCATTTGAAGAAGTGAACCTGCCAAGACTGAAGGCAGAAAACCCTACTCTCAGGCTATCACAACTTAAGCAACTGTTAAGGAAGGAATGGCTAAAATCTCCCCAGAACCCTGTCAATCAAAGAGCTTAAAGTCTTGTTATGATTTAGTTATTTAGAGCCTTCACCAGATAGTTTTTTCTTTGAGTAAAAATCGTGGGGAACTAAAAAACTAAGCAGAAAAATATCTATATCTGTAATAATAATTTATTTTTAAAATACTTATGAGGATTTGTTAGTAGTACATAAATTGAAAACCATTGTATATACAAAAAATAAAACTACTAATGAAATATTATTCTGGTTCATTGCTGTACTGCAGTGGGATGCCGCTGCGACCCTCTCCAGCTGCTGTTACCTCTGTCTCACCCAGTTTTTGTTCTAGACCTTTCCATGACCTCTCTTGCAGATTGCGTCCTATACTTTCCAGTGCCCAGTTTTCTTTTTCTACCAGCTCCATGCCACCTTCTGAGGTACATTGCACTTTAGTTTCCCTTATGTTCCCAGTGATCAAACTCATGTCAACCATGGAGTTCCTAATATCACTAATATCACAATAATGTGCTTTGCCAGGCAGAAGTTGATCATAATCTGTGATGTGGTTTGTAAAATAGGGTTCCCTGTTAGGGTTTTAAGGCTACTTCGAGCTCATAAGGATAAACATTGGTTTATAGAAGTCTCTGTTGTCATATAAATCATTCTCTGGACATGCTATCATAAACGTAGATATCAATCTGAAATATATGGAAAACAACGAAAATATGGGTAATCAGAATATATGAACACAAAAGTTTTTAAACCAACACAATTATTTTCAGTGTGCTTGGTAAAAAGTAGGGTCGAATTAAACTGAATGATGAATTGAATAATTAATTAGTATCTCATTTTCTATTTGCTCATGGATTTAACAAAAATGTTTAATACACAGCTTTAAAAGAATAACATTAATTAAAAAAATGGATGGATTCAACACAAATGACTCTTACTTCAGGAAAGTTTGCCAGTTTAGCGACATTGGGTTTGCCAACAGAGACAATGTAGCTCTTCTTCCCATTCACTCGACACAGCTGTTTCATTCGGCTGATTATATCCTTTGTCTGATCTCCAGCCAGTTTGCAAATGAGGATACCAATTACGTTTGCAATCCTTGCATTTTTCTATCAAGTATCCTTCTTCGTTTGAACCAAGCGGTCTCTTCAACACTATCTTACCTTGCTTGTTTCTGGGTCCAACAGATACCATTTAGAGGCTGAAATATTTTCAATGTCATTAGGTATTTAATGTTTGGAAAATTTAAGTTAATTCTATTTAATTTAAGTTAATTTCTAAATAGTGGCTGCAGGAAAATCACATTTTTAGTATTGATAACTTTACATGTTTCTCAGAATAAATGTGAATTTAGCAATAGCAATATTTACCTTTAATACATTTAGCAAAATTAAGGGATGTTTGACATCGAGATCCAAGGTACACACATATACAGTTTTCCAATGTCTCCATTTCAACATAACCACCCTCACTGTTCCTCAGTTTCCGCCCCAACCTTCGGGTACTGTCTTCTTGCTTTTCCCACAAAGCTATATAGCTTCTTGGATATAATTCATACCAGCATTTAGCTAACACATCTGTAATAAAATAGATTTTTTATTTTGAGCAAGTTATTATGTTTCTAGACTCTTCTCAAGTAGAGTATATTTAAAGCCATGGTCTGCTAATAATAATTGTAGCGTAGTCCAGCAGCCTAGCTACAATTAGATATATTCCATACCAAACTTCTAGTCCGCTCTGCACTCAGGACTGGTCATAGAGCCAATGCAGTCGAACACAACCATATACTCTGTAGCAATAGTCTTAGTTGTTGTAGCTGGCTTCGTCCCGCTAATATCTAGAATTAGCTGTTGCAATTACTCGCTTCTATATTTGAGTAGACTAGAAGTTTGGCGTGGACTCTACAATACTCTACTGAGTGAATAAATAATTGTTAATAAAATAAAAGAGATTACCCTTGCAATGTTCATATTCTTCATCATAAAACAGGCACAAGTTCACATGTTCATCGGAGTTAAAATTTTCTTGAAAGGCTTTCTTGGTTTTTTCAATATCCAAATGCTTTTTTGGGAGGACAACGTAAACTGGTATGTTGGTCTTGGTAAAGCACGAACGGCCATAGTGTATGATAGCATCACCTTTCACGTGCATAGCTGCCACTTCATCTACACAGCAACTAGAAATTTAAACATAATTATTTACCTATGGCTTCACTGACTAACATTGATAAAAGGTGTGTACTCAATTTCATGACAGTTAGTTTTGTAATTAAGAATTGAAAGTGTGAGTAAATAAACAAACTCAAATTCCAATTTGTAATATTAGTTAGAATGTCTATTGTGTTCAATCTTTATCATACAGGTATGGTATAGGTAAAATTGAGGTATGGGGAAAATTACATACTACAGTACAATAATACCTTGTAATTATACAGTCGTGTATATATACAGACCATGGAAACTAGCTAATGATCGTGAAAGTATTTCTCACATAATGGAATCTGTAAACTTCTAAATATTGTACTAATTTGTTAGTCTTACCTAGCATATGACGTGTCACCAAGAATATAAAGGTCTGTGGGCGTCCATTTCTGTAATTGCTCATAAATTCTTACACTGACATTGAGCAAGTCATCAGGAAATTGGAGACACACCTGAAGTTACAATGAAACGTGCCTTTGTTATTTCAATAAAACTTTCCCATCAAAAGTTAACTACATAATTCACACATTATTATTATGTTACTTTGATTATTGAATTTATTATATTTCTATTTCTACTAAAAAATATACCTCAAATACTCTATCTATTGCAAATTAATAGCATGAGCCAATAGGTCTACCTATATTTGCCTCATAACAATTTTTTTTTATAATATAGGAGTAGCAGATGAGCATGTAGTCCACCTGATGGTATGTGGCTACTGCCGCCCATGGACATTTGTAATCAACCCCAGATAGGACGATATTCCTACCTGAGATCGGCCACAGATGCGCCGCTACCCCTGAGGACTAAGTTGGAACGCCTCGGAAAAGTCTCCCTTACCACACCCTTCAAAACGGAACACAGCAGCGCCTAACACTGCTGTTATGAGGTAGAAATAGGAGCGGCGGTGGTGCCGCCGGAGTCGAATCACAAAGGGTTCTACCACCTTCAACTATGTGGTCGTAGTCGTAGAACAAAGACGGATTTGACAAAAATGCGAAATTCACATATTGAAGAAACATATTGTCTAAATATTATTACTGCATTACAGAAAAAAATCTATGTATTTTAGTTTTAAATTTAATCAGTCTGTATAACGACGGATTTGAAATGCGCTCATAGTAAATGACATTTGTGAATAACTTTAAATGGCTGCCCTGTAAAGTTTGGTATTTGTTAAATCTGACTTTGTTCTACGACTATGACGATGTGATAAACCAGAAAATAGTAGGGACAGTCCATCCATATTGTGGGTATGATCAATCATTATTATACCACTGCTGTGCACAGCTCTCCACTTGGCATGAAAAGGATACAGGTTATAGAAATACATGCATTTTTAAGAGGACAGAGGACTTTCTGGTAAATATAATTTGTCTCACAAAAATTCCGTTCGCCATTAAAGTGATATTAAATTCGCAATCATTCTAGGGTTTTCATGAATTACCTTTGAAAATTTATTACTAACGATCCACCTCAATGTCTCAAGCATGTCAAATTCGTGTATTAGATCTTTATACTCGGTATGATCGTTGGCAATATTTATCTCCCGTTTCATGCATATTGTATCATCAGTTGCAAAATTAGACATACTTGGGCACTATTATAAATTTAAATTCTTTTTAAACCTGAAATAAATATAAAAAGTTAAATAATTTGGTTTTTGACTCAACAAAATTAACAACACTAAGCCTATGCACTAAGCATTTAAAAGCAAAATGAAATACCATACGATTCTGTTAAAAGCCTTAGACGATGATACACTTCAAGTGTGTAGTTAATACTACGGTTTATGAAAGCCAAAAAATACTTTATTTCTTTTCTGTCCACTCAAAACATATATTTCAGAAAATCTTTAAGTTTACAATAAACTTTAAATTATTGACATATTTGTCAAAAATCAAACTCAAGTCAAAATTGACATTTTTTTTAATCTGTTTTACGGCTTTGGCTTTTTGCCTTTCAGCCTAACTTTATTGTATCAAAATTGACAAAAATTTGAGTCATCGACAACCTCGTAATTCGCGGTGTAAGAGTCAGATGAACGTATCTACATTTTGTGAATTTTACAGGACAGCAAAAAAATAGTGTGAAAATTCGCCACCTCAAACTTTAGCAAATTATTAATAGAGATAATATACAGTAGTTGAAATAAAAATATTGAATATAGCGTTACGTCGTTTTGCCATTTCATAAAAGACTACATAGACACAATGTAGTCTTGTGGACCGTTTTGTGTAAAAGAAACCAGCGGGCCAGCGGAATTTTAGTTCCGATACGAACCACAGGGGCACTGTACTCAATGACATTGAGCGAATTGGTAAATGTTGAACGTTTTCGAGCAAACGTAAAAACTCATTATAAGGGTACAGAGCACACACGACTCGTCCACACTGGCGCTCCGCGCACGCTGTACGCCTTTTTGTGTTCGGTGACAAAACCGACAAATGGAGGATCCCGGCGCGTATGAGTTGAAATGCTCTGTTCGTGCGCGTAAGGCACCTACACTATGGGAATTCTGTTACATTGCATGACACATTGCGACAATATGGACGGCAAATTCATTCACTGCGTGTTCCAATACATATTACGTTACAGCAGTCTGTACCCACTTAGCGTAGCCCATAGAAGAGAAACTTCTTTTTTCTGTTCCATGGCGTAGCCCATACTTATCTATGGTGTAGCCCTATTATTTTGTGTACAGTGTAGGTGTTTTTTTTATAATACAGGAGTGACAGAAGAGCATGCAGTCCATCTGATGGTAAGTGGCTACTGCCGCACATGGACATCTGTAATCAACCCCAGATAGGATTAGATATTCCTACCTGAGGTCGCCACAGATGCGCCGCTACCCCTGAGGACTAAGCTGGAACGCCTCGGAAAAGTCTGTCTCCCTTACCACACCCTTCAAACCGGAACACAGTAGCGCCTCACACTGCTGTTATTAGGTAGAAATAGGTGTGGCGGTGGTGCCGCCGGAGTCGAACCACAAAGGGTTCTACCACCTTCCGTAGCAGTAGTTTAGGATAATACCAGTACCAATCTGGCGGACTATTCTTGAATTTTAACTAGAGTAAAACAGTATTTTTTATACATTTTATTGTACGATACGAGTATCATAATAAACATTACTAGTTAACGGTTTCCTACATTTACAATAACATTCATCTCTGGCTACTGTGGAATTAGAGGGTATCTTTAATTGCGGTTTGAGTGGTCGCGACGCAGCTGCTAGAAGTCGATCTGCACTTAGTACTGGTTTTTGGTGTGTTAGTCGACGTTCTCGCTCCACACGTAATCGTTCTACTCGCTGTGCGTATGCGACGCTCTGCTGCAAGCCTGCCAGGCTGTCCGTACGGGCCGGAAACCTTTCCAAGCTATTGGATACCTCGCCTACTTCAGCTGTATCGGTATCTACAATTTCATGGTGGTCTAGTATCATTCCTATATTCATTTTTATGTTTGTTGTACCGTCCCTAAATATTAAATAAATATTGGCTTGATCCAATACTTTAAGTGAAAAATTCTGATTTATTTTCATTGCTTTCATTCTTATTTGGAATGGTTTAAATTTTTGCGACAGTTTTTTACTTTTTTCCTTGATAAAATTGTCAAATTCAATAGCCAGCATCTCTTCATTGTCAGGCCTTACTTTATCATCTGCTGGTCCACCTAGTTTAAGGATATCGGGATCTTTATGTGACATTTGTGTGTCTATCATGACTTGCTGCAATACTGGTGGATCATTTAAAGTGTGCCATTTCCAGTGTGATACCGGACCTATATTACGGTCTAAGACGACACCTTCAGTTTGGTTATACTTTAACCTACAAGTGCAAAAAAGTAGAATGATTAATGTTAAAAAATAGTGATTAACAACAGGTCGAAATGGCTTCTTAACGCAAAGAAATAAAGGGGCACCACACATTACAAAACTTTAAAATCGTATTTTGTAGAAGTGTGGCAAATCGTATAATATAAATTTATTTTAAGAGGAGAGAAATGTTACCTAATTTTTCCAGCGTGATCAAACACAACACCATTTCCAAGGTAGTCAAATGTTGCGAGGATAGAAATAGGCTGGTACCGGCCGCGCTCGTCGGGTTCTCCGCTACCGTAGATAACGAATCTTTGTTGAGCGTGCGTCTCTATTCATAAATGGAAAAATAATATAATAAAATTTCAATATTATTAATCATGACGAATACGTTATCGAGTCATGCCTTATTTACCTTCAGCGTCGTAGTAATCGAGAGCTATTCGGCCATTTCTGTAAAACCAGCGACCTCGGCCGTTATCATCGAACTCTGCCAACTTTTCTCCCGTGTCATACAGCATAAGCCTTTTATTTTTATTGCGATTAAACCAGTCGAATTCGGGATGCGCAGGACGCATTTTATACACATTCATCTGATTTTGAAGAATATTTATTAATTTGACTAATATACTATTATTGTAATAATATATGAGTAAGTAATTATATAAATGCGAAAATTAGAATACAACATGTTCAAATTATGTAGTTACCTTCCTAACAATTTTTTCTGTGGGCAGCATGGTCCAACCTTTATCGATAAATGAGCGATCGGATAAAGCGTAATGTATAATCCCTTTCGGGCGCTCTTGTTCGGCCTATACAGAATAAATAATATTTAATATCGACGTATCAGTATTTGTAATAAATTTACGTCTCCAAATGCCGAAGCTAACGACTCTATTATAGGGGAAACTTACGGTCTGTACGATTTGCCCAAATACCTGACCAAGCGATAACTTGTCAAAGTTCGAACCGTGGCCGGCAAGAATGGATTGAGAGTCAACTTGAGACTCGTTATGTTATACTAAAGAGAGTATTTGGTTTTCGATAAAAGGACGGCTAAAACATTTTAAAGGTTACTTACTAAATCAGCCTTTTTGGTTTTAGACTTGTCTGCAAAAATTGTGTATTAAAATATAAAACTAAAAAATAAATTTGTAACAAACTAAGATAAATTGTTGATTACTTCCAGCTACAATTTATTTGACGTATAATTCAAATCAACGTCAAATTATTAAAAAATAATTAAACTAGGTTTTAGTACCTGCCTAACCTATCGTAACAAATCGTCGTTCCATACGAATTAATTCTGTACATTCAAAATTAAAATTAAATTCAAATAAACTAACTTCATTTCGTTTTGTGGCTGAAATTGGACTAACTCTTAATGGGAATTATCATTTATCGTTAAATTACTTACATATCTATGCGATAATTCTGGCTTATGACCCTTCGTCTCTTCAGTCATTTCATTTTGTTGTTTTGGTTCCATATCTTCCGTAAATAATGTCTTGTATAAAACTGGCAATAATTCTTCTGCTGCAGGTTTATCACTTAAATGATGCTTAGATTTTACAATTTTATTGCCTACAATAAGGTCAGTCACTTCATCTGGTTTATTTTTATTATTCAATATATTTTCCACATCAAGTTCCAATTCAGAATCAACGCACAAAACACAGTTGAGTAGAGTTTTACCCTTGTGCACTTTGTGTTTATTGACAATTAATGGCGTAATATTTATTTCAGATAAACGTTTCGGCCTCAATCTGTCCCTCTGTTTAAGTTTAACTAATTGTAAAATTAGATCGTCATTGGACGGCTTTTGTGATTTAATGCTTTTAATGTGCAAGTCTTTGGTCGTTGGTTCTTCCTTAGTATTATGTTTTAATTTAAGTTCCTCTTCTTCCTTTGCCTTTCTTTCTGCTTCCATTCTAAGTTTTGTATTTTCTTCTTCGTGCTGTTTTTTGATTTTAATTGCTTCAGCTTTTAGTTTCCCTTGTTCCTCGATCATTTTTTTGAAGTTCTCGGTAGCATTATTGTCTACCTTTTGTGGTTTTTCGTCTTTATTCTTGATTTTTTCGCCCTTGGGTTTATTCTGTTCCTCCTTTAATCTCTGCTGAAATTGTTTCTCTTTTTCTTTTCTTTCTTTTTCTTTCTGCGAATCTTCTTTTTTTTCTTTTTGCTTTTTATCCATGTCCCTTATTTTCTCTTCTTTTTTTTGAGCTGCTTTTTCTTTCGTACTCTCCTTCTTATCCATGTCCCTTATTTTGTCATCTTTTTTCTGATCTGCTTTTTCTTTTGTACTCTCGATAACCTTTTGGGGCTTCTTATTACTTTTGATTTCCTTATCTTCCGGTTTCGCCTTTTTAGGCGATGGCTTTTGTAAATCCTCGACATCTTTTTTCTCACTTTTAATCGATGATTGTTTTTGCTTTTTACTGCTCGTTACTTCACTTCTTTTTGCTAACTGTCTATTTATTTCATCGTTTATCAACTGCGCTCGTAGACGCAACTTATCCTTGGTGTCTTCAATCAATTCAGCGGAAGTTTTAACTTTTCTTAAAGGTGTAATATGTTCATTCCCCTTAGGAAAAACATAACTAAAATTTCTTTTTATATCTTCAAGATCTTCAAATCCAGCAGGAGAAAAAAAAATCTTTTCGTCTGAGTAATATTTCTTTAGTGTTCGAGGAGATCCGCGGTGTTTAATTATGGTTTTGTGCTCAAACTCTTCATCTCTATAGCGTTTTTGTCTCAAACGGTCGAACGAATCTAGTCCTAGATCTTCCTTAATTATATCAATGTCTTTGTCTAATGATGTGTCATAAGTCATTAATGACGATGATGCATGTCTTTTAATTTTTATAAAAGAACCACTTTCAAGCAAACCAGATTTGAATGTAGTTCTTTTAGAATCCAAAAACTTTAAAGCGCCTTCTGATTTAGTTGCAACCTTGTCTACTGTCCTGGCCGATTCTGTTATCTTTGCCCCCACCTCGAGCATCGGTTCTACTTCTAATGTGCGTGTACTGCTTATAGTGTCTTTGTATAACTTATTTAAATATAACTCAGAATAGGCATGACATTTTAATCTTTTTATTTTATCAGATACTAAATTTTTCGACAATAATTTGTGGATTTTTGATAACCATGTTTTAATTTCTTCTTTTCGTTCACTTTGCTTATCTCTTTCTATTAAAAATTTGTTCACTACCTCATGGCATTCACAACAGTATTTAATAGTTTTTTTTTTCGTTTGACAATGATCACAAACGCTTATTACATCCTTTTTGTCAATACTGGGAATATTTTTCAAATATTTCTGCGCACGCTGAACTAGTTCTCTGCATCTTGGACAACTAACATTATCATCTAAAAAGAAAGAAAATATAAGAGAAATGGTCCAGCAGTCTGTAGTGGTCGACGAAAAAAAGAAGGTCGATTAATCTCTGAATTTTTCCTCACCCTATAAGCTAAGGACGTTCTCCCAAGTCAATTATAGTAACTTCGAAATTTGCCTATAAAAAAAAAGATCCTAATGTTTTAAGATTTTTTCCGCTGATCATATCCCTTGATAGGAGTTGTGTAAAAATAAATGTGGAAATACTGTATACTTATGTATATGCTACTAATTACCTATATCAATTATACCACAATCATCTCCTTTAACTTGAATATCTTTTGTGTTATGTATAATAAACACATCATCTGTAATTTTTGTTGTACTCTCCAAAATTCCAGTTCTTTTATCAATCTGTAAATAATATTAATATCTTATTGCATCGTATATCATTCGATACACATAAAGACAAGTTAATGTAAGTTAGTTTCATCAGCCATGTATTACTGACTTACCACCCTTACTAATGAATGATGCAAAGCTATGGCATTAGGAATAATTAAGTCTAAAGCAACATAATTATATTCTCACTAAACAGTCATAAATAATATCAATAAGGCTTTTGGCGATGCCCAATTAATTGACTATCTCGTAATTTAATATTGTAGAACACATTCATGCTACACGATCATAAACCAATCATGAGAAACTTTTAACAAAGTTGGAGACTATTAAAAATAAATTGTAAGTATCAAATATACCTCATCTATGCGTTTCGTATGACGATATATGACTAGACCTGCATCCTTCAAGTCCAAAATTTTCTGAAAGTCCAAGCCAGCTTTGCAAGCCTTGCAACATTGACATTTCTCTCTATAAAATGCAGGATACAAAGCGTTACTAAAGCTATAGAAAAAATATTCGCAATGATTGGTTTGCAATGAACTATTGATACAATGCCGCTTTTCATTCATTACAGTACATAATTAAAGCAATTATTTATGTAGAAATTATTAAACATCTAGGCAAGCATGGGCGTAGTTATAGTTTTATTGAGGTGGGTATCCAAAGTGAGGATTCGCGCTACTCGACAAAAAATATTAAAGGTATTCGTGTACCTACTCGTTTCCTAAATGGAGGACCAAAATAAATAATCTCTGAAATTTATCAGTGATAACCTATTTCATTTTTTGTTATTTTCTTGATTATGCCAATTGTTATTTTCTTGATTATGCCGATTTCCTAAATACGCCTATGTATGCAAGTGTTATTTCTAATAAGGGTAGGTACTAGATAGCAAAAAGAAGTAATTAATACGTTAAAATAATGAAATCAAGTAGTCATTCTTTAACGGTTATTACCGGTAAAATACGGAATATATATGAAATTTATAGTGTAATATTAGTACGGAATTTTATTTACTAAGTACATACTTGCAACTGACTTCCATAACTTTGTCCATTAACCATAAGCTAACGATATGAATAAACTACGTTAATACTACGCAAAATATAATCTTATGAGTATATTAAAATAACAAATAGGGTATGGTATGTACAATACAAAACGCCGCGTAGTCAGTGACGATTTGTCAGATAAACTGACATAAAGTACACCAAAAATGTACAAAAGATCAAGCTTGAAGTTTGTGCCAGTTACATTACATGCATTAGCAAGTAAGAGCAAGATGGGACTTCATAGTTCATACCCACCGGTCTCTCATATGCCGCGTCTGCGTTTGCAATATGGGGGTGGGTAGGGATTATTCGGGTCTCGAGGATACCCTCTTTGCCCGGGCAAATTCTCAAGGGGGTGAATACCCCCCGGATTTTTTAATAATCTTTCATAATAATATAATATTATTAATAATATCATAATATAATGTATGCTGTTTAGCGGGGGGTACGGGACTCGATCAAATTACCAAGCTGGCAGTCCCCCTCCTGATGGTCGGAGGGAGGAACCAACCCTGGGAGCTCCCGCGGAAGCGGCCGCCCCTCAGGTGGTCGATCGTGAAGGGACAAAATGCATTAGATGCACAGACCTTAGGTACAAATACAGGTCTGGGATTAGATCGGTCAGACAGTACATTTAGCGCCCCAGTAAAAAAAAAAAACTGGGGCACTAAATGTTGTCGTCGTCGTGAACCCATTACAGTTCCATTCCTGGGCATGGAGTATACTCTCAGTGTGAGGGAATTGGCTATAGTTCACATACCTTTGACTTTTTAAAAATAACTCTTAGGTGTGTACATTTTGTCCCTGTAGTGCCGAGAATAGAATAGGGCTACGGTATCCCCTGCCTGTCGTAAGACTAAGAGGCGATTAAAAGGGGACTTTCGGGGTTGCGGGCGGTGAGAGGGGGAGCTCGAACCGTCCAGCAAGCAACCCCGGGAAGGACAACAAGCCACGACCACCATGGGGGTTTTAGTGCGGTAAAAATCCCACATAACCCGGCGTCGCTCCCACGTCGTCGGGTGCCTTTTGAAGGGTTCCCCCTCGTAAACAAAAAAGGTGTGTTGATAGAAAGTTATAATTAATTTCTAATATGTACATAACATGAAAATTAGAGTCTGGATTGAACTTCAGACCTCGCGATTGATGGTCAGAGCTTGACCACTAAGCTATGCATCTTGGCTTTATTGTTTGTACGATTACGAGTACGTAGCACGATTAATCTTTACCAATATTAAAGTGTCGATATCGGAATATTTCGTGATCTTAGTGAATAACGTGACGGAATTTCGTTACGTGAGTTATGGAGCGGCTGTTTTCGCATAATTTAAAATTACTCAGGTTCTGAATACTTTATTCTCATAAAACTACGACAAGAATAAGATATTAAGATATAATGAAAATTTTGACTTTCAACTCTTTAACCCTGATGATGCAAAACTGTAAGTATTTGCCATAGATACCTAAGTATAGATATCTCATCGCCTCGTAATTGAAGGAAGCCATTAAATGGCTTAAACGGCTGTCAAATATGTCTGCCATTTAATGGCTGTCATGGTATAATTTATGCGGAACAATGCCAACATGTGCAGTTAAGTGGTGAAAATACACGCAATCGAAGAAAAAGTGCGGTGAAATATCGTTTCATTCGTAAGTGATCTAAAAACAAAATAAATTTTTATAATATTTTTCAAACACGAAAATAGATGACAGTGACAATTTCAATGTCAAAACTGGTAACATTATCTTGTTAGGAGCGAGTAATCTTTACTAATCTATGGTATTTGCTGTAAGTGTATAAAGTATTATTTTGAAAAGTTTTTTATTCTTCAAATGCAGACAAAGTTAATAAAGAATTTCTAACATTTAACACATAACAATTATTTCAATTTTAATTCATAACAATATTTAAACAATAATTCTACATGTTACATACAATACAATAATGTAACAAGACTCCTTTATAACTGATTGTAAATGTTAAGTTTTTCTTTCACAGGTACATTTTGCATCTGCTGCACTTTTATGTTGCTGTAAACTGTATGGAGAGATATGTAATATTAAAAAAATATCTGGTAAAAAAAGATGTTTTATTTCTCTTTGACATATAAAGTTTATTTAAAAAAAAACAAGTTGAAGTAGGTTAGTGTTCCAGCATACTACAGCATAAAAAGTAGGTATCTTTACAACACAGATATAGTTTTGTAAATGGGAAATCACATAACAATTCTTTTAAGCCTTAATAAATATTAATGAATTGTTCATAAGGCAATTAAAAAGCAGTCCCTATATTTTTAATAAATGATGAGACAGCCATCACAAGCCATACGTATAGTCTCATTATATTATACCTACTGCTGCATGGCCATTTGAGTAGCAATGATTGGTGTTTTATTGACCATGTATGTCTTACTGTGGTGTATATTCAAACTTAAACTCAAATTGAGTTGCAATTATTTACAATATAAGCATTTTATTAATACCCCTCATCACTTATGGAAATTGTATAACTTGGGTAGGCCACCTTCACTAGCTTAGCGGTGATCTCGTGGTCTGCTTTGCCATAACCCTGGGAGTAGCCATAGATGTGAATCTTCTTATTGTCTGGGTCATGAGATATTCTTCCACCACCAAATGGCTCAAGGTCTAGGGGGTGAAGTTTTTCTTGAACCTTAAAATATATAAAATAAACACTCTGTATTATTAACAAAATATTTATAATACAAAATATGCGACTGCAAAAGTAACATGTTTTGAGCACATATGTATGAATGTCTCATTTTTAGGCATGCCCTGCTGTACAATTGGCTTAGTGGATTTTAACATTAGATGTATTTTGGGAGTGACGTAGGCTGCATAACTTCCATTTTCAGTTTATTTTATTTAAGCAGTTGCTCTATTCATTTTTTATTTCTTAAAAGTTTAATGGAGAGTTGATACCCTTACCTCATCGAAAATATCAGAGTGGTAGTTACATCGCTGATAGCCTCTGACGATTATTTTCAAAGGTTCAGATGAGGCTTGATCCTTTTCATACACTTTCATCAAGATATACTTAAATACTCCTGACGGATCGATGTCCACTGTTGGTAAATCTCCAATACTCGTCGCCATCCTTCTATTATTTAAAGTCAGTTGCGGAGCTGGAACTACAACGAGAGATCAAGTTGGCAGTGGTCCCGGCGTCCGGTATATTTAGAGGTTAAATCGAGTACAATATAAAAGGCAATACAGTCAATTTTATATTATAATACCTGTACAGCTACGACCAAGATTGCGAAATAGATTAGAATAACTTCTCGTAATATGAAAACCTATATTCATTCGTGTGCTTTATATTTGTTTTTCAATATGAGATAAAAAAATCAGTCTTTTCTTGACCTCAATTTGATCAAAATTCAAGTGCCAAAGCCAAATTAGACTTTGACAGTGACAACTGCAAGTAACAGATTAGTAAGATTAGTTAAAATTTATAATAACCATAAACTTTCAGGTAGCAGTTTACTTCAAAAATATAATAATAAACATTTTTAAACTTATTGTTAAAACAGCACATTATTTCTGTAATATATAGAAATTTCAAGTATGCTGCCAAGAAATATTAATTTACTTAATATGGTAACGCTTTCAAGGCAAATATTATCTGGCATTCTGGCAAGCAACTTGATACCACTTTTGACAGTTTGTTTTGACAATGCCCAAAAACCAAAAAAGTTAAATTAGTGAAAAAAGGTTATTTTGTTTGGGAAATAAAGTTATGTTGGTTTGTATGTTTGTATTGAAAGGTGTTCAAGATCCATATTTTATGTTATTGTGATTTGAAAATATGAATGCCTCAAATAACATGGATACAAATCTTACTGGTGCGTATGAAGTCACGTATTGTTTGCTTGACCTGTCTGTTCTACCTTCTGTTGATATTTATATGATTTTTGTGTGATTTAGTAACAACTTCACACTTTCTTAGAAAATGTTTAGTAGGAAAGCAAATTATAAACTGTGTTGTAAGGAGTTACGTATATGGACTAATACACTTCTTTTAATATCTTTTTATAGAAATTTGGGTAGACATATTTAAAACAATATTGCATGCAATTTGGTCTCCTTGTGGAGAAGGTCTTCCCGTTATTGGTGTAGCTGGTAGGTATCATGCTGGGTTGCAGATTGCTTAATAAATCATTTCAATAGTAAGTTTATTTGAAAAAGGGTCAATTTGCATTCAGTATTTTGTGATACAGATATATTAGCTTAAGATGTCACGATTAGCAAAGCTGAAACCACTTTGGATTACCAAAGAGTGTTTCACGTTGGAACCTGGCAGAACCCTTAGAAGAAAATAAAGATGTTCGACATCTTTATTTTCTTCTAAGGGTTCTGCCAGGGTCTGATTGTTTGTGTACTTTTTGTGTGTATAATATTCAATCACAATTCACTTCTATATTAAGAGCGAACTAGCAGTTTTATGCGGACTATACAACACTCATCATCTATAGGCACGCATTTTCATTATATAAATATATCATATAAATTCTTTCAATATTTAGAAGCATCATTAATTTTTTTTTGTAGTGCAGTCTTTATGGTATAACATTTCATGTGGGGTCTATCAGTAAGTCTTTTTTATAATTTAGAAGTAGCAAACGACCATGCATTCCACCTGATAGTAAGTATGTATCGCTGCTCATGGACAATATAAACTCCTGATAAAATTAGAGCCCTACATGAGGTGAGCCACATGTGCAGGGCTACTCCTGAGGACTAAGTTTCTTTGAATAAATATGTCTCCCTTATCAAAACCTTTAAATCCGAATACTAGAACTTAACACTACTGCTGTTAGGTAGAAATAGGTGTATCTGTGGTGCCTCCATCAAGATACTAGTTATAATAATTAGAACACATTTCAATTGTTTCAGGTATGTGGGTGAGTTTCTTCACAGCATCGGGCATCCCATCCGATGTGTCTGCTACATATGCTCTGACGTTTGCTGAGAACAGGATACAGAGTGACATGTTGCTGGATCTGAACAAGGAGTACCTGAGGGACATGGGCATTGTCAGGATGGGTGATGTCATTGCTATATTGCGGTAAGCTTATTTATCTGTGTTACAACTTGGTATATCAATAAAAACACATTTAATTGCAGGATTAAACAAAATGTATTATGATCAACTACATCAAGTACAAATGAAAATCAATCTGCCCACAGCAGTGGTGTAGCTAGGTAACCAAAGGCCCTGGGGAAATTAAAAAATGGGGCCCCACTGGCACACGCAGCACGAATGAACAGATAATGAATGTTACAACAGTAATTGTTGAAAACAAATAATGGTTGTTATTGTTAGAAAGGAGAATGCCCATTCTTGGTACTGATTTTTCTCATGCGTCAAAATGAAAGTAATATTAAAATTATTTTTTGATTTTTTTACATAATTTGTCGATCAGAATAGTTTCTTTGAACAGGGGATTCCATTTAAGATAAAATAAGACGAAATGTTGATTGATGTTCTTAAAAATTAAAATGGCGGAATTTTATACTCGGAATTCAATAAGATCTATTAGTGTTTTGATTAATGATTTTTCTCATGCATCAAAATGAAAGTAATATTAAAATCATTTTTGATTGTTTTACATAGTTTGTCGATCAGAATAGTTTCTTTGAACAAGGGGGTTCCATTTTAGGAAAAAATAAGACATAATGTTGATTGTTGTTCTCGGAATTCATTATTTTAGGTTTTTAGGATTATTTTTGGTTTTTTTACCTACTACCTTTAAAAGTAAATGAAATATGTTAGTCGAATGATACCTACTATCAGTTAAAACCTACCATCAATCTATCGTCGGATATTTTCGATTTTGTGGTTATGTAACATTTCGGTAAATAACTTCAGAACCCGGGTGCTGATCTAAAAAATAATTATTGGTGGTAGTATTTGGTTAATTATACATCATCCACAACAAGTTTCAATTTGATGCAACTCTGGACGGCGGTCCATACCTTCATGGGAAGGATTCGAGGGTCCCCTGAGTTTAAGGGCCCCGGGGCATCCCCGCCTAGCCCCTAGGTAGCCACGCCACTGGCCCACAGTACATTTTCAAACGCTTCTAATATGCATAACAATCTGGATATAAATTTGAAGAGCATTGCTAATATTATTTTTGTATCTATGTCCTATATTCATCCATATAACAGTCAGCAGTGCAATGTTTGGTGTAAACAATTGTACATACTGCTCCATTGGTGATTTTATTAGTGGAAAGCACATAGGATTGTGGTACATAACTGCATACCATTCATTGTCTGCTGGTTAATGTGAGCCTCAGATAGCTAGTGCAGATGCATTGCATATTGCATATGATTTCAGCAATAATAGTGTTGTTGTTTTCTTTCAATGCTTACTCACAGTCAGTAAAACAAATCTTAAAGCTTTAGGCTTTTTTTTAATTATTCCTATTAGCCTCAGAAATTTCAATCCCAGATCTCATCCTACTTCTGCCACAAGGCACAGCTTGTTATATTATGAGAAATATTTGTAATCTCCTTCCAGGCACGCCAAACAGGTGCATGAGAGCGCCGCACGGGACAAGGTGCTGAGCACGACCGCGGTGAAGGTGCCCGTCGCTGCGGTGACGGGCCGCTCCACCCTCACTCAACCGTCTTCCCGTAAGCACCTTGCTTATATCTTATATACTAGTTCAAGTAGTTTCTAGGCTTCTCTGTAGTTCGGTCTGACATTCATTAGAAGTGTTGATATATGACTGTCATCTTGTGTACATCATGGTAAGAAGTATGTAAAATAAAATTTACCTTTTATAACAACTTCAAGTCAATCAATCTACTACTTGTTGAATTTTGCAGACTCCAACATATTATGTAACTACAATTATTGTAATTGTTGTTAATTATAGATGTCTTTAAGCAGCAGATTATTTACCAAGGATGGACTGTTTCGGTCTTTACTAGAAACTTTAGTTTTATAAAAAGTTACTACGGTATCCATCAAAATCTGACCCATTAAAAGAAGACTTCAAAAATAACTTACAATTCAATAATGTTATTTGTAGCCGCAAGCCGAATACTAGAACATTACACCCGCAATCCAAATTCGCCAGAAACATCCCCGGCAAATGTGGTCAAATTGAAGAGAAAGCCATCATCTGATATTGGGTAAGATCATATTGGTCAATTAATTTATTTATTCGTTATATCCTAGTGCTAAACACTATTGATTTCACTAGTTATTTATAACTCAGAAATGCAGAAACCTAAAAATAACTATTAAAACCTAAATAGATGATGAACTGTAGGGATTTAAGTTTTATTTTATTTTTTGTAGGACCGTAACAGATACTACGGTACCTATGAAAAAAACTAGGTTGATACGCTTCGAGTCACCGACACGACCTGCCGCTGCGCCGAAAGAGAGTGAGTTTTTTAAATCATACTATTTTGCCTTTAGGACTAAATGTAGTAAGAATGTATTTTTTCACAAAGTATTAGGTATGTGAAAAGTAGTTTTTGCATAGTATGGGAAAATATATTTTTGACCTTAATCTTATATTTGCCATAGTTTAATTTTTTCAGGATAAAAGAAGAGTTGTTACCTTCTGTTGTAATTCGTTTTAAAAGTCGGCATAACAATCTGGAGTAATTTGTAAAATTGTCATAAGTAAGATTATTTATATTGAGAAGTCTCATTTGTAAATGACTGCCACGATGTTAATATTAGGGGTGTGCGAATAATTCGAACTTACGAATTATTCGTTCCGAATCGAATATTAATATTCGATTCGAAACTCGAATCGAATAATTCGAAAATTCGAATTATTCGAAAGTTCCCGAATAATTCGAAAAATTTCGAATAATTCTAAAATTGTCGAATAATTCGAAAATTTTCGAATAATTCGAAAATTTTCGAATAATCCGAAAATTTTTGAATAATTCGAATTTTTTCAGGGTTTCTTATTTTCAATTATGGCATGAACTAGGGAAAAGTTGAAAATTTTTTTTTTCACAAAATGGCGACTGCTTGAATAAAAAAATTCGTTTTTGTACTTTTTTTTTTGACTTTTTCCAATTTTTTAAAAATAGTAAAAATTGAAATTTGGGGATGATCCTTGTAATGTTAATAAATAACTTATATCTTGTAATGTTAATAAATAACTTATAAAAAAATTGATGGTAAAAATATTGATTGCCTTTTTTTACGGCACTTCAAAAAATTACCGGAAATTCATGCTTCTAGACTAGAATACCCCCTTAATTCGCGAATTATTCGAAAACTTTCGAATTATTCGAAGAATTATTCGAAATTTTTCGAATTATTCGAAATTTTTCGAATTATTCGAAGAATTTCGAATAATTCGAAAATTCGAATTATTCGATTCGAATTTCGAATCGAATATTGATATTCGATTCGATTCGATTCGAACGATATTCGCACACCCCTAGTTAATATCATTTAAGAAATATGTCTCTAGTATTAACAAACTAATGTCGTTAAATACATAGCGTTCTGTTGTTTCAGCTGCTACTAAACAAACAGTGTTTTCGCGTCTCGGCAACTCTGACGTAGTTAAAGCTGCATCACCGAAGCCGGCCGCCAAGCAAATCTTCTTGCGCCTGGGCTCCAAGACTGAAGATAAGGATGAGCAAGACATACCGATACCGAAAGACGCCCTAAAGTATGAGGGAATACTGAAAAGCAGCCCTCCAGGTAAAGTGTTGACAAAGAAAGTTTTTACAGTAACGACGAACAAGAACAACCAGAGAAAGATCGCCATAGCGACCATGCGGGCTGATGAGACACCTGTAAGTGTAAAAGAGAAATTAGCGCTCCCCAAAGCGAAATCTGTGAAGTTCTCAAACCAGGTACAGTACAAGGAAATAGAGACGAACAAAAAGGTAGCGGTTCCTATTAAAGTCAAGAGTGTTCAGCAGAAGTTCACGCCGGTTTTCAATAAGCCGGAGAGGAGGCTGTCCATGCCCGAAGCCGAGAGCGGAGTCAAGGCTAGGTTGGGCACGAAGAGTACGAAAAGTTTTACAATTACTCGAAACGTTTTTAATAGGTTAGGTGCCTGATGCCGACTAACTAGTGCAGGAAGATAATATGTTTGCCAAAAAATTGGCATACGTTGATGGCAGAATGATTGTCTATTCCACTTTGAATAACTGAACTTTGAACAATTAATATTTGTTATCCTTTAATTACCTTTATAGAAAACTTAAAAAAACGGGTGCCTCAAATTTCGTTCGTTCAATCATTAAGTGTTCATATACGGCTACAATGTTTTTTTTTTGTTTCTGTTACTCTTAAAAGTTTGTTTTAGAATTTCGTGATATTATTCAAGATTCATTTATCATCTCTTTCGTCGTAGTATTTGTATACTATTTGTTTTTCGTTCTTAACATGTGCAACAAAGTTTGAGGGTGACACAAATACAGTTGTCTTAACGCGCGAGGAAGATATAAAAATATGCAACATTTTAGGCACGCCTGTAGATTTGCAGGTGAATAAAGGATACTAAAATATATTTTTTGAAGTTCATCCAGGTTATTATGTGCCAGGCGATGAAAGTGGTAAGGGAGACAGACTTTTTCCAGGCGTTCCAGCTTAGTCCTCAGGGGTAGCGGCGCATCTGTGGCCGACCTCAGGTGGGAATATCTAATCCTATCTGGGGTTGATTACAGATGTCCATGGGCGGCAGTAGCCACTTACCATCAGGTGGACTGCATGCTCGTCCTACTCCTATATTATAAAAAAAAGTCATGTCAAGATCACTAATGAGGAGAATATGGTCACCCAGGTGACGTAAAGTGATGAAAGTGGAATACTCCAGAGTGACAATGTGTGAACAAACATTGTTTGTGTTTTTTTTTTCAGAAATTGTACGACTGTACAAGTAGGATGAAAAACTGTGTATTTAATGTAAAGTGAATTAAAATATAATGAAAAAGGAAGGTTGAATTAGACATTACTGCCATAAAAAATATTTCGCTATTTCTATTAAGGTCCATTAATAATTAGATTAAGGTTTAATAAAAAAAATATTATATCTGACATTTAAAATTTGTTATTATTATTTAATTGTGTAAACTGAGTGTAAGGAAGGCCAATATCTACCAACTAATGTAACTGCACTGCTGTAATTCGTTTGTAAGTTATGTTTGATTTTTTGAAAATCTTAAATGATGTATCTGCTCGAGGACATTATCTAGTAGGCTGCAAATGTTGTACCTTTCTCTGTTAGTTCGACTTACAATCAGTCTTAATATGAGTGCACGTGTAAAAGTAAAAGTATTGATGCAGAATTTAAATTATGCGACTAAAATGACACCTAGTAAATTTTGGAATGATGGTGTGGGAATGTAAGTCAGTTCTTTATTTCAACTGTAACTTTTAAATTTTAAACTATTGCGTCTATATTTTGTATCTCTTTAGCATTTGTGATTGAGACAGTTATTTTTATTATCGCAAAGCAAATTTCCGGGATGACCTTTTTAGTCTGATTCTATAAAACTGCTTTGGAGCGTGATTGACTGCTCTTCAGGTCTCGCCTAATACTTACCAACAGCAGGAACTAGGTCTACTGTGCATTAGCAATTAATGATTAAAGGTACATCCCCCACACTTTTGAGCGCCGGTCGATGTTACTTTTCGATGCTCATTGTAGTTACTGAACACGTGAAACATGTGTTTTCAATATGGCTGAACCCAGCAAGTCTCCAAAAATGTGATATACCATCTATACAATTGCCAAAACACGAATAGCCAATGTCAAATGTAGTAAAAATATGTGTCGCAAATCTGATTTTGGAAAGCTGTAAAATGTAAAAAGTATGAAAATTCAACTTTTTTGATTGAACATTTTGATTGTTTTTTTGACTTGATCAACAGTTATCAATTCGTTTAATCAACAAATCAGTACCTATAGCCTAGTTTCTCAATATAGTTTTTATGGCATTCATTAATTTTCACTACTTCTGACATTGATCGAAAGAAATGTTGTAAGATTTTTTTGATGTTTTTTATTATTAACAAGTTGCAAATCTGGAAGTAACTTAAGCATTGGGTAGCTTATGCAATGATTATATTCAGTAGCTAATATTTATTTCCGCTATTGGAAACAAATCGCAATACTTACCGCATCGCGTTTCACGGGTGTTGGTCTTCGTGTATTTTCCGACGAGTCATACATAATGGGTTTTTATTATGTACCTATTGTTGGGGGGAGATTATTATTGCCTTCAATACTTCGATCACTAATAGGAACATTACTTACCTAAAAGCCCACGCAAATGTCTAATTGGGCGCTCTTTTCGTAACACCGTTTTTTTTGTCGCTGATTGTGTATCGAGTTCCTATTAGTGATCGAAGCTTTAATATCATTAATCTTTGTGACTTATCTACGTTTTATTAGTACTCATTCCATATAATTTTATACATGTCACACCAGTACCCTTACCATGAGTTTTTACGTTTTGACAAATATGACTGTTTTGGTGTTTGTTTACGTATTGGCCTATACAATTACCAAGTTCGGACACAATACGCTAGGGGCGCTGATTGGAAATTATATGGGCAAAGAAGTAAACAAATACCAAAACAGTCATATTTTTCAAAACGTAAAAACTCATGGTAAGGGTACAGATCAGCGACGTGGAGATACACGTCTGTTATTCATTAATA
Organism: Epargyreus clarus clarus; assembly: GCA_014595695.2. Classification (NCBI taxonomy): domain Eukaryota; kingdom Metazoa; phylum Arthropoda; class Insecta; order Lepidoptera; family Hesperiidae; genus Epargyreus; species Epargyreus clarus. Next base: position 1,624,153 of record JACTTY020000050.1, on the reverse strand, counting down.
GTCTCTTTTGCCTACCAAAGATTGATTTGAACAATTTCTAGTGCATAATAATTCTCAAATGTGGACATTTAGTAGGCAAAGCATTGGTTAGATTCATTTATTAATAACTGCTGGCAGTCTTCCAGTCAAATCACAAAATAATATTTAACGATTAACGTATTGTGAAAGATTAACGTGTACAACTGTACACTACATATTAATATCAGTATTCCACTTCACATGTTATACGTGATTCGTGATTGATTTATATACATGTCATCTCATGTTTTCAATACTTTAGTCATTGCCAGTCGAACAGCACACCCATGGAGGTATCGTAGGATTTACTTCTGGTATTGCTTGATACATTTACTAAGCTTGAATTACATAATATTTTTTTCTTTGCGTAAATTATTTTTTCCAATAGATCTGTTTTTTTATTGATTTTGATGAGACCGCTTGTATCACGTTGTGATGATGTAAATGTAATTAGTTGTTTAGTTTCCGTCTTGTACATACGAACTTTGTAGGATAAGGTGTTTTAGTTTTAGTTTCTGTTTGTCTTTTGAATATTTTTTGTAAGTTCCAGTTTTCACAAACTCCCAAACGAGTCATCACTAAGTTTTGTAGTTCATAGTAATCATAATAAGATGCAAATGTTCTTTACACGAATAAGTTTCGGGTTGTTTTATGTAATCCACATATAAAAGTTATGAAAATATCATTATGACTATGTAACGTGTACTAAGGTTACACGGTTAGTAGGAGTCTCGTGAATGTTTGGGGTTTCAGGGTATTTGTCTCCTAGTGAGCATAACGCGTGAATATTTAAAATAATATTTTTATAATAACTCCATGTGAAAAAGTTTATGGGTCAAAAATAAAGTAAGATAGAGTCATGGTGAGAAAATATAGTGCTATTTGAGCTATTTTTCGTGTTTGGATTGATTTGGTGTGATAATAATAGAGGTATTTTCTAAATGTGTATTCTCTAAGCAGTGAACCGCATTTTATTAATGTTCTATTTTTAAATGGTTGCCTAATACCGGTCTCTTGCGACATCTTCTAGTTTTTACCTTTTCAATTATTTGTCGAATATTTTAATAAACTTGGCATAGTACAAAATCATTTCAAATTAACGAAGGTAAAGGTGTAAAGGTAATTGTATCAAAATAACCGAGAAATGACATTCAAGGTGTGATTTGGTAAAATTCGTCCAATTATCTGGACATTTAAAATGTAAAACTAATATTTTCATGATATATTATAGTGTCTCCTAAGTGCTATTATTATTAATTTTGTGTCTGTGAATATAAACTAATTAATAATGTTTAGTTTAGTAGATTTATTTCGTAATAACTATTGGTTTGTTTTTTACTTGCAGTTGTTTAATATAGGTAGGCGATGATATAGGTACTATTAAATAAATAAATTCTAATTACAAATACCTATTGCTTTTAATTCCTTTTCTTTATTTATTTCCGTTTTCAATTGTTTCTATTTTTATAGCGACGAACATATCCGTATTAAATCCTTGCACTTTTAAGTATTATGAATTATGTTCGGAATTGTTTCAGTGAAAACAGTTCACATGACGTAACGAGTAGTGTCGTATCGCAACGGGATCAGACGAGATGCAATGTGGCGAGTCGGGATGGGACGGAATGGAATTTTGTAACATCTCCGTAGGTTTTATGAAATATTCTTTGGTTGTTGCTTAAGTATTTATTTATTTCTCATAAACTAAAATACCGAAATGCCTAAGACTCTTCAAATCTGTATGAACGACTACGCAGTCGAAGACAAAATCTAGGTAATTACATTAGACTAATTATAAGTGGAAAAGATTTCAATACTCGTGGTTTCTTCAACTACGTAATGCCGTTAACCTTGTTTTTCCATCTATGGCCTAGCCCTAAAGTGAACCAAATAAAAAGTAACGCCAATCACTTTCACTGTCGTTGACCGCAGACGTCCCGTGTGCGGTGACCATGACCGACTGGGAAAGTTAATAGGAAAGATGTTACGTTAAAAGGATCGGTCTGCAGTCAGGTTCTAAGGGAGATAACGCATAAGTAGTATATAAAGTTTATTTGCGTCATCTCTAAGTTCATAATCTGGGCTACAAAGGAGTAGGTTGGTATTTAGAATAGGATATAATGGAACTTCAACATAAGAGGGCAATATTTATGTATAACCGAAATATAATTATAAACACAATCTCGACCCCTTATCTATGTGATGTCCTTTGGAATTGGTTCTGGGCATGGGCGTATATAAAGTGGGGGACTACGGCTCCCTATCCCTTCCTCTATATTGGAAAAATCTCCAAACAGGATGTTCGAGAATATTTATTTGCGACCCCCTCTTTAGCATAAATAAGGATCTTTTTTTCGTTGATAAATTTCAGAGCCTCGATCGACGTATTCGCACACTTTAAGTCAATTCGTGGACAACCCCCATTACAAAGCTGTAAAAATATGGTTCTGGGGTAAACCGCATTCTCGTCCCGCCCAAATAGGCAATACATCTTGCAGCTCGCAAGTGTCACGTCGGCCGCACACAATGGAAAGGTCAAAGCCCTCACTTCCAGCGCTCGGGACCCGGCAACTCTACTGACACCTTTGCTGATCATTGTTACACATGGAAAATAGTACTGGCGAAACTAACAAGGTAGGTATTTTGTTGGGGGCTATATTTTCGAAGCACTTATTATTACAAAATAAGCCCCTCAGTGAACTCTAGTACTTACCTACAAAGTTAGGTAGGACTTCGGTTCTATCTGTTACAGGTGTTTATATGGGGTTGATTCTAGATTATTATTTAGAATTTATTTAATAATCTGGATGTTTCATCAAATGCAGCATTGGTAGATTTTATTTAATCAGTCATTTCAACTCTGTTCTGTCCATGCATAACTGTCTTTATAAGTTGGTAGGTACGAGGGCGCGTTTTTAAGTCCGCGGAATGGCGGGGTTGGAGGGATGATAGCGGGCTTGTTAAGGGCGGTACGTGTTAAGTGACTCATAAATAGTATAAATATAAAGTTTTATCACAATTGCATCATTAGTTTTAAAACTATTGACAATTAAACAACTCAATCCGGAAAAAAAATTAAAGTATGGAGAAAATCGAGCATCGCGCCGTTATAAAGTTCCTTACCAAGCAAGGAAAGTCTGTGCAAATCATAATGGAAAAGATGTCATCGGTTTACGGGGACTCTTGCCCTGGAAAAACGATGGTTTACAAGTGGAACAACCTTTTTAAGCTAGGCAGGGATTCACTTGAAGACGACCCACGACCCAGACGGTCTGTTGAGGTGACCACTCCGGAAACGATGGCGAAAGTCGAAAAATTAGTACTGGAAGATGCTCGGCTAAAGAAGGAACAGCTTGCAGAAATGGTTGGAGTATCGGATACAAGCATTTTTAAATTTCTGCATGACCATCTTGGCATGACTAAGGTCAGCGCGCGGTGGGTGCCGAGAATGCTCACGCCGCCTCAAAAACAACAGCGCGTTGAATGTTCCCGTGCGTTTTTGGACCTCTGTGGAGAAGATAAAGATATTGTATTGAATCGAATTGTTACTTGAGATGAAACTTGGGTTCACCATTATGAACCTGAGTCTAAACAAGACTTCATGCAGTGGCAAGGACGAAACATTTTTTATGAGGGTTTAAATAAGTTAATACAAAGATCTTAAAAATGTATTCGTCTTGCAGGAGAATATGTAGAAAAAGAAAAATAATTTTGACATTTTATTTTCCCTCCTTGTCCCTCATTCCGCGAACTTAAAAACGCACCCTCGTACATATTATGACTATTAATTTTACAAAATAAATTTCTGATCGGACCCTTTTGTTTTTATACCGACAACTTTATTATCTGATTGCATAGTTTACAATCAATTTTGTGGTAAGTATCTATCTACCTACGATGGCGCAGCATTGCAGCATTTTTTTGTTAAGAAAATCAGTGAAACGTTGATTATACAACTTTTTCATACAAATCCATGGGGTTTGCAACATCTAGGCAGAAGTTTACCTTATTACCTTGAACTAAATAAAATAAATGAAGAAAAACGTTTTTAGTTATAATTTTAATTTAATCACGAAACATTTCTACGATTACCTATTCCACGATATTAGTGAAACCTGACACATTTATAAAATCTACATAATGGGGTAGTGGTTCTTTAACATCAAACTAATACCATATGAAAATTTAATTTTCACATTTAGTATTATAAAAGTTTCTACGTAGTATTTACTTAAATCCCGGTAATTAAAATAATACTATATACACGCATGCCACCGTTTTTATACTAATTAAGTATCTACATAATGAATATTACTATAATGGGTATGAATTATTTTCTGAATAAGGCAAACATGTGCTTTAATTCAGTTTTAGTTACATGATGAAAGTAAATTAAATTGTGTACGTGCGTTTACTTTTTTAATTATGTACAACTACCGGTCAATTGTGTAATCAATGAGAAAAAAGCAATACAATTTCACTGTTATATATGCAAAACAATCATTTTGAATCTTTTATAATAGTTATTACGTACGGATACTTACTTAGTTCCTTTATTTACACTGCATCTATTGAGTGTGCAAAACGCGTAATTTGTAACAATAGATTCGATTTTATTTGAGGATTGTTAAAGTTTGTGTGGTACCTGCTAACTTTGGTTCGATTAGTTTTCATTGTGCATTTTGTATGTTAGTCGGTCGACGCCGATGATATAACGGGGTGCGATGGTTTCGGAAAGGCGCTGGCCGCCCGCTTAGACGCGATTCAATATAAGTGTGCGGAATAAATGCGCAAGCGCAGTGCCGCTCCCGCCGCCTCAGACTCAACTTCGCCCATAATGGGGAGAAAGGTGATTATAAGCATTTATAAAATTAAGAATAAAATATTAGTTTGACATTTTTATATTGGTCTTTAGTATTTGAACTTAAGACAAATATAGGTAAACACTTTTGAACATTAGTTGACTGAAGTGAAACATGTACCATTTGCATATGAATGACAGGATACATTTATAATCTCAATTTTCGGTTAAACAGAAAATTCTTTGAATTACTCCCAAGCTGAATTTAAAAGGCTATGTTATATTTTGTTACTGTTATTGTTAAACCGCTCTAATATCTTTATAGTGTTGCTTAATAAGCGATGACTAAATTCAGAAGAAGTCCTCTTTAATTAACAATGAAATACTCTGTAGCCCTTATCATCTAAACCTGTCGTTGTAAACTTCGATTCGGGCTGATTAACTGTCCGTTTCCTGATTGCATGATATTAAAATTTTGTTTGTTAATTTCCAGGTTTTGCTGGCGGTTGTTTGCTTTCTTGCGATAAGCAAATCACCGGCAGATGCTAAAATAAACTCGATCAAGATAGAAGACAGTGTGGGTGAAGCGACCAGCCCACAATTATATCGTAAAATCCCTGACGGGGTGTACGCTAGCACTTCGCCGTATGCTGCTTTTTCATTCCAAATACCTTCGTTTGCATCATCGCCAAGGATCACACATATTGGTCCGATTAAACAAGCAAGCACGCTTGTGGAAAAGACACATGGATTTTTAAAGGATTCTTATGGAAACAAATTTGTCGGATCGCCACAGGCGTCGGCATACAGAACAGCCTTTCCTCAGCAGTATGTACAGCTGCAAGAATTGCCAGCTCATCTCGCACAACCACTAGTATCGGCAGCACCTACTTTTCAATACAGACAAGTGACTCCTCATTTCTTTGGACCGCCTCAGTTTAAAGTGCAGGCTTTGCAAACAGCGTCTCCATCCACAGCAAACCGTTATGCAATTAATCAACCTTATTCTTTTTCTGAATCATTCCGGACTCTCGCTTCAACTCCGCGGCATCAATACCCAACGAACAATAAAGCGAATTATGCCAATTCTCGTGAAACTGAACAACATCAAAACCAAAAAAATGTGGAAAAATCGCAACATGTGGAGGAAATTCCCATTGCACATAATAAAGAAACTAACGGACCAGCTCCTAAAGCACAGAAAGCAATTGCTGCTTCAGCATCTGTTAACAAAGGGAAAAAGGCAGTGATAAATATTGAAACAAAGCCCGTGGTGCCTTTGTTGGACTTAACGCTTCTCGAACCTCTAACGTTTGATAATCCACTGGTTCCTCAAGTGCAGCATTTTTTGCCAAGAATAGCTTCAGTTACATATCAGAAGTTACCGGAACTTAACGTGAAGGAGATAAAAACACAAATGAAGGAATTTATGATACAGAATACGAAGTCATATGATAGTGGAGTTATAGAAGGTAAACCCAAAATTTATTCTTCAAAAGAAAGACATCCAGCTCCTAGAAAAGAGAAAGAAGAAACAACTGACGAAAATGATCCGCCGAGAGATGTTCCTAATGGAGAACCCGAAATATTATATGAAATTAGGTCCCCTAACTATAAAGAAACTTACCAAGAAAAGGTTCTAAGCTACAATAAACAAACACAAACTGAGCCTGTTCATCATAGTTATAATGAAAAGACCGAAAAGAAACCTGTGGTTTATAATTATGTGCGTACAAGTAAACAACCGCTTAAAGTACAAAACGTTAATTACGACAGTAACGACGACAATCCGAAACACCTTATATATAATTTTAAACCTGAAGAAATCGTTGAAAATAAACATTCGGAAAATCATTCTCCACAACAAAACGAATCTGAGGATTCCTCTGATGATTCTGGTGAAGATAAAGAACAATCACATCAAAGACAACAAAATCATGGTCAAGGTCCTGAAAGGGAAACACCTCATCATCAGGATAAACTTGAGCACAGGGAACAAGAACCTAAAGATGATGTCGAATTTGTTCACCATAATAACCATCAGAATACACCACAACAATCCATCCAAGCTAAACATCCTCCTGCTGAAAACTTAAATCCTGACATAGAACCAGGTATAACGGAATATGAAGAGGATATTCGCATTCTACCTACGCCTAAAGAATACGATACTATAAAAGTAGATCCAAATCAGCATATCCAACATGGCCATGTACACGTGAATCAAAACTCCGAAGAACCTCAGGATCGACCGCATAATCGATCGCATAACCGACCGGATGACTCATCAGATGAATCACCAGACGACTCCCCACGTGACTCACCGCATAATCACCCTCAATCTCATGAGCGATCTCATCAGCCGTCAGAGGAACATGTGCATGAAAAATCTAAACAAATCATAATCAAAGAAGAAATACCCGAAAATGGTAATCAAAATAATCAAGAACTGAATGAAGAAGTGGCGGAGAACGACGATAAAAGCGAAGAACATTTTGAAAAAGCTTACAAAAATGCAGCGTACGGTTTTCCATCCTACGAATCTAATTCTCGTGATAATGAAAAAGAAATATATAATCCCGAGACTTATGGAAAGTCCCAATATCATACCGATTATGATGTTGAACATACTCCTTTCCAACAATATCAGGAGGCAGGCGATGAATATCCAAAATCGACCCGTTCGAACTACAAAGACGTGAGAGATAAAACCAAAGAAAACTACTACTTAGACTATGCTATCAATAAGCCTAAAAGTGTTGAAAATAGATTTAGACAAAAGGAGAATTATTATAAAGCCTACATGAAACAAAAACCACATTACTTAAACGACGAACGCGAAGGCGATGAGAAGGAGAGCGCTAAATACATAGCAGCACCGGCTTATGAATACCACGGCTCTGCTCAGAAACCAAAACAATATTTCGCAAAGTATCAAGCAGCTCCTTCGAAAGTATATGAGTATGATTACTCAAAGGAAGCGCCAAAAGATAATTCTGCACATGCAACACGACCACATCAAAGATTTAAAACATACACACAATTTGTAGAACCTCAATTTCAATATGGATTTGAGCCGTCCGCTCTACCTCGTCTACTTGATAGTGAATTAGCTGCGATGGCGAGTAATCATAGTCCTGAAAGTGAAAAGCCGGGGATGAGAAAAAAACTTTACAAAGAAAATTGGTACATAAAGCAAACGAGCACAAATGGCAGAAAAGCGGCTAGCTGATAGTGTTATTTATTATGTTCGATATTAAGTTATAGTAGTTCCTCAATAAATTCTTTTTTATAATTTAATTAAACTTTTCTCGTGTTGTCTAATCATAATCCCAAGAAAATGTTTCACTTACTAACTTCCTTTGAAACTTGCGTAATAATACTTTCACTGTCGATATATTACGTGATGGAAGGTGTTTCTTGCACCAATTTTGATTATTGACTCGAGAAATAAAATAAACTAACTCAGTCTTTGAAGTCACCCACCGTGGTAGAGGAGCAAAAAGTATTGACATCAATTTTGCATGCCTCCGCAAGCGGAGTGTTTTTGGTAACTAACAGTAGTAGTGAAACAATTCTGAAGAAATATTCGAAACTCTTGTTTTTGTAAAGGTCAAAATGGTAATCTGGTTAACGTTATAATAACAAATAGATTTTTTATTATCTCAATAAGAAACAAGTATTAAATTATTACGTAGTAAACTGTTTTACGGGAAAAAATTATCATTATCAGAATTCCTGTTGGTAATTTTGTTAGTTACGCGAAATTATTTACGGTGAAACAAATAGCTAGTTGACACTGTGTTTTGAAATAATTTCAGTAACATTGAGACATTGATTTCCGTAAGCTATTTACTTACGAATTCTATGTAGAAACCTTTTAAGAAAATTAAAGTACAATAAAATCAAAGGCAATAAGAAAATCCACAGATATGGATGTATTATTTTTATTCACATTTCGGTGATAATATTCGTGTCTGACATATGGATAATTAATAAATAATTTGGAAATTAAACACATAAAACTCGGAAGGATGGTTGTTTATTATTAAAATCAATACTGACATAAACAACTTACTCTATTTTAGATAAAGTATTACAAAAATATGAGAATCGTATTACGCCCGTTATTAATATTCAATCTATTCAAATTTAGCTTTTTTATTTCGATAATTTCTAGACAAAACCAAAGATAGATTGATTTATTAATAACGGGCGTTTATTTATTCAAACGAATCTCTAAACAAATTTGACTAGCAGCTTATAAAATACTATATTATGTTCTCAAGACGAGACAAACCACTTATCTAAGTGCTCTCCGTCAATTTCAAGAAGAGAGAATTCTGAATTATTTTTTACTCATTAACTTATAAAAATGTATAGCATAAGTAGGTACAAAAATACATTTTTCTTAAATAGACAGTAATAACGCACGTTACAGGCCTACAATTAAGGTGCATTTGGTTATCTTTGTTTTCGATTATTTTCAGTATCGATATTTGGAGTTTGTTTCCTTCTTAAAAGTCGAATAGTCATGACAACGGTAGCTATCCCCAGCGCTAAAGCAACCACGGCCAGTACCAACGCCGTTGTTGACATTTTAGTAGTCCTACCCGATTCATATAAGTCCGCTACTAACGCCACAGGTCTTAAGATCTTCACAACTGGTTCGCAGCCCGATTCTCTAACGTATTTTGCCCAAGTTCTATTCGCGTAAGTGAGCTCTCTAGGCTTCACGAATGGCCTTCTTCCTGGCACAGTCTTATTTGGCGTTATAGTAATATTACGTAGCTGCGACTCATTATATCGACAGTAGAGATTCTTTTTCTTCTTGTTGCCTTTGACAACAATATCCTTTTCAGCGCTTTTGGCGCCAATGAGGACATCTAAGTCGCCCTTAATCATATTTGCCCAATCCCACATTTCCGCAATCTTACAGTCGCATACGAATGGATTGCCTATTAAATTCAGAGAGTGAAGTTTAGGATTGTTAACAAACAACTGAGGATCAATTGTAGTTAAGTTATTATTACTTAGGTTTATTTTTTCCAATTGGTGCAACCCTTCTAAAAATGTGAGACTCCCTTCATCTGATCTAATTTGATTCCCGGCGAGGTTCAAATCTGTTACATTTTCCGTATTTTTAAATGCATCTGCATTTAGAGTAGTGATGTTGCAGTTACTTAGATCGAGTATTGTAACCTGTGAAAGTTGCTTAGGGAACAGTGGCCCTGAAGATGGAATAACGAGTGGATTTCCTCCTAGCCTAATCTCTCTCAAATCCATGTATGTAAGGTTTTTAAAGAATGCATTAGCATTTAGAGGCCGTTTCAACCCGCAGAATTCCAATTCTAATGTAGTAAGTTGTGTAAGGTTCCCAAAGAGGCCGGCCTCGAGTGACAAGAGGTCGTTTCCGGAGAGTACTAATCTTTTCATTGATGTCATATGTGCAAATGTGTCTGGTCCGATGTAAGATAAATTACTGTATCCCATATTAAGGTATTCTAGGTTGTCGAGCGGAGCGAGGAGTCGGACAAACACATTTACCAATGGATTATGTGATATATCCAACTCTATAAGATTTTCAAAAACGTTGAAGTTTTCTGGAAGATTACTTAAACCGCAGTTGCTTAAAAATAATCGTTCTAGTTTAGGTAATGGCGCCAATGCTTCTTGTAGATCTGGAGCAAATAAGGGGTTCCCAGACAGATGTAAAACTTTTAATCTGGTTGCATTGGCAAAAGCCTCCCCAGAAATAGGTCCTTGTATTTTGCAGTTGGATAAGTCTAGTAATTCTAAATGATTGACACTGCTGCCTAAAGTTGTTCCAACGTCTAAATCACGTAGTTCGTTGTCAGCCAAGACGAGCGTAACGAGATTGGTACAATTTGAAAATGTGTCCTCAGACAGTGAAGTAAGGCCTGATTTCCTCAGGTTCAGATACTCCAATCTATTGAGATTTCCTAATACTTCCGGCCAATTTGTAGTACTCAAAAAGTTGCCCGCTAGTTCCAAGTTTTTTAGGTTGGCTAAAGAAGTGAAAAGATTATCTGGTACATCAGTAAGCTTACAATCATTTAATTTCAGTGTCTCCAAACCAGTTAAAACGTCAAATACTCCTTCTTCTATAGCTTTAAGAGGATTACTTGATAGATCTACTGTAGTCAAGGAGGTGATGTTTTCGAAAAATTGGGAATTTATAATTGTTAAATTGCAAGAGCTTATATCCAGATACTGCAATGTGCTGGAAATAAGGAACGGTCCTTCAACTACATCTAATGGATTATCTTGAAGTTCAACGTTCAGCAGTCCACGCGAATCTCTGAAACAAGTAAATTAAAAGAAGTATTAGGTGAGTTGAGTATTACACAAAATGTTTTTGTAACATTTAAGTATGAAGTTAAATAAATGAAACCCTTAAGGGTTTAACAATGAGAACTTAATGTCACGCGCTGTCAAATTCAGGTCGGATTAAGCGCGTTGGGTTTGTTTTCTTTGCAAAATCACCAGCGCGTGAACGAGTTAAGTGGTCCAGGCGCCTAATTTAATCTGCATTCTTTGCGCACTATTATCTAATATTGGCTTCATCGTGTCACGAGTCGCAATTGTCGTGTTACAGGTGACCACAACGCAACTACTTCAAAAGCAATTTTGTCATCAAAACGTTTATATAGTGTGTGACTTTTTGTGTCACGTGGGCCGCATAGGTATCGTGGGAAAATATACATAAACAAGTAAATATACAGTTATTAATATAGATTTTGACAGAGTATTTTGATATCAGTATAAACATATATGTACAAGTAGGTCATATTAATTTTAAGACTGTCAACAAGATGTTCTGCGCTAATAGATGCCCTAGTACGATGTACATACTCTATGACTATCTATTTATTTGTTTATATAAGTGTTTCTGTTCACTAGTCCATGAACACCTGTTAGCTAGTTAGTTCTAGTTATTACTAAGAACTTACTGTGAATTCAATGAGATTATGAACAGTGGTTAGCGTAGCGAAAAGTTTCTGTCTGTGGGTTAATCCAATCAGCGGTGTCATGGCGACGGAAATTACAAGCTTATTCATATAGATTCCCAGTCGAAATATTACTATTTCTTATATTATAGCAATAGGTAGGATATTGATTAAAATTTTGTAATAATAATACGGTTGATTTGTTCATTAAATTATAACATAGCTTAGTAGTATTGTAACTTAAGGTCGGCAACAAAGGGATCCTTGCAAAGACCAAGTTGGATCGCCTTACACATGTCTGCTTTCACAGTTTTCTGCTTTACCCTTTCACAGTTCACAATAATACTAATAGTACTTTAGTACTTACAAAAATGCTTCAGGATCTACGTAGCTGATGTTGTTTCCCGATAGATCCACATCGATCAAGTATTCTAAACCCTTGAATGCGTCTTTTTCCACTCTCATTAGTTTATTGTTAGCGATCTGAAGCCTTCGCATCTTGATGTCGCTCGGGAAGGTACTAATGGTAGTAATGTTGTTCCCATTTAGATCCAATATGTACACACTCAAGCTTAATTCATCGTAGGGGATTTCAGTCAAGTTGCTCTCGGAACAATCCGTGACCCAGTTGATTCTGAAGTAGTGGCAGTCGCACTCGTCTGGACACTCCAGCTCAAAGCTGTCTCCGTTGAAGCCGAAGCAGAGGCGTGACGCGAGGAGGCAAAGTGTGAATATCGTTAAGCGCACCATCTTGATTTGTTTGCGTTGAACTCAAAATATGGATTCAGCGGCCATCTTCGATGTAGATATCTGAAACTGTATATAATTTCATGTTAATTATGGTGCACTTGTTTTTTTCTGTATTGTGGGTGTTATTCAAAACCCATATAATAGTCAGGACGTGAATCCAGATTGACGTGAGTCAATCACCTTGTGAGATTGATCACTGAGTGTGACCAAATATGTGTTCGTATTGTTTAACAGCGTTTAACAAGTTCTAAGGTGGTAATAAAGATAAATACAAGATAAAGTATGATTGTTTTTTTATAAAATAGTGCAAGGCATATGACCTAATTAGCTATGATCTTGCAATTGCAAATTATTAGCATCAGCATCATGTAGTCAATAGTTATTAATGGGATGACGTTGTTGCTGACCGTCACGAAATCAATTCAGAGGGGACGAAGTTAAAACCAGTGCCGGCAATACTATGAACTAATCGCCTTCAATTGAATAAATAACTGATTCTTGATTGCATTCACATATTTTGTCTAGCTACTAGATAAAGGAATATTTAGAGCTTTTTTTACCCCACTAAGGAGGGTAATGTTATTTGAGCGTATGTATGTAAGTCTCATTCTCATCTGGCACACCCTTCAGCCCAAACGGCTTGATGGATTTTAACAAATGAGGCGTCCTTGGATTCGTCTTAATTGTGGGAGAGTTTTATATTATTTATTAGGGGTGTAAATTAGTCAATCTTGGGGCACAGATTAGCGGGGAATTCGTGATTTCAGGATAGGATTGAAATAATCAGGGCCCAGTTCTCAAAAACCCTTCTGTTGGACACAGATCTTACAGGCCTTTCCTATAATGGAGAATTAAAGTGTGGCCTTTGCGTGTGTTTGTCTTAAAAAACGCTTTCTACACTCACAGCGGACACTAGGATTCCCTGTATCGTGGGTGCTATGGACACACACAGAGACAAATACACAAACAACCAGACCCAGAAACAGAAATCTAAATTCATCATTTAGAAATCTGTCTGGCCGGGGATCGAACCCGGGACCCTCTGCGCGTCAGGCTGGCATGGTGACCGCTCCGCCACGCGGGTCGTCTCTCCATTGTTTTCCATGTTTAGTGGGACACGCTTTTAAAGCATAGCAAACGGGACGTACCAATGTTACAGGACGATTGTTAACTCTACCACCTAGTTCACCCAATACGAACATAAACTACTACAGATATGAACGTAGAAAGAGTTCTTCATTTATTCATTCATTGTTTTCACCCCCATTCATTATCGACTTACGCATTATTATCAAACATTAGCGTCACGAGACATGAGTTACGAGTGATTGTAAAACTCCTAGAGATTAGTTTGTCCTTGTTTGTTTTCTTTAATCGATACGTAATAGGGACGTGACTATTGATTAGTCATTGTGTATACGTGCCACATTAATTGCAGCTATAAACAATAACACGGGACTTGAAATGGAATGGGTGAGATCTAATTTCTGCCGCTAGTGGCTTAAACAATGTAGGAACGAGTCATTCAAGGAGTCAATCAGAGATCATAAATTTGATCCGTCACCGTTGCGATTTTACCCCCGGGGACTACCCCTTTTGAACAACTATCAAAGAGGTAGGAAGTCGAAAAAGCTTCTCATGTTAATAGACGGCCGTGCATTTACTTAGCTAGTAAACCTTACGTACTTAGATACTAAATCTATGCAAATGTCTAAATCTACAAATAAGTATGTAGTGGAAATTAATGTTGGTATTCTTAAAAAGGTAACTCAAAAGGCTTATAAAAATACAATAAGTGCATATAATTAATTAATAATAATGCCGCCCACATTGTCAATAGTGATTACAAAGTTACAATGCGAGTATTATTCGATTTCCATATGAATTATTCAAAACGAGTTGTGCCATAGACTTACTGAACTGTGATCATAATAATGTCGTTTATAGATATTATTATATAGAAGTGGCAAACGAGCATGCAACCCACCTGAGACTGGTGGTCCATAGCAGGGCCGGATTTATGGAAGGCAACCGGGGCGGCAGCCCCGGGGCCTCCACAAAAGAAAGGCCCCCACAATAGAGACGTCGGATTTTTTTTTTAATTCCGAGTAGTAAACACTAGTAAAAAAAAATCTTTTCCTTTGATACTTTTTTTCGCTGTTTTACCTTCATCTACAGTACTTTGTACAAACATGAATACTAGAAGAATCTACCTGCGTTTCACAATAAAATATTTATTGAAAAACTCAACTGAAAAAATGGTTCATTTTATTCGGAAAATAATTTGGCGCCAGGGGGCCTCCACTCCTTTGTTGCCCCAAGGCCTCTAGACCTCTAAATCTGGTCCTGGTTCATAGACATCCGCAATCAATCCCAGATATAATTATCTCCTACCAGACCACGGATACGTTGCTACCTCTGTCAAAGTTGGTATGCCTCGAATAAGTATGTCTCCGTGCTCACTCTTTAAGTCCGAATACAGCAGCGCAACACTGTTTTAGTAAGGTAAATATGAGTGGCGGTGGAATCTCTGGAGTCGCTTCACAGGGGGTTCTACCACCTTCAAAAGATTAGCTGGGGTAAAATAGTATGAATCAGATTGAAGGCTAATTAAGCTATATTTCAAAAAATGCGTCATTCTCAAGGGGTTGTGTATGATAATACATACCAATAAAAATTATATAAGCTTGTAATTTAAATCATTCTGACATGAATTTAGTTTTAATGGAAGTGACATAACCACAATGAGTTAGTTTTTCTAAATAAACAAAGAAAATAATTAAATGTAAAAATTGACTGATTGAAGCAACGTAATTACATCTTTTATTTAACGCTTTTTGTACATACCTGTTGACCTGATTTCTTTTATCGCCAGTTGCATAATAAACATCTAATATTACCTCATATCTTGAAATTCTTTCGAGTTATAAAGTACGATTTTATGACGTATATAACCTACCATTTGTAGACAAGGTATGAATTTAATTTATTATGTCATCCATTCACGAGTTACTTCTTCGTCACTATCATATCTACCTATCTAGCATGTACAATAGCTAAGTACCTACTTGCTTATATGCATGTAGGTACTTAATAAAGAGAACGATTTGTCATATACCAAACTATTGCACTAACCGACTGTATATAAATATATACCTACATACATACAAATACCTATAATACTTTCAGTGTTAAGAGGTTAGGAACGTCTTTGTTTATGATCAAAACTAATGGCTACCAGCCTACCAATATTAGTAAAATGAATTATTAATATTAGTATTCATATTCATCATCATATTCACATTCATTTATTTGCTTTTAAATGTGGTAAAATCTGGGTTGGTAGGAGTATTACAATTTTTCTCACACTTAGCTTCAGGGAAGCATGCAAATTTTTAAAATTATATTATAATTATATTAATAATGATTACATTTCATTTAATTATACAGTATAGATTGTAGTATTTACGCCATGATATTTCAGAAGCGTAACGTGCCAGGGGCGATTGGGGCGGCCAGCCCCGTGTGGCATATTTTGAGGGGCGGCAAAATGAGTTTCTTTTTTATTTTTTCTATTATATAATATGTACTAGCTGTGGCCAGCGGGAGGGAAGCTGGAGTTAAAACTACACTTCCCTCGTGTCTGGCATGTTTATGGATATAAATGAAAATGATCGTATACATAAGAGCTGAGGTACTTAATACGAATATCTACAGAAATAACTATCAACTATGCTTCAATATATTTTTTAATCCGACCTTTCCTTTCATTTGAATCTCAATTCTAAACATAAATTAGCGTAAAGCCGCCGTATTTTTGGCTGAGTAATTGATGTATATTTCATATTTTTTTTGCAAAGCGACGCTGGATGTACGAGAGTGGACAGTGACAATGCGCGCAATCCGTAGAAGCGGCCGGACAATCGCGACCTAATGGGCGGCATCCTGCTGGCTGGCGCGAGCCGTTTCCCGCCAGAATTTTCCAGAATCGTAATTCACTGTGATTAGGTCATGCTCGTTAAAGACTACACAGGATCAAATAGAGGATTTGTAGGTATTTTAATTATTGAGATGTTCTTAGTAAGTATATTTTTATTAAGTTCTTAAACTATCCCTAAATCTAAGCATTAGGTCATAGATAACTCACTCCTAAGAAAATGTAACCAGTTTTGACAATTGAAATTGTCACTGTCATCTATTTTCGTGTTTGAAAAATATTTAAAAAATGTAGTTTTCAGATAATTTACAAATGAAACGATAGTTCTCTTCGATTTCGAGTTTTTGCACCACGTAACTACGCATGTCGGCATAATTCCGCGTAAATTACACCATGACAACCTTTAAATGGCTGACAGAATTGTCAGCCATTCAAGCCGATCAAAGGTTTCCATAGCCTTTATTGTTGTTTGATTGCCCATTTCGATAAATAAACTCAGACACGTAAGTACGAAAGCAAGCCGAATAATGTAAGATATACTTAGGTAATATAGACCCTAATATCGTATTTACCTACCCTAGTATCACGGTACAAATATATAGATCCTTATACTGTGCTAGTATTATCTGATCAATTAGAACGGTGTCAAACCATAGAAAAAATACTTATTAATGTTATGTTAAAAATATACTCCAAAAATGTGTGTTCACAGGACGTTAAGCGAAATACAACATATTTACTATTCACTATAATAAAGCGTACGAGTATAAAAGTATGAGCTCTTACGTCATTAAATAAACGTTCTAAGCTCTCACTCGACACGTGATATCAATATTGTAATCCAGAACAATTCGGGGGTTCAGATTATTCGCAAATCGAATCTTATCTGCACTTAACAGTTCACATTTTCACTCGTTTGTCACTGTATGGCAATATTGGTGATCGATATATTATGTGTAGGTAGGTACGCTCCCTTTTCTACAGATTTTATCGAATTATAGTAAAGTGCAGTGTTAGTCGGGCGACCTATAGGACATCGACTAATAGTTTATTAACCCTTTGAGAAGACATTAAATGGTGGCGAATACATTCTAGGTCGTCCACTGTTGTCTGTTGGTAGTTAGAGGTAGGATTACTAGTAGCCGAAAGTTCGTCGTAACTCGTAGTGGTAAAATCTTAAGCCCTTTGAGATAGCCCCCGTAAGATTGCAGGCCCGTTCAGGCAGGCTTCGGGAGAAGCTCAAGGAAAGTCGACTTTGGCGGTGACTGGTGTCTAAAATGATAGGTAAATATTTATTTAGTTTGTCCTCAGTTATTTTAATGCAGTTATACTGTACAATGAATCGTATAATAAAGAGTATTTGATTACCTTTAGTCATTTTCTTTATAGGATAATTACTTTCAATGGACAAATTGACCGACGGACAACAACATTTTAAAACGGTGGATCTTGAAGCATGAAATTTTGCATAGCTTTTGATATACCGTACATGTACGATCATTAATTGATTTGGAAAGTTCATCCACTAAGGAGTTAATTAGGGATTGAAACTTCAAGTAAAACTAAGAAATTGTTGCAGTAAAACTTTCTGAAACTTGTAACAACGATTAATAACATTAATAAATTGGTTCCATCCTAAATTATCCTCGCCGTTAGTATAAAAAAGCATTAAGCGAAATTAAAACTAAATCGTATTATGATTGCACCTATCTTTCATCTACTTTTCTTTAATATTCATACTATTTAATAAAACACTTAAACCAAGTTTAAAATAGCATACCTGCTTACCGTAGAACTAAATTATATTTGCAAATAAGTGTAGAGGACACGAATGCACACAAGCTCACTTACATATTTACTCTACCTATTACTATGTTTTGTATTTACAACCACGATCTACACTACGCTTTGCAACGCTGACTACAAAGTAATTGTGAATAAGGAAAGAGCCAAATGATTGCATTAATTTAATGGGTTATCATCGCAATCATGGCTTGTCACAATGCTGTGAATCATGTTTTCGTATTTAAGACCATCTTGTGTACCTACGTAAATATGCATTTGGTAAATTTAGTTATCAATCACTGGAGGTGTTTTCCAACATTAAATAAGGTTTTATATATTTTGTTTAATAGAGTCAAATAATGCTGATTGTAATTATGTTTTTTTAACGTAAAACTATCTGAGCCTGAAAAGAAATATTAAAATACCTAGGGGATGGCAAGTTAAGCGGTTGCCAGAGACCATCCTTTTAGTGCATTTTACTAACTCGCATAAAAATAGGTATGTGTACCTATATAGTTGTACACATTGAAAATCGGCTAAAGACGAAGATTTTCTTGCTCTCTTTAGACCCATACCTACTTTGTTCTCTTCGCAGGGGCGCAATATTTAAATCCTGTCAAGGGCGCAAAATTCAATTCCTGCCAGAGGGCGCTCATGAGTCATGACCCAACGATACTGAAGGTACCCAACAAAATGAATAACGTGTAACAGTTTTTAATAAGATTTCCATCTAAATATATATGACTCAAAGGTGACTGACTGACGTAGTGATCTATCAACGCACAGCCCAAACCACTGTACGGATCGGGCTGAAATTTTGCATGCAGGTAGATGTTATGACGTAGGCATCCGCTAAGAAACGATTTTGATCAATTCTACCCCCATGGGGATAAAATAGGGGATGAAAATATTACTTCGTAACGCGAGCGAAGCCGCGGGCAAAAGCTCGTTGTACGATAAATGTGATAGTAAATTTAAGGAATTTTCCTTTCAATAGAAAATGAATAAATAATAATACTTACAACACTTAATTATGGCTACGGGCAAATAATTTATTTTAAATTACACAAATAGGAAACGTTTACGGCCGGTGAAGCTATTTATTGCGAAGCATTTGTATTGTAGAAGTATTTTTACGTAATTCACAACGGGTAGATATTCAATAGTAAGAGATTATTTGAATTATGTCATATTAGGTACAAATGGACGCGGCTGGTCAAAGATAGGGGCTAGCTAGCTAACTAACCCATTGTTGGGTGTGTCACGCTCTACTTGTGTTACATTACGCTTAGGGTTGTCACCTGTACTATATTATTAGTATTGTACTATATTTAGTCAAATGATATTTTCTTTAATCAACGGTCTTTTTATATTAAAATTGTGAATGTATTGGGAATTTAAAAATGAAACGCATTCACACAGCACTTAATCACATCAACTTAGGTATTATGGATCTAAATTGGCTACTTGACACTTTTTGGGAAAGTGTTTTAATGAATTAGTATACGTATTATATATGCCTTTCATTGATCACTTTTTCGAAAAAAGGGCTATTTATTAATAAAAAACAAACTTTCTTTACGGTGAACGGAACGTCGCGTTAAATCAGGCGGTCAAGTGTCATTTTGTGGCGAAACGTCATTATACTGTAAACAAACAACGCTCGGAAGAAAATAGGGAGTTATTTAGCTTTTATAACTAAAATTGAAATAAATGACAAGTTATAAGACGTGTGCAGTGACGATGTGTACAAGTGCGATCGCTAAATATCCTAACAAATTTGCTTATACAAGTTCCTTAACCGAAATCTTATAAACGTTAAAAGAACTTGCAGACAGAGGATTCAAACATATAAAAGAAGTATTAATGAGAAAAAAGAATAAGGAGTGATTATTCTACTCTAAATCATCAAACCCGGATGTAATCAGAACAAAACAGCAAGTTAAAGTATTCATATATTATAAAGATGTCTACGATAAGAATAGAGTTAGAATAGTATTAGTTAAGAATAGAATAAATGAATTAAAAGACGTCTACGAGAATTCTCTATTTTAAGGCCTCATTCTGTTTTCAATAAGAAACAATGAAACTATTTCGATGACTGAGTTATTATTACTTGTGCACGGATTAACTTACAGGACTGTATAATTAAAAATACATGATTTGCTAATTTTAATCTTTTATTAACCGACTGCTTTGTTTGTTAGGTTTATATGGGTCTATTATTGAGTACACACCGTAGAACTTTTGTATATATTTATCATTATATGTTACATTTACAATAATTACTACAGATAACCTCAAAGCATTTTGAAGCTGTTATTTTCGTGTATATTGAAGCTCTTGCTAAGCTGAATTTTTGTGCTGCTTGAGTGTGTACTTTCTTCATTTTTAAAATCATTTTCTGTAACAACTAGATATATAATTTTTATCATTGTCATTTTGAGAAATCTGTAGTGCAATAACAGCAACTGTATGGTCATTTTCCTTCCTTCATCTTGTTGGGTAACCAAGTAAAGAACTACTATTTCCCATTTCCTTAACTTTATGTACTTCAGAGTGCTGACCACCTTCAAAACTTTTGGTTCCTCACTTTCTATGACTCCACATTAAAAATGCTACTGCATGTTTGCTGCATCCTTGGGAGGCAGGACAGTCATCACATTTAATAATACTTTGTTTTTCATATACAGTCATGGACACTGAGCATGACTTTTGATGTACCTTGTATTCAGGACAACTTTTACTTTTCATGAAACGCAAACTTGCCTGCCTCTTAAACTGCACATACCCTATAGCGTCCTCACTATACGACTGTCGCGAAGATGTGAAAATATAAATATAACCAATAAATAACCTTGAAGCAGTTCACATAAGAATATAAGTATAGTTTAAAAAGCTTGATAATCACTTAAAGACAACCTTTCTTCTATCGGAAATCGGTTAAGAAATGTTTTAACTGTCCGAAATGATTAAATGTAAAGAATATTTTACTTACGTTGTTTGCTTGTGATTTCCATAGGTTATTTCGCGGAAGTTTTTGTATTCATTTTTATTCATATCTTCTTTAAGCAGATTCACGCTATCAGCTTTAATATACTGTGGATTCATTTCGGTTCACAACATAAGTTCAACCAACTCTAACAGCAAACGATATCATATTTATTTGTCTTGTTTATTATGCATGTAGTGACGTCACATTACATTTCAAGCAGCACTATCGTCGTTTTGGAATTTGAAACCCACAGATAAAAAAATTGAAAATTTCTTTTTAGAAATAAAAATACTTAGAGTGTATTAAAAATTAAACAAAATATTGCATAATTTATGTTTACTTATAAGCTATCATATCAAACATATTTCATATTTTATTGTTATAACTGTCAAGTACCCAATTACTTAAATTCAATTTCAATTCATTTGGCGTCAATGCAAATGGAAATAAAAGGATTATATATGCTAATTAAAAAATAAAGGTGTATTTTTTAATTACAATATTTATGCATAGAAACGCTTATTTTTCTTTAAAAGTGGGAACCCTAATGCTGGGCTCTATTATTTATAGAATTATAGACGATAGTTATATTTAAATACCGGCGTTCAAACTATTGAGAAATGCTGTGTTAATAGGAATTAGTATTTAATTACTTAATTACTACTGCAATGCAATATCTCTTGCAAAGCGAAGGCTGCATAAAATACAAAAGTCGAAGGACCATCAACGGACGAAGACATCATTATTTTGGAACAGTATGACGTCCTTCTTTCTGATAAATTATTGTTACCTACTCAGGCTAGCTGCTAGTTAAATTACAGTACGTACAACATTCGCTACCACAACATATGTCACTGTAAACGTGGTTGAATAAATTTCATGGTTGAACTACTAATCTATGCGTTGAATAATTCTATCAGATCATCATTACTGAAAATAAAAGTTGGGGCTAGTCGTTAAAACTTGGCGGGGGCACTGTGCTGGCCCCAGATATGTCAAAAAAAATTGAAAGCAAGAAGTGTACAAGTCATGCATTTTCCATTGCATATGGCTTGCAATCTGATGAACTCGTGACTGACGCTGGCGAGGTCAACCGCCACATTTCCGTTCCGTATCGCGACAGTTGCAACTGCTGCTGCTAAGGGTTAGTAGCGATTGACTATGTTTCCTTGATTCGGTTTGTACTACCATTGTATTGAAAGAATTGCATGTCGTTGCAAGGCGCTTCCTCTGGAAATTTCTTTAATATGAGGTAGGCTAGTTCCGTGAAAGGATAAGCTTACGGGAACTAAAATCTTCCTGATAAGTCAATGAAATTTCGCTTGTGATCTTGGTTGTTATGGGACGAGAGTAAAAGCAAAGTTCTAGCATTCTTAATCGATCCTAACTGTTAACAATGTCTTTGCAATATCTCACAGGGGTGCATGCATATACATTTATATAAAATAGCACAAAAAATTTAAAGGTATTTAAGATTTTTTTATGTGAACTATACAATGACTGGCCAGATCAAGATAATTTCGTAATGAGACTAATAATATCCCTAGTTTAGACAAGCGTGCCTCAGAACCTATGCAAGTTTAAACATCATCGTCTTACATTAACTGATTGCTTACCTAAGTGGATATTACTTTTCTTTTAGGGCCCGTGTACATTCACAGAGCGACCTTCTTATAACATGACATTAACATTACACATCAATTATTACTGTAGTTAATGAGTAATTGCCGTTCGGTTTTTCGATTTCCCATACGCATAAAGCATATGCTTTTATGAGCTCTCTCTTATGACCGAGGCTGTAAGCGTAGGTTAGTCACATACTTGATATATTTTACGTTTTACTATAAGTATATAACATTTGGTATGTTATTCCTGTGAAAACTAGGGTATTTAAACTCTAGGAAGCTGACACGCGATTTTTAAATGTTCTCTTTTGAAGTTTACGTGTTTGACTTTTTCAAGTTAATCGAAACGAAGAAAGAGATCGTATATGCTATTCCTTTTTAAAAACGGGGATGCTGTTGGTATAAGCGTAAGGAAGTGAAGTAATTATACTCTAGTAAAGTAGAAATTCTCAAATGTAATAACTCATACGTAAATACGTCACGTAATATAAATTTAGGTATGCTCCAGTATTTGAATTTATAAAATGTTAGTTTGTCTTTTGTTGAAACTTTATGTAAATACACATGCTCATTGTAAACTTTACAACCTTTGTTGTTATGGTCAACTACTTATAAGTAGAATATTTTGAAAATCTAAAGCATTTTTTACCTCTCAACTAGCAAGCCTTCAACTATGATTAACGCCAGTAACATATAAGTGGCGGTTATATGTCAATAACCATTGTTTGTATAGCACCTGTCGTAAACACATGTAGGTGGCGTACTCACATGATTGCTAGACTCGTGCACCGCCCTCCGTCGCCACCTCCGGACTAACGCTGGTCTCAACTGTACACTAGGGCTGTGACAATGCTGTCACACTGTTATCGATAACCAGGTTATGGATGCATAACAGAGAGCTCCCGGGTTCTCTTAGCAAAAAAATAATAAATAGAGAATATAGTTTTCTGTTCCGAAACTGAAACTGTCTCTATGGCAACTATAATACTGACACTGAATACACACTGGAGCTATGAGTGTAGAAAGGAATATTTATACAGAATAACATTACAATTATTATAATATGCCTATGCGTTGTGTTGTCTCATTCTGAGAGGAGACCCCTGCCCAACAGTGGGACAATAATGGGCGGACGACGTGACGTGACGACGTTGAGTGTGGATAATGGAATTTATTGAACACCGGAACATAAATATATAAGTTTAGGCAGGTGCATTATATTGCTTATTTTGAAATAACTCCATATTCTATAAGTAGCATTTTGTCGGGCACAATTAAGGAAAATCGCAAAACTTGCGCAAGAATAAAAAACGTTTTTCCTCAGTACATCCCTAAAGGCTTATTTATTCTAGACGCCATATACCTATAGTCGGCCGATCCCACTAGTAGTACTAGTACTATTAAACAGTCCCATCTACCGATAAATGTTATTGACAATAATTGCAGACTTTCCGAATCAATAAATGAAGAAGACCATAAAATCATCGGCTGGAATAAGCATCAATATTAATTGTTATTCTATCATCGTATTTGCATGTGTACTTATAATAGAAGTATATTATATATTATATAGACGACCCGGTTAGTGGTTTACGTATTAGGTACTTACCCTTAATATCTTCAGGGTTAGAAATAAGTATTTAGTCATATATCCTCTACCGTTGTGTAGATATCTCGTCGAATTTGCTTCAACCGTTTTAATAAATAGTGTGTATAAACAAACAACGTAAACAATATATTTTAGAAATATGGAATCAGAAAATATAATTACATTAAAAATAGTCCCGCTTAATTGATAGAGTTACTTATCGTAAATATCATTCATATAAATTATACTAAATTACTTAATGCATAATCATTATATTATCGTGCATTCCGTTTATTTAAGAACTATATTTTAGTTTATTTCTTTATGTAGGTACATACATTTTGTACTTTTGGAGAGACGACGGGCAGGATTGTAAATTCTGCAAAACCCACAGTTAGTGTCCCTTACTGTACCACAAAGTAATATAAACTGCGATGAATATTGCTACAACATATTAGCCAGGCGTCTATTTAGAATAGATTGTAAGTTACATTACGTTTTACTATGAATCATCCTATCATGATTGTCCATAATGTTTATTAATATACGACTACTATATAGATATAAACCGAGTGTGGGTCTAAGTGAGTTCGGTTTGAATGTATATGGGCCGTGGCCAAAAATCTCATTATTAAATTCTGAGATTCTTTGGGAGAATAATATAAATTCTTAGATTGGGTTGTTAAAACCTACGTGAAAAACGTGATATAATTGTAAAACTCTATTATTAGTTCTCTATTACAAGGAATAAAGAACGTCTAAAGTAGCAAAGAGTATTGGTCATCCTTTTTTAAAATTGTATATTTCTTTACGAAGGTCGCGTTCAATAAATACACCGTATTTTTTTATTTTATAGTATTTTTCTTGTCTTTGTATTCTTTTTTTTCGCGATGACCTAAATATTTTTTTTATAATTTAATTTTTAGTGCAAAGGAGATGTTTCATTTTCGGCCATCTCATGTACACTATATCTAAAAAACACGAATAATTTGTATAATTGAAGAAAAATACACATATATTTTGATAACGTAAAGTATTCCTGTTTAAAAATATTTAAAATAAGCATTTCTCATTGAAATATTAAATATGGCGGAATACTGTCAATGTCAAGTTTTCAAACCTGTCGATGTCGGTCAGGGAACCTATGTGTACCTCACATATAGGATACTATACTCTTTGGATGTCGGTAATTATGTATTTCGCTGTTTTTGTCGTAAAGTTATTGTTACCTTAGTACTTTACAACCTGGCTTTTGTTTTGGGTATCCCGTCATTATTTCTGAATTTAATTAATTATTTATAATAATTATAACAAAACCACCTTTTAAATAGTATCTGGTTTAACAGATGTTAGTGACATGTCAAATTAAAAAAGAAGAAGTTGTCAATTTGATATGTGTAAAAGTAAGCGTTGAATAAATATGTACTGATGAGAAGATTCCATTTTAATCCTGAATATGTTTCTACTCTGTGCTGCTTACGATTTTGGACTGATTCTACCTTACTTGTTTACCCAGCTTATGGACTCTTGTGATTTTCGTGCGATCGCTGTGGATTGTGTTGACAAGGATTCAATATCATCAGGTAAAATATACATCAGTTAGTTGTATTAATCGTGAAATAATCGTCAATAATTTTAAACTAGAGAGGCTAATCTTTTTACATTTCTCTTTTTTTAGATAATTACATTAGCAAGACAAGAACATTCTTGGGATGACAAAATAATCAGTTATTATTGCAACTGCATCGCTGGGAAACAAACCGTACTCGTAGGTAGTTGCGCTCACATTATGACCATTGTTTGATGTTTGGGCTGAGCTCGTCACAGGATATTACAGAACCTGCTACATGATTGGATGAAAATATTGATAAGGGAAGATATTGAAAATGAATAAATAATGTATCTAAGTGAAGAATAAGTAAAATATTATCAAATGTGTACTTAAAGTTGTTTTATTTACACACTTAAATGTTTTAACTAAAATAAATTGGTATAGAAGTACATATTTTGGTATGTTTGTTTTAAGTCAAGATTTATGAAAGTAAATATAATTGTAGAGAAGATTGTAAATATAAATGTTTATCAAATATAGGCATTGTTTCTCAATACATACAATACAATATTTATATATCTACGCCCATTCGCATAAAAATATATTAAAAAGTATATAATGTATATAGTAAGTTAAAATAGAATGACAGATGACATTATTACTGTAATCACTACCGCCATGATGTTTTTCCACTGTTGTGTTGCAAGTTTAAGTGTAAATTATTGTTTTTTAACAATTAAACGAACATGATTTGAAGAAAATGAACCCCTTCGAATTGTTCTTTGCAAGTTTTCTTAGTTTTTAGTATAGTGTACAAAAGGTGGCCGGGAGCCCATACATTTTGAAACATCTCCTTTCTTGACTTATTGTATTGTAGTACGCTACATGAGCAACGCTTTCAAACGCGTTCGAATGAACGCACCCATAATCCTACGTCAATGTCAACACTGTCAACTTTTAGATATTCTTTAATTGTCATTTTTATTTGTTGAAATACTCTTGTGGTTTTCTAGAAAAACGCTTTTAATAAACAATTATTACTAATTATTATAATGGCCCAAAGCGAAGCATCACAGTCGAAAGACGAAGATTCTTTAAAAGATGTGTTCGATATTGCCATGAAGATGTATAAGTCTCTGGAAGATAGCAACGAAGACACCGGTAGTGAAATGAAGCAGGTTTGTTATCGTTTTTTCTTTTATCGACTCGAGGATTCCCTAATTTCTTGTGATTCTTAAGTAGTAAATAAGCGTGTCATAGTGCCATTTATTAATTTATTTTCATTTCAAAAATCCGAAGTAATTCGTCGTGAATTTACATAACTATAGTTTGTCGTAGGACCTGCTAAAGTTAACCTTTAGAAAGAAATTGCTTTGATGACGTAGCTGCCAATAAAATTAGTACTCATAAGCAAATAAAGTTAAATGGAACAACACGAATTCCTAAAATACTAAAAAAAATTGTATTATGTGCACATGCTATAAGTAAAGTGTTCTATGATGCTACTTCTATGCTGCGAAATAATTCCTTTTTACAAGACTTTCATACTCCTAATTAAACATTGAATGTTTCAGAGGACTATTAAAACAGCAATAAGTAAGTTTGAGGAGGCTACAAACTTAGTGTCTCTTTCTGGCATGTTCAGCAAGAATGAGAGCCTGGAGGAGTTGCCCACCGAGCACCTGCAGTACCTCCTGTTACCAGCACTACTTGGTACTCTCGTGCTGAAGATTTGTGGCCAGTCAAGGAAGGAGCATATTACTGTAGCTGAAGTATATTTTAAGTAAGTATATATTAATATATACAATTGTTGAGGGTGTTAGAACCCTATGTGATTCTAAAAACAAACACCGGGGTTTAGCACCACTTTGGTCTGGTTTGATGTGTATGGTAAAATAATTAACATAGGCATTCCAACTTATCTCCAGGGGTAGCAACATATTTGTGTTCAACTTCAGATAGGACTCTTAATCTTATCTGGGGTTGATTAATGATGTTCATGGGCAGCAGTATGCTTCACTATCAGATCTCATCATCATTAAAATACTTTCTTTGTATATCTATTGTATACTGTGAATTAGTATTGTATATTTGCAATTGCAGAGATTTCTTACAAAGGTGCAAAGACTATGGAGTGACTGACGTGGAGATACCCCAGCCCGATCAGGCAGTTGATAAACCTCTCAATGAAAAAGCTAAAATAACACAAATGGTAAGCTATATTATATGTTATAGAAAAAAAAATATTTTTAAAAGTCACAGCCTAGGATTCCCTTTGTTGTAGGTGCCATGGAAACACAAAGATAAATACATAAACACCCAGATGCAGAATCAGAAGTCTAATTTAATTATTTAAATAATTGCATGTCTGGGGATAGAGCCCACGACCCTCTATGGGTTAGACCAGTTTGGTAATCAGTGTAACCACCCCATCACATGAGTCGACAAACATGCTTTGTTGTTTTATAATAAGAAAAATATTATTGGTCACATTAAAGGTGGTAGAGGATTACTCTGGACACCAATGCTACACTATTCTGCATAATATCAGCGTTAAGCACTGCTGTGTCTTGCTTTGAAAGTAAGACAGATATGTACATGATGCAATGAGTCTTAATCCTCGAGAGTAATAATATATTTGTTACTAACCTTTAGGTCTCAAAAACAAAAAGTCAAATCTTGTGTAATCTTATATATTAAATTCTCGTGTCACAATGTTAGTTACCATACGCATATTCAGTAGGTCTGAGAATTGGCTACTATCTATGAATAAAGATGCTGATGTTTTAAAACAATTTTTTTTACTACTATTAACTATAAATTGAGTAGTACCTGTCTACTACAAGAATTTTGTCAGTTTTCTATACATTTCATTTGCGATGTAGGGCAAAGCAAACAAGAGGGTTATACTGACAATGTTTTTGTTTTCTCAGGTACAATCTAGAGAAGCGAAAATCAAGAGATACAAGGAGATGAAGGAGTTAGAGAAAAAACTAAGTACTCTATCTAAAGCGATGGCAGAATCAAATGTGGACGACGAGACAAAGAGAGAGTACTTCATAACAATGTTGAATACTTATGTGAATCAGGCTCTGGATGAGCTGAACAGCATAGAGCAAGAGAAACCTATCTTGGAGTACATGGCCAAACATGGTGCAGGTTGGTGTGGCTTTTATATTTAGCTATAAAAATGATTTTTAAAGGTAGGAAAACCTGCTGTTTAGTTTGACTCTAGCGGCACCACTGCCTCAACGATTTTTGCGTTATAACAACAGTGTTAAGAGTGTTAGGTAATATTTTCAAATATCAAAGAACAAGTGAACTACAAATACTTAGACATTTTTTTTTATGTTGATGACAATTGTAATAAGTATTTTTTTCTTTTTTTTTGGTAATGTTTACAACGATCTGTCACACTTCTGGACAATGAATAGTATGTTGGTTGGGGTTTAACATAACATGCTTTGTATTCGACCTGTTTCCTTTTTTGCTGAAACTAAGGAATAAGTAATTTGTGAGGTTTTTTATTAATAAAATGTTTTAAGTTAAGATTATAACTACTTCGCAACAATACGCTACTAATATGTATGATGGTATATATTTTTTAACCATGCAGTATGTACCACTCTACCTCCCACAATTAAAAATATACACCACCTATACATACCACCGCCAACACGTGTTTTGCTCCAAAACGGAGCATCATCAGGGTAAGTTGACTATTCAAGGGTTAATTGTTAAGTGACACTGTCAACTTAATGCATGCCTTTTATAATGGTGTCCAACCCTCCTTTCCACAATTTGATATGAAATGTAAACAACTGATGACAGTCAGTCAGTCAGTGTGATACAAGCCTGTTACAATTAACTAATGTTTAATATATTTTCAGAGAAGCGTCCCCGTGAGCCGGTGAGGCCGCTGAAGCCAGTGATAATAACCCGCGACGCGCTGCAGAAGGCGGTGTTCGGCGCCGGCTACCCGTCGCTGCCCTCCATGACTGTTGAGGAGTTCTACGACAAACGCGTACGCGATGGCGTGTGAGTGCCACTTTAGTATAGTATTTTTATCACGCTTTCATTAGCTTGACCTGTATGTATGTATGTAATCTTTGAAGTTGATTTTTACCCATGTTGAACCGTCCGATTAATTTAAAATTTTGAACCCTTATCAGGAGGTTCCTGAATACACGATTTTAATAATTTAGTCTCATTCTCCTCATCAGGATTAATGATTTTCCTTATGTGATTATAGCATAGTTTAGTTTTTAAACTATTTTTGTTTTATATTTACCTGACGATAAGACAGACGGGCCACCTGGTGGAAATCAGTCACTGTCGCCTATAGACATTTGCAACACCAGAGGAGTCCCCAATGCATCGCTGGCTTTGAAGGAGAGCTCTTTTTTCGCCCCTCTTGAAGAGCCCCATGTCTTAGAGCTCAGGGAATACCTCCGGAGGAAGTTCGTTCCACACTTTGCACGTACGCGGTATAAATGACCGTGCAAAACGAACCGTGAAGTATTTTCTATTAATTGGAAGAAACAATTTTTGGTAATGGTAGAAAAAATATTGGAGAAAATTTGAATGTTTCTGATGATATTTTTTGTTTGTATGACAAATAATACAATTTTAATAATATTCAAAGTTACATAGTTCAGACGGACACAACATGTCAGGAATACATTCTCTCAGCGGCCAAACTATACCTAATATACAAATTGAAAAAAAAATATAACATTGGAAGGTTTGGCTTGAGTACCTCTCACATAGTGCAGGCATATTTTTTTATTTTAATCTAAGGCATTCTTTTTTTATCATATCTTGTATGTTTCTGTGGTCAGGTTCCCACCGTCTGCAAGTAACATACCGCACGCGACCATCGAGAACCCGGATGCTGATGCTGATGAGGACGAGCAAGTACGAAAGGTAATAATATATTTCAAGTACATAATTGTTTTTCAGTATACCTGTCACAATACTCACAATCACGTTTAAGTTTATTATCGTAAAAACTTTGCATTAGTGTTTGTTAGCCTTAATAAAGGGTTTTTGAATTTTTTTTAAGCTCTTAACTCTTTCTTCTGGTATTGCGCATGGACGTAGAAGAGCTGTTTTCTGTTTCGCAAAAATCGTAGGAGTATATATAGGTATCTTTTTGAAAGCAAAGGACTGCATCCAATGAATTTTTAACCGTTTTTAAAAAGGAGCGCAAAATACACCTCATATTTAACTTCATGTGGTACTCAGATTGTGATAATAGCATTCTGATATGTTCAGGAGCGGTTAGTGGAGGAAGAAGACCCTGAGGAGTTGGAGCGGCAGCGCAATATGGATGAGTACAAGGACGACCATCGCCGCGGCTGGGGGAACCGCTACAACAGGAGCTAGGGCACAAGCCCAGGGACACTTCCAATATCCACCGGGAGTGCTGTACTGTACTGTAGACGAGTGTAGATGGGGGTGATGTCCAAGAGAAAGTGATATATATATCAAAGAGGGTAATCCTAGTTGTTTCTTAGGGTTGAGCGAAAATTTTGTTAAACTTATACATATGTATAGCCACGGTCAGGCATTCTTAAATTGTGCCCCAGGCATCCAGACATCTAGAGATTCACTCCCTCCAACGAAATGAAATGCTCTAAGTTACTTTTATAGGGTGGCAAAGTATATATGTATCGAATATAAGGTGTCGAGTCAAAGTCTCATAGTCGACAATGTTGCCCTAAATTCAAAATTACCCATGTAAAAAATATTGTTTTAGCCCATTAATCCATTTGGACATGATCTCCCAGATTACCTGTGTAGTATACAAAAGGGGATGTAACTAATATAGTTGTAAAAAGTCCTCTTCGGAAGCCGAGTTATACATACATGAATGTGGGAACGTGAATTCTTTCTGTGATGTATTTTTTTTTTATTTACAAGGGGATGAATTACTATTGTAGGAGGAAATTTTGTACTAAGTATTAGTAAAACGAAGTTATTACGACATTGGTATCCGGCCATTCTGTGACTCAATCGTTTAGTAAACTTGACTATCCAGATATTAGGTGCAAATGTATAAGAATCTTAGATAAAGATAGACAATTCCTGCGTAATAAAAATTGACAAATGTCGATGTTTGGTAGATCTATATTTGGATAAATTGGGTAACTTCTGGTAAACAAATAAGCACCTATAAATGGTCGTGCTTGCTCCCGCAATACTATTTTGCATTACTGTATTCTATATGTATATTATTACTAAAAATAAACTTGTAAACAAAATATTAATGGTTTTCCTTTCCTGTTAAGACGATAGAACATATTTTGATCATCTGGAAATATATCTGTGTAGGTACCTGAAATGATAGCCTTATCGTGTCCTTAACTGATAGACATTGCAAGCTACATTTTAATTTTTTGAGAACACTTTTTTAATTGTGCATATTGTGTGCATAATGAATACTTAGATTTTGCATGAACCGACGCCCTGAAGAAAACCGCTAGAATCAGAGGGTACGAGAACGGTTGGAGTTGGGCCAATTAAGGGAGGCTTACGTGCAACAATGGATCCTTCAAAGCTAATGGATGGATGTATGGTGGACAGGATGCCTTTGCTTTGAAGGTTCATTATAAATATTGCTTTTAATCACGTCAATAGAAATCGTACTTATTTGATTGATGTGTCATGTTCCACCTCCCCAATAAACTTTATTTACAACTTTAATATAAAAAGTGTGATAGAAATTGCTTTTCATAAAAGTTACTACAGACGTACAATGATACATTACGGTGTTCGATAGATTATACTCATAATATGATCGATACTCCAAATTTTATGCAAATTAGGTGTCACATCTCATCTCGCTGTCGATTTTATAACGATTGCGACACTGTTATAGCTTTCTCTACGTACATATCCGTAGCTCATTGCGCACCTGTTGTTACCTCACGCACTGGTCAGATGGCCTCAAAGGTCAATAGTCTCAAGGTTTGATAAATACGCTTTCACTCCCCGCGGCGGATGAAAACGAAAGTACACGCAATGTATTTTGCGTTGTATTGTAAGCACATACGGGAAACTTGTTGGTCGCAGTTGGTAATGGTTTGTCTTTGTTGTATATTTACGCATTTTGGATATATATCAGCAGTTGTAATTTATGGCAATATAATTTAATGCTTACAACACTAGCACCTCATACTCACAGCAGGTTTCTTTGTGTCATGGATGCCACTGTAAAGTTTTCCTTATTATGGTACGGTTCCAGGAATATGGTGGTACATTATTTTAGACTCTCCTCTAATCCATTGTGAGTTGGGTTATTTTACCTTAATGCTCATGCTCATATGGCATATAAGAGTACGTGCCTACGGCACTTAAGCCCATGCTGGGCACGAGTCTCTTTATGCATGTGTTAATATGTTCTGATTTCTGATACGGATATAAATTTGAAAAATCAGAAGGTCGTTACTGCGCGCCTCGGATTCGAAACACTGACCTCTTAATCGAGAGTTCCAGTTTCCAACAACCATGCTATCTCTGCTTTATGATCTATACCCCCAAATTAAATTAGTTATCAAGGCGATGACAGCGATTAGGTACAAATATTTTGGGAAGTGTCTAAGTGTTTAGGTATAGATTGCAGTTTGAAAAAATCCACAAATAATCCCCATTGAAATCTGCTAATTGGATCGATATAGAATTGCAAGGTGCATTCCAACAAAACAATGTAAGCTTATAGTCACTATTTGTAGCTACTGTCAAGTGAATTGTGTGCTCATATTATAAAAAATATAGCTGTAAGTACATATAGGGATCGAGAGCGCACATCAGCGTCTTCCTCGTCTGTTTATGGGAAGTGGCGTGCTCGTGCGGAAGCGAACGGCGACACCACACCTTTTCCGTTCACGAGCTACAAAGATGTGGATAAGGTAATTGATAGATATAATATTATATAAATATATGCCAGTTTCGTTCTTATTTCTGGTTTTTATTAATCGCCATTGCGGTAGTTCTGAAGAATACGTTAAAAGCTTTCTGAGTTCCGTAAAGAGATGCGTGTCCTTCTTTCCTCTGGGAAGTCGGTTAAAAAATAGATATGATGAATGGATTAAGAAATTAATACTTGTTTTCACTGCTTTTCGGCATTATTGATATGATGAAAAAGTCATAGATTGTTTCAAATAAGAACGCGCGCCAATATAAGGACATTTTTGTAGTACCCCCGTATGCCTAATTGTGCTTACCTACAAGTGAATATTTTTAACGTAAATCCTTAATTTTGTACACATGAATAACCCCTGATTATCATCATATATTCATTGTCAGTAGACGGCACAATCCGCTGCATCCATTCCCATCGGCCGCGTTCACACATCGCGTACGCTCAGCAAGGTCGTCGCCTGCAGCTTTACAAGACGATTGACGGCTCATACGTTTACATTTAGAGTGCTAATATGCTTGATTTATCGTCCATTTACTACCTTGTCTTATAGCTAACGAATTGACTATAAAAAGTAGTAAAAATCGTGTTAGGGTTATTGCGTCGTTAACAGAAAGATGCTATGGACGTGTAGACAAATATGAATTACACATTAAAAATGGTCTATTTACATCCAAACAGGAAATTTCGATTTAGTCCGTAGGAATAGCCGTAGAAAATATCTTTAAGAGATTTATTAAAGAGTTAGTAATAGATGTCCATGGTAGGCAATTCTATATCTATTCGCTCTAGTTGACACAAGTGCTTTATAGTAATCCCATGTCGTTTTCCTTCTTCCT
Source organism: Epargyreus clarus clarus (assembly GCA_014595695.2). NCBI lineage: Eukaryota > Metazoa > Arthropoda > Insecta > Lepidoptera > Hesperiidae > Epargyreus > Epargyreus clarus. The sequence continues at coordinate 1,589,368 of JACTTY020000050.1, read as the reverse complement.
AGTGTTCTACAAAGTATTTAAGTCTTGATCACTTGTCCGGTTACATGTACTGGCATAGCCATAAAAGGGATATTTTTAAATGCCACAACTCATGCCCTAGTTGTGCGGACATGTTATGCTTAGGCGACATTGACAAACCTTAAGTAAGGTAAGGTTAAATGCCTTACGTGTAAACACTAGGGTTGTAACGACATATATAGAACGATATACATAAGTAATAGACACACGAGAGATGGTGTCAGTGTAAAGCGGGAGGAAAGATTTTGTATAAATAAAATACATAATGTCGAATCACGGCTTTGTTATAGTGAGTAAATCCCACATAATATCCCGAACTCATCACCCCTTTTCTGTATAAAAGTAATCAACGTTCTTTATTGTTCACTAGTGGTGGTTCTGAAGTCGGCGCTCATATTAGACACGCTGTTTACATCGTTATCCAACGAAATATATAGAGCGCCGACTTCAGAAATATGTACTAAACCAACATTTATTTGAATTATTTTTTACTTTGTAGTGACATAGAAGTCGGTTGTATGTTTTTGTTAAAAATTTTATTTTACTCTTGTTGTCCGTAATCACAAGCGAAATTATTTTGACTTGTCTCGAAGTTTCGTGTCCTAGGATCGTATCAAATGCACTTTGCTTTTCTCTAATCAACCCGATGTAGAGAACTCTCATTCCGTAATATAAATAAGGTGTGCAGTTTTGTGTGTGTAGTATTTCATAACAAGAGTGAATTATTGTACCTATATCCCAGTGACTGGCGGCTATTGATAGATTGTTTTACTTGCTTTGTTTTAATAACTAACGTTACAAAGTATTCACCTCTACAAACTATTCCTGTAGAAATGCCTATAATATTATTTATGTGATTTAAAATTGTAAACACATAAATGCTTTGTGAATTTAAAATGCTATAGGTACATCAGGAAACTAGAAAATATATTTTTCTGTTTTCTCCTCCAATATAAGTTTAGTTTAAGCATGGTACATAATAGTTATAAATGCCATCCACTTGATGTCAATCTTTTAAGGAAATATTGCAGTCGGTTATATCTCGGCCAATATGCGTGATTGAAAGTGGCAATAAAGTACTTGGCAAAATCAGTTCACAACTTATGTTTACCCCATCGTATGACTTACGTATTTATTAGCATACTTACTAATAGGATTCATATGTTTACCTAATCTAGTGAGAAGTGCAAGTCCTTTTTTATAATATAAATATAGCAGACGAGCATGCAGTCCACTTAATAGTAAGTGGCTACTGCCGCCCATGGACATTTGTAATCAACCCCAGATAGGATTATATATTTCTACCAGAGGTCGGCCACAAATGTGCCAGTACCCCTGAGGACTAATCTGGAACGCCACGGAAAAGTATGTCTCCGTTACCACACCCTTCAGAACACAGCAGCGCTTAACACTGCTGTTATCATGCAGGAATAGGTGTGGCGCTGGTATCGCCGGAGTCAAACTACAAAAAGTTCCACTACCTTCATCTTACCTATCAAACGATCTTTAATACTTGGGTGGCCCTCTAACTGCACATTATGGCTATTAAAGAGGATGTAGTACGCGCTCGATTACAACGTTTAGTTCTGGTTCACGATGCAATTCCGTTATTTAGCATTGCAGGTGGCACTTAAAATGCAGGCTGGGGCCCGATTTGCATTTCTCGTTGGTGCACGGGCATGGTGCACAATATGTGGGTCAGGTGGGCGAGCACATAATAATTACGGCTAGTTAGTGTGAGCTTGGATTGTCCGTGGAAGTCCGACAACGGCCATAATAATGCAATTCTTTGCAAATTCGATCCCATGTACTCGATTCAAATCACACCTGATGTTTCCATTGTACGTATTAGAAATTAATTATCATTGACTTTATGGTAAAGGAACATGACATCGTAAGGAAAACTAGGCGAAGTTTAAAAACGTTCTCAAAGTATATTAAGTGTACGAATACGAATATGTTAAGTGTAGAAATTCGCAGTTTATCAGCGTATTGGACGTTTACCTAATCATTCTTATGCTGAGTTTCTGAGAGGAGCGCATGACGAGCTGTGAGACAGTAATGGGTTGATGATGAGATATAGGTGGGTACTATACCGTAGTAAAAATTTTAGAAGTTTTAGAGTTAATATTCTATACTTTCATAATATCAACTATAGGTAGATAGTGTCAAGTTGATTTACGGTTTACCAGACAACAGAATTATGAATCATTTTTCTGAGTCAATAAATACCAAACCTACACAACTTGAGTTACGTGACCTATGTGAAGTCATTCCTTTCCTTACGCTTAGGATATCTTTCACCGTCTTAAGAATTAATAAGCAATCTTTTAACTACACTCCTTTGCAAAAAAAACGGGCGGGTTTGATTTTTTAACATTATTGGTAATAATTTAGTTCTTCAGAGGTTTTAATAGCCAAACTATGTTACTGGCACTTAATAAAGAGTCTGGGTATGAAAAAAAGTTCATTCCAAATTCAAAACTTTTGTTTTTTAAATTATTAATCCCTTTTTCATTTTGTGACACTTTTCGCGGGTTTGCGGTTAAAAGGTTATCAAGCAACTAAAAGTAACTTTTCGTTATTTTTAGTACAACAATTTATGTTTATCGCATAATTCTGCCTTATTGTGACTTAAAACAGATATCTTTGTGTCTATCGTAATGGCAGAAAAAGCAATGAGAGCTAGTAAAATTATAGCGCTGCTGGAAGAGGGGTGTAGCCAATGTTACGTCTCACAGCGGTTAAACGTGAGTCGTTCAACCGTACAAAGAACCTGGACTCGATACCAAGAGACAGGTTCCGTTCAGAGAAGGCAAGGTTCTGGGAGAAAACGTTGCACACAGCCGCGAGACGATCGCTTTTTAGTGACTCAGGCGCTGAGGAACCGCAAATGCAGTTACATAGACCTCAAAAGAAACCTTGAAGAGGTACGAGGAGCACAAGTTAGCCTATGGACTGTGAGGAGAAGACTTTTAGCTGCTGATATACGTAGTCGACGACCAGCGCGGGCCCCCAAGTTACTCCGTGAGCACCGGATTGCGCGGTTGAGGTTCGCTAGAAATTGCCTATCTTGGACACCAGGTAACTGGAGTAGCGTACTCTTCTCCGATGAGGCTCGAATTTGTCTGCATGGTGAGGACCGACGTCGGCGAGTGTTACGAAGACCAGGGGAACGCTATGCCGATGTGTGTTTTGAAGAAATCACCCCTTATGGTGGAGGGTCCGTTATGTTTTGGGCGGGCGTAACTTCCAACTATCGTACCGAGATAGTATTCATAGAAAATGGCTCACTAAATGCGCATAGGTACATAACAGAAATCCTTTCTCAAAATGCACAACCCGCACTGACTGTAATTGGTGAAGATGCCATTTACATGGACGATAATGCTCGGGCCCACCGTTCTGGCGACGTAGATGCTTATATGCAAGAGGTCGGTATTCGTCGTTTGGATTGGCCAGCGCGGAGCCCCGACCTTAACCCCATTGAGCATGTTTGGGACCTCCTAAAAAGGCGAGTACGATCTGTCCAACCACCTCCACAAAACATCAGAGAGCTTAAACGTGTAATCTCGACTGAGTGGGAACACATTCCACAGGACACCATCAAAAGCCTGGTGGGAAGCATGCCAAGACGATTACATGCCGTAATCGCTGCAAGAGGAGGTCATACTCGTTATTAATTTTTATTTTTTAATGTCTCTTTTATTAAAATACCATAAAAATACTCGTAGTCTTAATTTCATTATACCCATAAAAATGTCCATTTTAACACGGCTCTCTGTTTACATTGACTAAAACACCGATACCAGGATAAAAGTGTTAAAAAACTAGATTCTCATTGATAATAAGAAATTTCTAGTCATCCAAGCTAATGACATACTAAAAATATAATAATATTTACCCATAGAAAAGCTAAGGTAAAGTGTGTGTGTAAGGTGCCCGTTTTTTTTGCAAAGGAGTTTATAAAAGCCGGATATATTAATCACTTATTTCGCTTTCTGCCTAAGTTTGCTTTCAAATTCATTAGCAAACACATCGTTTGTGGATAAGCTTCTAGGGAACATTAGGTAGGTACTTTGAGGTTTCAAGTCTATTGGATCTCTTATCGCAATTAAAATCCATCTGGTATTAAATGCTTGTTACACTTGAAAATTTGGAAAATCATTATGTTAAAATTTCGTATCTAAAAATGAACCAGGTTCATTGCTACCTTACTTTTAAGTAGTAATGTTCATGATAACTGGCAAAGTTGCTACAGAAATATGTATCTGTAACGTCCGTTAATAATTATCTGAGTATCTATCTATAATGCCTACCAAAGATCGACATTTGACAATATCACAATTATCGCATTTTCATTTTTCGATCTTCGATGGGGAAATATTTAATACCAAGATTAATAACAAGCGTTAGTGCACATTGACCTAATTATCGGAGCTACGTTTCCAATCAGATATGAGGCGACGGCTAGCTTTCTACGAGGATGCGAGTGTAATAGCCACGAGCCATACACGGAAACGCACGTGCGATGTCGCGGTTTCACCAGCCACCCCAGTAGCCGCTTAGTGCTTACTTTGATTACTATGATAGCCTAGTTTAAAATTCGGCATCGTAATTTGTGGGTCTAAAGAAGTTGTATGCATTTCTGACGTTTCGAAGTTATGTGCGTACTAGAATTTAATTATCAGTACCTTTAGTGATGTAGGTATATAACATGAGGAAACGTGCACGCCTGAATATTCTTAAAAAGTTCTCAAGGATAGTAAAGTTTACCACTTTGGCTGGTGCGTGGTGGTGGTGGGGCCGTAACCCCCTCAGGATAAGGTCCACTCAGAGTGGCGACTCATAGCACAGGACACAGATCACAATCATTTGGTTGTTTGGGTGGCCAAGAATCGAAATTTGAACTGTTCGGGGGTCAAATTAGTATAATGTTCTTTTTTGCCTTATAGTGGCATTGTGGTGATTCTGTTTTCTGTTCTCATTTAAAGAGCAATGCCTTCACGGAGTATATAACAAGAGGTTCCTTCGTCCTTGTGAGATCTGTGATTAGAAAAAATACACAGCCGAACATAGAACCTCCAACGTTGGTGAATTATAAACAAAATGTATTTGTACTTTGCACTCGGTCGTGTGCTAAATCATGAGATCGGATGACATTGCTCGGATCTATTTATTTCCAAGATACCGTATCTCGGTTATCTCGGGCTGACAGCTCACGCAGCTATCTCGTATACCAGTCCTATTCAACTGCTCTAAACAAGTGCAGTTATAGTTTATTGGTGAAAAGTGATTATGCTGCAGTGTGACGAAGACTCGCTAAAGGTGAGATTTCATGATACCACAGTGATTACGTTTTACGATTTGGTTCCCTCTGACGCGTTAGTGATGTAACTTATATCTAGCCGAGATGAGAAATATTTCTCGGAATGTTCGAGATTTACACAGAGAGGAAAGTCCAATACTTTCACGAGTATTGACGGATATTTTATTCATATGTGTGCACAGTGGCAGCAAAAATATATATTTATTTTTATTTAAGCTCTTTATATAAAAATACATTGTGACATTGTGTCCTTTCTCCATTTAATGTAAAAATGTTATAAGAGGCTTATGGATTATACCCATTCACAAGGAATATAAGGCGAAAGTCAAAATATTTTAATTCACTACTATATCTTGGAAAGGTTTCGTATAGGGAAGAAGCGGTGACAGGATCTTAACACGCATGACTGTATCTCTTAAAAATAAAATGCACATAAAAAAATAACTTTTTGAAGTTATAGGACTACGAAATACAAGGTCTAACTCTCATAGGTCTTGGGGTAGCTCTCATAGGCCTTTGGGGATTGTATTAATCGTACCAAGGGATTTCGTAAAATGTATTTACTCGTACTTAATAACCAAAACTTGGGTTGCACATAGGCAAATATTTAATTAGTGCGTGGTAATTTTTCTACTGTCATACATATTGCCTAAGAGCAATCCATTTATGGTTGAACAACAATAGTGCGAAGCTACTATCAATGACCGAATTTAGTTATTAAATAAATATTAAACAGCAGACGTATTTTGTAGCTTAATTATTTACACATACGTCCTACATTGCAACTTTATTTAACCGGATTATTCTTTTACAGAACCATTTGTCTTACGAAATAATTTCTCACAGATTCAGAACTAATTTACATAGATTAGATTGGCTGAATGTGCGTAATGCCTCAGCTCTCCGCAGCCATATCTCTTCATGATGTCAGTTTTGACAGAAGTCAAGTTTTATTGACAGTTCATAAATTTAACATTCTTTACTTTACAATTTTGATTTTCTAGGTCACTCTTGGTAGACACCAGGTTCAATAAGTTTCTAGCGTACCTGCTTTATATAAAGTCAAAATATTAATTCCTAAGTATTATCTTAATGAATCGTGTTAAATTATGAAGATTAAATATACGAAAGTTTTCTTAGTATTTAAATTAAAAAAAATCTAAACTGCATAATTAATGACTGACAAATTAATGTTATTTACAGTCGAAGACATTCGACTATATACTCGTAGTAGCAAAATAGCAAAAGTAAAAGTAGTATCGGGCATGTGGAGGAACAGTAACATCCACACCAATTGGCAGTATCGATCTGAAAAATATGTCAATCGAATAATCTACTAGAGATATATTTGGTTAGACATCGGCGGCACAACGATCACACCTATTTCTATCTAATAACAACAGTGTTAAACGCTGTTGTGTAGTGGTTTGAAGGGTGTGATAAGGGAGACATGACATACTTTTTCAAGGCATTCTAGCTTAGACCTCAGGCGTAGCGACGCATCTGTGGTCGATCTCAGGTAGGACTCCGATCTTATCTGGGGTTGAATACACAAGTCCATGGGCGGCAGTAGGCACTTACCTACGTAGCATTATATAAAATAACCCTTCCTTGGCAGTCGGGTAAAAATTGAAAGCGTGAAGCGGGATAAATGTTTTTGTATGAAAATATTGAATACTTGCTTGCTTGCTTTATGAAATAAGATATGATTATGATTTGTCTTATCAGAATTCCGAATGATGTCATTTGTATTCTAAAGGTGCGGTTTGTGCATATCTGTAAGAAATCCAGTTTGTGGCTTAAAGATAAGAAGATCATGGTCATGTGATCGCTAAGCCATCTCGAGAAAAACAATTCTAATCTATGGAAATTTACAAATATTTGCGACATGGATAAAACATTGATAACATGAAAAATCACAAAAGAACAAAGGTGTCTGAAACTGAGATTAAATATATAAATGTCAAACTTAGTGTTAGTATGCGAATATATAAAATATAGATTGTAAATAAGTTTCCAAAAAGACAATACTACCGACAATAATGGATCCTTTAACTCCTTTAAGTACGAACGTTTGTTGGTGTAGTTTGTTCCGCTTTGTAGAGAAGGCAGCGTGCGCTGCTAGGGGGTCTCATGGGAAATCTGTTAAGAATATCAAGTTCCTAGCTGTGGGCACAGTAAACAAAGAGTCTTTATTTGGCTTGAATATATGGCTAATGAAGTATAACTTTTTACGTGCTTACATGAACACACACGCTTACAAATTGAATTATATTTTCCTTATCGGTGCGTAAGTTCAGACTCAAAATTACATCAGACGTGTAGAAAGTCGATCGTTACGGAGCACGGGCGGACATGGAAACGTAATACGAACAAGACGAGAATATCTAAGTTCTGCGCTATTCCGTAACTTCTTTGTAACACTCGTATAATAATAGGGCAGAGCGCTTCCTGAAAAGCTTGTTCTATCCGCGGTTGAGCGACGTCGTTGAGGAATTCGTAATTGTTTATGTCATCTTTGTTGTGTTACTATATTTCCATTATTATATATTTATAATCAGTTAACTATATAATATCTAGGTCATATTTGAAATTTGTGAACTAAACCAAGCGCTTCGGTAATAGGAATAGATTGGAATGTTTCGCTATATTCTAGTAGGTATGCAGGTAAGCCAGAATATAGCAGCATAACATTGTTTCCATATGGGGGAGTAGGTGACTAAATTAGTGAATAGTCGAACCAAGAATTTTACCCCTAACTAACACTAACTACATATACATGTAGGTTAGTAAATATCGTAGGACAAAATAACCAAAGCAAAAACGTAAGTTTCCTTAAGATTTTTCTTAGTCGCTACCGCTTTATTTAGAATACGCAAAACCTTCGGAAAATCAGAGATTCGTCCTTTGGATTCCAATCTAAAAAATAGATTCAAATTACTAGGTTATATCTGATTATAATTCTAATCACTAATCCGAAACGACTGGACGATTAATTTTAACCGCGAACAGTCTGGAAAACAATCGGATTATGGTAATCATTTGCATATGCAATGACGCCAAGGTAAAGCCAGTAAACAACACGTGATCGCATATCTCATTAGAGCTCTTGTTAAATAATACATTAATGTTCCATAAAAGATAAATGATAAATAACATGATGAATAGATAGGTATATTTTGTAGCATGAAGCAGCTGCGTTTCAATGGAAAATGTGGTTCCAATGAAAATGTGTATGCTCGACTTGCATTTTAGGCAAATTTCGTAATCTTCCGAAGCGGTGACGCACTCGTATCTGATTGGGCTTGGAGTAAATCCCTGTTCTATATGGGGATCCTTATAGACGTTAATGGGCGGCAGTGACCATTGCATGCTCAGTTGCTGCTTGAATCGTATAAAAACAAGGAGTTCATTCTTTTCTGTAGACAACATCGTGACCCCATGGAGCACTGTGCATTGATTTTTGTGAAGTGTGATGACTTCACTATAACCGTACTAATAACTGTTTGCATTTTTACTCCTCGTATACATATTAATCTTGTTCAAGTAAGTGTGTGTATTTGTGCAAATGCTTGTATGTGTGCGTACGTTCACTGATGTCTTCTAAAACCTCGCTTAGGTCAAAGAGTTCCCATTAAGCGTAACAGATTTTCCAATTAAGTTCCTTCATCAAAGTTGAGCGGTACTTTGAGTTAAGCAATGATTGACTACTGCCGCCCATGGATATCTGTAATCAACTAGAGATAGGATTAGATATTCTCATCTGGAGTCGGCCACAGGTGCTCCGCTACGACTCAGGACTAAGCTGGTACGCCTCGGAAAAGTATGTCTCCCTTACCACACCCTTCAAACCAGAACATAGCAGCGTTCAACAATGCTGTTATGAGGCAGAAATAGGTGTGGCGATGGTGCCGCCAGAGTCGAACCACAGACATTACATGGACTACCACACAGGTTACAGGTTCTACCACATTACATGGACACAATGTTAAATGTGTCCATGTAATGTCTCAATCGATGCCTGGGAATCAGGAACGCGCAGTATGGCTTACAGTTAGGGCCAGAATCATTTAAAACTCATCTTGCTTCTGACCATAGCTGCATTAGTGTACACGGACGCTTTTCCGCATATCTTACCGTTACTCTACTATATACGTTTATTATAGCTACGTCAATGCAATCGTCATGTGAACAAATATTACCAGCCCGTTACAATACGGATGTATTTTATTAGTTCCCTCGGGGATTCAAGGACGTGCTGAAGTATAGGCGTCGTTATTTAGTATTAACTTATGATACTTGATGTTATATGAATTGCGAAATCAGTTTATATTCGTATAATTATGAGAATTTACAAGAAATCTTAAAGGTGGGTGAAGCATACCAATCAGCACTTTGAAAGCTTCTGTACTACGCCCTAAACTCTTTTCATTTTGAGATGAGATCCATGCCCAGCAGTGGGACGGTAATAGGTTGACGACGATTTTGTCAGAAAACGATAGATATTTTTTTGCTAATTTTCTCCATTGCTTCTATCGTACAAGAAATCATATTAGCTTTTTTAAATGCTAAATTTATCTTTTGCCAGCGTTACGTAATACATTGTTGTATGTGAGCACCCATACAAAATCCTTCACGATCGTCGCCATACATCAAAGCCAAAAACATCAAATTGCAAGCGGGCAATGAACCGAATTATTCGAAACGCCCCAAGCCATATACAGCGTGCTCGTTTTTGTCCATCCGAAGAATAATCACGTACGAATCGAGAAATTGACGTCTGCTCGTTACCGAAAAACGTATTTGTTATATAATTGGTACGTAAGTGGTTATGTAAGTGTTAATTTAGATTTTTCTCACTTGTTGTACGACGCGTGAATGTAAACTTTTTTGGGATTATTTTCTTATTTTTCGCGCGACTTAAAATTGCACCACGACTACGGGGTTAATTAAATGTTGCACAATCGGTGAAACATTTTTTTGGGAACGGTTTCAACGTTTTTGTTTAATTGCCTAATTATTTTGGAAACGAATGTAAATGTACATAAAATGCTATGTTACATTTATAGATCCTAATAGCATAAGCTCTTCGGCGATGTTCGGACGTTCATAAAAGCTGAATGATTTTTACTCGAATCAAATCTACATAAATGATTGCATTAAAGATTCATTTCCTCTAATAATAATTATGGTTATGGCTACCCTCCAACACAATTAAAAGTTCGAGTAGAGTTACCTACTACCATTTTGACATTAGTAAAGAATACGTATTTAGTTTTTATTAGACGTTAGTTTGATGTACGTAGCCAAATAGATTAAATAAAGTTAAATTGTTCAAATTTTATTTTAGCAAACCTTCCATCCCGCTTCACACTTACACCATCTTCGGATTGTTTGACAGTTGACCTATATTTCCGACTGATGGTACTAGTTGGTAATAACTCGTAGAAGACGCTTCTTTGCCATGTCCCGTCTATTGCTAATAAATAGTTGAATGTCGTTGGACTCATATTGAGCTTTCTCATAGCCAAACCTCTTTCGTAACAGAGAGCTTCTTTGGGACGAGAAAAAATAAATGTGTGGTGTCAATTATTATAAAAAATATCGAATAACAAAATATTTTTTCAATTTTCAAACATCATAACCTGTGCACAACATAGTATTGTACGAAATCGCACGGTACATGCGTACATCCAATCTTCGAGCCGGGTGATGTCATCTCATCATGTTGTTCGTAAATTTCGACAGTCGACAAAATACAGGCGGTGTCGAGCACTGATTATGTATACATGTATGAAGGATACTTTATGACGTGTAACACACACAAACAGCAGAAATCTTGTTATCTTAAAATGCAGAAACTTCTGAATAGAAATTGTTTTCATTTTTTACATACTTCGAAAAGTATGTAAAAAAGGTTCCAGAAATCCAGCTTTATGTACTTATCAAGTATTGATTTTTAATATTCATATGCAATAAATAAATCAGGTTTTTTGACGATTATAGGTATATCTAAATCCATCCCATCTTTATTGATAAATGTTCTAATATTACATGTGCAATAACTGTGCACCTGCAGTGTGTTGTCATCTGTCATTTCTTAGTGCTTGGCTTAATATAAGTGGTGCCTAAACTCAAATATATATTTTCTTTTAATTTCTCCGCAAAATTTACGGGTATCATGTTCTGTTGTTACCGTTATTACTGCAACTACTAGTACTACTACTACTAATACGAGACTAGCACATGATATTTGTAAAAGCGGTAAAAACAAACACATTGACGCATTCGTGTTTCTATATTTAATGGAAATATGTAGATGACTTCATGAAGTGACATAGCGATGTAATTCCAATTGATCTTTCAAACACATTTTATGAATATGTTCTTCGTTGTTAACAATTCATTTTTCTTCTTTATGGAAATGGACAGACAGAAATAGGTTACGCAGATGTCATTGCCAATTAACCGTGTAGTTAATGTTACAGCTGCTATACAATTAATAATAACGACATGAACTATAGGAATACCTAGAATTAATGTTGTTATAACAAGCGTATTTACAGGATCTTTTGATGTTTTAAACATCTTACCCGACTATTGTTTATTTTTTTCTATTTTATCTTGTTTATTTTTTTTATTTATTTGGTACGCCCTATGGCCTTATTGGCTTGGCTAAATGGCTTGGCTAAATGGATTTTAACATAATATTGTGAGGAATCGTTGGCTTTGTCTAAATTGTGGGAGTGACATTAGCTATATTCTTAAGCTGGGTTTATTTTGTTTTTATAATATTATTTTTTCTATAAATTCAAAAATAAGTGTACTTGTCCTATATCCTATATCGCTATATTTTTACTGGTTCGAGTTTCAGCGCCATCTACATACTTACTTTTTGTTGACTGAGTAAACAAAAAGTAAGTTTTTGGTTACTTACTTTTTGTTTACTTAGATTATCTAGGCCCAAATTCTAAATATATCTAATTCTCTTAAAAAATCTAATCTTGTTAAGATATTTTGCCTGTTCGAGTTGTCGTGCGGACTGGATGATTAGGTATGGCAAATAGGTCCTCTTACTAGTAATTTCTCCAAACTAGCATAGAGAGCCGATTAGTAAAAGCTCGACAAGTAAAGGGCGGGGCAGAACTGATACAGTCGTTGTTACTTTGGACATGAATGAGAATTTCTATCATTATCATAAACATAGGTATTGCACATGGGATTGAGGAATTTAAAATTACGTCACCAGTAATCCATTAGTAACATCGGATCACTTTTCAAATGCGGAATTGTAGTGGTGTCGGTTACTAATGTGGCCATACAAACGAATGTCATCATATTATGGAGATGAGAATTCGTGGATTACAAATATCCTTGGAAATATCAAGGAGAACTCAGGTTTTTTTTTGTCGCCGCTAAAGAAAGTAATCATTTTGTAATACGTTACTCTAGATCTGTGTTTAGGATATATATAGGTAGAATAGAATAAAAATAAATCTAAATAAAATGAACAACTAATAAATACTTTGTAGGCACCATTAGTTTTATTACTTTAATTAAATTATTACATAGAATAGAGCATATATTGTACGTACAGCTATTGAGCACAGTTATAGTTCGTGTCCATTCTATAAAAGTCATACAAAACTGCATATATGAGTACTTCATCCCTGGTATTGCATTATCCGTACTTTTATGTTTTACCTATAGGTGCTTAGTACCCTTACCATGAGTTTTTACGTTGTGACAAATATCACTGTTTTGGTATTTGTTTACGTATTTGTCCATACAATTTCCAATCAGCGCCAATCATTTGTTCTTGAACTATAGTGTCAGTAACGTAACATTTAAATGTTTAAATTGACAAAATGGCGCTTTATGTTTTGTCTCTCTTTTTTGCGAACATGTGAGGTACACAAACAGACTTGAGCACTTAATTATTGTTACGTTTGCTCAGTCTACTGAAGCAAACGGAACAGAATAATTGATAGAGTAAACGTAACGTAAAATTGTGGGATGTTTTGAAAACTCATGGTAATTTAATTAAAGTTATTCTGGTAGTATGGTTAAATCTTACACAGATTTACCGCTAATAAACAAGGATCTTCGAGAGCTCACAGTGCATATCAGGATCAGGAATCTCCAGCCAACAATGCAAGCTATTTGCGTGAGTCGCGCTATGATTAACGATAGACCACAGGACCTCAGAGTTATAATTAAAGTAGAGTCCGTCTAAGACGTCACCTTAAGTCGCGTACGAATCTAAGATAGTATTCAAATTCAAATTTCATTTATTCAAAATTGATTCATATAGAATACTTTTTGAAAGTCAACGAACTACCACCGCTTCGGAAGGTATTTCGCTATGGAGAAGAAGCGGCGCAAGAAACTCCAAGATGTTTATGTCTATATATTTATAGTTTTTTTTAATAATGTTGGTTGTATACTATAGCGCTGCCACTTTAATTTCTAGCGTGAAGCAGTTTACGTTCGCGGAAAGGGTGTGAATTCCAACTCAGCTGCATGAGATTCTGACTGGGTGACAGTTATAGTATTTAGAAATGGCAACTCATCTGTGATCGGCTTCATGTAGACCCTCTGTTCTGTAGAGTTGGTTACAGTTGTTTTAAAATAAAACATTCTTCTAGTTTTCACAACACTTTTCAACAAAATGAACATTTACATTTCTACTGTTAGAACAACGAATTCGCCTAACTCCAATGGAACAAGAGTTGTCTGTTCGCTTTATCGAATTTAATAATACTGTTCTGTTCTGTGCCTACTGTTCATATCCAAATAACATCGCTCTATTCTTTATAATTACTCTGAGCTAACACTTCCCGCATATTTATTAGCGATCCGTGATCTGACTTGAGATTCCTACTGATATGGCAGAGCTTACGTAACGCTCATGATTAACTATGTGTCAATTACAGATTATAAACGTCTTGTTTGCATACTGTCAAGCTTGAACAGCGGTATAATGAATGTACATATAAACTCCTTTGCAAAAAAAACGGGCACCTTACACACACACTTTACCTTAGCTTTTCTATGGGTAAATATTATTATATTTTTAGTATGTCATTAGCTTGGATGACTAGAAATTTCTTATTATCAATGAGAATCTAGTTTTTTAACACTTTTATCCTGGTATCGGTGTTTTAGTCAATGTAAACAGAGAGCCGTGTTAAAATGGACATTTTTATGGGTATAATGAAATTAAGACTACGAGTATTTTTATGGTATTTTAATAAAAGAGACATTAAAAAATAAAAATTAATAACGAGTATGACCTCCTCTTGCAGCGATTACGGCATGTAATCGTCTTGGCATGCTTCCCACCAGGCTTTTGATGGTGTCCTGTGGAATGTGTTCCCACTCAGTCGAGATTACACGTTTAAGCTCTCTGATGTTTTGTGGAGGTGGTTGGACAGATCGTACTCGCCTTTTAGGAGGTCCCAAACATGCTCAATGGGGTTAAGGTCGGGGCTCCGCGCTGGCCAATCCAAACGACGAATACCGACCTCTTGCATATAAGCATCTACGTCGCCAGAACGGTGGGCCCGAGCATTATCGTCCATGTAAATGGCATCTTCACCAATTACAGTCAGTGCGGGTTGTGCATTTTGAGAAAGGATTTCTGTTATGTACCTATGCGCATTTAGTGAGCCATTTTCTATGAATACTATCTCGGTACGATAGTTGGAAGTTACGCCCGCCCAAAACATAACGGACCCTCCACCATAAGGGGTGATTTCTTCAAAACACACATCGGCATAGCGTTCCCCTGGTCTTCGTAACACTCGCCGACGTCGGTCCTCACCATGCAGACAAATTCGAGCCTCATCGGAGAAGAGTACGCTACTCCAGTTACCTGGTGTCCAAGATAGGCAATTTCTAGCGAACCTCAACCGCGCAATCCGGTGCTCACGGAGTAACTTGGGGGCCCGCGCTGGTCGTCGACTACGTATATCAGCAGCTAAAAGTCTTCTCCTCACAGTCCATAGGCTAACTTGTGCTCCTCGTACCTCTTCAAGGTTTCTTTTGAGGTCTATGTAACTGCATTTGCGGTTCCTCAGCGCCTGAGTCACTAAAAAGCGATCGTCTCGCGGCTGTGTGCAACGTTTTCTCCCAGAACCTTGCCTTCTCTGAACGGAACCTGTCTCTTGGTATCGAGTCCAGGTTCTTTGTACGGTTGAACGACTCACGTTTAACCGCTGTGAGACGTAACATTGGCTACACCCCTCTTCCAGCAGCGCTATAATTTTACTAGCTCTCATTGCTTTTTCTGCCATTACGATAGACACAAAGATATCTGTTTTAAGTCACAATAAGGCAGAATTATGCGATAAACATAAATTGTTGTACTAAAAATAACGAAAAGTTACTTTTAGTTGCTTGATAACCTTTTAACCGCAAACCCGCGAAAAGTGTCACAAAATGAAAAAGGGATTAATAATTTAAAAAACAAAAGTTTTGAATTTGGAATGAACTTTTTTTCATACCCAGACTCTTTATTAAGTGCCAGTAACATAGTTTGGCTATTAAAACCTCTGAAGAACTAAATTATTACCAATAATGTTAAAAAATCAAACCCGCCCGTTTTTTTTGCAAAGGAGTGTATAATTAGTATTATCCGTGTACCGTAAGTACAAGATAACTTCCTGTACCTGAATCTATGGAGCTATAAAAATATCACATTTTATTTAAGAAAACCACTCAGTTCTCTTTAAGGTAATTTGTTGACTTTCAAAAAGTATTCTATATGAATCTATTTTGAATAAATGAGATTTGATTTTATTTCATTTGAATGTTTATTTCTAATTAGTCATTTAAAATTGAGCACATTGTTTCTTTTACGTTTAGAAGTGTTTGTTTTTTGTAAGCAATTGCAGAAGGTGAAGTTGTTTGATAGTATTTACGTATGTATGTCTCATTCTTTGGCATGCCCTAGAGCCCAAACGGCTTGACGGATTTAACAATATGAGGTGTTGTTGAATTCAAATAAAATTTGGAAGGGACATTTTGTTGAGTTACGCCAAAGAATACCCATTGATCTGTTTTAGAGTAGTGTGTAGTATTGTGCAGGTTACCCCATTTGTGGGACGTCTGTGACCAGTACCCTTACCAGGAGTTTTTACGTTTCGACAAATATGACTGTTTTGGTATTTGTTTACGTATGGTCCAATACGATTTCCTAGTTCTGACACAATCCGCTAGGGGCGCTGATTGGCATTTGTATGCGCAAATACGTACACAAATACCAAAACAGTCATATTTGTCGAAACGTAAAAACTCTTGGTAAGGGTACAGTCCAACGGTGGGGTATAAAACGGGTTATAGCGAAGTACATGCAATTTGACTTTTTACATGGTCCCTTATATGTTGCCGGTAACCTTTACTATCTCTACGTTTAAACTTGTAATTTAATAATTCATCGTCGTTAAGAAAGAAGTATGTATAAGGTAGGAAATAAAAGCCGCCAACAACAGCAGTAGCGTTAAGAACAAGATCTATAAATAATGGGTACAATACAAGATACCACGGTACAATGGTAAACACCCATTTATTGCCATATACTGATATAATGCCGCAGTCAGATGCATAAGTAAATACTTGTATATATCAGTGTTGCTATAAGATATTTTATATCCTTACTAATATTATAAGTCCGAAAGTAACTCTGTCTGTCTGGTTGTCTCTTCTTCACGCCTAAACCATTGAACCGATTTTAATGAAATTTTGTACAAAGATAGTCTGAGACCCGAGAAAGGACATAGGATAGTTTTTATACCGGAAATCCCACGGGAAGTAGGGATGGCAACGTAAGATCAATTAAACGGAGAATCGATATTTTGGACCAGTTTGGTAAGAATTGAATCGTAAACTATGTATTTGATCAAGTGATGATCTTTAGCAAAGTTGTTGTCCATGAGCCCACGAAGGTTTCAGAGTTGGGACGACCAATTTTCGCCAGATGGCACCACTGCCATTCCAATGAAGTTACGAATTTTCAGTTTTATGTCTGTTAGTATGTCATATTATTTTCTTTTAGACGACCCGCGTTTACGGAGCGGTCACTATACAGGTCTGACGCGCAAAGGATCCCGGGTTCGATCCCCGGCCAGACAGATATCTAAATGATGAATTTAGATTTCTGTTCCTGGGTCTGGGTGTTTGTGTATTTGTCTATGTGTGTGTCCATGGCACCCACGACACAGGGAATCCTAGTGTGGGGCTGTGAGTGTTGAAAGCGTTTGTTTGTTCGTTTTAAACGCGGGCGAAGCCGCGGGCGGGCAACAACTAGTATTCCATAGTTCACATTGTTATTCAAATGATGATCAATTTGTCGTCTAACCATGTTGGTTGACGTTATATAAAGGAATGGAATGTTTTGTTCCGTGCTATGTATTATAAACTATAGGTATGTGTAAATAAGTTGACGACGTTGATATTTTTTGTTTACCCCCGACGCAAAAAGGGGGATGATGTAAGTTTAATGTAAAATATAAATTAATAAGTTTTTATATTTATAATCTGTGGCATGGTAGCTCTTAAACGATTACACTGTTTGATCGATTGATTGATTGAACGATTTGTTTAATTATTTATTTTTGTTTGAAAGATGATTTGATTTAGAGTATTCTTAGTTATGATTAAGGAAAATCTGTCCTGAACTTTGAAGAGCTTTAGTTGGGTTCGGGGATTTTTCACTCTTTATGTATTTTTAGTTGTTTAATACTCCATATTTATTTTAATTGCATTTTTAAACACGGGTATCACAATAATATTTGAATAGTTTTATTTCGCCAATCGTCCTAAATTATTATAACTTTTAATTTTTACGACTTTTCTACTATTAATTTATAATATTTTTATGTGATTTTTAATGTAAGCATATAATTTATGTCTGTGAGCATAAATTAAAATTATCAAGAGTCTGAATAAGTCATTCCTTTAACCTTCCATCCTGTATATTATCATAATAATAATAACATTTAATTCAATTATGAAGTAAAACAGTAAGCCACGATGTTTTCCGGTATGTCAACAATCTGGCATGTCAAGTGGGTATGTAGATCGAAGAATGTCGTCGATTGACCGCACAGTATTAACAATACAAATGGATTCGCATTCCGCACCTGGGAATTGCGATTGACTTTTAACTTGTTAATGTAGGTAAAGCTCGTGTTTACAAACAACGGATTGCTGGCGTTAATTAAACGCTAATAAACTCTTTCTACACTTACAGCCCCACATTAGGATTCCCTGTATCGTGCATGCCATGGACACACACATAGATGAATACACAAATACCCAGACCCAGAATAGATATCTAAATTCACTTAGTGTGTTAAGAATCCCACATAACCTTGTGTCGCGCCATGGGGTACCTTTTGAAGGTTTCCCCCTCGTAAAAAAAAGGTGTAGCGGTGGTGCCTTCGGAATTAAATTGGAGTAGGGTTCTGCTATCGGCTATAGCCACTTAGGTACTCGTACCATTTGATGGAATGCATGCTTGTTTCTTTCTTTCATGAAAAAAATAAGTGACATAAAAAATGATGTTGTAATTTCAATTCCACGCCACAATAATTGCAAGTATTTAATTATATAGCGCGTAATTCGACCGCCATATTACACGCATTTTCGCCAAGTAATATAATTGCACACATTGCAATTTTGATAGTATTACAAAATCGTGATATTTCCAGTCCATTTTTTCCTTGACCACTCACTGCATTTCAGTTAATTTAACTGTTGGTAATCGCATACCTATGTGTACTTGTATTGTGTATTGTAACACAATAATGTTTATGATGATGATTCTCATTAATCTTATTACAAAGAAATGTAGAAGCATTTTATTGTTTTTAAATTACATTGTTTTTTTAATGTATGATGTTGTTTGTTTTGTCTAATGCCCGTTATAAGTCTATCCAATGCTTTGCCTACCAATTATTACGTTTGACAGTTTCTTCATCGTCTAATTAATTGATGGGTAAAAAATGGATACATTAATTATACAGGGATCGGCAAGCCAATAGTGCCTCGATTGGCTTGCATCGTTTTTTGTGTTTTTGTAACAAGATTTCGTAATATTACATCCGTATACATATCACAGTGAGACTGTTATGTTTCTGTTGTTTTATAGCCGTTGTGCCCCTTCGCCATCTTTGCGTAATTAAAAAAGAAAAAAATCATTACGCCCCCTTAACATAATGTGAAAAAAAAATCAGAAATTTAGAGACTCCTCCCTTTTTTGTCGACCTCGTCTATGTCACATGTTTGATAACAAAAACTTAACCCCCTTAACAGAGTTATAGCTACGCCCATGAATTATCTAGTCTTATCTAAGGTTGACCTCGGCAGCTTTAAAATTACCCTGTTTTAATGACCCTAATAGGTTGAGTAAATGAGATCTGCATGAGGAAAGACCCGTTTCGAGTATTTGTGCAGATTATGCACGCACGCTGCACCATCACGAATGAGGAACACGTAGGGATGTAACAAAATTAATCGACTTCTATAATAATCGATTATTTTTTGTGTAATCAATTTTTGATAATCGACTTTTTTATATTTTACAAAGTGTTTTTTTTTTTCAATAATTATCTTACTTTTATTTTTTGTAAAATTATGTGACGACGTTTCTATCTCTATACAAACAGGGACTATTGAAAACCTTTTTTTGTTTTCGTTGGCCAATGTTCTGTCCAACCCCAAAAATTGGTTATAATCCATTTCTAAAATAATCGATTAATTTTGAAGAATGAAAATCCGATTATTTGTTGATCATTCTCCCCTTGTTCTCACATCCCTATGAATACGACACTGACCTCCATTTAAGTCAGCTAATATTAACGTTAACTTGAAATTGTAAATTACTGCAAATATTAGAAGCCTTGACCTTTTTGCTTTGTTATATATGTAAAATTCTTAATATTATTAGTAGTAGCACTATTATATTACTTATTTAAGTTGGCACCTGAGGCTTATTATTTAATCAGTCCCTATTTATATATTTTACAAAGAGATTCTCAATATTTGCTTTATAGATTAAAATATTTTAAAAGTATAAATAACCATAATACATATACATATAGTAGTAGGTATATATAAACCTACTCGTATATTTTTTATGAGTAGATATAGAGTTTATTTAATGGTATGTGTATATATAAGTAGAGGTCAGATATAAAATGAAACGAAATAGAAATAACTGTCACAATGAACTTGTGATCGATTTAGGTAAATTGACATTCTGACAGCTAGATAGTTAGTTTGTTTTTTACAAATAAATATAAATAACCTTGTATTGAGTCAAGATTTGAAGTAGATTAAGTTGATAATAGGTGTACCTACTTACTTGTATAAAAATAGCTCGGATGTATTTTTGTTAGTTATACGCGTTTCCTATATAGATAATTTACAGGAAACACTTGGAATAGTCTCTTTCAACTTGTTTTGATATTTTGTCAGATATCTGTAGACGGCTCGAGAAAACTTATCACTTTATTATCACATCTTAAGTTTTTGGGGTTTTCCGTATTATTACTGCATACATTAGTTACTTGTATATCCTTGTTGATTTTAAAATGTTAATAATATTTTACGTCATGTTTTTTCTCTGAAGTAGCAAGAATAGAGTGGTTATACAATAGGTGTGGCGGTTTATTCGTCTTAATCGAACTAAGTATAAAAACATAGCACAATAATTATTAGAACAATATAGGTCCTGTACGGCAGGCAAAAAAATACAAATATAAGTGAGCAGAAAACAAGGCATACACAATGAGTGGTCTTATCGTTCTAAAGCGATCTCTTCAAGACAAACAGTGTAGAGTTAATAAATTATTGTTGGGTGGAAATAGGTGTTGCGATGATCCTTTTATGTCTAAATACGAAATACTAAAGGTTCTTCAAAATTTATCGTCAGGGGGATTGCATGCTGGTCTGCTACTCCAATATAAAAAAAAAACCCTTCTGTATTGGGGTATTTTTGTGTTTGCAGAAATGACGACCCCCTTACACAAAATAATGAGTAAGTATAGGTAAGGTCGAAGAAAAAGAAACTCGCGATCGACAATCGATAACATAGACCGTGTTTTAACGAAGCATCTCATTAAAAAGCA
Organism: Epargyreus clarus clarus; assembly: GCA_014595695.2. Classification (NCBI taxonomy): domain Eukaryota; kingdom Metazoa; phylum Arthropoda; class Insecta; order Lepidoptera; family Hesperiidae; genus Epargyreus; species Epargyreus clarus. Next base: position 1,567,885 of record JACTTY020000050.1, on the reverse strand, counting down.
CCATGGGATGTGTTTCATTTCCTTCCTCATAGTTAGGGGACCTATCCATACGTCTCGTTTTTACATTTTTTTACCCTCTCCTTAGTGAGCCGTAATATTTTCTTTTATTTTCAGTTTTTAATCAGCTGACGTCCTGGCAAATATGTGTCAGTACTGCCACTTGTGAGTTCAAAATCGCCATATTGGAATATAGCTCGAAAACGCGTAATATTTTTCGAGTTATATTCAAATATGTCCACCTCCCGCCCTTGTAACAAAGCGAGGTATTTCAAAAGACCCCTCCCTGATCGTGTCACGTAGTATGGGTACGTTCCTTTAGTTAGTTGCGGGGTCGCGGCTCGTGACATCTTCACCACTTTCTCCCATGATGTTACTCTTGTCGTGAAGTCTGCAAATGTCATTTAGCCTGCAGGAATTGTTTTCTCGTATTTATGCTTACACTAGGGGCTTATTGGATGCAATTTGTATGTGGAAAGTAATAGGCAGCGTTGAATATTGGTAGGAATATGGCCTTTCCACGTTCAGGCGAATGTTTGGAAAGTCACTGGTTATGTAATTTTTACTGGTATTTCTTAGAAAATTACAAAAATATGTAGTCATGGTTTTTATTCATAGCAATCATTCGTCAAACCTCTGTACGCCCATTTTTGAAAATGGAAAGAAAGGATGCAATTTTAATTTAACTTTCAGAAGAATGTTGGGTAAATAAAAGGGTGTGTGGAACATGTATTTTTTAAAGTAAGTTTCAATGCGTACGTAGCATGTACTTAAGTTACAATTTAATAGTATTTGGATACGTAAAGCATAAAATAAGGAACATTGGAAATCATTGGAGGAGGCTTTCACCCGAGGGGTTCTAGAAAAATAATTTTATAAAAAACAAGTATAAATGCATGTCCATTTAAATTTAATTATAACGAAATGTGTAAAACAGGTATTCTATGTTCTCTGTTTATTTAATTAGCAATAATGTATTCCTAAAACATGGAAACAACACTGTAATCTTTTTCTAGAAATATAAGGCTTTGTTTTAATAATATTTATCCATAAAACAATTGTTTATAGTCTTCATCTATTCTAATCAGTTTCAATATATTCAGAAACACATTAGTAATAAATGAGTTCAATACGTTTAAAATAGCTCAACCTTTACTGTTATCTACAGTTGCTTATTGAAACGTGAGTTAAGTAAAACGGAGAGAAAGGAAGGGACATTTCGCTGAGACATCACAGGTTGCAAAATCTAATGTCAACGAACCACACACGTCTTGCACATTTAACTACCTCCGTCTGGTGGTTTGTTAACTTAGGATTTGAGTGTAGGGTTGGCACTGACGAAACTTTGTGTGAAGCTTTAGAACCTACAAAGTCAATAAAATTCAGAAATACATACGATTCTTTAATTAAATAATTAAATTGATACTTGCGTGTAAGCGTACTATAAAGTAAGTGATTATTTGACTGACAAAACGGTGTGGTCTGAATTAGCTCCAGCTCCAGCTGTACCATTACGTTAAGTTGACATTGTCAAAAAAAAATATTTTAAAAGATGTGTGTTATGGAGTTTCTTTCGCCGCTTCTTCTCCATAACGAAACATCTTGTGAAGTGGTGGTAGTTGTATTGACATTCAACAAGTGCTCTGTAAAGAAAATATTTTGAATAAAAAAAAATGATTTGATTTGATTTAATTGTTTTGTTTTTCAAAAGAATCTTTAAAAATGTAAGCAAATAATACACATACTGTTTATTGACACATACATACCCCTCGGCCTGTGTTGGTCTTAAAACGATAAATGTTTGTAAAAATAATGGTGTTATCAAAATGTATGCGCTTGAAAAAAAATCAAACCAAGAAAATTGTTCATCACTGGACTCGCAGCGGTCCCCCACGGTTTGGTTTGCAGAGACGTGCTTGCCCCGAACGTGCAAGATGTGGAATGAACTTCCTCTTGAGGTACCTACTTCTGGAGACTTATAACATGGGGTCTTCAAAAAAGGTGCAAAACTCTCCTTCAAAGCCGGTGATGAATTAGCGACTCTTTTGGCATTACAAATATGTTTAGGCTCCCTTGTTAACTTTCCACCAAGTAGCACGTCTGTTTTATCGTTAGGTTCAACTATATAAAAAAAACAAGGGGAATACCCCGTTGAGGATAACCGCGTTTGGGACAGCCCTTGTGGCACCGCACGTAACATTGCCTACGTTACGTTACAGTGACGTAACAAGTCTGCATTCGACGTACGCCTCTGCTTATTAATTACGCTCTTCCGCTCTTCCCATCGCAGTAATTAGAGATAAATGTATGACACGTAACTCACTAATAGGTTATTACCTAATTTTTATCTAAGAGTACAGAAAATATTATGTGGAACGTGCCGGAAGTTTGATTTGTATCTTTAAGTCTTTCCATTATCAGATCAAACATCTTGCTTGCTTGCTTAATGTTAAAGTCATTGGCATCGTGATCTTAGGTGCTACGCCTTGGTCTTGCCCAGAATATTCCTCCAGTCCTATCTATTGTCTGTCTGTCCATCGCCGCATCTATTTCTGTCTGATAACAGCATTGTTAAGCGCTGCTGTGTTCTGCTTTGAAGGGTGTGTTCAGGGAGACGTATATTACGAAGTATTCCATCAGTGTAGCAGCGTGTATGTGGCCGACCTCAGGTATTAATTTGGTTTTATCTGGGCTTGATTACAGATGTAGATTCTTGGCTTTCTCCCCCATTTCGTTTCGCCCAGCGTTTTCAACTCTTATTGAACTGATTTGTTAACAACAATTATTACAAAAGTACTTACTGCAATATAATATGGTTCCGTTTTCTAATCAGTGCTGACGTTAATCTTGTGCGCCTCATCAGCGTCAATGAATGGCGATACATATAATAATATGTATGACGCAGATGCTGTATACTCTAATCTAGGTATTTCTTTTACGTTATTTGTATAATCTCTACGTTCCTTCGCGCTGTCGCTACAAATCTAAGTTATACAGTTTGATTTACGCCCGTTAGTTCTAATGTAATAAATAATAAATTACTAATAGTAGTAGGCAATGTCTACTATTGTTTGAAATTCGACAATTTTTAACCGATTTCTTCCATGCAATAAATGTAATTTTCGAACGTTGGCAAAAAATTGGTTTAGTTTAGATTGATTATTACTACTGGGCGTTAGATCTCCAGTTCGTCCGAATTAACGTAGGATTGTTTTTTGGATAGGATTTGTATCATTTTTTTATATCTATGAAGATGGAGAGTAGTAGCCCATTGAAGTGAGATGTATAAATATCATCATGAATCCTTAATAGGTAGCCAATTACAAGTGATTTAATTAAAAAATCAAAAACCCGACTGCACTAAAAATGCCTAAGTAGAATTTCCAAAAACAGTGAAATAGGCATTTCATTATTTTTATCCAGAAAGCCAAATACAAAGTTTCAGAATAGGTATCTGCTTCAAAATCAAAATATGTTCAAAAAATATTATCCTATTTTATCCTCGTAATGCTAATTTACGCTATATAAAGAAGCTATGTGTAAAATTACAGCACGCGTTCAGCGGTTTCCCTTTGGGTTGATCTAAGGCACAGCAACTTACTTATTTAGTCGGACAGTCACCTCGACGTGTTATACATGTACATTTTACATGTATATATTATATATAGTATGTGTAATCTCCTTTTAGTTTCCTTTGTTTTTATACCCTACTCGATAGGTTTGGTTAACGTTTTTTAAAATGTGTTACTATCTCGCATAAAGTCCACAATTTACGCTCTATAAAATATTTACCTAAAGTAATACAAAGTTCCAGTCATTATTTTGCCTCGTTAGGGATAGAATTTCTTTATTTTTATCCATCAAGCCAAATACAAAATTTCATAGTGTTTGCTTCAAAATTGACTGATGGTCAAATGAACTTTTAACCCTTATTTTACCCTCTACGGGGTTGATTTTTCGGAAGGGGATAAATAAGTGTGTACTTGTTCCTATCCAGAAAGCCAAATACGAAATTGTATAGTAGTTGCTTCAAAAATAAAGGATTTCAAAAAAACTGACATCCCTTATTTTACCCTTTTAGGGGTAGAATTTCCAAAAGGCCTTTCTTAGTACTTATTCACGCTATATACCGAATCTATGTGAAAAATTTCAGAACTCTAAATTGAGCGGTTTTGGCTGTACGTTGATTTCTGAAAAATGAAAAAGTCATTTAGTTTGTCAGTCAGTCAGTCACCTTGCTATTATATATATATACAAATATGTTTTTATAATCTCCGTTTAATTTACTTTCATTTGATACCCTACTCGATAAGTTCGGCTAACATTTTTTTTTAAAAAAGTTCGTATTTCGCGCCAAAAATCCGCCATTTTGATTTTTTTCTTCTAACACCTATCTAAGGACACTCGGGTCATTGATACGAATATAATGAGACATTAAATGTCGAAATTCATCCAGCCGTTTGTTAGATCGGATCAAATAAAGAAAGACAAACATACAAGATACGCGCGAAAAACATAACCCTTCCTTGGCAGTCGGGTAAAAAAGAAATGGTAGCCAAGTAGTATGAACTGTGGTCGCATGAAGTCACGTGCCCATTAAATTTAATTATATATTGCATTGATGGCGGAGGAAAACGTCTTGAGAAAATGTACATGACTTATAACTGAAGTATTAAACCCGCATTGTGTCGAGTGGTACACTGCTATCAAATCTCATGCGTGATCGCAGCACAATTTGGGGGGCTTCGGGGTAAGGGGAATTTGGTTAAATTAGACCACTTTTTTCTAACTTTTTAACTTTAGTATTTACTGTTAAGTCCGGCATCCGCTTCCCCCGCGGTAGAAAGGAATCCATGCAGGGTTCCTCACGAAAAAAACTGACCAAGTGCAAGGACTCGACGGTTTTAGGGGGGTTTTGAATCCCTGTGACACCCCTCGGACCGCGCCTGATCTTATTCGGTTAAGAGAACGGTTAGATACAGCAGTGGGACGGTAATGAGTTGGTGATATAAGGATGTTGTGGCTCCACAATATTACAATGAGTAAAACATATTTTAGAAATGTTTACATAAGCTAATTACCTATTAAAAGAGCAGGCTTGTTTAACAAGCAGATTCTTTATAAAAGCAATTACTAACTGCAGTTTCTACTGATATTTTGTTTTATGAAGAGGATTACTCATAATTAAATTCTGCACAACTTGCAATTAAAGAATATATTCGTAATTTGATAGCTCCACGCTCTCAAATACGGAATTAAACAATAGATACGTTTGATATGTCATAATTAACTCTATCATTAAGGCATTTTTCTATTTAGCCATCTAGGATCTCACATTTTTAGGGTAAAAACGGAACCCTATTGCTAAGCCTCCGCTGTCTGTCCGTCTATCCGTCTTTTACAGGGTTCTATCTTTTGAACCGTAATAGATAGCCTTTGAAATTTTTACAAAGTATGTATTACGGTGGCTGCTGTAACAACATGTACTAATAATCTATTGAACCGTAATAGCTAGAAAGATATAATTTTCATAATGCATTTACTTCTATGGTTGCTATTGGTTGATATTGCGTTTTTTTCGACTGGTAACACTCGCGTCAGCTGATCGTCCCGGTCCTAAATTAACATACATTTAATATTTTAACTGGTTAAAACAGTTTATTTATGGTAATTAGTCGCAGTATATTAGTAAATAATATCAATTAAATATTAATTTTGTAAAATAAATAATAGAAATACTATTTGGTGTAAACAAATCTGACGTATACACTGTGAGAATACGTTAGGTTATGTGTTTTTAAAATTATAGTGCAATTAATAGTTAAAAAGGATTGTAACCACAACAAACAGGGTAAGTGTTCAGTTGCCATAAGTCATTTATCTGTTTTGTAACAAAACTGGTATAATTTGACGAGTTTGTAGATTGACAACTTGCCCGGCATAACCTCCCTCGCTGTCAGACTTAACAGAGCAGTCTTTCATACTTTCATACTTAATACCAATGCTGTAATAACATATAATAAAAATAGAAAAATACTGAAAATTAGGTGACACGGAACCCTCTGTGTACGAGTTAGATCCTCACTTGGTCAATTATTCCTGTTTTAGTTATAAATTAACCGTTTGTTTGCCAAAACAATAGCGGTTACGATAATTGGGTTGTGACGACATTTTTCTTCACGGTTTCGTCAAATCTGCAAGTGCTTATTTCACATTTGGCAAATTCTTGCAAAGTTGATGTAATGTGTAAACTAATATTACGAATAGGTAAGTATTTTGTAACACGTAGATTTCTGTAATGTTATATTATCCCATCGTAGCTGGAAGCCATAGAAACACAGTAATTCTACCTTAGATACCCTAGGAACGGCAATAATGTAGAAAAAATTGAATACAGAAATGCGGTCGAGGTTTTTCAAAGGATATGCCACACATATTTTTTTTACTTAATAACAGCAGTGTTATGGTCTGAAGGGTGTGGTAAGGGAGACATACTTTTCCGAGGCATGCCAGCTTAGTCCTCAGGGGTCGCATGTCGCATCTGTGGCCGACGTCAGGTAGGAATCTAATCCTGTCTGGGGTTTATTATAGATGTCCATGGGCGGCAGTAGCCATTTACTCAGATGGACTGCATGCTCGTTTGCTCCTCCTGGATTTTAAAAAAACCTCTTTCATTCCAAGAGGTGACCCTGCCCAGCAGTGGGACATTTAACGTTGATAACACAATCATGCCGCTATAGCCGAATTGGCTCGTCCTTACGAAACTTCCCGAAACGCGCTTTGAATGTCGACAGCCGAGTTTGGTAACGCCGTGACATTTGAAAAGCTAATTGTGTCTGTACGCGAAACGCATGCAGAGGACTCGTTGTCTATAATGTATCTTGGATATTGTTGCGGTTGTGACTTGTGATGTAATTCGTGAAATACCGCTACACGTTTAAATGATCTTTTTTAAAGGTTTGCAATAGCAAATGCATAGAATCCACCTGATGAGTGCTCTCCAGCGCTTATTGATATAAGAAATCAACTAATATGAATAGGCGTAAGTCAGCCGGTGTGCACATTGTATCACCGAAAACTTCGATCACTAATAAGAATATTAATGATCGATCCTATTAGTGATTGAAGACCGAAATGCAAGAACTTTAAGCATTAGAAATCTATGGCAGGGAATAGGTGTGGCGGTGGTAGCTCATTTTCTGCTACTTTTCTAGTTTAAATTATTTATATTTGTCATCTTTCAAATTACAATTTGGTTTAAGTGTGTTCATTATTTTCTTCTTGATAATTTGTTTGTAATAAAAATCTGGACGCAAACAACATTGGGTACTTGAACAACTTTTATAAGCGTAAAGATACAAGTTAGATAATAATCACCAAATAACTTAGAGAAAGGGCCTATAAATAATTCATGTGTATAATCAATAGCTTTGTTGCGTACAAATGTCAGTGTTTGTAGCTGTCAAAACATTTCAGTAGGCTTTGTAAGCCTTAACAAGGTCGGTGTACACTTCCGCACATGTTAAACAGCCTCTCGTTTCTTGTAGATGTTTAATTTTCTTTTAGCTGCAGACAGTAATGTTTTCGCTAAATTTTACAATAACTTAGCTGACTAATGAGGTCCAAGCTATAATTTTATAGAAGAAAAATTCCGAAATTATATTTTTGATGTGAAACATCTATAGCCGCACGTAAAAAAGATTTCTGGCGTGGCGACGATTACCTTTAACTACATAGACAAATGTTCTATAAGAGACAGAGCTATTAGAACAATGTGATAAAAAAAGACAACTAGTGTTTGACCTTGCGTTTCAAGTGTACGCAAACGTAAATATTGACCATGGAATATAGTGACCAATGATTACTTCAGTCAAAACGGGACATCGATTTTTTTATGTCAAATACTTTTTACTTGAAAAAATATAGTTAGAAATAATAAAAAACACGCTTTTATGATAAAATTAACTAAAAAGTAGAAAATATTTTCAATCTAGGAATCATTTAAGAAAAAGTAAATAGTATAATTGTGCAAAAAATGTGGGGCGCTTTATGAAAACTGATAAATGGAGCACCCCATGTTTTTTTCACAATTATAATATTTACTGTTACTTAATTGACAATGGCAACGGTTCATTTCGGAGACAACGGCACGAAGCATCGAAAAAAGGGACTGTCCCGTTAAAAACGGGACGTATGGACGTATATTTCTCATTGATACTCATGCTTGTCAAAGACAATGAAATAATGGAACAGAAGGTAAAAAATGTCCAGAACTGTCGATAATAGTTTTAGTACATCGTTTACGTAGAAATGTTATAGTACAGTTTAACTAAATAAATTATTATTATATAAATATATAATTTGATGAAAGAATGTATCTATACAGATGTATCGACTGGTTTAAAATATACGATTTAAAAATTGTTTATATTTATTATCGTATATTAGAAAAGATTACTCACTCCTAACAAGAAAATGTACCCAGTTTTGAGAATTGAAATAGTTGCGTAAAAAAGTTTTGCCACGTCTCCGTGCTAAAATGTCCCTAAAATATTTGAAATAATTATTTATCTATTATGTAAATTACGCAGTATTAGTTATTTATTTGTAAATTTTCTCTAAAAATGTTTTTATTTGTCAAGAATTCAAAAAAAACTTACTAATAAGCCGTTTGTGGCTTCATTCAATTTCAAGGCGGCGAAGTATCTTTACTAATTTATGTTTATTATTTTCAGTTTTATTTTACACACGACCATTAATTGCAAAGTTGTGTACATTTTATAAATGTACTAGCTGACCCAGCAAACATTGTGTTGCCATATAAATAAAAAAAATGTTAAGGGTGAACAACCCTTATCACTTAAGAGATATGAAAAATAGATAGATAGTAGCCAATTCTCAGACTTACTGAATATGCATATAAATTTTGATGAAAATCAGTAAGAGCGTTTCGCAGGAGTACAGTAACTAACATCGTGACATGCGAATTTTATATAATCTTACCGTGGTCTTTTTGAGGATTAATTTCTGGCTATACAAAGATTGTTTATTAAATTATGTTTAGGTTAATTTATTCAATTAAAGAAATTTTAAAATACCGTATACTATCCTATATAAATTTTATGGTAATATTTTTTATTATTTACCACAGATATCGAAGAAAATTTAGAGATTAGGATACAGAATTTCCCATATATCGATTTTATTTTATTAAAATAAACTATAAAAAGTTATATTTTGACTAAAACACACTAATATAAAAATTAAGCAGTGGGATCTTAAACTATAACATACACGTATGAACATCGTGAGCTTCAATAAAATGTCACTTCTGTTCTGTTGATCTATGGTCATAGATCAATGAAAAATTTTTCATTGATCTATGACAGTTCAATTCAATCAATGAAAGTGATAAAGACGCAAAATGCATGGTCATGCATTTTGCGTCTTTATCACTTTCATTGACAAAAACATACTTTGTCTCTTTCTGGTTACTCATGTAATCATGGCGGATCGAACACGAAAAATAAACAAAATTTAATAATTTCTCTTCATTTACGTGTGATAGGTGATTCCATGAACCTTGTTTCTTTTTCGAGCATAATTTTTGCATTTATGCATTGCACAAGAAGGCATTTTGAGTCTTAAAATTCAAAATAATGACGTTTAACGTGTTCAGTGACATTCGTGTCTATTACTACGCCGCGCGAGAGCGACTGGAGTCGTTTTAACTCGTTTTACACCACTTGACGTATTTTGTATGTTTTAAGTATTGCCCGCTTATTTTTCTGATAATAAAATGTCTGACCGTGATAATTTAGAGAGTGAAAGTGATCAGCCTTCTGCAAAGAAAGCAAAATCACACTATGACACACCATCAAGTCATCAGTAAGTTAATTATTTTTTTATAATTAAAGTATGCATTTATCTGTGCATTAAGCACGCGTATATTTGGTGTGTTTTGAGCGCCAGCAAATGTAAAATCTACTATCTTGGTAGATTAAAATTCACATAAAACACATTGCATACAATGTTTTTAAATTATTAATTAATTTTAATGTCATTCTTCTCAGAGAATAAATTTATTAAGACTGACAGAATTGTATTTCAAAATCAGCTGATGGCGTGCAGCGCACGAAAGTTTTTTCTTATTTGTTATAAATATGAACATTAAAAAATTAATATGTTTTTTTCTGCATATTACCTACTTTTACAAAATAATGTCGATGTTTCACATCTGCCAGGCGTCCCGTGACGGCTCACATTTTTTTTTGATGACTGAAGGCGATTCAAATTTGCCTTTAAAACTACGGTTAAGGTTGGTAACTTAAGGTTGACATCAAAATATAAGTATCATTTGATTTGATTTAAATAATATGATTTACATCTAAGGAAATCTATATGCCCAACTGTTATTTATAAACATACGTATTTTTAAATGCGTGTGAAGTCTACCAATCCGCACTTGGATATTGCGATGGCCTTAACACTCGAATCTGAGAGGACACCGATGGCACTTACGTATTGCGTCATTATTAGAATAAATGTGAAATCGCATCATTGTTAGAAATCTATTCGATATTCATACGCTAATAAGACCGTTACTAAAAAGGAAAATCATCTCGTTCTTCATACCGCATTAAATACCTGAATTATGCTCAAAACGAGACCCATTACCATCAAGACTATTCCATTGTAACGCTTGGCTCGGAACAAAGAGTCGCCAATAGCTACCAAATAAAAATAATGACCGGTTTGTTCCGCAAATTTATTATTGAAATTGGCGTAGAGTTGACGAAGGCTGCGGCTAATGGTCCAGAAACAATTGTGTCGAACGTGTGCGTTCGTAACGTTAATTTTAAGTTAGTTTTGCTGTTCTTGCGTATAGAGCGCTATTATAGGTAATAGACAAAAATATATTCATTAGCAATGATCAATTTTAACCAACAATTTTACCATTAATTATTGCATAGAAAAATTCACAAATTTCGATTAAAAGTAATTGCTAAGAGACAAATTAGTTCAGCTGTCTGTTAAATAAAGTCTGTCTGAAGAATTTGTGGTATGTTCTGAATGCTTAGAAATACCTACGATATAACAGACCCAGAAGCCTAATGCCTTACTAAGTATATTTTTCTTGTCCGTAATTTAATGATGTGTTTCAATTATCGAGAGATAAGATTTTTTCTTTTTTCTTTCTTTTTAATTATACTGATTATTTGAAATACTTTATTTACGTATTAGCACAAAATAGTGGTATTAATAACTTTAAAAATGTACATCGGTTAAACAAGTCGTTTATAGAGAAAAAATAATAAGATACTCCTTTACCACAGTATAATATAGATATTTGTACTGTGCCTTTAGACACTCTTACGTTCTGCCTTTCTGCATAACATGCCTAGGGGTCATTGCGCCAAACATGTCATTAACAGCGATTAATCACTCAAATAGAATCAAAGTGGGTAAACACACCAGTGTATAGTGTATCAATACAAACAGTGTGCTCATTGAATCAAAACACGAGTGTGCCGAATTGGTATCGCAAACACAGGGTACAGTTAGCGCATTTGCATCGGAAAGTGTCGCTCGTCCGGTGGCGACGAATATTTGCGACTGCTTCCTTATTGTGTATAACTTTGATACTAAAGTTTAGTTTTTATAGGTAGAACGCTCGGTGGTTCGAGTCGGCACCACCGCCACGCCTATTTCTGCCTCGTAACAGTAGAGTTAAACACCAATCACACCAGAACACAGCAGGTTCTGGTTTGATTGGTGTTGTAAGATAGACTTACTTTTTTTTTCTTCTCTTTCTTTCTCAGATTCTTTCTTTTTTCATGTTTTATTTTATTTCGTACTTAATATTTTTTTTATGACCGCCTTCATTTTTTCTGCACATCCCTAAGGTTGACTGGGAGATAATGCTATTTAGCATTAAGTCTGCCTTTTGCACCACACTGTTTTTAACATGGTCAATAAAGAGTAAATAAATAAATAAAAAAAAAAATACTTATCCGAGGCGTTCCAGGTTAGTCCTCAGGGGTAGCGGCGCATTAATGGGCAACCTCAGATCTAATCTAATCTTATATGGGGTTGATTAGATGTCCATGGGCGGTAATAGCCACTTACCATTTGTACCATTAATTACTACCAAATTTAAAAATGTATCACATTACAGGTTCAATATCGTATTAGTGTTTCAGAGATTAGGTATATTTGTTTGTTACCTAAGTATGTATTTTGGCGCGTTTGGGAAACCAGATCGCAGTTGCTCGCATCAATGTAATATAACTATTTATATTATTTTTACTTTAGAATATTAGTTATTTACTCAGGTAATCGATTGAATGCGATAAAAACTGAATTATTGTTCTCAAAAAAGTATAACTTTGATATAAATACGTACATACCTGCTTGTTATTTTGCTTCGTTGAAGTCGGTTATATTGTGACTAATAAGGATTTCTTATACATTATATTCAAAAGTACGTTTATTATCTACTGTTAAATCGGGTTATGTAAACATAATTGATAATATGTCACGATAACTTCCTATTATGCTCATTATCTATTATATGTGAGTGTAATTATGTGTTATTATGTCATGCCTTTACGATTTAACGGATAACATTCAGTGAAAATTATCGGTAGTTATAATATTAAAATGTTTTTTTTAATCACGGAGGCCGAAACGGTAACAGAATTTTTATATATTATTTCCATAGCTTAGTAAAGATACTTCGCCGCCTTGAAATTGAATGAAGCCGCAAACGGCTTATTATAGTAAGTTATTTTTTTAATTTTTGACAAATAAAAACATTTATAGAGAAAATTTACGAATAAATAACGAATACTGCGTAATTTACAAAATAAATAAAGAATTATTTCAAATATTTTAGAACCCTTTTAGCACGGAGACGTGGCAAAACTTTTTTGCAACTATTTCAATTCTCAAAACTGGGTACATTTTCTTGTTAGGAGTGAGTAATCTTTACTTATCTATGATTATTTCGACAAAATATCTTTATGAAATCTGCCGAAACGTTACTAGAATATTAATGTCAGGTTTAAGAAAATGATTATGAAATATTCTTTCTGTTATTCAGTTTTTTTATCTCCGAAGCCCAATGAGATAGGGGATAAGTTGAATTGGTTTACGTGAATGTCAGTTTCTTTGTATATTTGTTTTCTAAGGATGACTTGAGCGAGAATGATTAAAGAAAATTTGTTGGGAGTAAAGAAAAACTGTTTATAGATCGTCAACTGTTTTTAATTCGGAGTTGATATTTTTTTTTTCATGTTTTAAATTATAACTTAATACAATTAAGCAGTATTGAGTTTTGAAACAATTGTTATTCTTATTTATAATTATTTGCCGATATTTCGACCCAGTTGCATGGAAATATCGGCAATAAAAAACGCATATCTTGAGTACCCGTTACATAATAAAATGTCTTAATTCCGCGATAATTTTAGTCTAAAATCATATAAATTGTTATCTTTGTCTTACATCATTCGGATCGGCATAACATTGAAAAGTGCAATGAATATCAGAGCTACAACAAAACAGCTGTCTCTGTTCCTACCTACTCTATGTTAGTGCGCTTTCTCGACACTTTCACAGTTTAAGCATTCGGCGCAGCGCAGAGCGGCCATTATCGCGAGATGGGGCGCCACACTCGGTGGCAACCGTACGTGGGTCGTTATTGTTCTGATGTATAAGGTCGGAGGGCTAACAAGCCAATCATTATTGCATTACGAGCGGGAGACTATTTTGATAGAGGCTTTTCATATTTTCTAACATAGTGCTTTCAAGTGAAAGTTTGGAAACATGAACTTTTGCATAGAAGTACCTTATATAATATAGAGAATAACGAAATATATTTTTTTAATTGTCACTTAGAATGTTGTTTATATACATATCTATAGTTTTGTTAAAACATAATAAATATTCTTAATTTCTCCCTTTCATAAAAATTGTCACTTCATCTGCTCATATGTGTATCCATGTGTATCGATATGATCAATCTGTCTAATTTGTTGCCTATGTACCAAAGATCGATTTGAGACGATCTCTAGTTAATATTTAAAAATAAAGCATCTGATACAGTCTACAACATCTACAACATGCGTGAGCGCAACACTATCGATTGCTTTGTATACATCGCTCTCCTATGCTTGCGACTATGGCGTCAAAGATTATCTTTCTTTTCTCTTATGAAACAAAATATGCCTTAACGTCCTTTAACTTCACTGCCAATTCTCGTCCAATTATGGAATCGCCGCCTTAATTTCACTTTTTTTTTTATTTAAACAACGATGAGGCAGATGGGCTATTTAAAGTAGTACCAAGTGCCGCCAATGCAAGAAAATGGCATATACATATTTGAAAACACAGACAATCATATAATTTTATTCGTTTGTGAAATAGGTACATTTGTCGTTCCTACTTAGTAGTGCTGTTTATAACAAAGGCAACTATAGGTATACATTTTATTCATTCGTTAAGTACATTTTCCCGCCTACTAAGTAGTACTATTTATTAAGCCATAATCCACTTCCCAGTGCACTGACTCCACTGTCAGACCTTGTCTTGTTCTCGTGGTGTATTAATGTGGCATGCGTGACGCTGAAGTGTGTCAAGTGCTTCCTGTCTTAGTAAGAAGATGCAAGCGAAGTGCATGAACATCCTTCAAAACGTCGACATTGAATATTCGTGAATCTTTGTTTCCGCTATTGTTTCATTTTTTATTGTATAGGAGTAGCAGACGAGCATTTGGTAAGTGGCTACTGCCGTCCATGAACATCTGTAATCAACTCCAGATAGGATTAGATATTCCTACCTGAGGTTGGCCTCAGATGCACCGCTACCCCTGAGGTCTAAGTTGAAACGCCTCGGAAAAGTATGTCTCCTTTACGACACCCTTCAAACCAGAACACAGAAGCGCTTAACACTGCTGTTATGAGGCTGACATAAGGGTGGCGGTGGTGTCGGCGGAGTTGTACCACAAAGGGTACTACCACCTTCAGTTCAGTTTTGTATTGTTGCAGGGAAGCTACTTAGTGATTCCAAGTTCTGATCCCCGAGTAGTTCCGAGACGCGGTAGTCTGATTTGCTGGCGACCCCTGAAAACTGAATGCGTGAGATACAGATTTTTGTAGAATTTTTAAATAAAAATAACTACCAATAGAGCAGGTGGCTATTTAAGCGACGTTTTATTTCATGTTATAAGTAGTACCTTCACATATGCAAACAAAAATTTTATTGTACATTTCAAAATTTCTTGCTGAGACAGTCTTTATACATTTAATATTATTAGGGTGTCTACTGTCTATATAAAATAAAACCAAAAATAGTTTTTTGATTAATTCATATTTTTTTGGAGTTATTAATACTTTTCACTTTTCACGTTTTTGTATTATAAGTTTTGATATCAATTAATTTCGGACTTTAGTCCTTCGAGCCAGATCAATTCACATCAATCTGTCATCATACGAGTATTATATTTATCTTTAAGTACTTTAATATTTAGTTTATAAAAACAATAATAAATACTGAAGATAGCACATTTTCAAAACAATAACAATAATCAAACAATATTTTTCACGCTAATCAAAACATTGACAATAGAGTAGTCGGTATCGGTTGTTTATAGACGTCTGAGGATGTTTACTGATGCGGCGGTTATGTCGCATACTTATAATATTTATTGTTATGTTTCAAGAATTTGAGGGCATGACCTCATTTTAAAAACTAAATTGAAATGCTCAGTTTTGAAAATTGCTGTAGTATTTTTATTTGTAAAGTGCAGCTTCTTTTTTTATAATATAGGAGTAGCTGATGAGCATGCAGTTCACAGGTTAGAGGCTACTGCTGCCCTTAGGTATCTATAATCAACCCTAGATAGGATAAGATCCCTCCTTGAGGTCGGCCATTAAAAGTCATAAGTCAGCCCTAGAAGTCAGCACTGCATTATCGCCTACCATGGCTCTTCTACCACACAATACTATGACCTCTTTAAAATAAATAAAGTTGCAAATGCCACATGCAAAGAAGCCCTTATGAAGAATGAGACATATGAAACAGATGCCACATGCAAAGAGGCCTTTATGGAGAATAAGACATATAAAACAGATGCCACATGCAAAGAGGCCCTTATGGAGAATAAGACATATAAAACAGATGCCACATGCATAGAGCCCCTTATGGAGAATATGACATATAAAACAGATGTCACATGCAAAGAGGCCCTTATGGAGAATAAGACATAAAACAGATGCCACATGCAAAGGGGTCCTTATGAAGAATAAGACATATAAAACAGATGCCACATGCAAAGAGCCCCTTATGGAGAATAAGACATATAAAACAGATGCCACATGCAAAGAGGCCCTTATGAAGAATATGTCATTACGGGCACTAACAAATTGAGTGGTATTGCTGCGAACTCGTGAACTTTGCGCAATTGACCACCGGCACCGGTGCGCCCGGTCAAGGCGACAAACCACAGAGCAGATATCTGTTAGACATTCCAACAAAATACTAAAATAAGGGTCTTTTTAAATTATGTTTAGGACGTTGAAATAAGACAATATCGTAGAATATATCGGAGCCACAGAGTGGATGTGTATTAGAAATTCCAATGATTTTTTAACTATTATTCTTTGTTTAAAATAAATTATCATTCAGTTTTAAATACTATTTAAACTAAATATATACACTATTTTTTTTTTAAATAAAAGAAATGAGCCAAATCACTGTCCCGTGAAAGTGTACCCAATATACTAGCAGCATTACCTCGTTGAATTGACAAACTTATTTGTTGGGTCATCGGAGGCCTTATACACCTCAGTGCCATCTCTATTTGATTCTTAGCTTCGACGGGAGTAATTCACACAATGATACGAATGATACAATTAACGAGAACCACAGGTCTCGTTAACGAACCAATGCTTGAGCTGTTAGGTGGCTGTGACCCACATACCGTACCATTGTACAGTCAGCTCCAGTAGTAGACGCGCAGATCAATATTCCAAAAAAAACCTTGTTTTTTGTTGACGAGGGGGAAACATTCAAAAGGTACCCGACGCCATGGTAGTGACGCCGGGACTTTTACCGCACTAAAACCCATTTTGAGCTCCTACTCTTACCGCCCGCAACCCCGGATAACCCCTTTTAGTCGCATCTTATGACAGGCAGGGGATACCGTAGTCCTATTCTGGTCCCAGTACTACAGGGACAATTCCAAAACTACCTATACAATACAACCAAACGTTCATAAGTAGCTAAACATCCCTAGCATCATAATTAGATGAACATCGTAAAGTGTCAAAATTGGATGAATAATAATGCGCCAAAAGTAGCCGAACACAAATGTGCAAAATGGTTAACGTCACTAATATGATATTATGTAACTATTCAGCTACTTTTGGCACTGTAGTGATCATCTACTGTCAAAACTTTACGACATTCATCTAATTATGGTGCTAGTTGTGTTTAGCTACTTATAAACGTTTGGGTGTAAAAGTATTTTTGATACCTGTTTATCTACATTTGGAGCTGACTGTACATGCCTCATATTGTAGCATTGTGACTTAAACTCATGTACAATGGACGGTGCGTAACAACTCTCATGTTATATACGTAACTGGATTGATGGATGAACTAGAATTTAAATAGATTAGTTGCTAACATTGTCTCGTAAATGAAATATACAAACGATCAATCATATACCTGATTTCAATTTAAAAAAAAACATTTACAATCATATTAATTCAATTGTTTGGTAAAAAGACAATTTAAGGCAAGAAATTACTTTATTTTTGAGCTTTGGTGTAGGTATATGACTTTTTATATACTTTTATATTATTTAAAGGGTAACTACACTAGGCTGATTATTTTTCCTATGAATACCATTATAAATACCATTACTACCATTGCTACCATAAACTACTAATTTTTTTTGAGATATTGTATATAAGTAGATAGGATATGATTGATATTGTACTATTTTTATAACTCAGTTTAGCACTTATAGAGCAGGCGACTCTACGTAGAGCATAAATTACACAAATCTAGATATACTTGGCGACGTGTTGAGAAATTGATAATTTAGCGTAAACTTTCCAAGTCGTAAAAATCTCGAAAATAAATCGTTTCATTCCACTCAACACGGATTAATTATTGCATTAGACTGCATGACTATTAATTTGATCGCATCGCGAGCGATAACGCGTTATCGCCAGAGAAATTTCCCAATTAGAGAAATGTGCGAGGGTCTAGGATAGTTTTCAAAATAGAGTAGTTGCTAGACTAGTTTGACTATTAATAGCACACTGGTTTGTACCTGATGCTTTTTTTCTTTTTTTTCATAATATAGTAGTAGCAGACGAGCATGCAGTCCACCTGATGGTAAATGGCTACTGCCGCCCATGGACATCTGTAATCAACCCCAGATAGGATAAGATATTCCTACCTAAGGTCGGCCACAGATGCGCCGCTACCCCTGAGGACTAAGCTGCAACGCCTCGGAAAAGTCTGTCTCTTTCGGTCTAGGATAGATTTCAAACTAGAGTAGTTGCCAGACTAGTTTGACTATTAGGAGCACACTGGTTTGTTTATATTATAGAAGTAGCAAACGAAAATACAGTCCATCTGGTGGTAACATTATAATTAATCAATTATAATTTTGAAGGCGTCATAAGTTCATAACGCTTGTGGTACGACTCCGACGGCACCACCGCCATACCAATTTTTACCTCACAACAGCAGTGTTAAGCGCTGCTGTGTTTCGGTTTGAAGGGGTTTGAAGGGTGATAAGGGAGGCATACTTTTATGTGGCATTCCAGCTTAGTCCTCAGGGGTAGCGGCGCATTTGTGGCCCACCTCAGGTAACAATATCTAATCCTATTTGGAGTTGATTACAGATGTAATAGCCACTTACCATCAGGTGGACTGCATGCTCGTCTGCTACTCCTATATTATAAAAAAACAATCATAGATAGGATTGAAATAGGGCACGATAAAGCCCTGTGACAGACTGAGAGATAACAGAGGCTTAGTAATACAATTTTTGTTTTACCCTTTGGGTACGGAACCCTAACAAGGCAGTAGTCACTTACCATCATGTGGATTGCATGCTCGTCTGCTAGTCTTATATTATTAAAAAACACCCAGTCTAACTATACTCGTTCAACCACCTTTATTTTGCCGATAACACAATTACAACGTCATTAGTTAGAGCACCATCATTCATCAATTTTATTATTATTTATGAAATATATAAATAAGTTGATGTGATAACTTAAACAGTTGGAATGTTTGCCCCTTGCTAGGTACTTGATTACATAAAATAAGAAAGACAGGATCGATATGAAATGTGGCGTGATTATATTCGTGGTTAATTAATATGCTCGATATTATAATATAAACTAATTATAGTTTTCCATATTCATTATCCATTTACATATTCATTTCATTTCTAATCCACATCTAGCCAGACGCGAATTTCCTTCCAATCAGACAGAAAAACGGGTATTGCGTTCGCAAACGCAGGAGAGTTTTGATCAGAAAGCGTTACACTTGTTATTTATACTCGCTTCTACAAGAATAAACACAAAAGATGATGGATGCGACACTGGACAGTGGTTCTCGTTTTTGCAAGCTATCATTGCGGTATTATCAGTGGAGGTAATTAAAAATAATTGCGACCGATTTACTTTCAGAAAGAAAGTTACAAGTTTTGTGTAGATCGAGCAACTCCTGTAATTGTTTCTGTCTGTTGTCTTATCGCTGTAGTTATTTATGATGAGCTTTTTAATTTCAATTTGTTAGAGACGGTCGTTGTTTAAAATATTTAAATTAATCGCCAATTGAAATAGACTAATTTATGTGATGCATTCTCTAATTTAAATGATCTCATTATAAGAGTTCTCTCTGTATAACTAATTTTGATTAAAAACATGTTTTTGTTTGTTTTCAAGTGTATATAAGATTACTAATGCATATTTTTATACTTTGGAAAGTCACACATCTGCTTTCGAAACATGATATATTATGGAAAAGAGATGTTAGTAAATGTACTTTAACATATTTTAAAATGTTTACATCCTGTTTATCTTATGACCATAGTTTTATCTCTAGTACTATCATCGTTTTATCTTATCATTCTGTTTTCGTTTCAAAAATATTTCACAGTATTTGTTGACAAAAAACGGCCGGTATACATTTCATTCATTCATGGTGTCATTATACATTTGATACTTTTGTAGCCAATATGAAGTTAAGTTTATTCGATGACTGATCTAATGAAAGACCAAATTTTATGATTATATAACCTTGCGCGTGACCTTTTATATAATATTGAATTTGCCTTCTACCTATCCACCATACGGTAAGTGACAATTATCTGTAATCAACTCCAGATAGGATAACATTAATACCTGAGCTTGGTAAAAGATGCTTTGTTTCAGCTGAGAAATATGTATAATGTATTTGAAGGTTTCACGGAGAAACCATTCCAGGTTTCTCGGTCAAACCTACAAATCAGGAGACGGTTGGTGTCTCCGAAATCGAACAATAAAAAGTTCTTCTTCCTCTGAGAGGAGACCCGTGCCCAGCATTGCGACAGTAATGGGTTGATGATGATGATGATTATACCGTTACCTAGTACGAAGTACCTACCACCTTATTTATTACCAACCAATTAATTTTTTAAATGCTTTCTCAAGGTTTCCGTAATCGTTCCCGTTTTCTTGGCGAGGTTGGTACACATGATTAATAGAGCAATATTTTATACAGGTTACCTCATTTGAGAGTAGTAATTATTTGCACAAGCAGTGATGGCGGAAACCGTTTTTCCAAAGATAGCAGTTTCTAGTAAGGGATTAGCTCATTTTACATAACAGCTATGAACAGTAAGTTATTAGAAATGCGTCGCTAATAACTAGTGTAGAAAAACTTTGCTAAAATACTGAATAAAATACACTATCTATTTTATTTACTTATCAAAGGCTAAAATCAAGGATGATTTTCTATTTATTCGCCGTTACAAAATTGTGATAAAAAAAGGATTTTAAGAAAATTAATTAAAATAAGGGAATTTCGACCGTAACAAAATTTTGATAAAAAAGGATTTTAATAAAATGAATTAAAATAAGAGAATAATTTCGATTATTTAAAAAAATATCTTTAAACGTGATCGGATCTATAATAATTATCTATAGCTGTATTGAAATATTTTAGGTTTTTAAATGTTGAAAGATCGTTTAGATATGTATTTAAGAATCATTTATGCTTCAGTCACTTCTGGGAATAACTTTTAACGTTGTTTGAAATTAAGATATGTATCAATCTGTCTCGAAGGTATTTATGTAATAGAATATTTCTTGTTATCCTTTTGTTTGTAGCCTATAACCTTGCGAATTCAAACTCTGCGGGTGTTCTAAATTGTCCTACTTTAAAAAGTAAATAAGTGTTGAAATAACTAACAATCTGTCAATAGACAACCAGACAAAGAATATGCCTATAACAATCGTGACAATGGCATAGAATGTTGTCTTAATTTAGTTTGACCATCGAGTAATGATAAGAATAGAGTACGGCTATACCTTGATACGAATCGTAGACAGATGTGATTTAGCTGTTTAAGTGCATCTCATTCGTGAAATATTATATAGTAACATTTTACAAGTAAAGTTTAGATAGACTTCCTTGTTCGAGGCGTTCTAACTAAGCCTTCACTCATGGGGAGCAACTCAGATATATTTCTTATCCTGTCCGGGGTTGATTACAGGTGTACTGCATGCTCATTTCCTATTAATTACTATTAAAATATACCATAATTTGGACATTTACTTTTTAAATAACGCAATGATATTATTTACTCCACTTAAACTTGTTTATGACTGTTCGCCCTATAACACGCTTAGTGATGGTGTCCTGTTTATACTCAAGTAGGCTCGCTCTATACTTTATAGTAACTCTATGGCTTGAAGCGTCGTAGAGGTGTCAAGGTGTCATCGTGGGACAATTAAAGGAAGCAGGAGAATCGAAGGAAGTCACGGCGTCAACATCATTGTTGTGGTCACTGTAATAGTTACAATGGTGTTGCTGGTATTGCCGGCGGTCATTTCCAAGTGGGGTTTGGTCAACAATATGTAAGGTACATTATGAAATTATTCATACAAACAGTTGTAGTGTTAGAGATTTCTACATATTTAGCCAGTTAAAACACAATTGCCACCCCTATCTCTCTATTATAACACTATTTACATAAATATAATAATATTTTTTTTGAAGGTGGTAGAACCCTTTGTGGTTCGACTCCGGCGGCACCACCGCCACACCTATTTCTGCCTCATAACAGCGGCGTTAAGTGCTGATGTGTACTGGTTTGAAGGGTGTGGAACGGGAAAACTTACTTTTCCAAGGCGTTCAGCTTAGTCCTCAGGGGTAGCGGCGAATCTTTGGCCGACCTCAGGTAGTAATATCTAATCCTATCTGGAGTTGATTACGGATGTCCATGGGCGGCAGTACCACTTACCCTCAGGTGGGCTGCATGCTCGACTGCTACTCCTATATTATTAAAAAAAAAAGACCGTACCCTCATAAAGGCTAATTTTCTTTAACATGAGTGTAACCAACTGTGTAAAAAAAAGAAATAAATACTGAAAATTCCCATTTGCGAAAAACTACCACATCCTTTAGTGAAGTACATTTTATTCAGTACTTGTCCAGCGGAAGTAACTGACGACTTGTTTTCTTATCAACATCAATTATCGTATTGTCAACCGGTGAGTTCATTCAACTTAGTTTTCAAAGTTAAGTTAAATGTATTGTGATTTCAGTTTTGATGTCTTGCTGTAAACTTTAGTTTCCACTAGTGCTTTCCATTAGTTTGTACAGACAAAAATACAGCCAGGTAACATGTTGAAACCTGTTTTTTAGATTTTTAAGTTGGTTGATAATTTGCTAGATTATTTTATGAGTGATGGCTAATATTGTTTCAAATTTAACATTAAGTATATCTAAGAATGCGTCCATTAACCTTCATTAGCCTTTGTTAAGGCGAAGACACTTCGGAGTTTTGTTCTAGAAATAGTAGCATATGAGCTAAGATAATGGCAATGAGGGTACTTAAATTTTATATATTTCGTTACATCATCAAGGTTCATGATGCTACCTTATTTTTAAACATTTCATACTCGTAGTTTTCTGTAATCTTTACATTTCTTACTGGTTTATCTGCAAGTTGTAATAAGTTCTTTGATGGACAATATAACGATTTCAATCAATAATCCTAACTAAAACATATCCTCGTATGATCACTGTAACATGGCAAAAGACAAAAATAATCATGCAGGCACCTCCATATCTATGTCCATAATTATTATTATACAGGGTGAATCTCCATAAAGTGCACATATTGAAACAGGTAAAATTAAACCGCATTTTGTCGACAAAAAAATAAAAAAAATAATAGAATTTTTTTTTTTAATTTTTTTTATATTTTTTTTGTCGGCAAAATGCGGTTTAATTTTACATGTTTCAATATGTGCACTTTATGGAGATTCACCCTGTATTTATTTTATTACTATGTCAATGAATGAAATTTGTATTTTTTATAATATAGTAGAAGCAGATGAGCATGTAATCCACCTGATGGTGGTAAGTGGCTACTGCTGTCCATGGACATCTGTAATCAACCCCAGATAGGATTAGATATTCCTGCCTGAGGTCGACTACAGATGCGCCGCCACCCCTGATGACAAGCTGGAACGCCTCGGAAAAGTATGTCTCCCTTACCACACCAGAACACAGCTGCGCTTAATACGTTTGTTGATAGGCAGCAAAAGCTGTGGCGGTGGTGCCGCCCGAGTCGAATCACATGGTTCTACCTTCAATTAATATAAATGTAATTCTTACTTCGTAACTTTTCGTTTATAAGATTTCTGATGTACCTAATTCAAAAATAGTAAATACCTAAGCTATACAGGGTCAAGATCCGTGTAACAATCTATTCTAAGGTCAACCAACGGATGCGTTACCGCGGCGTCTACTTTTTGCAATGTCAATCTTTCGTTAAACCGGGTTCAAACGAGGTCGACTTTCAGGTACATTTGAAGACAATTAACGGAAATTATTAAACGCTTATTTGTAGTTAAAATGATAAAACTCAATATAGCAAAAATAATGACAAAAAATATTAATATTGCAAATATAATGACCAAGTGAATTTAATATTATTATTTAAGATTTTGACTAAGAGCTTACAATTACTAATTTGTAGTATAATTTTATAAATTCAAATATTACGAGCAATTTTAATTTGAAAAACGTAAAAACGGAGTCACATTTAATTAACAGTTCAATTTTGTTGATTTCTCAACATTATAAACTGAATTTTGTTGGACATACATAATAATTTTAATATCAGCTGTATAGAACAGTACTGAATGTACACAACTTCATACATGGAAGTAATTACAATATTTTCGAGATAACTTACAAGTTATTCTACTTCTTGTAGCTGCGTACCAAAGTTATGTCATATTTTTAATGAACAAAATGACTTAACGTGTGAAAACATACGAATTTTGGTCATGTTGGTCGTTAAGGAACCGAAAGTGAATGAAGCTAACATGTTAACATTCTTCGGCTACCGCCGAACAAATTGTCAAGGTTTGTGAGAGAACTTCAAGCCCCTAGTTTTATATTTGATACAAGCCTAATTTGTTTAAAGTTTAATTATAAAAAATATTATTTGTATAGATTGGACGACCTTCGCCTGTTATTTATTTAGAATTCCCAATTCTTGTTCCCCGTCATCCCGCAACCCCCTGAGATAACATGAGAGCTCATGAGAAAAGATGAAAGATGAAGCGAATTAATAGACAGTACACATTACACTCTGTTAAAACGTAAAATAAGTCTCACGGAGATTATATATCAAGCAGAATGACTTGAGGTCTCAAAATTGAAAGGTAAGTTTTGAGAGAAAGTATTCCTGATAAGTAATGACAAAAAGTAGAGGAACCTGTACGATGACATAACATGTATCGATAAGAGGCGCAAACCTTCAATCTGTATACGACACTTGAGACGAACGATCAAACTTGTCCATTCCCAGAATCAATTACTGCACCAGGAAAGTTTAATGACTTGGTGATTGAACAAAAACCCGCTCGAGGCGACGCCGACTCCTTGAATCATTACACTGGACGCTTTCTCAGTCAGTCATTTTCAAGGCTATGTAGACCTGATGCAATTTTTTGACCATTATTATGTCCACTGGATCATACTTGAATTTTATTTTGGTTTCAATATCGTACCCGGAGTACGGAGTACATTTACGTTGGAAAATCAGGTTCACGTTTATTTGTAGTTGTTATACAGACGGCATTTGAATTGTGATAAAACATGAACACTCATAGCTGAAGTTATATGTAGAAACATCATCGATATTTAACTGCTAAATAGAGTTAAGTGAATCAAAGAGAATTTTATAAACGCCTACTTAATGTAAGTATGTCGAAAACGAAATTCATCAATACTATAGTTTCATTTGATTTATTACTACCGAGAACAGTTTCGCTCTGTACCAAATGAAATACCACAATTTCCTTTTTGTCGTCGCAGTCATAATGTACATAAATTATGCTTTTATTTTACTTAATTCACTTGATTCCTTTCGAATGACATGTTTTTGAAAATGTCACGTTACGCTTTGATTTACTGAATCGTATGTTTAACACTTCTGTTATAAATAATTAGGTAGGCATAATTTCCTTTTTTCGTTACGTTGGAAACTATCTACTGAAATAAGTTCTCACTATATTGATATGTGGTGATTTGCACCTTCTCGACTGTTTTGTCGGTATTTATGAAGACCCCGTCCTGTTGCCTACAGGAAAAAAGGTATTCATGTCCCCATTATTCAATAAATGAAATATATATGTATAGTATAAATATAAACAAAGACTATGAATAGTTATATAAATATATAATATGTAATAGTAGTTATTTAAGATATATATACCTAAAGTAACTAAAAGAAACCCTTATTTATGCACGTACGTACTCCATGTGTGTGCTGTGTGTGTTAGTGGTATTTACGAGTATGTATCATTATTCTGTGTGTTGTTTACAATTACAGTGACTCCGAGTACTTTGCTAAGTATGATTGACGTATGTATTGCTGCCTGTTTTTGTAATATGGTGATGTCAATGAATGTGTCTAACTTTTCTATATATTTTTTAATACTTTTAGCTACTACACCAGTAGCACCAATAACTATTGGAATGACAGTCGTTTGCGTTTTCCACAGCCGACTTACTTCATTTTTGAGAAGGTGGTATTTGCTCAATTTTTCGATCTCTTTTGGTCCTATATTGTAATCGGATGGTACTGTGACGTCTATTAAGTATGTGTGGTTATTAGTTTTGTCTATGTATATTATATTCGGCCTATTGTGTAAAATGGTGGTATCGGTTTGTACTGGCATTTCCCAAAGAATTTTGGCGGTTTCATTCTCTTTTACCTGTGGCTGTGTGAGAGTTTCTTTCCACCATAGACTAGAGACTTCTATTTTATGCTTCTTGGCTAAACACCAATACACATACTGAACGAGATTGTTATGCCTCTTGACGTAATAATTCCCCGCCAGTTTTTCACAGCCTGATATGATGTGTTGTGTAGTTTCGTCCCTACAGGCGCACATGCGACACTTACCGTCTATTGGTTCTTTTAGAATATCTCGTCTATATTGTCGGGTCATAATTGATTGATCTTGTATGGCGAATACTGAAGACTCTATTGCTGAAGATATTTGCTGCTTTTTAATCCGTTTAAATGAGAGCTCTGTATCTATATTTGACTGGTCTAATACTTTTTTAATGAATTGTCCATGTAGTTGTTTATTTCTCCAAATATCTTTGCTTCTTTTAACTATTGCTTCCCTAATGTCTTTGTCTGTATGTATATTTCCTCGTGCTAAATTTAGTTGAAATTCTATCTCCTTTGCTTCATTAATTATTGAATATTTATCCCTATGTTTATCATGCTCCACTATTGCCTTTATTAAATCATCTCTTTCAGCTATTCGGTATTGTTTATATTTCAATATTTGTGTTTTGTACATGTTTTCTATGTTTAATAAACCTCTCCCAGCCTGAGTTACCGGTAAGTACAATCTTTCTACTTCTGCTTTTTGTTGGTGTGCCTTTTTTATTGCTTCACTATATTATTATAGTATCCTAGTATTATTAGTATATTATTATTATAGTTTAGTTTCTATCCTCTTAACTCTTTTGTCCGCAGAAACTCTGGGGTCCAGTGGAGTTCATTTAACCATAAACTTTTGAATATACATATATGTTTTCTTTTATAATATAGGAGTAGCAGACAAGCATGCAGTCCACCTGATGGTAAGTGGCTACTGCCGCCCATGGACATCTGTAATCAACCCCAGATAGGCTTACATATTTCTACCCGAGGTCGGCCACAGATGCGCCGCCACCCCTGAGGACTAAGCTGGAACGCCTCGGAATAGTATATCTCCCTTACCACACCCTTCAAAACGGGACATAGCAGCGCCTAACACTGCTGTTATTAGGCAGAAATAGGTGTGGGGGTGGTGCCGCCGGAGTCGAACCACAATGGGTTCTACCAACTTTAAGATATAATAAACGGAAATGATTATAAGTTTTACAATTTATATCTCGTCTGGTTAAATTTTTACGAATGTCAAGCTACTGGTATTTTTTTGTAAATGTAACTACTATTACAGTAGGTATGTGACGTATTGTAACATACTGTAATAGTAGTTAAATTTCCAAAAAAATATACCTTTTATGTCATAGAAGGAAGATGCGTTTCCAATCCCCCTGATGTAATGAAAAATGTTGACTCTATGTATTTGAAACGACTATTTATTAACGTGGTACGGTGGTATTTATAAAAAATGTTAAATGTGTGCCCACTTTATTGCTGTTTCAGCTTTATTTAATGACGTCCTAGAATCATTAAATGGAAGATGAATTTTAAATTGAGTCATAATATGAAACCACAATTTATTATTTTAATCAGGGAGTCTCGCTTTCATCATATTAAATTTAATAAGAATTTCGTCCCTTGGAAGTACTTTTGATCTATAATGTTACATTATAATTTTACACAATTGTATTTTATGATTCGTATGTCCTTTACAACCACCCATTGTACTTTACACAGTCAAATATTTTGAGGCATACGTAATATCCACTTAGGTAATAAGTAACTCAGCATATTATTATTCCATCTGAAATCCTTCATGCGTAAAATAAGCGTTGAAGGTGATGGTCACTTAATCTTCGACAATGAAGGTTAATGGCCGGCTTTATTTGTTAACTAGATCTAAATAACTACATAAATATAGCCTTACTTTCAGATTTCTTTTTTCTGAGGTTATTTTGAGGTTATCGTGACGACATTATTTGTTTGTTCGCCTGCAACGCCTATCGTAACAGTTCGATAACAGTATCATTATTTGCAAATGTTTTATTTTTATTTCGTTTACATTTTGTTGTATCGTGAATCATTTGTTAATTCAAGTGTTATTGCGTTTTCATTAATTACACTTACTTCAAATTCTAAGTCAGTCATGTGTTCTAGTTTCATCATTTAATTTTGAAATGCCTTTGTTTAAACTAATTTGAATTTCATTGTTTTCTAGAATTCTAGATTATATTGTAACTTACTCATACGTGTTTCTTTTTGTATTAGTTATAAAAAATGGTCCTCGAGCCGGATGCGTTCCTAATTTCAAAATTGATCGTGGGATTCGAAATGCATCTGGAGCGACTCGGAAAAAAGGCAGCAGGTTGACTGCGCGTGAGGTCGCAACAAAGAAGTGTCGGCTGTCGGGGGCATCGGAGCAGAGGCTGCACGAGCGAGAGGCACGAAGCCGGCGAGCCTCCTCGATTCATTCTCGATATCTCGCCCGCCACCGCCAGTGCCGCGCTAACTGTCGACGTTGATACTTGTCGCGCCACTCCTTCGCGGGAAATAAACTTGACGAAGTCCGTGTGATTTTTTAAAAGTTGAAAACAAACGAGTTCCTGTTTTAAATTTCGAATAACGAATTGTATAGTGTTGTGAAACAGTGCGTCGTTACGTACAAAACATTCTCGAGTCAACCGGACGCGTGGCGATAAAAACAAACTCTCGTCTCGTGTTCCGAATGGTCCCCTGCAATAATTAGTTTGGTAAAAGTGAGTGTGTGTGCTGTGGACGCTTGATGGTTCAATTAGGACTTGATTAGGCTTTTGTTTGTACGAGGCTTGTTCTGTACTGACAGTTCGTGTGAGCAATTCTTTGGGATCACAGATGCTGAAGTTGGTTAGTGTTTCTGTGCGCTTGTTTTAATGTTTTCTGTTGCTTATTATTAATCATATAATGCAAGTCCGCTTGAGTATCGATGAATATTAGTCAACGGTTAATCATCTTGTGGAAATGAATGAAGTGATCAACATTCTGAGGGTTTTACACTCTTTGTTTACGTACAAGATTTTATCATTGAGCGTAATTTCACACGCTTTAACCAATCATCATTTCATTGCTTCTAGCTGATAACATATGATTAGATATTTAAACAGTGATTAGATATCTAAATGAGAGTTAATGCAATACGCGATAAAGTGGCAGATATATTTAGATGGACGGAATGATATAAATGCCATTAGACTCTGTTTGCTGATCAAATAGATACCTATACTAAGAATCACGTCAGGTATTCTGAGGTAATCATAGATCAAACATCGTCCTCCATTGAAGTGTTAATGCTTTATTTATCCGGTAACCTTCACAGCATTATGTACATAGAACTCAGATAAGAAACACATATGGCAATAACATTTTACCTTAAACAACGCCAAGGAGAATGCTTTTCATATCAAAATTTTTAATTATCAATTTTTATTTTATCACAATTAAGAATCTCTTAATACTTTCAAGTTGCTACGCTTAACATTCTTCCGTTATTCTTTTTATTCTTAAATTATAGATAATCTGAATATTTGTCATATCTCTGAAATACTTAACAGACACGCAATCTTTGTTAACTCTTTGATACTTAATATTGAATTCTTAATAGAACGAGACATTTAGATGATATTCTATGAGAGACAAATTTCTAGCATTGTTAGCCTTACTTCGAAGTATTTCAATTGGAATAGAAGTAATAGTATCAAACGCATGTCTGCGTTCAGAGATGAAAGTGAGTTGGCTGGTTTCGCTCATGTTGCGTTAAGAATTTTACATGCATCATTGAATTTAATTCGATTTTGTCGTTATATTGCATCTATATCGTATAATAGATTTCAATCAAATTTGTTATACTTCACTTTCATTGAAACGATCATTTTTAATTTGTCACTTTTCTTCTTGTTAAAACGGTTATTTAAAAAATAGGATTTTCTAGTTATTGGTGATAAAAATTAAGTATCATATCTTTATCATTATCTTCGTCGTTTTAATCTCTAATAATACCTTTATATTTTGTATAATGATTTTTCTATATCAATTGTATTAATAAAATGGGTTATGTATTACTAGTATTATCTTCGCTACCAATTTAATCGCTACCGAATAGGTATAATAAATTTGATACTCTCGACATATGTTTGTTAATAGTCCATTACAATAACATGTCGTGCGATTGTGTCATGGATTATTAAATATAACTAGTTTTGTCTCTCCGATTACTTATTACGACTAGGTAGACACGATACAATAGATAAGACCGATTAATTTGTAAATGATAATGGCATGTCAAAGAATGAAACACCTGCAGCTGATTATGCTCGTTCAATAAAAAGTGGACGGTGTGAATTAAAGAGGAATGTGAATAATAATGATAGCATCTCCGATCTGAAAACCGCAACGTCGTTAATTTTTCTCCGATGCGGCGGTTAAATTACTTTTAGCGGTATGAATTATTGGTTTCTTTCATGTCTGTGTCCTTATGGTTTATTCATTTTTTACTGTCGTTAATTCATGGCAGTGAACGCCTTAAGATAAGTGTCTCGTTTTATAATTATCTCCTTGTTAATATGTAATGGCTTCCCGATTTCCATATTTGGAAAATTTTGTTAGTGATCCTTTTTTCAAACTTTCAAGTCTTCTTTAGAGATTTTGTAATGCTGTTTATCGGAAGTGGATTATGATAAGCGCTGGGAAAGCTGGTTGGGAAATCCACAGCTACTTGTGTACAAGCTTTCATCGTAATCCACTCGGGCTGCTCCACTTACCCATATTCGTTTTCATGATTGCGTGTTGTCTCCAAATGGCCGTACATAACATGACCATTCTTCTTATTAGGGCGGGACACTTCTAGAATGTTGTAGAGAAAAACAGTTTATTAGTAATTCACTACAGTTAATCAATTTATATTTTTTACTCAAATTGTTTATATACAGGTTGTATTAGAACAACAACTAAAATGAAAGCATATATTGTATATTTGTCAATGTCGTCGGTTTGTAGTGAATCAATTTCAAAATATTGACTTTACTTTTCAAGTATTTGATTTAATCTGAGCGTAAGTGGGTCATGTTTGTCTTCGCTGAAGACAGCGGGACTGAAATCTTGAATGCGGGAAAGTCTCTCCCAAATCGGGAAGTATGGTCACATTGCGTATGTATCGCTACATTAATCACGCCCCGGGCGATGCAATTTCTCCTGTTTTGTGATAAGTCTTGGTTCACGCATTATCCATCTATGCGCAAAGATTTGTGCAAAACCAGGCGCTTGGACGATTTGGACGTATAAAATTTGTAGAAAACGATGATTTTAATGTAGTCTTCGTCAACTCTGTACCATTGCTGGATACGGGGCTCTTCTCAGTGAAAGGAAGGCTCCACTGCGTAGGCTAAGTGCGGATTGGTAGAGTCCACATGCTTCTTTAAATTATGTCCTTATTTAAGTTTGAGTTTAAAAGCCACAATAATTGTCACATTGCTGTTAATTAGATTATCTTCTTCATCGATGGGGGATTTCTTAGCATTAGATATATTTCTATAATTCACACAAATTAGATACGGTAAAATAATGCAATAAACACAAGGAAAAAGATTATATTCATATGCTAATAACAGTATGACGTCCATAGTTTGATCACCTACGTTTGATCAATCTTTTTCTTCGAAAATGGCTTCTGTATCTCGCCTTGAACTCTGAAGCCTTACGTTGTCTTACGTGAGTATCTATTCTGCTAATCTACCTTAATCTTTTCTATACATTATCTACTTTATTGTCTATAAAATAACGATCTCGATTATTGCGATTCACAACATGATATACGTTATACGAGCATCGTGGTAAATGACCCTGTGTAATTTTTTGCCACTTAGTGTTATGCATGTTTTTATTTTATCTGATTCGGCTCAGGAACTGGGTTGAATGGATCTTCAATTAAATTATAAGCTTTATTTTGTTAATGTCTTCAAATATAATAATTCTTAATAACGTTGTCAGTAATTATGCAAATATTTATTAAATTCTGAATTGTAGTAAGAATTTTATTTAAATCGTCATTGTCATTATCATCTAATCATACCGCTGGGCATGGGACTTCTAGTAATGTTTTAGTTTATTGTTAAATAATATTTGAATAATTTCTGATAACTACAAAATAACTGACGAGTTATCATATTAATTTTTAATTACAACGGGACTTCTATCAAATTTGGTGTTTATTATAGATATGGAAAAAAGGCGAGAATTTTATAGTAAACATTTTTAACAAAAATTCATGAAATAAATTTGATAGATATCGTTTTGGATATCAGAAAGATTCACAACTAAAACCTTGTGATCTCATATCAACTCTAACTTTGATTATGTGTATTTTTAGAACAAATCAAGAGTTTCCGTAAATCCCAAGCTTACGTTGTCCGATACGTCAACTGTGATTATTCTGTCCAATAAGATTGCGAGAAGATTGAAGACAAGAAACAAAAACGTCATAAACTCGTGATGTAGAGTTCAATGAGATGATGGTGCAACAGTATGTAACATAATACTGCACGCCGTTCCAGATCGAATATATTGATTGTAGATACAATCAAAGTCTTAAATACTGAAAAGGATTTGTGAAAACCATATTAAGTATTGATAGACACAACAAACAACAATACACAAGGTCCAATGTAGGGAGGCATAAATAAAAAAAGCGGGGCGGCAAAATGTCGTCGCTTTTTCGTTTAGAGTAACTTTTTTGGACGACCTATTCCTATAGAGAACGGCAAAGTTAATTTTTGTCCGAAGCAGGCAAATAACTAGATTGGGCTGTGGTTCCCCACACAACAAACGAAACCTTAGAAACCTAGCTCTTATTGTTATACCAAATATATAAATAACTTATTGTACTTCTTAGAATTAATGACAGATTTATTTGATCGACAGTCTTATTAAACACCATAACTTGTTATGTGTAATTAAAATGTCAATGGGCTTGGACATGTTGTTTGGTTACGCCATCTATTGTTCCTTACAAATAGGCTGCGACCACCTCTGTAAGGCTTTAAGTGTGTCGCAATGTGGCAGGTACACGAAGGTTTTTAGGTACAATATATAAAAACATAGGTACATTTATTGGTAGATACTTTCTACACTCACAGTCAAATATTAGGATTTTTCCTGTGTAGAGTACCATGAACACAAAAAACACACAGCCACCCATACCTAAAACAAATGTTGGTCGTCAAAAGTGTGGATAGTTTGCTCCATGTGACCTATTTCTGCCTTATAATAAAAGTATTAACCCTACTATGTTACCGTATGAAAGGTGCGGTAAGGAAGACACGCTTACACGACGAGTTCCAACTTAGTCTGCAGGAGTAAAGCGTATGTGGTTCATCCCAATTAGGAATTCTAACCAATTCGATTATGAGTGTCCAAGGACGGCAACAGCCACGTACCTCAAGGTGGAATGCAAGGTTATTTTTTACTTCTAAAATATAAAAAAATATTTGATCCAATGACAACTTTGCAAGACATCCGAATGACAAAATGAATGCCATATTATAATTATTTTAAATAAAGTCTCCTATAAAAATAAGTAAAACGTCTAAATTGTCTCAATTGGCAAACCGATTTGATATAATTATACTAACACGTTTTTATACAATTTGCCCTATTGTTAAAGATTCGAATTTTTATCACTCTTGTAAGAAAAAGTTCGGTTTTTTCGTTCAATTCACCTTTTTATACTATTTAAAAAAAGGTCAATTGTTAATATTTTTGAATGTTGTAAGAGTCGTTGGATTTAGTTATAAAGCTGTCATTTTAAATTTATAACTCTTTAAATTGTGTAAAAATTTAAATCTCCGAGTTCAATTTTAGAACGTGAGTATTTGACGTTTTGTCGTATGACATAATTGTCGCGTCACCGTGTCAAATATTTAGTGTCGTGTTTGTTGTTACTATTCATTAAATTATCAGTCTAGCCTATTTAATAAATAATTATTATGTCACGTTTGTCGTAGAGACGTATTGTCAGGTTTATTCGCCACAGCTACTTAAATATATTAGCCAATAGCCATGTACTTGTTACGTTGCTTACTATAGTCGTCACAATTTAATAGGCCCATTTACACATGCCATCCTAATGTCATTAATCTTTTAAACTAACTTTTTAGTAGGCAGTTTACAACCACGCGATAGCTAGAGTTTGCGGCTTCAAAGCATTCCGAAGATACCATAATCGATTAACTTTCAAATAATCAAAACCTAGAGTTACCAATAACTAATTATTTATCCCTTTTTCATCATAACAACAATAAAATAATCAAGACTTTGTTTCTTAGTGAATGACAAAACAAAAAAAATACAGTTTACGAGCGATGCTTTATTTAATCTTCTAAAGATGATTAAATTTTTAAATTACACTGGAATTTATTTTCTTTTCTCCTTTTTATTAAATATTTAGATGATTTAGAACAATATTAAATAAATATTCTGTTTACAAAATATTAAATAATCTATACAATACGATGTGGGGCAGTAATCGGTGTGGGGTAGTTTCCTTACAATGTAAAAAATCGGTTTCTTTGGTTGTCGATTTGTATGTCACATGCTTAGAGCCTAGCGATGGCATGATTCAGCCTTTCGATGTACTTATGATTTTTGGTAGTAAGTGCGACTTTGAAATGAATTATCACTCCTTTTAACTGTAAAGGAAAACTTCGCGAGGAGACTTAAACACTTGACAGATTTTTGAAAAAAGTTCTCAAAAGTGTGTAAAGTTTACCAATTTACACGTGGCCACTGAGGTGGGTTATGGTTATACCAAACTCTTCTCACTCTGAGAAACCCTACTCTACTTCTCTATGCCTTACGGCGGGACTAAAATGGGTTGACGGTAAACGAATTCTATAATTATAATTTAGTCCTAGCAAGGAATTTGGACTCTGTACAAACTATTATTGACCAATTTACATTGTTGACATTTGATGTTGTTTGTATTTCCTTACAATAGGATATCTTTTGTAATTAGGTCTTATTGGCGAAGATGGAAAGTGAAGATCAATTATGCCGACTTGCCAGGAAGCATAGTTGCACAATTCATAAATATGTTAATGTTTCACAATCTCAGATGTATCCGATAAGCGTTACGTCACTGGTGTAATGGTGTTCTTATCGTGGTTTCCGTTTATTTCTTGTTCTTTGAGGGAAATAGTATTCGTTACCTGCTATGAGTTCTCACTAGTCTTGGGCGTAATAGTTCGCGACTGGGACCGCTCAATCTAGTTCGCGGCTCCTAAACGAACTAGGTCGCTCTTTTCGTTCGTTTGATCCCAGCAGCTTACCGAACAGTTTGGAACTGAAGAACAGATGAGCTAAAAGAGCGAAATCTCTGTCTTTTTTTAATCAATTTGTAGATTTGAATTTTGTAGATTATGTGACAAGATTAAGGAATGCATGAATTAAAATGTTTGAGCACTAAAACACTTCCTGATTCATATATAATATTCATAAAATATGACGACATTAGTTCGATTACCGCCATTTTTTTACTAGTTAAGTTAGGAGCTAACGAATTATGCAGCGGGAAATCGGAGATGTAGTTCGCGTAATTCGTCTGTGGGAGCGCTCTTCCGAACTAGTTCGTTCGCGAACTATACAAGACTAGTTCTCACATACCTACATCTAGAACAGCGGTAGCAACTAGACGCTCGGTGGTGCGTTCGTCAAATTCTGGAAATGCACACAATTGTACTACCCCGCTCTACTACTAACGCCCTTTAAATATTGACACTTTTTTTGATAAATATAGGTATATATATATATTTTTTATTTATAATATAGGAGTAGCAGACGAGCATGCAGGCCACCTGATGGTAAGTGGCTACTGTAGCCCATGGTACTTACAGATGTAATTAACCCCAGATAGGATCTGGAGGCACGGTAGTGCCTCCGACAAGTCGAGCCATTAGATATTCCTACCTGAGGTCGGCCACAGATGCGCCGCTACCCTGAGGACTAAGCTGGAACGCCTCGGAAAAGCCTGTCTCCCATACCACACCCTTCAAACCGGAACACAGCAGCGCCTAGCAGGTAGTTATTAGGTAGAAATAGGTGTGGCGGTAGTGCCGCCGGAGTCGAACAACAAAGGGTTCTACCACCTTTCATTTTATTTATAACTAAAGTGATGTAACCATCGACGTTGGTAATTCCAAATATGTTTCTTCATACAGTAAACGTGATTTGTTTTACAAAAATGTACTCCAAAGTGAGGTCAATTTTCTCATAATCTGCAAGTTTGTACATCTCTCTCTTATTTTCTACAATGTGTAAGTGAGAAACATATAGGAAGTCAGCTAATTTGGAATACATTCTTTATTAATACATGTTACACACAGTTCTTGTGCTCTTAAGATTTACTCATTTCCGATCTAGTTACGTACTCATCAATTAATTCTTGCATAAACATCATTACATTGGTTGCATCTTTCATTTTATTAATTAATCTCAAATTAGCTTTTGCCGCTAAGAATTTTGTTAAGTCCGTATTAATTAAATAATCTGCCTAAAATGGTAACACTTTCACATCTAATTAATATGTTACATAAGCGTCGGAGGATAATTATTTTAGAAAATTAATAGAAAGTGGCTATTTCCAAAATTCTACTTCCTATTTCTGGCTTCTTGAACTAATTATTTATTTTTTAGAATTTTGTCGAATCTTTCAAGATTTTCCTTGGGTTGTAGGTAGTTAATCATTATTGGTGCTAAATAAAGATTTGTATTTCATAAGTATGCTCTCCCAATATTTTGCTCGTCATTGATTGAATATCCGTAATGGTTGGAGGGTGCGGTAATGAACATAATTACACAAAGAGTTATCCCACTAGAGCCTGAGTACATATTATGTAGAAATTAAGAACTATTAGAGGCGGTGATACACGTGACATTTAGATACCTACTGAAAGCCGTCTTTATGTAATTGGTCTACTGATTACGAAGTCAGGCGCGTTGTCTATGGCAAAGTCCCTTTTCAAGTGACACATAATCCAGTAAAGGGTTTGAAGGGCTGATAGACCGACTGCCGGCTCGTTAGCTACTTCCATCTCATAAAAATGTATAAGTACTCGTGGAACTCGGATAATCGTGCAATTTTGCTCTATTTGGACGTTACGCCATCTTACCGCAATTATACGCAGCGCAGCTGTGTCGGTCACACTGGTATTCGAATAACATAGTTAACATACCACCGTCCCGTTACTTAACATTGTTATAATGTTAACCTGCACATTAATAAGTTCATTTATAATTGTCGACAATGTTTACTGTCCTGCAGAGCGGGTCTCCTCTCAGAATTTGTGATTAATTTTGAAGATCAGAGATGCCTGGGATTCGAACCTCGAACTCCCGATTGAGATGAACTTTGGCCACTAGGATACCATTGCGTGTCACCTGTAGACTTCGCATATCTTTCAATGCAGGATACACGAGCGCTTAACAGTGCTGTTATAAGGAAAAAATAGGCGTGATTCTGCATCGATGGGTATAACTTAAATCACGTTTTATAATGTTTTACTAAGTAGAGAACAATACATAGAGATTATTACATATATTGAGAAAAAGTCAATCATCTGTGGTAGAATATTGTCTATGTCAAACGGATCTACAAAATGTGAAGGAATTAAACGTAATGCAAGGTGAGAAATGATCTGTGACAGGGTCTAAACGTTATTGAGAAATTTTACTCAATGACTATGAAATTATTGTTAGGAAAAACATAGCACGTGTTTTTTTACGTAATATTGGTTACACAATTCCGCGGGAATTCGACCGGCTGATAAGGGGCTGATAACGAAACATACCTACTATTAAAAAAAATCTAAATGTGTAAATGAAGTCAAAATGGGCAAATGGACTCATGTAGGTACCTATGTTTTAGTTACTTTGACTTTAAACATAATAATAAATCATGAATTCATGCCCATAAAAATAATAGTTGTTGGGTTTTCGGAAAATTTGGTGTTATATTTTGTTGACAGGAAAATTTTTAAATTAGTCGCTTTATTATAGCTAAGAACCTTGTGACGACAGACCTGTATTTAGATATAGGTCTGTGCTTGTGACCTATTAGTAAAAAACATAAAAAAAGTTCAGCAGAAGAATTATGTTTACACCAGGATTGTATATACGAGAATTTGAGAAGACACTGTTATACTAATTTATGTAATCGTATATCGAGATGGTCGCACGATGAAATCACGTCCAAATCCTGCTAAAGTACCAAGTATAGGCAAGATTGAAGATTAAATGAATCAGCCACTGACATCATGCGTTCTGACCATCTCGCCGTAACCGCTTGGCCACGGACTTGGGCTTAGCGAGTAGCGACAAGCGACGAGAAGAGCGGTGCTAGTTTTGGCTGTCTTCGTGTGTTCCGGACGCGAAACGCTGTCACCTGTCGCTCAGAGGCATTTCACCTTTCAGACAGTTTCATCTGTCCCGGTGTTTGTAATGAAATGTTGCAAGCTAAATTTCACCCACTTCCCAGTATACGATTGAACTGAAAATTGGCTTGTTTTTAATTAGTGACCGACCGAGTTTCGGTTTCACTGCCCGTCATGTTTCGGTCAAAAACTGACCATAGCTTTCGGTTCAGCCGAAACACACTTTCGTAAATATTCGATTGCGTTCGGCTCGGACATTGGACAAGATTTCTTTTTTAGTACGATGACGAGCCAAACCCGGTTCGGTTTCGGTTTCGGCTGCCTAACTTGTACCTGTAAACTATAATCGGTCATCTATAAATTTATTCTTTAACTTTGTCGCTCCGCTTATAGCTGTCGCTTATCGCGGCAACCCCGTGGCCGAGCGGTAAAAGATTCTTGTTCGGCGCCACTTGTTAAACAAGAGATTTCTTTTATTACGCAATTTTTTTTTAGAAAATATTAGCTAGACTTGCTTTTTATATTTGCGGAATAAGAAGAAATATTTTAGTAAATCTATTATTACGTAATTTTTAGAAAATACGTTTCGTTTGTCTTTTATTTTTGTGCGATAGTTAGACGGCGGTGGATATATTTTTACAAGCTTTTATTTCTGTAACACTATGTTACCCTATTAACACTTACTTATCAATACTTATGATAATATGAATAAATAATATTTTAAACTTTCATTTTATTTAGTGTTTATCTAGGTTCTAAGAATGTTTGACGTAAATCAAAAAACCTGATTGTTTAAAAATATAGCCTACGTCACTCCTTCATTGGTGAATCCAACGACAGATCAATATGTTAAAATTCATTAAGCCGTTTAGGCTTTAGGGGCATACAAACACACATATGCTCGAAATCATTACTCCACAGTCGGGTAAAGCAGTTTAGTGCCTGTTTCTTTTTTTGTTTGTCAATCGATTTATTTTTTTGTTTTGGGAAATTCACTCAGTTTCCTCATCAATAAGGTATCATGAAGGATAATGGTCGAATTATACTAGTGCATAGATTAGTATACTAGTGATAATTTAAAAATGCATGATGGTAAATAATTAAATTTTTTCTTTAGTATGTAGATGACTTTATAGTGATAATACCAATGTTATACGTAGGTTGGTATACGCATAGGGTGTAGGCTCTAATGTGCGAATCATTTCTGTAAGATCTTATATGTTTAGAACCTGAGTGATAGGTACACACGACGTTTTTCGTTTTGTTTACAAAAATGAAAAATTCTAGTTGTTTAATTTATTAGCCATGGCCTTGCGCCATTCAAACATTTACTGCAGAGTTAAATTATTTAAACGACGCTATTTACGTTGTTTGAAGGTCTCTTACAAATGTTTAATTTTTAATTTACGTCATAATACCTATCTTAGGTAGTTTTTTAAAGTATATTGTTTTTAGATAAATGCTGTATTTGAACTGCTTACGTATAACGGGCCGGAGACAATTATCTATATTTCGTAGACCGTAGATAATAGAATATACGATTCTGACATTTGCAATTTGGACCCCATTTGAAATTCCGAATTGACATTTGATATTTTTATTTTAATAATTTATTTTTATTCACAGACTTAATTTGCACATAAATAAAATTATATACTATGATGTTAGTTAAGGCCTTTGACGTCATATCCGGTAATGAAATATATGTAATATCTTTTTATATAATTTTTAATTTTAAATATAGAATTCGGTTTATATGTTCATGAATTGAGGCACAAAAATGATTCATAATTAAAACTACCATGACTGATAAATTGTTTGGGAATCGGAGATAATAATGAGAATCGGACCACTGTGCAAATACTTTGTAAGCACTTTTGCCATTGTCTTACGTCAATGGCTGATTCATGTATAGCATAATATTTAGGTTTTCTTGATAAATTACAACTTTTTTACCTTGTACGAATATTTATTATTTAGGTAATACGGAAATTAAACGCAATTGCTAAATCTAAAACTAACGCTTTTGGAAAAATAGTTTATTTTTCATTATTACGTAATAGGTGTGTAGGCTTATTTGAGTGTAGGTCATATATTTAATTATTAATTTTGTTTCTGTTTGTGAGAGTGTCTCTACACTTTTAACCTGATTTTCTCGCTCCTCAATCCAGAACACTATTATTAAGCACTTGACAAAGGTGTAAAAGTGGTGGTTGAGCCACGAAGATTCTACCGCTTTTACTGCATAGATGTACCTATTATTGTTTTACTGTAGATATTTTAGTAATGTTCGCTCGTCGTTTATTATGTAATGTGTATGGATAGGTCTAAGCGTGCGTGCTCGTTCACATTTGTTTTAAATGTAATATTTGTTTCTAGTAAGTACTTAATACATATGTATATTGCTATTATTATTAAATGTATGAAAGCTATTAACATTTTTATAGAGAACAATGTGTAAGTGTTAAGAAAGTGAAAAAGAAAACTTTCTACACTTGTTGCCCCATTCTAGGATTCATGTTATGGGTATCAGACCCAGACCCACACACTCACACTCTCAGACCCAGTACACTCACACACAGGCCCAGAATAGAAATCTAAATACATCATTTATACGTCTGCCTGATCAGGGCTTGAACCCGGATCTCCCTTAAGGGAGTTCCGGGTTTTCATAAATTAAATGATGTAAAACAACATCATTACTAATATTTAATGCCATATTGTCATGTTTAATACAGAATTGCGTATCAATTTCCATAACTTACGGATTTAGGATTAGCATCTCATAGTTGTAAATAAGTATTAGGTAGGTTTTCCCAAAAAGTTCTGTTTTGTAGAAAACCCAAATCAGA
Source organism: Epargyreus clarus clarus (assembly GCA_014595695.2). Taxonomy (NCBI): domain Eukaryota; kingdom Metazoa; phylum Arthropoda; class Insecta; order Lepidoptera; family Hesperiidae; genus Epargyreus; species Epargyreus clarus. The sequence goes on along the minus strand of JACTTY020000050.1, from coordinate 1,526,090 downwards.
ATATGGAAGTATCATTATAATATTATAATAATAATGAATTTATAAATTATAATATTAATTTGAAGTTCAGGCCTTCCAGATTTTGTGGGAAGATATAGAATGAAACACGGTAGAAGTAGTATGGTTTGATCATAGAGATTCCACCGCCAAATCTATTTCTACCGTAGCTCTTGCGTTGGCATACTAATCCTTAAGGAGTATAACTCGTATTTCCTTTCAGATTTTTTTTTAAATCCTTATAGTTTCGGATTTGGAAGGCCTGAAGGCCTATTTGAAAAATTCACCCTGTATACACAAATATATTAATAAAATAAATAAATATATTTATAATAAAATATATTCACCCTGTATACACATACGCTCATAAAACCATTACCCTCCGTAGTAAGAAAAGGAAAGCTTGTAACGCAACTTAAAATTTATTTTCAACTATATATTTCTGGATAGGTAAGACGAGATGACCGTGAAGTGAAATTATTAAACTTGCAAATTACATGGAATGCGGTCTCGGTAGTCTGTTTTCGACCTCGTCTAGCCAATGGTGTGCTGAGGCCCGATAACGAGGTGTGGCGCGGCCTTATAAGGCATTCCTTATCTGTTTTTGATAATTGGAATAGTTTCATTACTGTTTAGCTTAGGATGCTGGATGGAAGGTCCATAGCTTTCTCACTATTTAGGTACTTAGCATAAATACTTCTGTACCCTTACCATGAGTTTTTACGTTTTGATAAATATGACTGTTTTGGTATTTGTTTACGTATTTGCCTATACAAATTCTAATCAGCGCCCCTAGCGGATTGTATCAGAACTGTAGTGTCAGTAACGTAACATTAAATGTCTAAATTGACAAAATGGCGCTTTATGTTTTGTCTCTTTTTTTTGCGAACATGTGAGGCAGACAAAAAGACTCGAGCACTTACTTATTGTAACGTTAGCTCAGTCTACTAAGCAAACGGAACAGAATAATGGATTGAGTAAACGTAACGTAAAATTGGGAGATGTTTTGAAAACTCATGGTAAGGGTACTGGTACCATATTTTCAGCATTCTTTCGACGACTGGCGTAGTGGCTGACGTAACTATATTTCTTTTGAAAATCTTCCGCATTGGTCTACTTTTATAATACAACAAACATACTATAAACACTTGATGTATTTTTGGTGGCGGCCTAATTATATACTTAGATTAATCTTTATAATTGCTGGACAGGTATTGATTTGTTTCACTGACACTGAAAAAAATTTAAATAATGAGTTTTTTCAATTTGGATTTTAAAACGTCTCTCCATCCCATTTTCCCTTAAGCCAATTATTCATGACCAATCCATTTAATTCTTCCTATCAAAGATCAAAATGTGATATTTCCTAGACAAAAATCGTCGATCTTTGTAGGCAAAGCATTAGATAGACTGATTATCGATAACCACCGAGGTGAGTATCGCTAGCAACTTACTAAAGATAACATCAACATATGAATGGGCCAAGCAGGTTACTTGAACCATAAAGCAGCTTTATCCGCTTGCTTTCTTATCTAGGACGCGGGCGTGTTGAGCTGCAGCAATTACAGCGCTGCATTTCGCAATGTCCCAGTATTGTCCCTTGTTTTGAGATTTCTAGGGATGTACAAAAAGGTATTTTAGAAAATAAATTTAATTTCGATGTTTTTTACATATTGGAACATCTATCTATGAAACATGTATCGATAGTTAAATTATGTTATATTTTAATTATATACGCAACTTAGGTATTAGGTAATATCAGTTAAAAAGAACAACTACACGTTTAATAGTTATTCTAAGTGTCTCATATGGTTAAGTTAAAATTAATTTAATTTTATAAATATTTTACTAAACTATCTAAGTAAAGTATAGTTATTTTATTCTCTTCGGCACAACCCTAATAGTCCAAATGAGTTATTTCGTAAATCAACGTATGGTCGCCTATGCTTTGTTTACGATTATCTCCGTCCTTTGTCTGCCATTTGCTAATGGTTACCCGAAATCTCGTTATGATTACCCATTGTTTACTTTATGGTCCAGTGCACGCAGTTTAAAAGTAAATAGATATTTTTTTACTAAAAACGAGCATGGTGTCCATTTGGTAAGTGTCTCAGTTCCAGATAGGATTAGAGTTCTATCTGAGATCGGCCACAAAATATGTGTTGCCATCCCTGAGTATAGATGGAGTGCTTTATCTCGTATAAATGTATCTCCTTATCATTAAATCCACAACAGCAGTGCTTTAAACTGTTGTTATCTTATATATAAAATTCTCGTGTCACAATGTTAGTTACCGTACTCCTCCGAAACGGCTTTACCGATTTTCACCAAATTTGATATGCGTATTCTGTAGGTCTGAGAATCGGCTACTATCTATTTTTCATACCCCTAAGTGATAAGGGTTGTTTACTTTAACATTTATTTATTTATATGGCAACACAACGTTTGCTGGGTCAGATAGTAAGACATAAATAGGTGTGGTGGTGGCATCGGAGTGGAACCAAGACAGTCTGATGCTTAACTTAGACTGTAATGATTAAATTTTAAATCACACTTTACTTCAAAACCTAGATCATCTATAAATCGACGCAGGCCTACAATATAAGGCTAAAATCGATGCTAAATTATTTTTAGAACATTTGTTATTAAGGTATATAAGTATGCAAACTAACGAACTACCTTATTGAGGTGCTTCTAAAGTTACATCGAGGAAGCTACTAACACGGTTTTCTAACACAGAATTGCACTAAAAGCCTCGGTGCTATATTCGCAAAAACACTTACCGAGTGAAAATAAGAAATTACCTTACGGTTCTTGATTCGCCATTTCCGTGAAACCAGGTCGACCATTTGTTTTTTGGATGCGATAATGTGAAGCCAAATTGAAGCCTAATTAGCACTTTGAACCGCTGTGTACTTAATTGCAAATTTGATAAAATTGCTTTCAAAATTGCATGATGCGTGGTGGACCACTCATACTAAGTTCCGGTTTCGTTCCTTGGTAATGGAATGAAGAGTTTGGATTTCTGTTTTGGGCCTTTATGTTTTTGTTTATGTGTAACTTATCGCTATAAGATTATTTAAGTCCAACTCAAGCAAGCCCAGCAAGTCTGTAATAAAGTTTTCTTTCCAGGAGTCCCCTGAGATCCGGATGGCGCTGCCGCTGCCGCCGCGAGCGCCCGACCCTGCTGCGCTGGCCGCTTATTGGGCAGAGTACGAAGACCTCTACCGTCAGATCACCACCGCTCACCACAATGAAGACGAAGACAACCATTATGAAGGTTAGTGCCTAAACTTAAAGAAACCAGTGGAAGAGATGTCCACTTGACGTTAAATGTACATTGACGCTTATGGAGTCTACCACATGTGTTACAGATGGTGGAGTTGTGTCGTTGTAGATTATATAAGTACAAGAGTAACAAATAGGTCTGTGGTAATAAATATGCGATTATTTTACTTATATCGGCATAGTACTTTTTGACGAACGAAGATGTGATATCACGTAATTTTATGATCATTTTTTAAATTAAGTAATTTGCCTAACCATTACTACAGACAGGAGTGTACCATCTTTATTCGTACTAGGATTTAAATGTCCTTAGGTAGAACAATAAATATGGAATAATTTTATTTATTTTTGCAAAAGTACTACTTTTTGAAAAACGACGATGTCACACCACGTAATTTTATCTATTTTATTATTTTTAGATTACATCAAATTCCATGGCCAAGTCTACGTATGAGAACTGTACAAAATATATTTCATCTTAATGTAACACAGTCTAAGTACGAAGGCCATTTGTAATGTCGAGGTTTATTAAATATAATTAGCTATAAAAATATTTTTACGACTTAAAAATATAAATTACCGGTTTAGTTCTCCAAATTAAATAATTATTGCGTTTGTTTCATTTATCGTAACGTAATATGTTTGCAAAAACAAGAAAATCAACTGCGTAAATAAATCGCGTATTTTGCCCAGAAAAAGTAAATTAGGGACGTTAGTTTAATAAAAAAAAAGATGTTTGCAGTATCACTGGTGCTACCAAGACGAATCTAAAGATATTACATCATTATAATATGTAATTCTTTCCATTACGAGGGCGAAGATTTTCCGACGACTATGAGAAGGCCGCCATTTATAGAGAAAATTTAAGATTTTTTAATAGGTTAAAAGCTTTATACCTATTCACGGTATGAAAAATGCATCTAAATCGAGGGAGAGAGTATTGAAAAATAAAAAAGATATTGACTTATCTTTCAATAGGGGGTTGATAAGTTCGCGGTCTAAGGTACTTACATGCTCAAAAACCTTTTCTGGTACAGTTTGCTAAAATGTAGCATTCACACCGTACCCAATTTAATTTATCGTATTCAAATAGTACATTTATAGATGCAATTGCAATAAACATATTAGTTCATCGGCAAGTATTATGTAAGCAATTAATTATAGATTTGCTAATCGATCACGTAACGATGATCGAGTGTCGAAATTAGACGAGGGATAGATCGCTCGACATGAAATAGTCTCAAGTGTGTGCAATGTGAATGACAGATGCGCTAAGTTGTTTATCATGTCTTTGGTGAAGATATTCTATAGATACGAGTATTTAAGGTTATAGAATATCACGTGCAGTTGACCGTGGAATATAAGTCGGTTAAGTAAGGGTAGGTAGAGATCTAGGTAGAGTTTGAGGTGTAAAAGTAAACGTTTATTACTATGAGATAAATCGCATCTCATGATGTTTAATTTTCTAATTTTTAAACAAGAATACTTAATTATTTTTGATCAATGAGACTTGTATCGGAATTTTAATTGGTACCTCGGATTACTAGTAAAATGCCTATCAAGGTGAAATTTGCACAAGCGCTTAATAAGTTTAAAACGAATTATTATTTTGAGTTGACTTTGTTTAAATCTAGTTGTCTTTGAGATTCGTGTTTCCGTTTTCGCTCTAATCCAGAATTTTCCAACTTCATCTACTAATATTAAACCACATCTGCCATCCCATCTTCATTGGGAAATTGTTAAGTAAACATTAAAATTTCTACGCAATTTTACTTATTTCATAGACACCAAACCATTCTGCAATGTAGTTACTTAACTCGTATATTTCTTTACTTCACTATATAAACATATTGTCATTTAAACTATGTTTATAAAGTTATGACAACATGTCCGTTTGAAGGGGCATTCGTAATGCAAATAACAACGGGTTTGATAATTTCTTAGACCCACAGCAAATAGTTGCCATCATAAATTGATTCCATACATGGGTAAGGTCTCATATATGAATTATGTGTACGTGTCAGACGAAATCTAAAAAATCTCGTCTTCAAAAATGCGAAATTCACTTTTTATCATATTTGGATAACATATGGTCTAAATATTATCACTGCATTACAGAAAAAAATCTATATGTTTTAGTTTTCAAATTAATCAGTCAGTATAACGACGGATTTGAAATGCGCTCATAGTAAATGACGTCTGTGAATAACTTGAAATGGCTGCTCTGTAAAGTTTGGTATTTGTTAAATCTGACTTTGTTCTACGAGTATGAAGATCTATTCCTACAATGTATATTGACAGGCACGGCCCGTTTCCACGCGGTCTTGTACTCAGTCTTGAAAATGTTACATAAACCAAATAGAAAACTCATTATACCGTTTCACTGTTGGGCTTAAAAAATACTTGTGTACCTATCATTATAAAATAATGATAAGAGTTTAAGCTTCGCTTGGTAACGGGTTTAAATACAATAGCTATACGATTGAAAGATAATATTGTATGCTTATTCAAACAAAGATAAATGGTGTATGTGCTACATACATATAAAATTATAATAATGTAATGTTAGGTATGTATATTACACTGATTTATGTATATAGCACATAATTGCTGGTTGTTGATAATTAACGTGACTTTTGAATACTTATTCTACATATTTTTGGAATATTCTATCTTGGTTTGAGTTATAAAATGGCATCTGATATCTGCAATGTCTATTATAAAGGATATGTGATAAATGAATTGATGAAGATGTATCATTGTAAACGTTGATGACTGTGTAAGAAAATATTGTATTTTTGGAATCCCTTCTGAGCGTTTTAACTGTAGAAAGAAGCCGTTAGTAAAACGCAAAAAAAATGTAACGGTGGTAAAAACGCAACGCAAGGATATGAATTACTAGAAACCACGCCAAACCGGTATCTTGCTATGATTCTTAGAAATTAACTGTGTTTAATGCCGACACTTTTTATTTTATGTAACATAGTTTGTGAAATAGTTGCGAGCTCGTTTCTACGTATGCAATGTATGCTGTGACGCATCAAGTGTCAGTCGCATAGAAATTTGTTGGCGCTGTTATGTTCAGGTGGTGATGAATGTGGTAGAATCCTTTGTGGTTCGACTCCGGCGGCACCACCGCCACACCTATTTATAGTAGTGTTAAGCGCTGCTGTGTTCTGTTTTTAAGGATGTGGTAAGGAAGACATACATTTTCTACGCTTTCCAGCTTAGTTCTTAGAGGTAGCGGCGTATCTGTGGCCGATCTCAGGTAGGAATTAGGGTTGTTGCGAATATCAGCATCAGCATCAGCATCCGCTGATTATCAGCTTTCTTTTACATATCAGCATCAGCATCCGCATCCGCAACAAAAGATGCTGATATTTAATGCTGATATTGAAATTGTAATGTGTTCGTTGAAGGCGGGACCGAGCTTAAATCACGTGGAGTTTTAGCCAATCACAGAAGTTTATAAACACAAGTTGTCATCAAACAATCATTCGATTGTATTGACAACATAATTTGCTCAGACATCAATAACTTTCGATCATAGTTCAATCAATCAATAACAGAATTATGTATTCAATTCATAATGCCACAACCAGTGAAAAGTGCAATATGACCAAATATTTCGTTATTGAACAAAGATACGACACAGTGTTGTTTTTGTAAAAAAAATAACAAATAAATGCCGACTTCTGAGTCACTGCAGAGTTGAGGGTAGCTGAAGTGGATGTTGGTTTGGCTCTGAAGTCGGTGCTAAATGTATTTCGTTGGATAACGGCGTAAACAGCGTATTCAATATGAGCGCCGGCTTCGGAGATATGTGCTGAGCCAAAATTTGTTTCAGTTGATTTTTGCTTTGTAGTGACATGGAAGTCGATTGTATTTTTAAATTTTTTTTTTTCACCTTTTTTAGTGATGACATACTAAAAATCTTACAAATGCACTAGTCGCCCTTACGATTTTTGAAAGTTCCCCTCGATTTCTCTGGTCTGCCATCATCAGATCCTTATTTTCTTATAATGGAACTACTTTGGAAATATCTTTTTTTCCAACAAAATAAAAATCATCCAGTTCGGTTCATAAACGACAAAGTTATCCGCGAACAAACATAAAAAAAGACATATATACGGTAGAATTGAGAAACCGCCTCATTTTGTGAAGTTGGTTAAAAAGACTATTCTCGTAAGGGACGTACAAAATATACATATATTTTATACTGAGGTACAGTATAAAATATATTTATATTTAGTATTTTTAAATATCAGCATCAGCATCAGCTGATATTAATCTGAAAAAATCAGCATCAGCATCAGCATCAGCTGATCTAGTAAAAACCTGCATCAGCAACAACCCTAGTAGGAATATGTAATCCTATCTGGGGTTCGTTACAGATGTCCATTGTCCATTGGCGGCAGTAGCCACTTACCATTAGGTGGATTGCGTGCTTGTCTGCTACTCCTATATTATAAAAAAAAATGTCTTTATATACTCACAAGCCATCATATGAACTTATTCATGATCTTTTGCTATTTCTATTAGATAAGATTATTATTATTACGTTACAACCCGTGTGATTAAAATGCTGCGATTATTTTAAGGAAATGTTGCAATAACCGTATTAGTTTGCTTTCCTATTCACTTCGTCCTACTAACATTTACGAATGGGTAGTTACATAATGTAAGGGTGAAAGGGTTCATGTTTATAAAGGTTAGAGTATTACATTCGATAGGCTTTTAGATATGGGACATATAAAATTTAGTCAATTTAATGTCGGTCCTTCATTTCTCATGACTTGAGAAGACTGGAAGACTTGGAGATTATTGACAGGCCAGTTTTATACAAATCATCCTAACAAATATTGTAAATACGAAAGTCAGTTTGTTTGTTTGTTTGTTTGTTTCCTACACCTTTACTACCAAACCGATTGTCACCAAATTTAGTACACACGTTGTTAGGGGTCCAGAAAATGAAATTAGGTACCTTTTATGCCAAAAATGTAGGTATTTTTTTTTATATTTTGGGACAAAATATTCTTGAAATATCTAATAACGAGTCCCAGTGAGAATTTGTCGCTTCGCGTCGTTTCCAATTAGCGGGTTACGTCTATAAATTTTACCGTCGACAAGGTGTGTTTAAGAAACAGTTACAAAACATTGTATAGAACTGACCATATATAGTCAGAAGCTGAACAAGCATTTGTTTCGTATCTTTGTGCGCATACTGATGGCTTACATCGATAAGAAGTGAAGTTAGCGACGATAGTTAATATCATAACAGAAACTGGGTTTTGAGCGTTCTAAAGATAGTGTCGATTAAACAGATAGTGTTGAGATAAAAGTTTTGTGCATTTATTTTTATGCATAATATGTAGGGTATACAATAAACATATTTTATCTTATATTGCGAAAAGTATTTTTATATTGTTATACCAAATGTGTGTTACTGCATTACGTTTAAATTGTTACGTCTACATTTTACATAGTTTCATTTTCATTTCATCTTATTATAAAATTTGTTCTCATTTAAAACTGTAATACGGTGTAATGCATGCCTTATGTATGAGAGGTGGTCAAACTCAGCTCGCAAGGACAAGGTATCTATTTCCTTACCCAACTTACCTCAGGTTAGCTACCTCCTGCTCCGTTCTCCGACTCCTGCGCTGTTCATTTTAAGTAAATTCGACATTTGAACGACAATAACTAAAGAACATTTGCTGTTTCTATTAGGTGTATATATAACTCAAAGGTGACTGACTGACATAGTGATCTATCAACGCACAGCCCAAACCACTGGACGGATCGGGCTGAAATTTGGCATGCAGGTAGATGTTATGATGTAGGCATCCGCTAAGAAAGGGTTTTGATCAATTCTACCCCCAAAGGGGATAAAATAGGGGATGAAAATATTACTTCGTAACGCGAGCGGAGCCGCGGGCAAAAGATCGTTAGGTGTATAAGAACTATTCGCAGCCAAGCCACAGTTAGCTTGCGGTACGCTAGAGATTTACGCATTTCTCTTTGTTTCAAACGAGGAAAGTCCATGGAGCTTCGACACGTAATGGTGGCAGTCTTCGGCGAAATGTCCGGTTTTCTCAACGAAACCTGTCAAGGAATGCGGCCCAAGGCTGACGCATGAAAGCCCTGATACAATCGCAATCGGTTGCTTGTTAAATCGATTGCTTTCTTGAACTAATCGTATTCATCTTACTGGTCTGATGGTACATTTTGTAAGGACAATGATTTATATAGCTAAAGGATTTATCTACGAGATTTGTTGTACCTACTTACAAAACCCTACAAATTGTGAATGTTTTCATTCGAATATTGTAAGCAAATAATCTGTGAATTTTTAGTTTTTTTAAAATAAAATGAACAACAATATATAAAGTTTATCTCCAATGTACTTTACTATAGCTTAGAATGTGATGATAACAAAGCTTCATCATGTTTGTTCTACTCATCTTTTAGTTTCAAGATGGAAGTAAGACTCCTTTTGTTAGTACCACTTTAATAAAGCTCTTTAATGATCTCTTCAATGATCTGTGGTCATGATCATGATGGAACTCCATGTTCTATGATCCAATACTCCATATATCTGGCATAAAAAACCCAGCTGTTTGTATGATAACAGATATTCTCCTAATAGTTACGATTTTATCACGAATTTTGTTCTCGAAAGCAGTTAAGTGCCGCTTAATATGTTTTATGTTTCGCTTTATTGTCCAATTCATTTCGTGTTTGCAATATTTTGACAGCCGCTTCGCTTTTATGACTACAAAAAAAGAATTAAAACGCACTTAATTAATAAGTTCGTTGAATTCAAAATTAATCGGTACTTAACTTGCAAATTCTGGTGTTGACATAAAAATGTTGTAAACTTTATCTTTATAAGTAATTATAACAATGACACATTTAAAGTTTTAGTTCCTTTTAATCAGATTGAGCAGTGATAGCCTAGGTCCGAGGTTCAAATCCCAGGCAGACCTGTGATTTTCAAAAATTATGTGCGTATTTGAAATTAATTATCACTTGCTTCTCATTCTGAGAGGAGACCCGTGCCCAGCAGTGGGATAGTAATGGGTTGATGATGATGATGATGATGATGAATCAGATTGAATATGTTTTTGTTTTTGGAAACCACTTAAAATGCATCTTAAGGCTATTGCATCTATAAAATATCTCATTAGGTTCTTTATTTAGGCTCTCTTTTAGGAAAATAACTTCCACTCTATACCTGACATAGTTGGGATAGTTCTTAGTAGGTATATTTTCTTGATCAGTCCGTGATCCGTGTTGATCCGTGTATAGTATTTTCGAATATTTGAATCTTTTCAGTAAACTCTTTAATGAGCTGTATTTCAATCATCATTCTTCTCTAACTTCTATTTAATCATATTATTTGTTCACAGTCTAATTTAAGTACATATAGGTATATCAGTTAACAGTTACTGCTTCGCTCAAAGGCATTGGCACTATCACAAACTCGATACGTATTATTATTGTGCCTTATAAAGTAAGCATGTAGGGCATGAATGTTTATCGCGCCGCTCGCGTCCGGGAGTCGAACCGGAAACCGTCGCCAAGTTAGATAAACCTGCCCAATGCTTAATGCCTAATGAGTAGAGCGGTTGCAACGCAATCTTGGCTGTCTCAACCTTAATGTTTACTAAAGATAAACTCATATGGTGATAGCTTCTTATGGTGTTAAATTTAGATAAGCGTCTGAAACTCCAATCATTGACATTAATTCATTTTTTGTGGTAAGGGAGACGTACTTTTCCGAGGCATTTAAACTTAGTCCTTAGGGGTAGCGGCGCATCTGTAGCCGATTTGGTATGGAATCTAATCTTATCTGGGGATAATTACAGATGTCCATGGGCGGAAGTATCCAGTTAGTATCCAGTCCATAGGAAATTATTTGCATGCAAACAATAATAATAACACTCAGTATTGAACAAAATACATTTCAAACATCAAATTGTTTAGAAATAAGTGGAATCACATTTCGCGTTATTAAAATACCAATATGTTAATTAAAATTCGTAGAATACGAATAACAAACGACGAAATACGGTCAGAAAATATGAAGGAGGTAAATTGCTATACTTCCTGTTCGACAGCTTTTTTAAACAATTAGGCTACGTCACGACGTCTACATATACTTAAATATGTAAAACAATATTCGTCTAGTATGGTTTTGGCGTTTTTATCACAAATTTTAGGTAAATGCTCTTTGTAAAACGCAGCTCTAAAGAAAAAATACGTGTTATATAGGTATTTTTGATACCTCTTTTTACTCGTATCGTGCAAAATATACCGGAAAATATTCTAATATTATTCTATATTAACCGTTCTTAGTTCTGCATGGAAGATCGGATTACTGTTCTTTTTTTTTTAGACTTTTGATTAGTAATATAAACTTTATTAAATAAAAATACGGGGAAGCAAACGAGTAGGTATATGAGCACGCGCACACACTTTCACACACACACACACACACAAGAAAGAGCATGATGGTATACGAAACCATCGTATCGCCACACCATACAAGTACCCCCAAGGCGTACCAATAGATGTTTCACATCAAAACAATAATAGCATCGTAGGCTCTACTGAAGCGCAAAGTAACGCAATTCTCCAACAATACATCATTATGTATAAGTGGCGTTACACAAAGCATTAAGTAAGGCTGACCACAGCAATCGATTGATACTGGTAGCAGTGGAGCGGTGGTGCGCCGGTCCGTTACGTCGGAATGAGATTCGTAACGGGATCGCCTGTCGCGCTCGTTTCATATGTTCTGATGAGCAGCTCCTAACTGAGTATATTTTGAAAACCCTTTTTGGTTTGACACTGATTAGCACTAACGATGCTATACCTGCTTCAGAAGGTGGAGGTACTGGTTTGGAAGACGTGGTAACATAAAGAAATGTCACGAGGCAATGCAACTTAGTTCTGAAGCAAAGTATCTCTGACCGACCTTAGATAGAACTCAATCTCATTTAGCCTTAAATTCTGGAGTCCATGGATGGCGATGATCTCCGCTCTTATCTTGTTGTCTTCTTCAATTTATAAAAAAATCCGCTGTAAATATATATATATACATATTGAAATTATGAAAAACCTCACTTCATGACTTCGTTTGTAGAGAAATCTTAAAAAATCTTAAAACTTAGAGAGTCCAAAATGACTTTTCTGAATAATCTTAGAATAGGTTTTTAGAACGTTTTTAAACATTTGTAAATCGTAACGGGCGCTGTGTCGTGTGGTGTTGACTGCATTACAAGTTACAAGGTCGTGACCGCGATTCCGTTTTGAAGGACGGAGAGAAGGTACTGTACTCGTAAGTAGGGATGGCGATTGTTGCAGAAAATTCAGAAAAATACTGCATTTATTTAAATTAGGAACGAAAAAAATTATCTACAAAAATGGTGTAATACATTGAAGCCTTTTGTTAAATATATTCGTAGAAGAGATAATATCACGCACATAGATAAGTATTCGTAAAACAGATGCCTAATATTTTGTCTGTTAGTAAAACCAGAGACAATTTAAATTCTAAAATAAGTTATCTGTGGTAAAATCTGTAGAATAATTTAGCTATTATTTATTAACGGTAAAACCATCGAAAAATTATAACTACGCATTTGAAAAGTTCTTTAGTATGTTTAAAAAATAAAATAGAGTTTAAAAATTAACAAATATAATGGGGCTTAAAGGGGAAATTCGAAGGCCGAAAACTACGTAATTAAAAAAAACCTTACATTCTGAATATACTAGGACGATTTATGTTTTTCCAAATAATGACCTTATACTTGTCCATTACAATTTAATAGAATTTTAATTGGCTTGAGAACTTGAGATATGAATACATCTAAATTCAATGTCAATTAATGTAAGAAGGTTTTTAGACTCATATAAATTAATGGGCTTGACCGTTCCGTGCCCGTATTCGGAATGTAGTACGCAATGCATTAGTTGATACTAATCTCTATACAGTTATGCTTTGCATCGGTACATTTAGCTGATATATTATGGTCGCATTGTCAGGTTTTGTAGCTTAGTAGATGTCTACTGTATTAAAACTTGATTAGTTCAATTGTCTAGTTGTAAGTCCCTCAGTCTTCAGCGTTCTCAGTTCTCATCCGTACGGGATAGATTAGTTCCCATTTTCAGGAATTACTCTGAAGTTCTGGTTTTTGATAGATAGTTACTATGAAATGTATCTAATGTTATAAAAATACTTTAATTAAAAATGTAGACAAAAATATACGCTATTTAGGTTTATGCGTATTGTACAAAAAAACGGAACCCTTATATAGGATAGGATCCTTCGTGTGTCTATCTGTTACAGCCAATTTGCTTCGGAACTTTTAGACCAAATGATCTTCACCCTAAATCAAATTTGGTGTTACTGTTACTTATAAACAAAATAAATAAGCTAAGTATCCTTCAGCTTGAACTTTTAAACGCAAAGTCTATAAACTTGTTTCATACACCACAATGAATATATTGGCAATGGCACTATAAATATTCATAGTCGGCTTTACATTAGATCTATTGGACTGATGAAATATTAAATAGTGTTGCATTAATAGTCTATTTATTTACAACACATGTAAAACAACTGTACACTTTTAACAATGGCGACAAGATCTGCATACATTGAACAAAGCCTTTGTGATCTTGAGATGTAATGACAAATATCGTAATGATATTTACAAACCATTGCAATGTTTGATGTTGCGATAGTATGCCTCAGCTTACAAGTTTTAATTCATAAGTAAATTAGTTTGTTTTGCATTTAAAGGTGAAATCTTTTGTATAGCTCCGGAGGTCCCGCCAAATTTATTTTTGTCTTTAAAGCAGCAGTGTTAAGGGTTGTGTTAACATTGTTATAATTTGTTTTAGTTGCAGTTTGCCACAAATGCGTTGTACACCTGAGGTTGTAAGCAAGCAACGTATGACACAAAAACGCAGGCATGATACTAATTCTTTCTGGGGCTGATTGCAGATGCTTTTTTGCTACGACGTGCTACTACTGAACTTTGCATCAAATTTTAAACAACTTTCTGTGCTTTCAGTAAATGATTTCATATTATTTTAAGTCCAATAAATGTGATAAGATAAATAGTACGGGAGCTTAAAATACTTAAATATCAATGTTATTACGTAGTAACTAATAGTATAACGTAGAAGGTAAAAAGTTAGTTAAATGATAAAAAGTATAGCATTGGCGGCTGCGCACAAGAAATCAATTTACATTCTCATTTATTGCGCATGTAAGGTGTGTCCATTATGGTCAAGCACTCTATAATTACAGTCAACAAATGTATGGAAGTATAATACTTCCATACATTTGTCGTCGATAGCCATTAAAGGCGCGAAATGCCTTCTGAACAGTTTCTAAAAATAAAAGTCCGAAGTACAAGGTTAGTGTTGCGTAAACTTATTATTGGAATTAGACAATCATTTCATTGTTTATTAGTTTCGCAATATGGGTAAATTAGTCGTTTTATTATTACTTAGTAACATGTGTTGGTAAACAAAAACTCGATCGCTAACTTTTAAATATGTGAGATTTTTTTTTAATATTTAAAAAAAGAAACAAGATTTTTCCGGAGTATATTCAGAAAATCCTTTCATTTGATACCCATATACATAAATTAGTATATAATTGAAGGACGCCACAAATGGCAAAATGGCTGACAAATAGTTAGCCATTTTCCCATTACGTCTCCGACTGTCATGGTGTGATTTACACGGAACAATGTCGACATGTGCAATAAAGTGGTGCAAAAACAACACGAAATCGAAAAAACAGCGCGGAGAAATGTATCATTCGTAAATGCTCTAAAAACTATTATATGACAGTGACCATTTCAATTGTCAAAACTGGTTACATTTTCTTGTTACGAGAGAGTAATCTTTACTACTCTATGCTCATATATTGAGGATGCATGAAAAAACTATTGTCCAACTACTCCAATATCTAAGGTAATCTTACATTGCTATCCAATATCCAAAACACGTGTGCAAAATTTAAACTCGGTTAGGGTTAACTGGTATAAGAATCAGTTGCGAAATTTGACTCTCACATACGAACTAGTAACGCAAGGTAAATAAAAGTTTGTAAAAATACTAAACAATACTTGTTCATAGTAATATAGCAGTGAGCACTACAATGTATGTGTGCTGTACCAAATTACTGTCGAAGACTATATGAATGATATGTGCATAAAAAAATCCCATGTATGACTGACCCAGACTAGTTCAATATTAAGGTTAGTCTGCGAATAAATGGCGAATTAGACAATTATCAGTTAATTGATAACAAGTTTAAAATTGTCTTTGCTTCGTTTGACTTTTATTTTATTTAAAAAATTTGTGTAGGCCGAGGTTGCAATATACCTGATGTTCAGTAGTCAACCAATTCCATATGCAGTAGTCCTGTCTAAAATCAATAATATTCTGGGAACGTTACGTCTCTAAAAATTGAATCTGCTTTACTGCCCTTAAACCAAAACATGACAGCACTACTCTGCTGTTATAAGGTTGTGGTATCATACCGTCGAAGGTTACAGAGTTCTACAACCTTTATATACCAATCAAAATCAAATCAACATTAAAACTTTAGAACAATAGAACAAATATGTGTAGAACAATCTACCAGTGAGACGTCGTAAGTAAACTTCATATTTTATACAGAAAGGCAATGATGGATTTTCACTTCTCCATTGCGTCAGTGTGTGAAACTTGAACAATGGCTTCCGATCCTTCCGGTTCCACTTACCGACTTTGTTTACTCAGTACCTATTACATGTCATATCAAACATTACATTGTTATTGCCATGTCCGTAGACATTGCCTTGTCCCAGTGGTTTTTGATTGTCACTTTGTCAAGCATAATTTAAGGTAAATTTAAGGTAATCTAGTAGAAATCTTTGAGATTGTACGTATGTTTCTTCGCCTTATACAACTGTATTTAGATTGTTAAGTTCTTGTTTCAAGGGATACATTTACTGATTAATAGTTACATTTTAATAGCCTTCAAAGGAAAGTATACCATATCAATTTAAATATTACCTTCTATAGTATATTATTAATATTAACACCTAATTATTTTACCTGTTTTAAATTAGGTACCTGCCTGTATGCTTGTAGACTCTCTCGTTTTGACCTTGTGTTACATATTAGAAATAGGGTGACTTTGGTACCAATTATCATCCAACCATTCAATGCAATTTTTCACTCGCATTTAGCAAATTCCTTAACCGAGATAACCTCCAGGCAACTGTTTGTAAAACTCATAATCAGTATTAATGATGGTCAATTTTGCAATGGTTCGCATATCAACGTCACATGGGCCCGGCACTAAGCGGTAGTCTATTGTGAAACGAATCGGAATTGCCATGACAACTCTTGATGTCTTTATTTGATCAAATACTTAATTGATGATAAATATTGAGACTGAGTTGTATTGAACGGAAATATGTATAAGATTTACGGTCTGCTCAACCTAAGAGTTAAATATTAGTTAATTTAATTAATAGTAGGCATGTAGGAAAAGTAGAAGGAAAAAGACCTCGTGGTCGCAGCCCTATGCGATGGTCAGACCAGATTCGCGCTGCCCTTGAGTCAAAGAAGCTGTACGATGCTCTGCACACTGCTGAGGACAGAGCCCAGTGGCGCAATATTGTGCACTCAAGTGCAATTCATGGAGGAGGTCACGACCCTCAGTAATGAGGAATACGAAGCAAGGAGGAGGAGGATGTAGGAAACTTCGAACTTATTTTTATCATTTGTGTCTTTGTAGACATACGAGTACGATTGTATTTTTAAACGCAATATTAACTTCACAAGCTTGTAACAAAAAATGTAATCAACTTTTGAAAATCAAAATTTTAACTTACCTCTGTCGTATCGAAATGAAACGTTGAATCGAATCTGAATCGAATGAAAAATGGTATGGTTGATAACACAATAATTTGGTATTTTACAGCTGATGTGATGGTGGAGCCTGGAGGTAGATGTTGGAGCACTTTGTTTAAATTAGTTGAAAGTACTCTTGGTCGAAAAACACTTTTTAAATTAAATAATTAAATTATATTTTCATTTTTAGTGTGCGTTAAAATTTCAAAAATATTTTAAATTATTAAACTTAATGCACGACAAAAGCGTGTTTAAATTTACAAACGAAACATTTTTTGTTTGTGAAAGTCCACTTATCATTAGGCTAATAACATTAGGAGGAAATTGCACGCCCGGTGATTTCATATCAACCAGATGTTGATATCAGTCAGTGTTTCGTAACTTGTTAACATTAAGCAATGAAAGTGTGATAAGTAGAGTAATTACACACGTGAGTATCTACGTTCTAAGTATATTCAGGTGTTTTTCCTCTTATACGTTTATGATGGGATTTCCTGTCGTGGCTGTCATGGGCACACAAAGACAAATAGACGTAATACCCAGAGTTGTAAGAGGTCTTAAAATACTTTCGCTTATGTGGGAATTAAAGGCGAACTGAAGATGTTGCTACATTGTCGCATAATAGAGATGTCTTTTGGCTTTTTTTAATGAAAGAAAATAAACACTCTTGAGCTTTAGACTTACGCCCGTTACTGATAATCGAATTATAAGAATTATAATTTAGTATATTAGTATGTATGTTAGTCTGTAAGGTATATATCATATGGACCTTGTTGTATGAAATAAATGAATAAATAAAATAAAATAAATAAATTATTCTATTTTTGCTCCTATCCTATTGATTATAACGAGCAAGGTAGGCGAAATTATATCATTAAAATAAATTATACGTTTTCGAAATATATTTTTATCGACCACGCCCGAATTGTTTCGTACATATTCGGCGTCTATTCATACAGAATGATCAATGGGCGGCGCTTGCGCAACTAAACGTTACCGCATGAAGCAATAACTGAATCTGATGGTCATGCACTTACACGCTAACGGACTTACGATGTATTTCGTATATCGATACCAATCAATTTTATTCTGGATAGAAATTGGAAATGTCATCTTTATATCAAAATTCGGAAAGTTATTACCAAACTGCTTTATTGTTTGTTTAACAATCTAGCTGTCATCACAAGTACATACTTAATAAGGATGTAGAATCACGAAAATCGCGTTTGGTTGCTGTTGTTGCTACTTGAAGATAATGGATTTTTTTCTTAGTTACTAAATTATTAAAACTATCGTGTAATTATATGTATGTATAGTAATAAAAAATGGGAGTACAAAAGCAAGCGAGAAGTTAAAATTAACTTTGGTTATTAAGCGTCAGTGTATGATGTCTATTAAAACACGTAATATGGCGATCGCGTAGAGTATTAAATAGAAAGTGCAATAAAAATAGTAAAATCACTGCAGTGAAAGGAAAATTAGAGGTCTTGTCTCACATGATTTGATAGCCGTAATAAATACACGTCTTAAGTACTGCTACATTTTTGACGGAGTAAAAGTTAGTTGCCACCGTCGTGAATGGGGTGTCGATGATTATTCACAAGTGCAAGGAAGTAAGATGAGGTGAGGAAAGTGAAGAAACAGGAAAGATAAGGAAAGTGACTAATACGAGTAGAGACGATAGATAGAGCGACTACAAGAGACTAATAGAGAGAGAGACTAATCACCACTAGATTTTGTTTCAGATTAACGCCTCCCTTTGATTATGATTAATTTTGCATTAAGTAAACAACAAAAATAAGATTAAATCTTGTATTTTGAGTATCGATTGTTTTAACTTAATTTCTACTTAATTAGAATTAAGATTTAAAAAGTAGAATTAAGATTTGGTTGCAAAAAGATGGTACAAAAAAAGCTACTTCTTACCGCACTGCAATACAAAACAAACTGTTGGAAAATACCTACAAGCGATTCCTAAAACGACAACTCTAATGCAACGTCGGAAAACGCATTCAATTTGTAAAACTTTTATTTATAGTTAAGCTCAATTCAATAAAATATTTTTTACATCGAATACTGCTGCCGAATGTGTTACGATCGGTGTCCAAACAATTTAATAAACATTTTTTATGACGATAGGCGGTTGGAACGTAACGGTATCTTTAATTTGATGAACTCTACCCGTCCCTTCATTCGGCATGAGACTCAAAACTCAAAACACTTTAAATGAGAAATAGAATGTCCATTAATAAAATTGGAATGAACAGCTTTATTTCCAATTGGTACTTTACGACGAAATATGCCAAGATTGGAATCATATTTTGAATGGCGCTCTAAAAACAAAAATTCCAATGACTTTATTAATGTGACTTTAAGAAAATATATCTCTGTTTATAACTAGAGCGTAGCTTTTAGTTAAAAATATCATCCATTAAATTATTTGATAAACCACTACTTTAAGAAACGACAAACCAGTCATCATCCAAAAATAGTCAATTAAAGACCTCCTCTGTTAGCTTATTTGATAAATTCCTTGTTACCACCGAAGTTATAAGCAGTTTCAGTTATTTAAAACGCTTCAAAAATACCTATACACGAGTACACAATTTTGAAATTTTAATCCGCTCATCTACTTCTGGAGCTGACTGTATTTATTGAGCAAGATTTTCTGCAGAAATAGACAACATGGGCGGTAACTTCAATCAATGTATTTAAAACTTAACCTTGTAAACAAATAACGTTCAATGTACACCAATTAAACCCGTTAATTGGTGTAACAGTCGGAGGCTTATTCACACGCTTCATTCATTTCTAAGCTAGAACTGGACGATATATTGGCTTTGCCTTGATATTCAATTATAGTTGTGTTGATTACTTTTATGATTGGGTTAAAAGTGCCTTAATTAGCGTTTGCGACGCTTACCTCACTAAGAAATATTATAATTGCCAACAGCAATAGAGTCATTGAGAATATTTTCTGTCTGGTCTGTTGTCACTTTACCATAGTTGAAGTTGAAGTTGAATGGAAGCCGAGTTTCTACCCACTATTATCACTACTACTTATTATGTAAATTTTGTTTTAAACCTAAAAGCGGTTGTCCTTACTACATCATGAAAAATTCACCCCGGTGCAATCGATGGTTTAAACGTATTTTTACTGAACGCATTATAAAGTTCAAATGAAGATATTATTACTTATTATTTACTTATTGTTTGTTTATTTCTGCCTAAATATTGTAACTACATATGCGCTAATATGTTATTCGTACGAATACTATATTTACCATCAGTGACTGTACGTATACCAGTTTCCTCTGTTATCGAAATCATGCCTTACGTCAGTAGGATAATATATCTATGATGCCAATCATTGAATGTGTCATCACTTCTTTAAAACGTTCGGGAAAACACATGTCTGAGTGTTTTGAAGTTTTTGAAGATATGTAAAGTCCACACTTGGTCAGCGTAATTGAAAATGGTCGAAGCGTATTTTATAACATACTAATAGAAACAGTAAACAAAGAGCATACAATGTATGGTGGTAGTGGTCACTGCTCACCAACCAAAATCATATAGAATAAGGCCTTTTTTAAGGAATTAGGCAGTGCCTAGCAAATCCAACATAATCATCAACCCAGTACTGTCCCACTGCTGGGCACAGGTCTCCGGTCTCAGAATAAGAATGATTAGGCCATAGTCCACGCTGGCAAAGTGCTGGCCAATTGGTAGACGTCACATACGTATCAAAACTTTTTTTTTAGATTTTTCAGGTATGCAGGTTTCCTCAGCATCAGAGGTGCGTGGGATTTGAACCTCGACCCCTCGATCAAGAGGGCGAGTGTCTTAGCCACTAGGCTATCACATGTCCAACATAAAACCTAGCAACTACTTACTCGTATCTTGATACACGTTATCAATGGCTTCTATCAAGTAGGCGCTACAAAGACGTAGCGATCGAGATAGCCCGCAGCCCGCAGCCCGCACTCATGAATTATGCAGTCTACTTCATTTGGACGTAATAAATGGTGGGATAGTCTTAAATAATGTTTGATATCTCGGTTCCCAGTTTTTTTTGATTTCTTATCTTAATCCGTATCTTTGTTAGTTGCTCATTAAAGTTGCGATTTTGGAAAAAAAATATATTACAAGAGTAGCAAATGATTATGTAATCCACCTGATGGTCAGTGGTCACTGATTTATGGACATTTTTAATCAACCCCATATAAGATTAGTGGACCTAAAGTCGGCCACCGATGCTTTGTTACCTGTGTGGACTAAGTTGGACCTGATATAAGTCCTGATATAAGAATCTCTACCTCAAAACACGAATTAAGTGGAAAACAGAAATAGATGTGATGGTGGTGCCTCCGTCGAATCAGGTAGGGTTCTATCACCATTAAATTACATGAGACATTCTAGCTCTTTACATTTTTATGTAAAGAAACTGTTTTCCGCCGACGGCACGAACTGTTGTTCATTAGGTAAGTGTCGCCCGTGTGTTGCCGCCCTTAAATAAAATGTCGCAAGTTTATCTCACTGTGTAGTTGCTAAGACCATACTTTGATGCCGGAATGTTATTTACATGACACGTCTCGGCCTTTTTCGTAATGTAAATAGAGTTAAGGACTTTTACATACGCCTGGAATGTTTACTGTTTGTAAATACATCCTATTTTGTCTTTTCCCTTTTCCCTTTTACGCCAACACAATCAGGATAAAGCAAGTTATGCAGTGTCGCTAGTGTCACTTTAGCAGATGTGTAAAAGGCTTAAGTTTTACGCCTAAAAGCCTTTTAAGATTGTGCACTCCTAATAAACTTGTATGCTTTGTTGAGATCGCTTTAAGAGGTAAACCTTAGGTAATGTAACTAAACAATGTTAAGGTATGCAGGACAAAATATATACGTTGACGTATAAATTCTTGAAAACGATTTTCAAGAATGCCTTTTGAAAAATACTTACATTTTATTTAAGGTCTCGTATAAAGAAATATAATTATACTTTTGTGAGTAGGTAATTAATTTGAGACGCAACGCCTACAACGTATATTTTTTATAAATATTTTTTAAACTGCTAATTAACAAAGAACATGAAAAATAACGAACTAAATTTATGAATAAAGTTCACTTTTTTCTACTTCGCTGAACGAATAGTTCAACAAAAAATGAATGTTATTTATACCATAATTTTTTGCCGCATCTCATAGCTATCTATGATTTATATATTCATCAATATCACTATCAATTTGATCAAAGGTTTTATTATTATGTACCTATACTGTTAATATATTTGTAGATAGTAAGGGTTGACGAACAGGGCAACAACATAGTGTATCATTGTATATGTATACTTACTGCGTAGCGCATACAATGCTAGTACCTACATTTTGTAGGGTTTTTGTCTTGCATTCGTTCTTGACAGGCTGAAGTACAAGTACAACGTGTGAAGTGTTATTGGCTAGCAAATATTTGTTTCGCACTGACGCAAGACGCGCCTGCGAATATGACATGAGTATTCGATGCATTCGAGATTTTCCTGAAGATTCCGTCTTTTTTATTTAAATAGGTAGAGCGAAAACTAATCAAAATTTTGTTGGCTTTCTAAAATCAGTAATTACAGAAATAAGTAATAAGTAAATATATCAATGAAATAATGTTTACCATTTTGTAACCTTTTCCGACTGTTAGAAAACAACAGAAATGATTTTGTTGATTAGCATTTACTCTAAATAGTTTAAGTTTTCGCCAAGAAACAATATTTGAATTACTTGTCGGTTTTTCTTATATAAGTTTAGATATGCATTTTATGTCATTATACCTAAAATGAATGTTAAGTATTAACCTCACCATTGACCTTATGATAGACATTAAAGTTACAGAAGTGACATCACGGATGACATGATAATCCAGGGATCTTCCGAGGCCGATCCTCACTGAATAAGCAATATACAATGTCACATTATACTTAAATTCATACTAAATGATATTTAACTTAACCATAAATTTCATATTGAACACAGTGTACTTATATGCGATTCGAAATAAAAAGGTTTGTAATATTGTGGTAGACTTTTTAGCATTTTGCTCGTGGCGGCAAAATCGCCTCATTTTATAAAACCGTTGAAGAGTGTGGTCGCTGTGGGGTAGGTTAAACTTAGTTTTAGGCGTTTCATGGTAGCTCTCAGGTCCAACGCTTCCCTTACATATATTAGGTAGTAGCTGGTTTGATATACCAACCTGCATTCCTTTCCGATTTCCATAGACAGTGACAGCATAACATTAGGAAACAACATTTTAGTTTTCTACTTCTGAACATTGAAAAGAATGACTTATAAGTTAGTATTGATTGTGATCATTTCTAAATTATTTAAAGTGATAAATTGCTAAACCAGTTTCGTGCCATAAATAACGTATTGCGTGCATGCCTCGCTCAGAATAATATATGGCGTGTTCTATAGCATTATATTAATTCAACCGACCTACTAAGCAAATTAATGTAATTGTCCAAATTGTATGACCGCCGACGCATACTTTTGACATTTGCGGCACAGTGTGGGCAGTTCAAACCTAAATCATTTTACATAATAGATCTTAATGTATTGTGTGAGGAGTCATTTTTGGATGAAAGTTTCGAGTTTAATTTTAGTATTGCTCTAATTTAACCACTGATTCATAAGAAACCAAAAATGGACATGATTAGGTTTAAAACACTTCCTGCTTAAAATATTGGTAATTCTGTTCGACCAATGATTGAAACTCATCATAAACATCACAGAAAATTTGAGATTTTTTTACTAATCTATAGTAAACAAAAATAGTGGAAAACAGAGAGATAAAGGTATTGATCTGTTTTCTATTAGCCTATTTATATACAGGGTGAATCTCCATAAAGTGCACATATTGAAACAGGTAAAATTAAACCGCATTTTGTCGACAAAAAAAATATAAAAAAAATTAAAAAATTCTTTTTTTGGGTTTTACGACCTTTTGAATTTTTTTTTTGGGAATTGTGCACCTGAAGTAAATAAATCGCTATAACTTTTAAACTAAGAGGGTTATCAGGTTCAAACAAAAATAACAATGATTGCCAATGATAGGCCGTACTGATCCATGAAAAAAAAAAACAAAAAAGAATCATCTTCCCAGGAAAAAAATGTCAGATTAGTGCAAAAAAGCACTTTTTTTAGGTAAAATTTTCAGTAATCATCAATTTCCTCAAAATAATCTAGGCATTTTATTTTTTTATTATTGTTTAATGCAATTCTACGTCGTATTAGCTTTCAAACACTAAAAAAAACACGCCTCTAACTCAAGTATAAAGTTTGCTAGGAACGTTTCAAAAAAGATACTCATGACGCGACACACGTGCGCCCTAATAAAACTGGTATAGTCCGACCCATAATTAGATGTCCAAAATATAAACAAAGGAAACTATCAAAAATATGTTTCAATGGTAAATTCATGGTAGTTTCTTATTTTTGACGATATTAAAGTGATAAAACAGTAATAAAATAAATCTTTCATAATTAAAAAAAAACACTAGTTTGTATTAAAAATGTTATTTATTACCAACACCCTTAAAAACTGCCTTTGTTTAAGCGCTCGTAGGAAACTTTATACTTAAGTTAGAGGCATGGTTTTTTTAGTGTTTGAAAGCTAATACGACGTAGAATTACATTAAATAATAAAAATAAAATAAAAAGCCTAGATTATTTTGAGGAAATTCACGATTACTGAAATTTAACCCAAAAAAATTGCTTTTTTCACACTAATCTAATTATTTTTTTCTGGGAAGACAAAACTTTTTTGTTTTTTTTTTCATGGATCAGTACGGCCTATAATTGGCATTCATTGTAATTTTTGTTTGAACATGATAACTCTTTTAGTTCAAAAGTTATAGCGATTTATTTACTTTAGGTGCACAATTCCAAAAAAAAAACTTCAAAAGGTCGTAAAACCCAAAAAAAAAAATTTTTATCATTTTTTTTATTTTTTTTGTCGACAAAATGCGGTTTAATTTTACCTGTTTCAATATGTGCACTTTATGGAGATTCACCCTGTATAGTTTAATGAGAAGGAATATCCATAACTAAATTGTTTATTAATTTTCATATAAATTAAGTTTTAATATGCATATAATATTATTCGTTATTAGGTATATACAGCTATTATTTTCAAATTAAGATATCTACAAAAACGACTTTTATACAACAATTATGGTTTGTCCTCGACAATCAAAGTTTCCGGAGGACTTATATTATAATTTTCATATGTGTGCACGTGTGTATGTACACATCAATCATATAATATGATATGTTATACAGATTAAAAATAATGTCTGCCTGAACAAAAAATACTTGCAGCCATAGAATTAGATTTATTTCGCTGACATCCTATATCTATGCTTACAGCCGAATACTGATACTCTACTTTTCGAAGTCGGTTTAAAGTACACTTTTATAAACAGTTTATGAAAATCCAATTAAATTGTAATTTACAGAACAAAAGGCAGATGTAATTCTACGATCATTTTACCAATCATCGAATTTTCGAAAGAATGATAATTATTTTCTTCTATCTTTATTGTTTGAATAGTATACATAAGACGTATATAATAATGCTTATTTCCTAACATTTGAATTTGAATGGAACAAAAGCATTTTTTTTAAATTCTTAAAATACTCGATCTCTGTCAAGATCAAACAATATAAAACTGAAAATAATGCCGTTTATAAACATTCCGCAGCCGAAGTCACGGCTACTAACCAATAGATGACCAATGGTACGAACATAATGGCAAATGCGTCAAATGTCCATTTTGGTTGTTTAAATTAAAAGGCTATATCATCCTTTTACAGTTAACTTGTGCCTAAATCGATTCATCGGAACTTCTTAACCCACCTTTCTCTCACGAAATATAATTCGCAGAATAATTTTATCACATACCTATCATAACGAAGTTACCGTTATTGTGCACAATGGGAATACGGATATTTGTTGTACACGTATATTAAAATCAATTAAATTATTTATTATTAATAATATCGATCATCATCATCATCAACCCATTACTGTCCCACTGCTGGGTATGGGTCTCCTCTCAGAATGAGAAGGATTTGGCAAAGTCCACCGCGCTCGCCAAGTGCGTATTGGTAGACTTCACATTCCTTAGAACACTTGATTTTTTTAAGATTTCTGACGTATGCAGGTTTCCTCACGATGTTTTTCTTCACCGTTTAAGTAAGTGATAATTAATTTATAATACGCACATAACTGAAAAAAATGAGGAGGAGAAAAGTTACCTCCTCCTTACCGACTCCTCGATCAAGGGGCAGAGTTTCTTAATCACTAATGCCGTATCCCAAGGATAGATAAAAACATCTGATGCCGTGCAAAGCCGCAGTTAAAAATTAGTACTTTATACAGGAAAATATGCATTTTTTGTAGAATTTGAGATTACTAAAAGTCTACTATTATTAAAGTCAATAGAATGTTCTACGCCTCATCTCTTGGCTCTCGCTAACAAACAATGCGTATTGTATCTGATAACAATACTGGTATCTCCGAGTGTCATTCAATAACAAACGAACAACAGGATTGATGGTTGTTATGTTATTGCGATACGATCTGCAATTTGTTTGTTAAACAATTTGAAACTATGTCATAGGATTTTTATCTAGGAAGAGGTAAAGTAAAGTTTATTTATTATTTTGTTATATATAATTAAAACGGATTATTAAATCATGGTAGATTAAATAATCCGTGTGACACGTAGTAACCGTATCCGTGTAACACATAGTTTGAAGGTAGGATCTTCTGTTCGCCCTTCGTTCGTTTGGGCGCATCAACCGCTGGAGTGGAATCATAGAATTTCTGCCCATTATTTCACAAATAGTAGTGTTCAGCGCTGCTGTATTCTGGTAAAAAAATTGCCAAATTAGATTCTAATGGGCCCTAAACAGCGGCTTAAGATATAACTAGGTGTAAAAGTATTTTTATTTTAACAACCAAATCTATCACATCTCTTTAATAATGAGTTTCTAAAATATATCACACACATAGGTAAGCGTTAGAAATCATTTCGTTTTTTTATTTTATCTTAATCTATAGAAATAAATCTGCTTAACACTCAAATTGAAATCAAAAGCCAATTTCACTGGTCTAAATATAATATTATAATTAAAATTATAAATATTTTGACCGCACTAATTAGCGATTCAGTCGTAGGGTAAGATGTTAAAATAACGTTGAAGTAGAGTTTTTTGGGCTTAATTTATGAAACTGTTTTACTTTCGTTATAAACAACTTTCTAAGTGGTAATAAATGTTATATTAAGTATCTATAATAATTACATAAACAAATATAATAAAAAATATAGGAGAGATCTATGAATTATGGTTAGAATCTCAAATGTGTTTTATGACTTTTTTAAGATTGAAGTAAGAAAAAAGGGCTTGTAGTACATCTGTGGTCACCGGTGCACATAGGCAGATGTGTGTTACGGATGTAACCAATTCCATATAGAACAGTATCTACCCTTACCATGAGTTTTCAAATCATCCCACAATTTTACGTTACGTCTACTCAATCCATTATTCTGTTCCGTTTGCTTCACTAGACTGGGTAAACGTAACAATAAGTAAGTGCTCAAGTATTTTTGTCTGCCTCACATGTTCGTAAAAAAGAGAGACAAAACATAAAGCGCCATTTTGTCAATTTAGACATTTAATGTTACGTTACTGACACTACAGTTCTGATACAATCCGCTAGGGGTGCTGATTGGAATTTGTATGAGCAAATACGTAAACAAATACCAAAACAGTCATATTTGTCAAAACGTAAAAACTCATGGTAAGCATCCGCATCCACACTTCCCACTGAAACACGAAACTGCTTCATTGCTTAAATCTAATTTTACTACGTATGATATTTCTTAATAGTTAAGATTAACGATAAAAAGGATGATGGAAAGTAATCAACGTCGCCTGTGGATATTGCAACAACAGAGAGGCTTCGAAGGAGAGCTCTTTTTACACCTTTTTTCAAGAGTCCTATGTCATAGCGCTCCGGGAATACCACAGGTGGAAGCTCATTCCATATTTTGCACTTTCGTGGTAAGAACGTTTTATTTGTATGTAAGTATGAAACCATGAATAACTGACCTTTTAAAACTACTTTATAAATATATAATATAGTGTTCATAATGTCGGTCAGTCGCGCAATGGATCTGAGCGTGGGTTTTTGTCATTGTGTTCAGCACCCACACCATAGGGAATTTTAGGGTGGAGTTGTGACTCTCGTGTGACTTGCGTGGAGGGGCGAACACCATACCGCTTAGACATGCAGAGGGTTTCGGGTTCGATCCCTGGCCAGACAGATAGTTAGTTAGTCATAGAGTTTGCATATTCGTGTTTGTGTTTGCCTGTGGCACTCATGATACAAGAAAAGATCAAGTGCGGTGCTAAGAGTGTAGAAAGCGTTATCTTCATAACATTTACCAATTCTAAATATTTGTAAAAAAATTACAAAAATATTAATTTATAGGGATAACATTTAATTGTTTTCATATGCTTTTAAAGGCCAAAATATTCCTTGATCCTTTGATTCGATGATTCTTGAATCGAAGCATCAAATGAACGGAAGATTACGTACTCGTATATCAATAGAAAATAGACAATAACTCATAGGCAATATAATACTTAGAAATTCGGATAGTCACAATATTTGTAGACAGCTCGTCGTTTTCTCACGTCCACGGCAAGACGACACCGCCAACAGGCACTTTCACGTGGGAGCAGAGCCTATTGTCTTATACTTGTGTGTCACACTAACACGGGTAAGCGATTAGCAACATTTTGAAGGTGGTAGAACCCTTTGTGGTTCGACTCCGGCGGCACCACCGCCACACCTATTTCTACCTAATAACAGCAGTGTTAGGCGCTGCTGTGTTCCGGTTTGAAGGGTGTGGTAAGGGAGACAGACTTTTCCGAGGCGTTCCAGCTTAGTCCTCAGGGGTAGCGGCGCATCTGTGGCCGACCTCAGGTAGGAATACTTAATCCTATCTGGGGTTGATTACAGATGTCCATGGGTGGCAGTAGCCACTTACCATCAGGTGGACTGCATGCTCGTCTGCTACTCTTATATTACAAAAAAAAACTTCGTTAATCGCCTGCAGTGAAACTAGTTCCTTATGTCAGTCAACATCACGTGTGTCGCAAATTAACCTTACGAACACACGCCATACTTGTGGTATTCCTTTTACTTTGGCAGATAAACCTTGAATGTTATGAACCATTGTTTCCCGATTGATAAAGAAACCGCGATAACTTTCATCGGTTTTCTCGGTAAATCGATTCGACGGAAAGTAATCGAGATACGCCTGTCTTTAATAATCTGTCCAATGATTTGTATATTAACCTTAGATGATTACATAGATATATCGCTAACAAGAAAGTGTAAGTTTTGAGAATTGAAATTGCTGCGTAAATAAAGTGTTGCCACGGATCCGTCCTAAAGTTACCCTAATATGTTTGAAATACTTATTTATTTATTTATTACGTAAATAACGTAGTATTCGTTATTTATACGTAGGTGGTACGTGCCTACATTTTCTGTAAAAAAGTTTTTTATTGCTCCAAAATTCAAAAAATACCTGACACTCGGTCTTTTGTGGCTTCATTCAATTTCAAGGCGGTCAAGTATCTTTCTATTTTACTTATCAAAGATATTAACGTAACAATTCGGTACTTAAATATACATTTTACATACCTACCTTGTTTCTATTGGACTACGGGAATGTTTTCACTGAAAGTCGATTGTCTGGAAGAGATCGCTATTTCAGCGATAAGACCGCCTGTACCCTTTATTTATTATTGTTGTCTATTATATTTTTTTTTGGTGTGCAATAGAGAAATTTTGTATTCTATTGGATTTTGTTTACCAATGATTACAATCTCCGTCTAGTGGAGAGTCTTATTCATTAGGTTAGCATGATACTAGCGTGTGTGTATGATTTGTGTATGATTGATACGGTTTTGTTTAAGATTAGATAAAAAAGAAAAATGGGATTTCCTATATTTTGTTCGCCGAACAATAACTTATTTCTTATCAGTGGCTATGGAGTTTCACAGTTATACTCACCAACGTGGTTGTCTATTATGTAGTGAAGAGAAAAAATGACTAGAAAGCGGCGATATCACCTAGAAATGACACAAAGAAAGAGTTATAAAAATAGTACAAGTACAAACATGGTCCACAAAAACGTGAAAAATAGCCGTATGTGTATAAAAAATCATTGATAACCTTTTCGTTAGTCCTAGCTAGACTTTTATAAATATTAAACTTGTTTCTAGAGTAGTGTCTATAAACATTTATTACATCTTTTCAATCTTATTTCATCCATTATAAAGATAAAGCAGAATAAAGAGCTATACCTACATATGTGAACATCCAAAGTCAAGCCCGTAATATATTTCTTCTGGAATCGTCAAACCCCTTTAAAGAAAGGAAGTCTATAAATAACTAAAGACAGAACTCACATGAACGGTGAATAGACTATCTATAAAATACCTTCTGTTTACACACGAGGAAGTCAAGGGTACGCCGTCACGGGCCGCGCGCGATCCCACGGGCACGGAGAGCCAGGGTGAACGACTTGCTGGTTTCCGTCTTCTATTGTATTTACATGGGATTTGCATACATCAGTATTATTTGTTGAAAGGGGAAATTAACATTTTCTAAAGTTGTGTTGAGATATCAACATATTTGATGTTTTATTATAAGTAGAGTCCGCGCCAAACTGCTAGTCCGCTCCGAATATAGAAACTAGTTGCGTCGCTATACAACCCCTGACCAGTAATGGGACAGTAATGGGTTGATGACGAAGGAGATTTTTTAAGATCCAGTCATTTAAGTAGGCACTTGAAGTCTAATCTAAAAATCATAGATTCTACCGCCAGTTAACTCATAACCATTTAAAACTACACCCATCAACTTACCTTCTTTTATAACAGTATAACAGTAAATTGCTTCTCAGAGAACGAAAATAGTAACAATTTGTGTTCATTGTCACCGTGTAAGTAAAGATTACTCAATAGCATATCCATTAATGATTCGATAAACGCCACTCGACATTACACTACCGTCGCTATCTCAACACTATCGCCGCATTATCTTGAATTAGCCAAAAAGATTAAATTATTTAGGTGGCCCCGATAACAAGCACTCAAATTTATCTATTATTATCTGATATACTTCTGAATTAATTTAAGATTGATTTGGATTAAACATTTCATTGCTTTTTGATTCCGTTGTTTCTGGCATTATTAATAACATTATGTGTATCAGGAGGCACGGCAGTGCCTCCGCCAAGTCGAGCCATATCTTTGTCAAGAAAGTATTAGAATAGCAAGTTTTTAATTTGTATTAATCTTGAAATTCAACAATAATCATTATTAAACAAAGTGAAGAAAAATATCTTGTGTTATTGTTTAAAATAATAGATAACAAAAAACTTTACAATAACAAAACCATAAAAGCCAATTTAAAACACTTAAAATTAAATTTTACCGACAGACGGTTAAATTTAAGAAAATATATTATATTTTTACAGCCGAACATAGGTAGTATCTTCATTTTCATAGCTACGAATATCACGCGATAAGCTATTTTATCTTTAATATTTTTAACGAAACTCCTAGCGTCTTCGCTTTTAACCACAATTACCACATTTTAAAACTCAATTCTAAATTTTAATTTAATTAAATACAACATACACTTTCACTTATTTACACCGTATTTGCTTTTAGCAGCCAACCTTATATATTTATTCGCTACGTGCTAATGTAGATGGCCGAATTTTAAACAATGAGTAGCAACTTTCAAATGTGGTTCACGGTTAGAGCAACAATTTGTTGTTAGATAGATGTCATGATTAAATTGTAAATGCAAAGAAACCTAGGTTACATTCTTTCACTTTTAGAATTTAAATATTTATTATGTTTGTAGTGAGTATCCGTGATTTTGGCTGCATTGACTTCAGAGTTAGGTCTACAGACAAACGAAAAGTTTGCAATAAGAAAATCTTATTAATAGAATAATTCGTCATATCGCTTAGGTGAAAAGGAAAAATAAGTACTAAATGTATATTTTAACCGTAAAATGTATTAGTATAGTAATTAAATATGAAGCACTAGATGCTGCACGCGGTAACAAACGTCATGTTGGTATTTTTTTTAAATTTTGAAACTATTCTTTTCTATATTCATCATCTTCGTTTTAATTCTATTCTTTGCAGTTCAAACTAAACTTTATGTAAAAGTGCTAAGAAATTGATCTTACAGCCTTTATCGACCTACTTTCATAGTGCCGTAGATAAAAAAATTGACGCACAGATAAAAAAGTGAGTGCATTATCGTTTGCCCAGTGACAATACCGGCACGCATTGCGTATGCGCAAGTATGCGTGCGAGAGTGTGTGATCGGCATACAATAATTATAATTTTATATAACAATACAATATGCTCGATGACAAACCATTCATGTGTGATGCGTGCTATGAGTATGTTAAAAGGTTAAAACTTAAGAATTTTCCTGATTTCCGTCAAATACACCGCCATTGGTCTATTTATGACTGTGCTAGTAACTGTTGAGGACGTTTCTTGTTTTAAAATAAGACGGGTTTTTACTTCATATATTTATAGTCCACTACGCTGGCCAAACGTGTTGTGGACATCATATTGATGCTTCTTTAGGAAGAAACATACATAATTTCGATAAATCAAGAGAAGATAACTGACTATGATCTTCTTATGCGACAATAAATAAAAGAAAGAAACAAATGTTCATTATTTACAGTATTACACAGTACAATACAAAAATATCAAGAAAACAGAATTAAATAACTTAAAAAACATGCATGGTAGATATGCCACATTTCTATATTTTAAAGTTAATGTTATTATGGAAAGCATTCAACTGCGAACATAACAGCATATTATTTTTAATTTAAATCCTTAAATAGCCCATACATAAAAAGCATACTTTAAGAATTCCATTACTAATAATAAAAAAAGATGTTTAAAACTGAATCATGTACGAGTATGTAGGTGTGTACTTATGGATGAAATTAATTCCATTTACCTTGGCCATTAGTGGGTGGGTTTTTAATCTGTAAACAGTTGTCTTTCGGTGACAACACCGTGCTGGAATGTGACCACCTCTTGACTTCGACTGACTTCGAAATTACTACGGTAATTACGTTTAAATTCATATGAATCTCGGAACACGATGAGATTATTTCGTGTTATTTACATTAATCATTAATTCTTATACGATAAGTAGTAGTTGTACGTATTTAACTTCGATAGACATATTGGTAGGTTAAAAATAATTTATTATTTACTCCCTGTCTATTTGAGTCGTTACTGGCTAACTATGTATTTTTATAGTATCAGTACATAAAACATAAGTATTTAATCAACTATATCATTATTTTTACTTAGCTATGCTTCAAACTACCGCACTCATTTTTCGCTTCATTCGGGCTTAAAATCTCTAGGTTTTAATCTATCCCCAAGTCTTATCGACATTCAGATCGAGTTGTTGCAAGCGAAATCGGCTAAGCGTAATCGATTCTCCTCAGGTACAAACATACTTAACACGATACCCTCGTTTACGAGCGAATTCGACCGCGATATCCTAACGGTGTATCCTTTTTGCTGCGTAGGAAGCATTGTTCCCCTTTTGTCTCTGCTTCTAATTAGTTGGAGATGCTATCTTTCCTTTTGAATGTCAAAGTTAAGTGGCGTTGCACAAGGTGTACAAGCTTCTAAATAGAATATGATTAGCTCCTGTTTTTAATTTTTTTGCTAAGTCTGTTACTGCGCAAAAGTTGATATGAAAACTTCAAAGAATTACGTAAATCCATTCATCAAGCCTGTTGTTAGTCATGCAAAATTGTTGCGAAATACGTGATTTCAAATCTGAAGTACCATCGGTCTCCATAAGAGAAAGAGCTGATAAAAAGTCATCCGCATCGTCACGGCAACTGATAACGTATTTAAATCGACACAATTGAACGCTATCAGTTCATCATCAATTATCTGACACAAGGTTGGAAGAAATAAGAACAATATTGTTATTCGACTGCTGTCGTTTGCATCGCTCGCTTGTTTGTTAAGTAGCTGTCAAGGCTTTTTGGGTTCAAAGTGTTGAATGGGGTCCAAAAATGCAATTGCTCATCTCAACATCACCTGCTGCCAGTATGTATTGTTTTTTTTCATTATTTTACCTGATAATTCTTCATTGTTTTCGATAATTGAATGATGATTATTAATTTGATGTATGATAAATAGGATTTATTTCTTATTTTATTTATTTTTTTATTTTATAAGTTTTTGTACACAGAAAAAGTAATAAATAAATAACATAATAGAAACACAGTACAAAGGACTACTTATTTC
Organism: Epargyreus clarus clarus; assembly: GCA_014595695.2. Classification (NCBI taxonomy): domain Eukaryota; kingdom Metazoa; phylum Arthropoda; class Insecta; order Lepidoptera; family Hesperiidae; genus Epargyreus; species Epargyreus clarus. The sequence goes on along the minus strand of JACTTY020000050.1, from coordinate 1,491,412 downwards.
ACAATGAAATTTCTTCCAGCAGCCCTGAGATTGGAAATCTCATACGAGAACAAATTTAGCGCGCAAAAACAAAATAATAATCTACTAAGGTTATAAATACGGATAAATAAATAAATACATACGATACATACATATAAACAATATATATAGGTATATATACATATTATACATACAAATTATATACATACATATTATATTATGACATTGATAAGTAATGCTCTTTGACTCTCTTTTTAAACAAAGAAATACTCTTAGAGAGACGAATATTAGGTGGTAATGAATTCCACAGTCTAACCGCATGAACAGAGAAGGAGTGGGAATAGAGAGAGGTTTTGTGGGAAGGATAATTTAAAAGGGATTTAACGTGAGATCTGCAGGGTGCCAGAGAGGGCCGTGCATACGAAAAACGTTGCTTCAGGTACGAAGGAGAGGATGGATTTTTAAGGATATTGAATAAGATACAGAGGATACGAGTATTCCTGCGTAGACGGATTGGGAGCCACTTGAGATCCTTGCGAAAATGAGAAACACGATCAAATTTACGTAAACCAAAAATGAATCTAATGCATACATTTTGCAAGCGCTCAAGTTTATTCAATGACTCCTCTGTGGCATCCAAATAGCATGCGTCCGCGTAATCCAAAATCGGTTGAATGAGAGTTTGAGTGAGAGAGATTTTAGTTTTAAAGGGCAAGAAACCTTGGAGACATTTAAGCGAGTGTAAGGTGAAGTGAACCTTATGACTTACCTCCCGCACATAAGCGTCCCACGATAAGTTGGAGTCCAAAATGATACCGAGGTTTTTTACAGTTGAAGAGTACGGAATAGGAGTGTTATTAACGACTAATTTTGGCAGTGTATTGAAGTCCAGCAAGTTGCGATGGTACTTGCTACCAATAACAATAGTTTGGGTTTTGCTAGGATTGGTCGAAATTCCGTATGAATTAGCCCACTTCACTTCACTTCACTCCACTTATTTTACAAAGGTCATCATTCAACTTATTAATTTCATTATAAGCGTTGAGTACAGTGAAGTGACGGTACAGCTGCAAATGGTCTGCGTAAAGATGGAAGTTTGAGGAAATAATTTTTGTAACGGAATTAATAAAGATAGATAAAAGTAAAGGAGAGAGAACGCCACCCTGAGGAACACCAGCAGCTAGCTCGCACCAGTCCGAGAAGTATTCTCCCTGGCGGACCCGCTGTAATCTTCCTCGAAGATAAGAATTAAACCATGTAACGGCAGAAGATGAGACGTTAATGGAACTGAGAACTCCGGTAAGGATATCGAAATCACCAGACGTAAAAGCACTGCTAAAGTCTAACAGAACCAACACAGTTAGAGATTTGTTTTCTATCGCCCACCGAATATCATCTGTGACATTTAGCAATGCCGTTACAGTGCTATGACCGGGCCGGAAACCAGACTGGTAAGGACTGAGAAGAGAGTTATTAATTAAGAAGGAGGAGAGTTGCTTATGGACAATGTGCTCAAGTACTTTAGAAAGAAATGGCAGTATAGAGATAGGACGAAAATCAGAAAGAGAAACAGGGTTCGCATTCTTAGGCAGAGAGATAATGTTTGCTTGTTTCCAAGCTAAAGGGAAGGTACGTGTGGATAAGGAAAAATTTAGTATATGAGAAATGATGGGAAGGATATTTTCAAGGATTAATGAGATCATCTTTGAGCACAAATTGTCATTTCCAACCGCGGCCGAAGTAATAGGCTTGATCGATTTTCTAACGTCTTCTTGCGTAACTACCGTGAGGTTAAATGGTGTATAAATTGGTTTCGGAGCATTTAATAAAGTGCTTAGGGTGTTGTTTTTAGTGACTGGATCCAAGCAAAATTCTAAAATTCTAATTCTTCTAATTCTAATTTCTTCTAGAATTTAACAACAAAATTTCACGACCAACTCGATTCCTTGATCTAAAACCATCAGAAAACTCCTAAATATTTATCAAATGTGTGTTATTATCAATTTATCATAAGATTTAGAAGAGTTTAGTTTTCTGTTTTTCTTTGTGTGTATTGAGAAGAAACTATTATAGACAAACTACATTTGTTTGCTGTATTTTCCTTTATCTGGATGTTAACGATCATCACTTTGTCTTTCTTTGCGTGTTGTCATGTCACAAGTTGTTTGTGTCATAAGTTGTTTATGTCAGCACAAATAATATTAAGCGGTAACAATGTGTGAACGTGCTGTACTTCTACAGGGCTTATTTATTTATTAAATCATTGTTTACTTACATTACCAAAAGATTTCTACGAAATATTTATTTACGGAAACGTATTGTCTCGTTGGTATCCGTTATCTCAAGACTGAAGGCCCATTACCCAAATCGCTGCTAATTTTTATCTGTTATCTTAATGGTTAATGATGTTTTTCTTTTCGATAGTTTTGTAAGCGTGTTCCTTCTGATTTATATGAGTTACTACTTGTACTTTATGGTTAACTGTTCCATTTATCGGACAATGTCTAAAGTTTAAAGTGAAGTGAAAATTAGTTATAGTGTATTTATGAATGAAGTAAATGAAAATAATCCAGCGTCTTTTAAAAAAGATGGTCGTGTTACTGAGATTTCGAGCGGCGGAGTACTTGTATCCTTCAAACAGCGGTAAGTTTTTTCAAGTAATAAGTGAAAGCAATTCAAGGGTGAACCTAGTCATAAATTATCAGAAGCGACCAAGTCGTGACTCGAAAATCGTGAGTTATACTTGCGTATACAATCTTTATATACAAACTTATAGGTAAACTCGTGACATATTCTGTTCCATTAGACATGCCGCTTATTTTCATGCCTAATGAAAGCGAAGAGATTCCGCTCGCGTTGCCGCTGACAGGCATTTCATACAACTTTGTTATTTTTATACAAGTTAATTTTCGGAATCTTATTCGGAATGTAATGTACCCACGCGTCAGGTAGGTCATAAATTGGCGTAGCTATTTTTAAATTGATCATTACTGACACAAAAGGCACAATATCTCAAGTTACAGCATCTGTAAATAAACATAATATATTTATTTTTGTGGATATCACTACTTGCTGAGTCAGGTATTTGTATATTCTCAAAGATCTAAAACTCTCCGTTTTAAAAATGTGCATCCAAATACTGACATTTAACCAAGAGTTTATGATCGCAAAAATGAAACGTTTAGGTCATGCTTTTGCAATACTTGACAGTTATTAGAGCTTTACACACTACAGTTATTGGAGTTTAGAGTTCTCCGTAATTACGCACGGATACGACATGGCTTGCGTCACGGCGTTACACGTAATTTACGCGGCGTTTATTGCGAGTCGATATAAAATTAACTCGTCTAGACATCCCGTGCATTGACACAAATACCAAAGGCTGGACTTAACTATTTTTATCAGACGTTTGAGATGCATTTATAACAAAAATAATCGTTTTAATAAACAATCTTTTGGGACTTAATTTTGTTACTTGACAAATTGACAGACGTTTGGATATATAAACAAATATTTATGGTTTTATCTATGCTTGGCCATTTTTTGTATGCATGTAGGGAAATCATCTACTATATTGAGTGGAGCTTCCGGGTTGCCCAAGCTAAAAATGAAAATATTAAATATAACATACGAGTAGCTTCTAAAACCGAATAAATATAAGAAAAATAAAATAGTTTCGCTAAGTAATGTCTATCAGCGTTTAAGGTTCGTTTAATTTAACTCGTTTCTTCTACCGCGTTGTAATTTTTAGTTAAAACAAACAAGTAATTAGGCAGGTATAAACCATAGAATAGTATGGTATAAACAGTGATCTTCACTGGAAATGCTACGAAAATTTGGAAATTTTACTACGTTTACCAAGCATAAGCATTCGTATTTTATAGCTATCATCTCAATCCATGGAAAAGTAAATTTCAATCGAGTCTATAAATACAAGACCATAATAAACTCGGACGCAAACTCACATGCCCACGCGCAGTCGGCCGCGCGCCTCGACGTGCGATACTCGAAGAAACGTCACACGCGCGGCGCCCGCGCCTTTTGTCACTTCGCGCCATTAACGAAACGAGATAACTGTGTCCTTGTCTAGCGCGACGCTAGAAAAGAGACAACAACACTCCACCCGCTTTTTTCGATTATTTACACATTTGTGACGACTAAGTGCGTGGTTTGGCAATGTTCAAAAATTCATCTTAGTGAATGACAACCCACACTTGTTTGAATCAGAATGTTTGGCGGACGCCAATATGAAAATTGATCTGTAGGTATTGTACAAATGCATGAAATATTCACCCACATTCGGTTTAGTCAGTTCCGAGTTTGAACAATCAAATTAGAGCGATTACAACGCTTCATTTGTTCAGCTACGGTTCGTCGGGTCACTGTCACTTCAAACAGGCTGAATGGTCAATGAACATGGTTGTTGCAATTTGAATAAAGTATCGTGGATTTGTTTAGAAACCTGGCCACATGTGTGTTATGGGAGCACTATGCCGATTTCACGCCAAATACGTTATCGGTGAGTGAGTGTTTATGTTTGTATTGAATCATTTACGGTACGCTATTGTTAATGTTCATATCCAATTGCTGTTATAATAATAACGTGACTCGTAGATATGTATAAAACAATAAATTGCAATGATAATGTGAATGATTTTGGAGGAGAGATTGAGTTGATTACTTATAATGCGAATAAATTTCTAAACCACATATAAGGACGATTTGAATCGGTCTGCTGTCGGCAGCAGGACGGCTGTACTGAACATGGACGGTTTTATTTTTCTTCATATATAAAATGCTTGCACCTGTTTATCGCTAGGCGGTCGTCCTGCTAGCGGACGTGCGACGGACTGCTCCTGAACGTTCTTGAGTTTATGAACTTTGTGTGTTCATAACCACAACTGTCCGACTGTGCGGCAGTAGTCCAGTTTAGCAGGTTCCGGAAAGAACTGTACTATTCAAGAACTGGTCACAGTAATTTCATGAGACCACAAAAATTGGTATAACAGCGCCATCTTTCGAATTGCTTTTTGATATTAGCTTTTACGAAGTTAAGAAACACACTGACCTGTAATTTCAGTGTGTGAATTTTGCGCCCTTTAATTCTTAAAGAGGGAAATCAAAGCGCAGAAGGATTTTTACGCGACAGCTGGATAATGTTTTTCGAGCATATGTCCTCTTGTCTTTATATGTTTAATTCTTTGGCACGCCTGAAGGTGGTAGAACCCTTTGTGGTTCGACTCCGGCGGCACCACCGCCACACCTATGTCTGCCTAATAACAGCAGTGTTAGGCGCTTCTGTGTGTCGTTTTGAAAGATGTGGTAAGGGAGACATATTTTTCCGAGGCGTTCCAGTTTAGTCCTCGGGGGTAGCGGCGCATCTGTGGCGGACCTCAGGTAGAAATATTTAATCCTATCTGGGGTTGATTATAGATGTCCATGGGCAGCAGTAGCCACTTACGATCAGGTGGACTGCATGCTCATCTGCTACACCTATCATAAAAAAACGCCCCACAGACCAAACGGTTCAATAAATTTATCATATGAGATGACGTTAGATTCTTCTAAAATCTGGCAGTGACATAAGCTCCATTTTTAAGCAGTCCGGTTTTTTTGTTATAATAATCCGCTGATTCCTTAACTATGTATGTTTTAAGGGAACACGAGCGCAGTTTCCACGCAGACAGTGCACCATACAAGTCGGATGTTTCGTTAACTATAAATAGATTGAGAGCAAACAAATAACATCCTGTGCCGGCTCCCGAAATATACCACTCCTCGTTCAAAATGCTATTAGTTCTACTTATTTTATTTATTTAGAAAATGCTCAAATATATATGGGAAATGCCATCGTGGTACAGAATATTGATTTATAGCAGCAGTAAATAATATATCTCAATCTTTATTATATTTATTAACCCATGATAAAACATGGTATCTACTTTAAAGAGAGTCAATATTAGAGAAAAATTGAAGGTAGGTTAATCTGCAACTAATGGTTGATAACACCATAATATTCCCTTCACTGTCGTCGTGACCACGATCCATATTACTGGATTGATATTTTGATGTACCTAATAAAATAATCTTTGCATATAACTTATATATGAGGTACCAGGCGATCATCTAAAGTCCTCAAGTGGGAACGTATCTGTGATACCACTTACCATCAAACTAAGAGCTTTTGTTTGTTGCGTTTGTTTGCAAAAAAAACTTTTATTACCCTTTATATAATGCAGATGTATTGTAAATATATGTAGACTTCAATATTATCATAATATTTTGTAATCAGGTTTTAAAAAGAAACCACCCAAATAAAGAAGTAAACCATCGTTCTGAACGCTTTATTAATTTTGGAGACTTTTTGTTTGGATGCTCCCCATTCCCACAAACGGTTCGACCCCAGTTACAGGCGTTAACCACTGAGTCAGCGGGTATATTTAGCGTGGCCACTCGCGAAACATAGCGTCCTGTTCGTATCCTTCTTTTAATTGCCGTGTGGAGTTGCTAACGATTGTAATTTAGCAGGGAAAACAAGGTCTTTAAGTTGTAAGACGAAGTTACCTTATTTACTTAAGTTTTAGTCTTTGATAAGTAAAATAGAAAGATACATCACCGCCTTGAAATTGAATAAAGCAACAAAAGGATATCACTTTTTGAATTTTTGACATATAAATACATTTTTAGAGAATATTTGCGTGTAAATAACTACTACGTAATTTACGTAACAAATAAATAAATAAGTTAAACATTTTAGGGACATTTTAGAACGGAGACGTGGCAAAACTCTACGCAACAATTTTATTCTCAAAATTGGTTACACTTTCTTGTTAGGATTAATAAATCTATCTATTTTACTCATCTAAGGTTTTAGTAATATGGATCATGTGATCTACCCGAATAAGTGCGACTACCGCCCATAGGCATCTACACTCAGATTAAGTACTGAACTTGAGGCCTCATTCCTGGCTACCCCTGAGGACTAAGTAGGAATGCTTTGTATAAATGTCTCTCCTTTAGCACAACTTATTTTTCTTTACAATATTTTGAGCGACGGTATTTCGGTAAATATAAATCTCTATAGAGTATAGGGGTAAATTTTTTGTCTGCAACGGAACGCGTCTGACACGTTCTATGTCTGTAGATGTAGATGTAATGTCTGTAAATGAACCCAACTCTTTATTTTACACTAATATTTATATTCAAACTGTTTACCAATGTATCAAGCTCTGCACAGCTTTTTACGTTGAGTTCTTTCACCTTTGATCTCCGAATGAGGTATTTGTTATGTAGCAATACATCATTGATAAAGAAGCGAGATCTTGTACATGGTGGTTTTATAAACGGTGGCACTACCAACCTGTTCCGCTTATCTTTATGTCCATTAGACTTAAGCGCTGTACACACTATCAATGCATGAAATAACTTAACGAACGAATTAAGAAATGAATCACTAAGAAGGTGGTAGGACCCTTTGTGGTTCAACTCCGGCAGCACCACCGCTACACCATTTCTGCCTTATAACAGCAGTGTTTAGTGCTGCTGTGTTCTGGACTGAAGGGTGCGGTAAGGGAAACATACTTTTCCGAGGCGTTCCAGCTTAGTTCTCAGGGGTAGCGGCGCATCTGTGGCCGACCTCAGGTAGGAATATCTAATCCTATCTGGGGTTGATTTAAGATGTCCATGGGCGGCAGTAGTATATTATATAAAAAATAAGAAATTCTATGTTTTCCAAAATCGTCTGCATAGGAATAGTTCAATTATGTATGCTCCATATTTTCTTTGGTTTTGGTAAGATTCAGATCTAAATAGCGCAGTTTAATATGCTATGTACTTAGGCGTACATAGCATATTAAACAGCACTATTGTCTGGCGTGATCGCAGTATGTTTGGCCCGTAACGTAAACGTAGGTCTCATAACTCCTTCTACATCAATATTTGTAGTAGTTCCAGGTTTAAATTTTGGAACCGTTGGCTTAGTGTTAAGCTTTAGATTACACTAACCAATGAACATTTTTAGAGATAGGGTATCAGGGTAAAGGTGACTGATATGGTTCAACAACTAATACGACAATTGTTTCGATTAGTGTTGTACTTTTAATGTTACCGGAACGGTAGACGGCTGGTGCACATACTCCTTTATGGTTAACCGTGCGTGAGGTGTATCTTAAACACGTATTGCAGACACACGGAAGCATTCACAAAAACTGATGTACGAACATCTGCGAACAAACCGAAGGGCGAAACAATTATCGCTTTTTGTTTATTGTTCGTACATATATAGGGTTCCGTACCCAAAAGGGTAAACTCGGAAACCTTTTAGTAGGCCTCCGCTGTCTGTTCGTCTGTCATACGGTTCACAGCAAGACATAGACCTCTCAAGGGAGAAATTTATTCAAAACATAGCAGACTCTTGAACCGTAATATATATACTTGAAAATTTAGTGTGCATTATTATGCTATGCTAAATGCTAAAAGAAATACTAAAAGTAAAGAGAAGGTAAAAATAGGTTCTCCTTATCAATAAGCGGATTTTTTCGGCATTTATGGTATTAACTAACCAACCGTTATAGAAATACAGTGAATTTCACAGTGCATGTAATGTAAATAGGATAGCTGCCAAAATAAATAACAAAAATGGTTGTACGGAACTCAACATTTGCGAGTTCGACTCGTACTTGGCCAATTATATTGGGGCGAGTTTTTACTTGCCATCTGGGTATTTCATGGCATTACCATGAACCTTAATGATTCCGTGTAAGATATACGGCGGCAGATTTGAAAATAATTAGCCGATTACCTGTAATTTTTATTTCTTGCAACGCGGTGTTTCGCGGTAAGAAGCACTCGTGTTATGAGTCATCAGCAAGATGAAGTCATTTCCGCGTCCTCTTCATACTTGTGCTTATGACCGCTGTAAATACAATAGCATTGATGTCTTTATTATTTTTTATTTAGATCATAATACTTTATGATCTAAATAAAAAAGGATAAAGACAAGAAATATTGTAATAAAGTATAATTATGTAGCTATATCTGCACATATTGCAATCAATTAACAATAAACTTATATCTATATAACTACCAAGTTGTGGCTACAAAGGTAATTTCTACGAAGTACTTATAACTGACCATTACAATTTTTGATCTATTTTTAACTTGTTCTATAATAAGAAGAGCCAATATTTGATGTACTTTTAAAGAACAGATACCAATTTACAGACTATTGCAATTCCGGCTACTAGGTTTCGCCTGGCGCTCGAATAAACGCGGTCAGAAATTGGATGGTTGACCAAATCATAATTTTCAAACGATTTCCCATTTTTTGTTGCTCGTCACTAAAACTCGACAATAATGAAATCAACAATGAAAAAAAAGGTCAAGAAACATGTGAGAAACAGTTTCAAGTTATTTAGCACAGCCTATTTTTTTTTCCATTTGATTCAGACATAGTCCGTATTTTGTTAGTATTTACATTGCACTTAAAACCTATGTTAGTAATTTTTTCATAATTAAAAAGAAATAAGTAACAAAGTTTATTTACACATGTATTTGTTTAGTATACACATGTATATTGAATGAAAACTCTTCAAATTTCTAAATTCAATATTCTATTGTCCACAGAAGGCGAATTAGAAACAGAATGGTTACAAGCAGCGGGCCTGGGGTCCCTGGCGGCGCCGTTCCAGGCTGGCCTCGAGGTGACCGAGGCGCAGCTGGGTGAGGCGGTGCGGCCGCTGCCGAGGGAGCAGGCCGCGGCCGTCAGGCGCCGCGTCAGGAGACTCAACCGTACCGTCAGGCGCCGCAGAGCCGCCTCCAGGGCCAAGAAACCGGATATCAGAGATGTCTTCAGGGATTTGGAGGTGAGTGTACCTACTTGAATGCATTGCGATTATGTTTTAACTGGCACTTTTTAACTTATCAACTCTTCAGCCCACATTAGTTCATTGCTGGACATAGATTAAGGGAGTGTAGTAATTTACAATAGACAGTAGTATTTTAAGCAAAACTTTGCAGATCACTGATTCAGAGAGAATATTACTATTTTCTAAATCACCAATAAGTATTTAGAAGATATTCTGTATCATTCGAGTTCGCTTACACTATTGACATTTTCTATCGTGTTGCAACAATATAGCCTGTGTGGCTTTCGTATTCTGATTAAAAGGATGTGGTTTATTCATTATACTTAACCATATGAGTTATTCCATCTGACCCATCTCTATCATCTGAAATAGGAGAATGCAGTTTCAATTTTAAATAGAACTCTTCTTACTTGTATTTGGTGTTCTACGTATTTACAAAACAACAAACGGCACCAATTTACAAAACAAGTAACCATTCTTACTAAATGCCTAGTTTATTTTGTAATCTTCCATACCTTTACATTTATTCTTATCGTCTTTATAGACCTATTATAATAATTAGTTGAGAATGTGCTTCAAGCGTACGGCTAATAAACCAGCGTCGTAAACCGGTCTCCACTTTCTTCGGAGATTTAAAACGTGATACAATTTGTAACGGTCATTCGTTTCAACGACAACGTATTTCAAAATAACGTTCCTTATTAGTCTTAGTGCTTATGGGAGTGACAAGGTGCAATTATTCACATGCTGTATAACTAGTTAGCTGGACTGTATTTAAGGATAGCAATAAAACTTCTTCAGTGCGTGAAACCTTAAGGGTCGGGTAATGCCAGTATCCATAAAATGTTGAAAGGTAGTAGAACCACTATGTTGAATGATCGCAATTCTGGGTTTCTGTGGAAAGTTATGGATTGGTTAACTATCTTCAGGAAGAACCTATGGTCTACATGGAGTTGATTACAGACGTCCATGGTCTGCAGAAACCATTACCATAAGCCGGAATGCACGATTGTTTGCAACTTCAAAATTATAAATGTTTTACGTTTTAATATCCATGTTGATCGCGTGCCATCAAGGTCTGCTTCCTGTCTTCATACACGTTTTATAATGTATTCCTAGTAGGTCTACATACCTACTCATGTGATCATCAAAAATCTTTGTCTCAGCGAGTACGTGTTAAAAATCATAAGTCGTTTTCCTTAACTGGGTTGCTACTAATGAGACATTCCAATGAGTCAGGTCACGCGGTTCTTTATTTTGCCCGTACTTATTTATGTTCGCGAGGGCTCCTAGCAATACTTCACTGTCGACTGGCGACTGGTGGTAGGTGACTGGGCGCTCTGAGCGGTTGTTGCATGCGTCATTTACTTGGAAATGGCTTGGGGGTGGTTTTGCTGTTCTTTTTGGCAATATTCAGAAACGAGGCATTTATACGGTTATCCTTTTGATCCTAAGTGGATCCAACATCCATATCGTATAAGCGTTCTATCTTATTGTGTGTTTTACTAAAAATGCTATTGCCTGTAACATTTCTGTGTGCATAACCTAAATATTATCTACTATTCCAAAATTTCTCTAGTTCTACTGCTGGGCATGGGTCTATTCTCTGGGAGAAAAAAAGCTTACACTTTATTCCACTACTCTAGCCAAGAGCGAATTGGTGGATTTCACCTTTTCATGTTTCTTCATAGTATTTTGCATCACTGTTTAAGCAAGTGATAATTAATCAATTTCTAATACGCACATAACTTCAAAAAATCTTTATTGCCTGGAATTCGAACCTCGGGCTCTCAGGTTGAGATTGCTAATTTCAATTAAGGCAACTGTTACTTAGCTGAAAGGTTATTTAGCATTATTTCATTCATGATAATCCAAACTCAGTAGTGCCAGTTACGTAATCTGCACGTGCTGAGCTGCGAGCCAAGATCTATACAAGTGTCCAAACAGGTTCCCGATGTCAAGTTTAAGAGCACATGTTTTTTAATATCTAAACCGTTAGCCAATGTCCGTGGCTTGATCCAAACGAGTTTGATTCGATTCATTCGATTCGTTGATGTTTTGGTGACATCATTCGGTGGAATTAAATCAGTTCCTATGACTTCTTAGAAATGGTTGAGAACTAAAATAAGTTTCATGTAGTTTTTTAACTATTTAATTATTTGTTATTCTAATAGTTAGGTAATATGTAAGTAGAAAGGAAAGTGACTAAGTTTATTAAAAAAATTAAAGCATAACATTCTCATCAATCCATTATTATTCTCATATGATATACGATCAATACAAAATGGACAATGGACGTCTCCCATTAAACCCGAATAGGAGAAGATTCTACCTAAAGCTCATTACAAATGTCTGATACTCCTGAATTAAGTAGGATGATGGATAAGCTCACTCGATACTCACACACTGTCCAGAATCTGTATAAACGCACTCAAAAACACATATCATTTTTCTCAGACACTTTCTTTCGCGTAGATGATCTTAATCCCTCCTAGATTGGACTCGGACAGTCATTAAGGCTCCGACGATTTCGCGTCGCTTGCTTTCACAGTAAACATGTGGACCAGTTATGGTTATGATGCGGCCTGCGGCTGCAGCCTGCGTCAGTGCATCGAAGTAAAGATTTATGTAATGGAATGGAGTAACCCGCCCACCATGGTTACCATGGATATACGACAAATGACCCCGAGTAAAATAAGAAAGAGAACTTGAACTTACGATAAGAAATTACTTGAATTTATGAATTGGAAATCCAAGATTATATAATTAATCAATGTTACTGTCATATCGAATAGCTTGCAAAAATAATATTATTTGATCCGACTTTCGAAAAAAGTGTTTATTGAACGTTGACAAATTTAGACAGTTAAATGAATATTTTATGTGATAACATGATTTTTTCCATATCAGTCATTAAGTTGATGTCTTAACGTTTATCATGTAAATTTATTTGATCATGAAAATCATTATTTTTCATTTACCTCCGGATCAATTCAGAAATACAACTGGTAGTCTCCCACATAACACAGACAAGACGCATATCGCTCATAAAGGCTTGAAAGTAGCTCAATTCTCATACACAGCCGTAAACCTGGTCAGTGGAGATTTTACCACGATTTTCAGCATTGTGGTCAATTGTTGCATTAACTGCAGTGGGCTAATCGATTAGAACCGGAGCGATGTGGTTGTCACTCGATCGAAACGTTTACGATTTGAGGTTGATGATTATATGAGTGTATGGTACGTTAAGCACCGTTTCTTGATATTGTTGTGTTACAGTAACGGCTACATCACAGTTTTAATCTAACACTTCATGTACTAATCATAGTTATTGCTAATGTAAACCAGATCAAAGTAAAATCTTGTAGATGAAGTAAGTTCTTGGGTAATTATTTACTATTATTTATGAGCTATTATTCTGGACGCTGTACCAATGTTCTTACGGTTGTAATTTAGGCTCATGTTACCAATTTGTACTTGGCCAGCGCGGTAGACTATGACCTAAAACTTTTCATTCTGATATGACACATGTGCTAGGCAGCGGGACGGTAATGGGTTGAGGATGATGAAGATGAAAAATTTAATGATTCAGATTGATTGGTTTAAGCTGTACGTTTACTGATCTGATAAAAAATCTTCTCTACATTTTATAAATCTCTATTCTATAAATCTCTGCGTTAATAATCCTTAAAGCCGTAGTTTTTCACTAGTTCTTTAGGAAGGAATCGCATATGACCGTTACGTTTCATATATAATATTTGAAGTAACAGCTATTGCAGACGCAAGATGATATTGCGGTAGTCTGCTTACGAATAACGGACTGGAATGGAACATTTGCTACATGGAAACCAATTTATCATTATTCCAGAAAATACTAACAGTTTGCAACTCATCTCATACTCTGTAAATAATGAAACAATCCTTACTATCATTTGCAAAGTACATAAATTACTTCACAAGCAAACTGCGTAGGAAATCTAAATCTGTCAAAATTTGTCTAAATGTCCAAATGCAGAGTTGCTGATAGCAAACTTTGCTCATTTGGGTCTATTTCATGTTAGTTTCCTATGATAAGTGCTGCGATAGCTTTTTCTGTTCATATAAGCAATTAGGCTCCATGAGCACTTATCTTAGCAAGCATATGTTTTGGTATTATGCATTTGAATTTCAGACCACCTACCTTACTGACCATTATTAACTTACCACTTGCCTTGATATTTTTATGTATTATGGAAGTAGTAGACTAGTAAAAAGTAGGTGGCTCCTGTTTCCCATTAGGTCGGCCATACATGCGTTGCTAGCCCTCAGGATTAATGGAATGTCTCGTAGTGGTCCCTTACTTCTGTTATAAGGCAGAAATAGGTGTGAATGTGATACCAGTAAACATATGGCCTAGTAGTCGAAACTCCGCCTCTTAATCGGAGGCTCCGAGTTTCAAATCTAAGGTGCGTGGCAACTTTGATCATTCAAAGTTATGTGCGTATTAAAAATTAATTATAATTTACAGTAATGGGTTGATGAAACTATGTGTGATATTAGTATTGTTCCTGTTAATACAGTGTTTTACGTTTATAATAATTGCATACAGGTTTATTTAACAAAGGGTCGTTCATGCGTACAAACACATGGGCGGATCTGGTTACCTTCCTCTTGACATTCTGTGAACCACTTGTTTACTTGATATTTATTGTTTTCGTTCGCAAATCATAATGATACAAGAATGGTCATGCCTTAGTACATTTTATAACTAACATCGTGTGTACCAATTCTTCTTAAAATCAACAATCAATTTAAAAGAGAAAAGAAGTTCTAATATATTCTAGAGATAGTCATACCAAGATGTCTTTATACCCTTGTGCACTGTACACTTCGTATCAAATTGTTTTGGCTATAGACGTTTTCAGATCAAATGGAAGTTAAGTAATTAAACGTTATTACAAATTATTGGGCGCCAATTAAGTGACATTTGCGTCATAGTACGCAGGTGATCTGTAATATTACATTAACGCTAATGTCGTCTATAAAACAATTAACATGATTGTTTCCGAACATTCTGTTTTGAGTTAGTGAGAAATCGTTACGTCTCTTTCAAAACTGGTTAATGTTTTTTGTGGGGAATGGGAGCCATATTAGGGCTACGCGATAAGTAACCTCGCTGGTCATTAGATAAATATGCAATTAAGGTATAAGGGACTTTGGAAACTCAGTTTTGTAATGTTACGCTGCGAGCGGACGCGTTTGTATTATTGGCTGAATAATGTTCCTCCCGAATTTAACTGTAGCAATATTTAAAACTAAAAACGAAAAAGCGCGGTATACGTCACAGACAATTATTATAAATCTGTTGACGAAACGTTTACGTCGCGTTCAATATAAAATAGTCGTCACGGATTGTGAGTTTCTATCGAAATATTGTTAAGTACCGAGTTAATAATTAGCGTATTAATCGACTAAGTGGCGTTTCATGAACGGTGGATTTATACAAAACGGACGTACGCGCCGACACGAATTGCGGGGCATCCGGCGAATTTCAAAACTGAATTGGGTGTTTTGTACACACTGGCGAGTGGGTGTTCAGTGCAGTTGCTTGTGTAAGTGAACTGAAAGTGCCAATATGATCTGTGAAACTGTGCGTCACAAAGTGTGCGAGAAGATGAACAATTGCAAGGGGCTGGCGTTGATGAAGTCGTATTTAGAAACTCTGGTATAGTTTTTTTTGTAATGATTTCGATAGCCTTTATAGAGTAGCCTAAGTAGTTATGTTTCTGATTTATTGAAATCTTCGACTGAAACTACATTAAGCGTCCATCTCACTGTTAACTCATTACGGATAAGAATACCGTTGTCGTTGTTATTTTGAAAAAAAAAATCTTTATTTTTAATCTGTTGTAGGATGTAAAATGTGTGCGATTTTTTATATCACAGATAATAATTTATACTCATAATTTATTAATTTCGTGTTTTCCTTAAACCGTACATATACTAAATTAAATATAATTTATTATAATATAACACCAGTACTCTGAAAATTTTAATGTAAGTTTATTTTAATAATAATACTGTATGCTAATTTATGTTTCATCATAAATTTTTCACGCTCTAACTTCGCGATATGAATCTTAATTCTGCATTTTTTGCAACATGCAGTACTGTGTTCATACAGCCTAGACTACAAACTTTCTCTTGCTCCATATCAATATGAATAAATTTTAATTATATTTATTTATAACGAAAGAAATATTTTCTATATCTAACAGATTTATCTGTTCGCACCTCACTTTCTTGTATGATTTGAGTCAAATTCAACGAAAATGTTATCTTCAGAATGCTATAAATTTTAATGCTTTTAAATTTTCTAACGCTCGATTATATCAGTTCATAAATATAGTTCAAAAAACTAAAAAACACGCTTTTATGATAAAATCAACTAAAAAGTAGAAAATAATTTTACAATAGCTATTTCTCTCGCCTCGAAAATCGTTAATCCTGAGGATGTTGATAAGGACAATGGTACAAAATTATTAAAATCGTGTATTGTCATCCGTTTTTGATAATTCTTTAAAATTTTGAATTCAACTGAACGTTCAAAGTGGATAAAAATCGGGCTCAAAGATTCCGTTACTGTTACGTACATACATACAAACGTACAACCCAAGCTAATAAAAGCGTGTTAATAATAAAACAGATGTAGAATTGTTGTTACATGTGGTAAATATTTGTAATGTAATCTAATCGGACAATTTTTTGGGTTTTAAAAAGTATTTTTCCTCAATAATGTGATAATAGTTAATACCTAATAGTGAAATAATAGATGAATTATAGTGACATCTAGTGGAATAAAACGCATACGCTCCTTAGATCATCCATTAACTGCGATGTATAGTTGCGTTATCATTTCAATAATAATAAATTAATTGAAGATATAATTATCATAATGTGTATGATAATAATGTTGTCTACGCAACAATAAGAATTTCACAAGGACATAATCGTGTTGAGTGCGTAAACGAGTGAATGTTAGTTAATTTGGAACGCAACTAAGATGGATGCAGCGGATGTTTTCGGTGAACAGATTCAAATGATGTTCCAAATGTGAAATATGGCGCGAAAATGAAAACATTACAATCATAATATTATCATTCGTGTTCACGAGTCTTCACTGCCTTCTTTGCTTTGGATTTTTCTTTTTTAAATACGATTTCAATTTTTACTTTCTCCATAATTTATTTTCCTTTAAAAATATTACGAACCAGATAAGATCTTTTATCGTGTTCTTGCACAAATAAGAATGAATAATTAAGTATATTTGAAATTTTATGAATTACTTGCTGATCCGGCAAACGTTGTGTTGCCATATAAATAAAACAAATGTTAAGGGTGAACAACCCTTATCACTTAGGGGTTTGAAAAATAGATAGTAGCCGATTCTCAGACCTACTGAATATGCATATAAAATTTGATGAAAATCGGTAAAGCCGTTTCGGAGGAGTACGGTAACTAACATTGTGACACGAGAATTTTATATATAGGATCTGATATAGGTAATACCGAAGTATAAAGATCAACGTATTTTAAAATGGGAATCCCTATCGTGATTATAATCGAGGCGGCTGCCTTTAATTGCATTGAATCGATCGATATCTATGTAATTGTGCATTGATTTATCATATAAATTGGTTGCGGCTACTACTTCGCGTCTGGTCGTCGCCTCATGGGCTATCGTTATAAATATTCTAATTCAATGCCCTGGCACCTCTATATTTTTTTTTGCAGTGTCTCGGATTTGATTCTTGTCTAGGACATCTAAGTATTTAATTTCCTATGTAAGGAACTCATGATAGTTTTTTTTCTTTTTTTTTTTGAAACAAGTATTCATGAGTTTGTAGCACTGTAAATACACTTTAATAATCATTTATCACATTTTTTTGTACACTTATTTCCAAAAAAACGATAAAAGGAATAATTTTGTTCACAAGATATTTGTAAAAACGCCAACCACGATTATTATCCAATAGAACAATATTTGTCAATCGTATTAAAAATAAGCTTTAGCCATAGACAAAATATCATTGGCAATAGCAAGGAATTTTAATAGCAGAAAATATATCACATAATATGAACATATCTAGTCCGCGCGCCCAAAGCCGTGGGCAGAATTTATATGTCCCTATATTACCTTTTATTATGGATAATAAGAACAGTGTACGTATTTATTTGTATTCGATATGAAACGTGTGTGCGTCAGGAAACAACATACATGTTGATGAGCCGACCTCAATACTTGTTAAATTCGTATTGCTTAATAGGCGACATCCTCCACTGGCCATTACTGCCTATTAAACGTGGTTTATTATTATAGAATATGGCTTGCGTGTATAATTTCCGGCCTATTACTTTTATAGTGGTAAAACGGTGGAGGAATCCTTAGTGTGTTCGATTCCGATGATACCACTGCAAAACTGACTTCTGTTTTTAAACTAGGAACGTTAAGTATAGCAATGGACGCTGCTGTGTTCTGATTTGATTAGATATGGACACACGAGGAGTTCAAATTTAGTCCTTAGGGGTAGCAAAGCATTAATGGTCCTGGACTTCAATCGTATACAGGGTCCATTATAAGTGTCTATGAGCGCCACTTTTCGGTTAATACAATATTAAAGAAGTAACTGGACTTAGTAATTAAAGTACTATTAAAATGTGGTTATTAAAAATATAATAAAATAATGACATGTAGGTACCTATGATCAGCCTTAATCCATCCAATAAGGGTGAATGACACACGACAAGCAGTTCTAAGAAAATCGGTTAGCGTTTAAATCAAATCATGTATTTACGAGGAACTAACTCCTGTGCAGGCTGCAATAGAATAATAATTTCATTACAGCGCCAGGAATGGGAATTATTTATCGATGTAGGCAGCTATGAAGTGGCCATAGACAATTAATTGAATAGAAGTGGTACATTATATTTTAGCATAGCATTTATATTTTTTATTAAAATCATGCAGCGTTGTACGTAATATACAAAGCAACATCTTAGTTAAAAGCCAATGAAGTACAGAAGTCAAGTATTGATTAAATACAACAATCTCTTCAATAATTTAAACGTCAAATGAAGTTAGATTTTAGTTTGTCTTACAGCAGTTACAGCATTATTGCTGCAGAAACCAGTTCATATCTCAATGATAAAATAGATGTAACACAATTAACATTCGTATTCCAATTGGGATTAGAAATGAATGGACCACGTGCTATTCAATGTTAAAAAATGTGTGTTTGTTATTTACTTAAAAGTAATCGTAATTTTTTAAACATATGTACCTACATATGATATTTGGAAGTTACTTATACGCAAAACGCTGTAATTTTTTGTTGAGCCTATTTTTTTATACGGGCGCATCTTAGTAACGGCAAAACTTTAACGTTCACCTACGGGAACGTTAAGTGATTTTCTTCACATGCAAACAATGAAAAAAATACCTATGTAGTGCCTTGGTATTTCTAATCGTTGTCAAATCTGCGGCACCGGCAGTGGCGCGCGGCGTGTGGATTATAATGGGCGCACGCGATCGTGCGTAACTTCATCAAGGCAATCGAAATCTTAACTTTTGTCTGCAGTTTCATTGTTGTACATATAAGGAACTGTAGATGTCTGTCTGTTCTGTCTTTAAAATTCGGGATAAGGGAGACAATCGGTTCACTGAAATTAGGGGTACGTAAACGCAACGGATTGATTGAATATCAAAAGTCTACCAATACGCACTTGGCCAGTGCGATGGACTATGGCCTAATCCTTCTCATTCTGAGAGGAGACCCATGCCCAGCAGTGTTATAATAATGGGTTGATGATGAAATGATATGAGTACATTTACAACTCGGGAGTATTATACAGTTAGAGCCGGTCCACACGGCGCGTTGCGTTAGCGTTGCGTCGACGTAGCGCTGTGGCTGCGTCGTTTTACATACTAATAAACATAGTGTACACACGGTGCGCTGCGTCGACGCAGCGCATACGCGACTGAACTGCAGCGCACCAGACGAAGCGGGAGGGGGAGTACTCATTGCGTCGCCGGAGCGGCAGCGCTCAGTTGTTTATGCGTTGATAAGGAACGCACACGCAAGCTGATCTCGCTTATTTTTACGTATTGTGACGGTGACGTTGTAATAGCAGCAATGTCAGACGTCTTTTCCGATCCATGCTTTCTATAGAATGACTGCGACGATTACTTAAAATGCTCATCGCAACGGTGCGTCGCCGTTGCGATGACGGAGCGTTACAACTCCGTCGTAGTAACGCTGCGTTGGCGCAGCGCCCGTGTGGCCGGCTATGCGTCAAAACCTTTGCGTTGCGACGACGCAACGCAACGCAACGCGCCGTGTGGACCGGCTCTTAGTAATAATTTAACTTAATATTTATTCAATATAAATAATTTTATTTGTATTAATGTTCATCACAATAGTTGGCAGATCGGAAAATGATTTTTAATATTTTCAGTGTGCAGTCGGTTTGTCGGGTAGAATCAGGGGCGAAGAACTAGCTCTGTATTATTATGAAATTATTATCGAATTGCAATTGACCCAATTGACTCATGCTGCTATAATTAAGAAATATTATTTGTGTTTCACACGACAAATAGAAATGGAAATGGTTAAATTAGGAAAGTCAGGGTAAATTATTAAAGTTTTTTACACTGTATACAGACCGATATTTCGTATTCACTTGTATACTAGAAATTAATCATCATTTGAACGGATGGTAAATAAACGGACTTGGAATAAACGAAGGAAACGGAATAAACACAGGATTTTTTTATTTATATTTTTTTATAATATAGGAGTAGCAGACGAGCAAGCAGTCCATCTGATCGTAAGTGGCTACTGCTACCGATGGACATCTGTAAGCAACCCTAGATAAGATTAGATTCTTATCTGAAGTCGGCTACAGATGCGTTGCTATTTCTGAAAACTAAGCTGGAACGCCTCGGAAAAGTATGTTTCCCTTACACACCTTCAAAGCACAACACAGCAGCGCTTAACACAGCTGTTGTTAGGCAGAAGTGGTGTGGCGGTGGTGCCGCTGGAATCGAATCACAGATGGTTCTATCAGCTTTAATTAAAATGTTAGTGTCAATTAGACAGTTTAGCGAACAACAAACCAGTTGGATAGCGAGTGCGCAGACGTCGCGCTCGCCTGGCACACATGCGGCCACACCGGATTCTCAAACGGTTGATTTCCGCTACTCACTTACTAGTGTCTAGGTAAACAAGCTATACGAGGAAATAAAGTTGGAGTGTCTGTCTGTATTTGCAAAATTAAAAGTATTGCAAACGGCTTGACGGATTTTAACAAATGAGGGCTCGTTGAATTAAAAAAATCCTCTAAATGTGTGGATGTGACATAGGCTATATCTTTGAGCAGTCAGGTTTCTTTTGTAATAATTAAAAAATATACAAAATTCATGTTTATGCTCGATTTATTCAATGATATTTTATTTATTTCAAAGTTACGAATTAAAATATACCTATGATTTATATCGAGGCTTTAAGTACCAGCTTCTCTTGCAAACTATTTAACTAACTCGGATGGGATTAGGAAAATATAGAAGACTTTACAGGACGTAGCACAGCCACAGTATAAGGATATACAGTATTTTATCTTCATACAAACGCACGAAACGCAAGCCACGCCTACTCGCCTCGAGGTAAGTAAACACTCGGTACACGCAGTGTCGTGAATGTGCCACGGTGACGAGCGGGTGATGTGACGGTTTTGTAAGATATTTTGTTGTTTCAAGAATAATATGGCGAAGAAAAGTTATAGATTATATTGTGTTGTTTTTGGTTGCTTCAATTCGTCAATAACACATCCAGATATAACATTTTTTAAACTGCCTGGAAACTCCGAAAGGTAAGACAATTACAATGATTTTTATGTTAATACTAGATACTTAATCTACTAGGTACTACTACTACTAAATTAGATTAGTTTTTAATTAATACATTTGATATTTTAAAAAAATACGTATGATTGTTGTAATTTTGGTTCAGTAGACAGGTGTCAGAGCTTGTTATTTGAGGTTATCCCTCTTCTGAATTAATAGAATAAAACTATTTCTTCGACCAATTTACAACTTTTATTATTCCCGCGCAAAATAAAACTCGAAACTGTTGATAAACGAAGGGCTTGCTTGCACAACGCACGCGTCGTATTTATTCGTCGTCGCGCGGCGCAACAAAGGCTGAGGGCGTGGCTTAGCGGCCTTTCGGCACCCGTTTGTTCGCGCGACATGCCGCCGAGGGACTATTCTGAATGAGGTAATATAAATATTAGAAAATGAGAATTGATCTTAATTTATTTAGATCAATATTTTATTATTGTTGTATTATTTTAAGATCGTCAAAAATAAGAAACTACCATTTGAAAGGTATTTTCTTGATAGGTCAACACCTTTGTTTACATTTTGGACACCCAATTATGAATCGGAGTATAGATTATAATTAGAGATGCGCCGAATATTCGTTTGGTATTCGGTTTTCGGTGTATTCGGCATCTTTTTTGGTATTTGTATTCGGCCGAATTATTCGGTTTTGGTGCCGAATATATTCGGTTCGAGTAGGTATGTCTACTTTCGTGTATACACGACACGGTACATAACTAAAACACAAAACTTCTTATGTAAGATTTATGTTATATTTTAAGTCAAAGAAATCCTATGATAATTTAATAACATAAAGCAATTAAACTTCAAATCAACATTTATTTTGAAACCTTAAAAGAACATATTTATTACTTACGAGCTGTGCCCGCGGTTTCACCCGCGTTAAAAGTGTAAATACTCTGAAGTTTTCATGGGATTTAACTTTTTTGCGCTTATCCCTAATTCTTTTTCCAAAATTAATGTAGCCTATGTTACTGTCTATAACATCAGCTAATTGCCAGTGAAAGTCCCATCAAAATCAGTACAGCCATTTTAAAGATTAGCCGGAACAAACCAAATTTGAAATATTTTTTTTTTTCGTTATAAGTACCGTATATACCGTATATTTTATATTTTCCTTTTATGTTATATGGTCTTAGTAAAATGTTGTTATTTTGACATTACAAACAGACACTTAAATTTTAATTATTTGTATAGATTCTAAAGTTAGTATAGTTAACATTTATTTTAAACCTCAAATCAGTATTTCTTTTTACAACTTAAATCAAAGTTTTAATGAACACAGGTAACTGGCAAATTGACAATAATGGACACTATAAAAGAAATATTAGAACCTGTTTACGCGGCAAAACAATGAATTGGTAAACCGAATCATTCGGCCGAATATCCAGTTCGGTGAAAGTTAAACCGAATAATATTCGGTATTCGGTTATTCGGTGAAACCACTATTCGGCGCATCTCTAATTAAAATTATTATTAAATATTGTATTAAATATTTAAACTAAATTTTGCATAATTAATGTTAATTTATAAGCTATCATGCCGAACATATTTCATATTTTATTGTTGTAACTGTCAAGTACCCAATTATAAGAATAGTTTTTATTACGTAATATATACATATTAAAAAAACATAACATGCATTTTCATTCAACACTTTCTATATAATTAACTATAGCATTCATTTGTTTAAATAAAAAAATACAACATTTACAATCAAAAAATTAAAAAGAAAGTCAAGTATGCAGATGTAATTAAAAAACTGTAGGCAGGCAGCCCTAACGCGTTACCGTGCCCAGCGCAACCGTAGGTATCTAATTCAAGGACAGGGCCGAGTTAAATTACTGTATATCCTTATACTGTGGCACAGCCTAATTATATCAAACATATTTAGGGTTTCTGGGTTAAATCTAAATAAGCCATGGGTCCGATGCATGCTGTCGCGCGGGAAAACTTGTTTTGTAGAAAAACCTTATACAGTAAAGGTATATTTGTGATTATGTTGTTATTATAACGAGATTACGGTACCACGGATGTTCATCCCGTATGTTGTAAGATATTAGAACTGTAACTCATATTACGATGTGTTCTTGTAACACATTCAATATTAGGTATGAACTAGAGAATTTCTTAAAGCACAATTTTTATATGATTATTTGTGTCCCACTATTAGCACAATCTGAGAACTCACAGAATGAGATGAGACCAGGCTGACGCCAGGCAATTTAGTTGGAGTTTATATACATTAGAAATATATGACCGAGTAAACCATTTTGTGCGAATCTTCTAACATAAGTTTGTCATTAATGATTAAGCATTTAATTTAGAAATCTTCACAGAAAGCCATAAACCTGCCTTTCTTGTCACGCTATACTTTTGGCCCCCTTCCCTTGGTCCTACATTCCACCGATTACGAAAAATCAAACTATCGATCACTTCATTGATTCTATCTATATCTATTATTTAAAACGGGATAAAGATGTCAATGTTCGTTCGCAAGGCAGCTTATCTGCATAGTGGACAAGTTGGACCTGTAGCTTTACTGACACACATGCCTACCTGGCTAGCACAGCATGCTTCCGCAACACCTGATGTTATGATAATACCGTGTAGGCATTGCGTTGTAATACTATGTAGTTGTGACTGCTCGGGGCTACTTTCAAGATAAAACTATGGTGTTCCTTCCTCTTGTGTGTGTTGCATTATTTTTTCATTTTTATTTTAGTTTTATCGAATGGTGCTCGTAAATGCCGCCAAGTTATATTTGTAATTAACCAAATTGGAATGGATCAGGTTATAATATAATCCATTAAGGAAATAGCGGTGCTTGTCATCCTTTGACGGCCCTAGACCTCTTTTAGCATCAGCGATTCGCGTTTTAGTGAATGCGTGAATTGCATCGATGCTTCACGTTTTGACCAGCTGCTTTTCAATATTAATAGCGAATAGTTGTACAATATCGATTCCCATCATTAATTATAGCGATCTCCCCTATCTATTTATCGGAATAAAGATATCAATGTTCGTTCGCAAGGCAACTCATCTACATAGTGGACAGGCGGTCAGACCTGTAGCTTTACTGACACACATGCCTACCGGATTGGTAGCATGCTCGTTTCCGCCTGATATTACGATAACATCGCATGGTACACGTTGCATGGGATTATGTTTATTATATGCGGTGCTTCCTCCCGTTTGTACCTGATAAGGTTTATTATATCTATTGATCAATGCCGCCGCAAATTACAACCCCTTGAGAACTTGTTTTACCTGCCAAAGCCCGAAAATTGAAAATTTCTGCCCATTAAAAATTGCATCGCAAGCAAAGTATAGAATGACTAGAGTAATGAATTAATCCGCGTGGCACTGCGGTCACCATACCGGTCTGACGCGCAAAGGATCCCGGGTGCGACCCCGGCCAGACAGATATCTAAAGGATTAATTTAGATTTCTGTTTCTGTGTCTGGGTGTTTGTGTATTTGTCTATGTGTGTGTCCATGGCACCCACGATACAGGGAATCCTAGTGTAGTGTGAGTGTAGAAAGCGTTAATAGAAAATGCCAATTATTTGTTTTTTTTTATTTCTATTTCTCATCGAGGCGCATATGGTAGCAGTGGTAGGGTCGGCCCTGATACGCACGTGCATGACACGTTTTCAGGATTGGTAAGAGTTTCTTCGAATTAAATAAGTTGTTTAATATTCTATTCTCTCTTCAATACAATTAGTCACGCGTTCAAGTTCCTAATGTATTTTGTAAGAAAACAACATTATTTGTAGGACGTAGAGTGCATAATACTTTTTAGTTGTGTTTTTCGAACAAGGAGCACATATAGCATTGGATACCAGTGATAAGAAAACATTTCGACATAAAATTGAATGTCTTCGTGTGAAACCGGTTTTGTTTTCAACGTACCTATAGCATAATGTTAAATATATTAGTTCATCTGTTTGTAAGCACAACGTATTTAGATTTAATTAAAACTGGTGAAAAAGTAAATTTTAATCGCCGGCAGGACGGACAAAAAATCTTTAAATGGCTATAATGAACAGTTATGTTTTTTTAGAATAAACAAAATTACATCAAGAGTACGTACTATTTATACCCTTTATTAATAAGCACTACAAATTGTCATAATCTTTGGTAACCAAACATTTGATAGATTGACTATTAATTACGGACGTTAATCTATTTATAGATATATCATTGCTCTAATTGTGACTATAAACAAACAAAGAAATGTCATCTTATCAATCTCAGTTATCGATCAACGATCCGTATAAATTCGATTATTAAAAAAAATAAAACGCATATTTTGTTCTACTTTGTTTTGATTTGTAAAGAAACAATTTGATAGTTACAAGTTACGAAAAATAATTCAAAATTTATTTTGTTTATGAAACATTGTAATTTTTACGTTAACTTCCAAGCATGTTGATTACAACATACATATTCAAGCACCCGTCGTCTCACGCCGGGCCGCTGATGATGATGACGTCGGCTTTCTATTCGTTCGACAAAAACGCTAACGAAACTTGCTCGTTAAAGAAAGAATTATCTTATGTGTGTGTCAGTTCTTGGCTTAGTGTTTCTGTTTACGCCAGTTTAGTATTATTCAACGCTGTTTTACAACAGATCAGAAGTCAGCTGTGGAAATGTTGGATTTACTTTCTCGTGTTGTGAAATTTGTGAGACAATCGGGCCTGGAGTTTATAGCGAAAAAAGTGAGTGAGTGTGAATTGTGAAACGCTAAGGTTATGTTTCCACGATGAAAGGGAAATTGTGGATTTCTTTAGGTACTTACAGTCTGTTTAGCAACATATTGCCTACCGTGACGAAATTCCTAAATATTTGGTGTCTCTGCCAGAGTCCGTATGTCTCTGTTGGTTTACTATGTTAATCAAATCATTTGCTTTTAACATCTTTAAGAAATAGATAAATTTATTTAATTTTTAGTGACACACAACATTATACCTACTCTTTAGCTCTTTTAGGCACACCAACACAGCATAGGCACGGTACAAATATCTATCCTATCTATATCTATAAATAGATCCTTATACTGTGGCATAGGTATCAACTGATCTCTTATAAGGATAAGAACAGTTGGCTACATTAATACAGTTACTCTAACAATTTATCTTGCCTTCAGAACTCCAGCGGCAGCGAGCCGCGGTCGCGCAGCGCGACCCCCGACTCGCTGGACTCGGTGCCGAGCGGCGGCTCCGGCAGCCCGCCCACGGAATGGGCGGACAGCGCCACGCCACCTGACTTTGTGTAAGAGCAACTTCTGGTATTTTTAAAGAACTCTAGGAGATGTTGTATGATTTAGTATTAGGACAAGAAATCAGACAGCTGAACCTCTACAAAAATCTATTCTGGAAATTTGGATACTATAGAACAAAAAATGCACGACAATTTGTGGTTCTAACGAAACGGTGTAATGCTGCATTATTTTGATATAAAGAATTTGAATTTAAAACATTACATGGGGCATACCAATTGACACCTTATTAGAAGTAATATACCTATAATGATCAATTTCATTACCTACTAAATTTAAATTGAATTAAAGTGTTAATATTTTGGAAAAGCTAACAGTACATACAGACTGCTATAAGTGCTATAAGAAAAAAAATAAGAGTATCAATAAATTTAGTGAAATGTGTCCCTATGGACTGGATTGGATTCCTGTATATGAATTTCTGTATGGTTTATTGTTTACTGTCTATTGTTAAGATTTTTTAAATTAGAGTTTAATGTCGGGCGTTAATAACTAGACATCAGTCATCATAAAGTGGATTACACATCCACCAGCCACTCCACGCCAGCTAACAGCGTTATCCTTCCAGCGACAGCTTCCCCCCGGCGGGTGCGCACGCGCCGCTGGCCCGCACGCCGTCGGCGCCGGGCCGCGCGCGCCTCTCCCCGCCCGCGCCGCGCTCCCCGCACTCGCCGCACTCGCAGCACTCGCAGCACTCCCCCCCGCGACCCGTGCACGAGCTGTTCAAGCCTAATGATCTGCACTGGGCGGACATTGCTTCGAACACAGGTGAGGGATTACGTTACTACTTTTATCTTGCAGGAAAGTTTATTTCGATAGTTGAAGTTGATATTTCGTGTCACACTTCGTGATAGGGTGTATCACGAGGTGTGCCGTGTGTCACACTCTGTTGTCGAAGACTTTGACAACAGAGAAGGTGTATTTGTAACTGGATAGTAGATGTTACTTGATGTTGCTCAAAGACCACACCAGCTGAGGTGGTACAAACCTTCGACTCAAGAAGACCGAACGTTACAGATATTTCTGCCTTATAGATAATAGAACTATTAAGCGCAGTGGCGCTATCATGTAAAGGACAGACTTATACAAGGCTCTCTAATTAAATTTTGATGAGTAATTATGCTACCCTGTGGGCTAGCAAAGCATCTGTGGCCGACTTCAAAAGGACTCCAATTCTGTCTGGACTTAATTACAGGCGAGCAAAAGCGGTAGTAAGCATTTACCATCACATGGACTGTAAGCTCGTTTGTTACTTGTGGAATAAGAAAACTAACATTTATATTTTTATTTTGTACTTGCAGAAGGTATTGAGCTGCTCGGCTACCAGAGATACGGTACGGTGCAGGGCCCGCGGATAGGCAAGGAGCGCATCAACGGATCCATTCTGAAGGACAACGACCCTTTTATGTAAGTCATAAAATTTGTTTATTTTAATGATCATTTCGAAAGACTATTACGTAAAGGCCCACGTAATTTATAGAGATAAAAAATAAAATAAAAGAAGTAAACAAATTTAGAAAAAATATTAAATTTGTAAAATACAGAAATTTATGCCAATTTAAATTTAATATAATATGCAATTATCCGTTTAATTACCAGTTTAACTTATTTAATGTGTCCAAGGGTCCAAAGGGGAGCAAACGCAATGAAACAACTTTTCCAAATGAGCACTGATATTTATTTCTTTGGGGTATATATATGCCCAGTAAAAAATCTCGTCACCGTGTTCTAATTTTGGTACAGAGACATCTATTTGTGACATAAAGTAAATTATATGTTAAATAAAGAACGTCAATCAAAGAACGTCAAACATTCCGCCCACCATGGACAAAATGTCCATAATCTTAAAGTTAATTAACTACATCATGTCTCCAAATTACCGCCCACCATTAAAAACGTTGACAATTGGGCACTTCGAAATAAGCGGACTGTATACAATTTTAATAACTTAAAGTAAATTGAAACATTCAATTGAAATAAAAAATAATAGCCTTAAAATTACACCATAGAATAATCTAATAAGAAAATATGATTTTTTAACATGCTATGGGTAATACAATTAGTTTTGAAATAGGTCTTTTTATTATAGACCCTTTGCAACGTAAAGACACGACTCTCGTAATGTGATCTGGACCGCAATGTTTTTCGACAATAAGCCCGTGAAGCCATCTTGCAGGAGGCAAGTCATCCTCAATGACTAACACTACATCACCCACGTTTGGTTCAGGCTAATCGCGTGACCATTTATGCCTTTGATGAAATTGAACCAGATATTCACGAGACCGTCTGCGCCAAAAGTCCTGGACCATACTTTGAGTCAAATGCCACCTTTTTAAGTTGCTTAAGTTTTCAAAATTAGCATCAGGAACTAGTAACAAATGTTCCCTAACCAAAAAATGTCCAGGGGTTAAGGGACATGGATCCTTTGCAGAACAGCTGATAGCAGAGAGGGGCCTAGAATTTAGACACGCCTCTATTTGTGCAAGAACCGTGGTCATCTTCTCGAATGTCAGAGTAAATAAGGACACAATGAAGTGATTTTTCCTTTCTTATTGACTTTACCTGTTGTCTTCAAATTATTTATCTCATCTCCAAAATAATCAAATTGACATTTTCTAATGCACGTTAATAATGCTTCATTTATTTCATCAAAAGTTAAATTCAAAGTAAATTTTGACTTATTCTTTAATTTCAAAAATCTTCTACAATAAGCAGTTACTCGAATAAATCTATGTAAATTCGAAAATCTCGATATAAAATCATCTTTTTCCCCTTGCTCTTTCACTAAATTAGCTACAACATTTGATTTTCTTTCTTCTAAATTAAGTAATGAACTCTTCTTATATTCAATCACTTCATTTTTAAGCCAACTAGGTCCGGACACCCATAGATCAAGTTTGTCTAAATCACACGGATTCACCCCACGTGACGCGCAGTCTGCTGGGTTTTCCTTTGACTGGACATGAAACCATTGATTATTATTCATAACTCTAAGAATCTCTGACACTCGATTGCCTATGAACGTTTTCCAACGACTGGGGTGGCTACTCAACCAAGCAAGTACCACTGAAGAATCAGTCCAAGCCTGTATATTATCCCTCACAATTCCTAAAGTGTCTGAAACTTCTAGCAGAAGTTTTGAAAGCAGCACAGCGCCGCACAATTCCAAACGTGGTATAGAAACCTGTTTGATGGGAGCCACTTTAGTTTTCGAGGCTACTAGACTGACGTGAACATAGCCGTTTGAATCAATAGATCGCGTGTAGACCACAGCTGAGTATGCATTTAAAGAAGCATCGCAGAACCCGTGCAATTCAAGAGACTTGTCTTGACGACTTGTATGAATCCATCTTGGCAGACGAAAGCTCTGAAGATTATGAAGGTTACTTCTGTAATTCAGCCAATCTCTTAATAGGCAATTAGGCAATTCTTCATCCCAATCAATGCCTGAGAGCCACAGTCGTTGGATGAACACCTTAGCTGTTATTATTACAGGTGCAATCCAACCAAGAGGATCGTAAAGGCGTGCGATATCAGAGATCACCCTTCGCTTGGTCACGGGTGTCTCCAGCGGAGGGAGATGGACAGCATACTGGAATTCGTCTGAACTTCTGTTCCACTTCAATCCTAAAATTTTCAAAGACGCATTTATTTCAAAATGAAGAGTTTCGTCATCTTTCGATTCGGAGGATTGTAATTTAGTCAGAAGATCGTTGCTATTGCTCGACCACTTCTGAAGCTGGAAACCTCCTCGACCGAGCATCTCATTCATTTGATGATAAATCTGTTCACCTTCCGTCACAGATTCACAACCTGAGAGAAAATCATCAACGTAGAAGTCCTTTAAAACTCTTTCTGACACTAAAGGGAAATCTTTTCCTTCATCATATGCTACCTGTTGAAGAGTGCGAACTGCAAGGTAAGGAGCTGAGGACGTACCAAATGTGACACGTAATAACCTCAAATGTAGCAATTCAGTATCTGGGCTTTCGCGCCATAAGATACGCTGATAATCCATATGTTCGTCGGACACTTTTATTTGACGATACATCTTCACGATGTCAGCAACTAAACATATTGGATGGCAACGCCAACGCATGATGGTATGACGTAAATCGGGTTGTAAGGTAGGGCCTACCATCAAATCATCATTCAACGAAACTCCATTGCATCCCGAACAAGAAGCGTCGAAGACGACCCTGACCTTAGTGGTACTCTTATCTTCGCGTACCACGGCGTGATGCGGTAGATATACCGCAATCTTCTCAATTTCCGATTGGGGAACAATCTCAGCATGTCCCAGTTGAAGATACTCTTGAATGACAGACTTGTACTGCATTCCCAGTTCAGGATTTTTCATAAACTTCTTCTCCAGTATGTGGAAACGTTTTCGAGCTATCTCCTCTGATCTACCATATTGACTCTGCGGCTCTTCAGATTTGAAGGGCAGCTTGACAATGTATCTTCCGGTAGCATCACGTATAGTTGAGCTAGAGTAGAAGTCTTCGCATCTCTGCTCTTCTTCTGTCAGTATGACCTGATGTCGAGTTGAAGACTCGTCGGATTCTAACTCCCAAAACTTTCGCAAAAGCTCGTCAACATTTGTACGTGCGACTACGCTGCAACATACTGGTACTGTCATCGTTTTGCTGACTTCGCCTGATAAAATCCACCCAAGCTTAGTTTTCTGCGCAATAGGTGTACCAGGTGGACCTTTAACTAAACCTTCCTGAAGAATCTCGCCCACTACACGCGTACTCAACAGTAAGTCAATCTTCCCAGGAGTATTGAACGATGGGTCAGCTAATTCTAAGGATGCAAACGATGATGGTAAAACCTGAATAATCTTCCTTTCAGGAAGAAGTGATGTGAGTCTTCTCAACACATAAGCACTGACGGGTAAAACAAAATTGGGATCTAGGCGTGATTGTATTTTAAAACTTACTATCCATCTAGAGGGCATTGTAGCACCTTCATCATCGCCTAGTCGAATAATGTCAGTGTGAGCTGATGTTTTCTTCAGGCCGAGCAACTGAACCGCGGACTCTGTAATAAAAGAGACCTGAGAGCCCTGATCCATCAGGGCCCTTAAAACAATAGGTGATCCAGTCTTTGACTCGACGTCGACCAAGGCTGTGGCTAACAGTCCATGGTTGTGAACATCTGCGTAACAACATACACCAGCGGTGGGCTCAATTTGGTTGGATGATGCGGCTACTGGTGCAACAAAATTATTTGTATTAATTGTTGCAGCAGTAGTGATAGATTTAGGGTGAAGTAGTGTGTGATGCCTTTTCTTACATAAATGGCATCTAGTGGCTTGGCGGCAAGAATAAACATTGTGAGTTTTAGACAAGCAATTAAAACATATTTTATTAACTCGAGCGAACTCACGACGAGAGTCAGTGTCCTTTTTTGCAAAGTCCTTGCAATGGCATAACTTATGGTCACCGGAACATAACATACATATTTGAGAAGCTACATGGAACGACTTTGTATTATATCGGTTGACATTAGGCTTTTCCGGCTTACTATCTAAGTACTCTAACGATCTAAACCTAGATTCTAAAAAATCTTTGAAATCATCAAATGTAGCTAGTTCGTCGCCTGCGCTAATCTGTGACTCCCATAGCTTACGAGATTGAAAATCTAGTTTGGCACTTATAATAAAAACAATAATAGTATCCCAAGAGTTAAGATTAATATCAAGTGTGCGCAAGCCATGAAGACAATCCACAGTAGTATCTAACAGATTTTTTATTGCTAATGAAGATTCTTTGGAAATTTTCGGTTGATTAAAAAGACGTTTTAACATACAATTAGACAAAAACCGTTTATTATTATAACGCTTTGTTAAAATTGACCAACATTCTTTATAATTTGAAGCAGTTACTGGAGTGTGGCGTAGCAGTTGTTCTGCTTCCCCTGATAAATGACTCTTTAAATAATGTAACTTCTGAACGTCATCTAATGCATCATTTTTATCAATAAGTGAGAGAAACAAATCACGGAACGTCGTCCATTCTGTGTATTGTCCTGAAAATGTTGGCAAAGAAATTTTTGGTAACTTTACATTACTATTATTTGCTTTAACCTGTTTACCTTCACTACTTACAGACGTGCTACCACGCATGCACTCCTTTAACTCAGTCTTATACATAAAATAAAATTCCTCTGTTTGGTCATACATTTCCTTCGTAAAATATGAATTATTTAAATCGTCATCAGTAGCTACTTCTATAATATTTTTATGGATTTTAATGAAATCTTTCCAGCGGTCTTCAAGTGATTCTAATCGCGTTTCTAGATAGACTTGAGTAAGCCTATCCTTTGGTGATTTTTTAAAATTTATTCTCGCCTTCTCAATTAACTTTTTGTTCTCAAACTGGACTTTTAGGAAAGACTCCATAATTGTATAATTATTTAAAATTTAAATATTGTATTTTCGTTGAACCAAAAAATTACAAGTGTTTTTGACTTAAACTAAAATCAGCACAGCACAAACATATTAAGGAAAGAAAATTGCAAGTTTTACAAGTGTTTTTAAAATTAATTTAAAGAAATAGAAAATTGGACATGGATTCCACGTCTGAACAATTTTAATGAAAATATTCTAAGTCCAATTTCTACCTAAAAAATTACAAGTCTTTAGTAAGGACACACACAATAAAATGACTCTACTGACCGAAAAGATAAAGTTGAAAATTGTTTGAGCACAGCACAAATTATTCAAAGTCAACTCACGCTGTTGCCAAGTAACCACCTTTGTTGTTTACTCCACTTGATATTCCATTTAAGGCTTCATCCGATTCCACATCTTATTGCGTCTGCTTCCTTGATAGACAGTAGACACCACCTCCAAGTGGCACCCTCTGCCAGAACAGTCCGTCGACTCCTTGCTCGGAGTGACGCGCGGCAGCACCTTCGGCGGTCGCTGCTGGGGTGAGGCTGCAACTCGTGCAGCACTCAGGCACTTCAGTGACAATTGGCCACTGGTTTCTGTGCCTTAACAAAAATTGGTCCCGGACATGGAAAACTAGTCTTAATATCCGGCTCGAAGGACCAAAATAATGTCCAAGGGTCCAAAGGGGAGCAAACGCGATGAAACAACTTTTCCAAATGAGCACTGATATTTATTTCTTTGGGGTATATATATGCCCAGTAAAAAATCTCGTCACCGTGTTCTAATTTTGGTACAGAGACATCTATTTGTGACATAAAGTAAATTATATGTTAAATAAAGAACGTCAATCAAAGAACGTCAAACAAATGTTTTTAATAAGCTTTTAAAGCATACATCTCTATATCTAAATTTTCCTTTACAATTTGTGACCATTAATCCTAGCGAGTCTTTTAAACATACTCTTTAAAACTTACGTTAGCTAACATCAATTGGCAGTTCGAAATCTCCAGGAATATTGTATTTTATGATATTTTTTGTATTACAGAAACAAACATGCGGCAGTATCGCGCGCCAAGAGCGCCGCGGCCGCGCAGCAGCCGCTCAGCTTCGAACACAAATTCAATCTCGACAGGCAAATGCTGGATAATGAAGAGGTGAGACCAATACCGTATTTACCCTAAGGGCACAGAAGGGATGTGCCAAGGGCCCCCAACATACAGCGGCGCCAAAATAACGATATATTCGCTTACACGGCACATTAAGCTTAACGTTCAACTTTTCTAAGTTGACATGTTGATAACTCACTGAAATTACATTTCTATTGACTTTCTTCATTAAATTATTTCTAATCGGATCTAACAATATTTTGCACGAATGGCCATATATTGTCATTGGCGGGTTCCAATTTCTTGTATGTATAATCTTCTCCTACAATCCTCAAATCTTCTTAACGGTATAGTTTAACGAAATAGTTTTATAAGCAACTTTCGGCAACTAGTATTAATAATGCTGGTTTGTTCCTAGGAGTGGCCCGAAGAGGGTAGCTCGGTGGACATCGAGAGCCTGTCCGAGCCGCAGCTGAAGAAGCTGCAGCCGCTGCTGTGGTTGGAGCTCACCGCGCTCTTCGACCGCTACTCGCTGCCTTTCCACAAACGGAAACCGCCTAAGAAGAAACGGAAGGAAGGTGAGAGAATTTACTTAGTATCAGCTTTACGTTTTTAATATCAGCGATAGTATATTGCTGAATATAGGTAACGAGTCCTGGGTCACTCCCACCGGCTAAGATGTCTGCAGTGGATATCCGTAGTCTTCTTTGGGTCATCCGTTCATCTTGTCATGAAGCGACTTGTCCTGCTATTGTCCAGACAACAGTTTGCTACTGATAACTGGCATCGTACTTGTGATCGGCTTTATATAGGACTCCTTTATGGAGTCTTACATTTATGGAATTGGTTACAGATGCCCAGGGGCGGCAATTATTATTTACCACCAGACGTACGGCATGCTAGTTTGCTATTTCAATCTCATACTATAGTCGTTACAATTTAATAGGCCCATTTTGACACATGCCATCGCTACGGCACTAAGCATGTGCCACACAAATCGATAACCAAAGAAACCGATTCTACAAATCGATTACAACTCGATATCGTACTGCATAGATTACTTAATATTTTGTAAACAGAATATTCGTTTACTATTTTTCTTAATCACCTAAACATTTAATAAAATAGGGAAAAGAAAATAAATTATTTCGTTTTTTTTTTCATTTTCAGAAGATTAAATAAAGCGTGTCCGTGCTATCGTAACCTGTATTTATTTTTTTCATTTTAACATTCACTAAGGAACAAAGTCTCGATTATTTCATTGTTGTTATTAATATGATGAAAAAGCGATAATAAATAAATATTGGTAATTCTAAGTTTCGATTATTTGAAATTTAATCGATAATGGTTTTTCCAAATGGTTTGAAGCCGCAAGCTGTAGCCGTAAATTGTCGTAAACTGCTAAATTACCTGACTGATATAACATTGCAACTACGCCCTATGATACTTTTTGATGTAGGATAAATTGGTTTCTGGACACATTTTAATTGAAATAAAATGTGTAATATAATTTATAGATTTTACTAATTATTCTTGTTAATAAATTATTTCGTAATTGTATGTTTACAAGTATTTGACTTTCCTCTTACGTGTTATACGTTCATACAAAGTTAGTTCAAAAATTTAATAACATTAGGATGGCATGTGTCAAAATGGGCCTTTTAAATTGTGACGACTATACGTAGGTACATAAAAGCGAGGAAAAAATAAAACTCTTTTTAGTAAACATTTTAAGCAGTACCTATGATGTGTTTCTAAAGATCACATGTAGTTTGTTGCTGCTATCAATCAAAATTATCGCGAAAGTTTATGATATTCAATCCAGACTTGCTCGTAGCAATCGTAACCTTGAACGACGTTAATCGCTTTTTGATTGCACTTTCTTTGTGAAACCCTAGTTGGCCGTGAATGCACTATTTTTTTGGATAGAAGTGGTAATTGTTTACAAAAAGTTCTCAAATGATTACGGACAAAAGTATTTCTTTTTATAATATTTAAGTATTAAACGAGCATGTAATTCTCTTGATTTTAAATGGTCACTGCCGCATCTGTTAGCGAGATCACTTTGAACGGGGGTTTTACCTGAAGTCGACTATAGTTGTCTTGTCACTTAGGTATAAGAATTATGATGATCATCACATATCTAAGTTAGTCAGCCACACCGTTTGAATGAAACGTAATGACTTGTTCACGATAGAAATGGGAGTGGGGTGTGATTTTATACTAGTATTATCGCGGAATTCAGACATTTATGTAACGATACGCGGTTTTTTAAATTTCTTTTACCGATATTTCGACCTAGTTGCGTGGATCGTGGATGTTTCGCAGTGACCGTGCAACATTGGTGCATATTTAAAAGGTGTGGGGGTATGTCTCCCCGGTCGAACAAAACAACTTATCAATAATAACTCCAGTACAATTACTTTACACAGGCCCCAAACGTAATCTTATATAAAAAAAAATCTCGGGTCACAATGTTAATTACCGTACTCACATATTCAGTAGGTCTGAGAATCGGCTACTATCTATTTTTCATGCCCATAAGTGATTACGGTTGTTCACCATTAACATTTTTTTATTTATATGGCAACACAACGTTTGCCGGGTCAGCTAGTTTTAACATAAACGTGATGGTTTCCAGAGGGCTCAGTGTTCGGCGTGTCGCTGGAGACGCTGCTGCGCAAGGACATGATCCTGTGGGAGGAGACGTGGAGCTCCGTGCCGTCCGTGCTGCGCGCGCTGGCCGCCGCCCTGCGCGCGCGCACGCAGGACGAGGGCCTGCTGCGCGTACCCGGGAATAAACACAAGGTGAGGACTGTGCACTTGTTTGTTTGTGATAGTGGTTGGATGCGGATGTTTTTTGTTTTTAAATGATCTTGTCCGATGTGTATCGTGCTGGGGTCGGTCCGCCCCGAATAGTACTTTTGGGGGGCGGCATTTTTTTTACAAATTACAGATTTCGTACCATGTTATGTGGATTGGAAACCTTTAAAGCTCAAGTTGCGCCTTTGTACGGTATTTTATGGAGGCGGCAAAATTACAACTTTAGACAATTAGAGTTATTAAAGCGAAATTAAAGCGACTTGTGTTCACCGACCTATTCCTATAAGGGGCGGCAAATTCAACTTCCGTCCTGGGAATAAATCTTTCTGGCATCGGATGATGGAAACATGGAGATAGCGTCCCAAGCGTAAGAACCGTCTCAATTTATCGAGTAGCAACATTTATCACGTAATATCGTTCCAGGTGGAAGCACTCTGCCAGCTGGTGGAGCGGCAGTGGTACGCGGGGCGCAGCGGGCGCGCGGCGGTGGAGGCGGCGCTGGGGCGGGCGGGCGCGCACGACGCCGCCGCCGTGTTCAAGCGGCTGCTGCGCGCGCTGCCCCAGCCGCCGCTCACGGTGGAGCTCATGCGGCTGTTCTACCACACGTACGGTGAGTGCCGGGGCGGGGTACTGCCGGCTGGGGGCGGCAATGGTACGCGGGGCAAAACGGGCGTGCGGCAGTAGAGGCGGCGCTCGGGCGAGTGGACACGCACGGCGCCTAGCCTAGCCAAGCCAATTTTAAGTAATTCTGGTGCCTGGTGGTTAATTACAAATCAACGCGGCAACCACGAAACGTTAAACACTAAGCGGCATCTGTCCGCCTCATTCTTATGTTATGTCTACGTAAAATAACTATATCAGAAATAATTTCATTGAAAATAAATCAATAAGAGGCGTTTCTTAGGAATTTGGATCTCTGGGATAATTTACATAAGATTCTAAAAAAAAATCTAATTAAGAAAAAAATGTAATTTATTTTCTTATTTTATTCAAAACTTTCATCTCATCAAGAGCCGAGTCCTGATAAACTATTTCACTTCGACATCTCAGTTTTCGCACCATGTAACTACCAATTTCATTAACGAATTTAATTTTATACTAAAAAAATAATAAATTTGTATAAAATCATTATCTAACACAAGCATGTTATCTGCAGTTTGACGGGCCCAGCTCAAGGCCGTGCTCTGAACCTTCAAAATTAAATTGACCTAAGTATAATCACACTAACAAGGATATTATCACTCCAGCGTTAACGGGCGCCGCTCAAGGCCGCGCTCTGAACCTGCTGGTGCTGCTGCTGGCGGCGGAGCAGCGCGCCACGCTGCGGGAGCTGCTGCGGCTGGTGCGCGAGATCGTGGCGCACCGCGACGCCAACAAGATGTCCGAACACAACGTCGCTATGATCATCGCGCCTGCGCTCTTCCCGCCTAGGTACACCACTGACTTACTATAGTAGTGTTTTTTTTATATTTACTTATACCAAAAGATAAGGTCAAGTTACCTGAGGAAAAGCAGTCTCAGACGCCGATGGGCACCAACGCGCAACCGGCTCTATGTAAGAGCTCTTTTTGCACCTTTCCTGAAGAGCCCCAAGTTTATATAGGGCTCAAATAACACCTTATAATAATACCTATGCCTTGATACGTGTGGTGAGTTCACTCCCACAGCGAAAGCTGTTGCACTCTGATAGTAGATCGTGGGAATGAACTTGAAATATTACTCTAAAACTCTATCGGGACTCTCGAGCTTCATGATTGATGGAAAGTAAATTTTGCCGTCCAAAAATTAAGGACGGCAAAATGAATAAGGAAGGAAAAATTGAATGGAGAAAATGACAAGGTGTTTCGAATCTGTATAAAATGTAACTTATAAGATTTACCAGCCCCAAAAATGCCGCCTTAAACACGATCCTACTCTCAGCAATCAAAAGTTTATCATCAATTAAATTTATTAATACAGTAATAAAATAGCCGTACAATAAATGAAAATATCCATTACAATGCAACATTTCTTAACAATATATTTATGTTTTCCAGTCTGTTGATCAAAGCATCAGACAGCTTGGAAACGCAGCTCGCGACGGCCGCGAACAGCTGCCACGTGACAGAGGCCCTGATGCGCTGGTGCGACCAGCTGTGGGTGGTCCCCGCGTCCCTCCTCGCGGCCTCCCAGAGGAAGCCCTCGCCGCACCGGCGCAACCACCACTCCTGAGACCGATAGCCTGTACAGTAGTGTCTACTTAGTGCTTCTGTTGCATGTGTGTGGACGGAAGGGTGACAACATGGTGCTCCAATAAGTATTATATACAGTTAGGACGCGAAACTTTATGGCCGCTAAAAATACGTTTCCTATCACGCAGGTTTAGCCCGCATGCGGTACTGTTAGGCGTACGTGCGTTTCATAGATATTTTGCAGCTTGTGTACGCTACACACACGATGCGGAAACTGTAGCGAGTTTGAATTATGCATTAATTATCACGCATGCGGGTTAAACACGCACGCAGATGCCTCTGTGGCAAGAATGATATTAGCCAGAGAAAAGTGTGAATATTTTGATTATATTATACATAAGCGGCCTTAAAGTTTGGCGCGTATAGTTAGCGAATGTACGTTCTTCAGTCAAGTTGTGCTGTGCTTAATATTTTATTCCTGAACAACATTATTCATGAGTGATACGGTTGATATTTAATTTTTAATTGATATGCATATAATATACTCTGTGTTAATGGTTAGTTAACGCATTTAGTGTGGTATAGAAATGTGAATATGATGCCAAATATTTATCACGTTATATCTGTATATTCATCAAGTAGTGATATTTTGATACTATTCCAGTTTGCGTGGAGGCTGAGCCATATGATTGAATGTTCCAATTTGTTTGAATTTTATTTTTCCAATTTGTAGTGTGTGGTGCCATTAGATTTGGTCGGATTAGTTACCATTTGGCAGAAATTGATACTTTTATGGTTGTTGTAATGGTGCCTTAGAAACATTGGGTAGGTCACAGTTCCAAGGTATTATTGTTTGGTAAATTTTGTCAACTTGTGAGAAGAAACAACTTCTAATGTGTGAAGTGATGTCCTTGTAGTAAATTCTCGTAATATTAGATACTGAATAAAATACTATTGGCAATAATAAATTATTTGATCATGTTATTGCATGTTTATTATTAATATTAAGTATATTTTTTGTCAATTGTATTGAGTAAGTACACATTGCGACAAAATGAACAATTGGTGAAGTTTGTTGTATAAATGCAATAAAACTTGGAAGTTGACAAAGCATATCACATAGTAAATCTTGGGACTGTATATGATATTTTACTTAACCTCACAAATAAAAATTACCTTAAATACTTTTAATATGTAAATACTGCTATTTCTTAGTATCCTACCAATCGACTAGGGCAAGCAAAGACTGACTTGGTGTATTATTGATAAAATAATGTATAATATTACTTCGTAAGTGTATTTTACTTCCACAATTTAAAAATAAATGTGTATTATTTAAATGTGACTTTTATTTTTTAATTTCATGTAGAAAAATTGTTCCCTTCATTTTATTACAAAAAAACGCATTGCCGTGTAATTAAACATGGTAATTACAGTTGAATTACAAAATAGACACAGTTTTATAATACAAACAATACTGTCGTGAACTACCATACATTTGAGCATGAACGCCCAATAAATATGTGAAACATTAATTCATGGTTATTAAAAAAATATACATGTTACATGCAAATGAGGTAATAATGCCCACCTGATCTTTCAACAACAAACACAAATGCAATATTATTATTACATTTATACTCAAAACTGTAGTCATAAAGCCATTGAGAGATATTGCCATACACCTTACACAAATTACAAGTTTTACAATGTTGAGATCCCAGCTCAACACTTTATTTTCCATTAAATAACAGATTTCACTTTACTATCAAGGGCTTATGACGAATTATACTATACTTAAAGAAATTTATTGATTAATATTTTAAGTTCTTAATTAAATAGACTGCTTCGTTATCTGCCCCACACAGTATTCTTCCTTTATCACAATGTATGGTATTAATGGCCTTGTGCAACGCTGGCATGAGGGAGTTCACGGCCATTGGGTTCTTATCTTCCAACGGCATCCAGTTATCCTGACTCTTCTTCGTTAACGACTCCATGTTCCAATCCCAAACTTCACCGGAGACCGAACTAGTTAGTAATTTGTTAGGATTCTCTGGATGGAACTGCATTTCCGTTACACCGGCTGCGTGGGCATTTAGTAACGATGTTGGGAACTGATTCATACGTAAGTCCCATAGAGCTAGAGACCCTGATTCGCTGCCTGCTAGAACTATGAATGGTTGTGTTGGGTGGTGTACAATGCAAGTTGCTGCTAATTCATCACCAGCTAGCAGGAAGGAGGCAGATGGTTTGTTATTCTGTGATCTGATGTCCCAAATCTTCATGTGACCACGGATATTGCCTGTTATAATCTGAAATTTTACAGCAAATAAACTTATTAGCTAATAAGCTTACACATGTGATGTGAGAAAAGTAATCAGTAAGATTTATTATAAAAAAAAACTTGACTGCTTCAAAATACAAACTGTCACTCCCACAATTCAGACAAATCTAACAATAAAGTTAGATATGTGTTAAAAACCAAGCCATTTGGTCTGCAGGATGTGTCAACATATCGCGTGCTTAAAGGTAAAAGGGCCTATAGCTAAGGGTTAATAGGGATTTATGCTGAAAAATTTTTTACGTTTCAGATAATTTCAAACCGAACTAAAAATTTTTTACGTTTCAGATAATTTCAAACCGAATGGCAAAAAATAGTACATTACGATACGAGGACGAAAAATTTTTTTCTGACAAGTGTGAGTTTGCAGGCCGAGCCGCAGGCGAGGACTGCAATCACACGAGTCAGAAAAACATTTTTCGTCCGCGTGTTGTATAAAATTTTATATTACGGGGTCGGAAATGGGGGTTTTGCGCACGCGAAGCGTGCGTAAAACGTCAATTTACGCACGCCGTGATATAAAAAATTTTTTATGTGCCCTTTCAGCATAAATCCCTATTAACCCTTAGCTATAGGCCCTTTTACCTTTAAGCACGCGATATGAGACATACATATTTATATTTTGACAGTTGAAAGGCAAATCTGACTAAGCCACATAGCTGACATATTTCCAAAAAATTGCATACAATTTTCTAATTTTCTATACTGCCTCAATATACATAGAACTTACCTCATTAAGTTTGATGAAACAGACGGCATGCAAGGAACAGCTGTCAGCATCGGTAATGGTACGTGTGATGTCCCCTCGCCTTCCATTCAGTATATTGATGTTACCATCCTCACCAATAGTGGCAATGTCTGTCTCCATTGTGGCTACAGATGTGCACGAACATTGGTCCTCTCTACAATTAATACAAAATAAAGACGTAAAATGAACAGTTTTTTTACTTGGTGAAATTTGTATTATAATATGGGAGAAGTAGACAAGCATGCAGTCCACTTAATGGTAAGAGGCTACTTCAGATAGGATCAACCCCAGATAGGATTAGATATTTCTACCTGAGGTCAGCCACAGATGCACCTCTATCCCTGGGGGCTAAGATTGCAAGCCTCGGAAAAGTATGTCTCCCTTAACACACACTTCAAATCAAAACACAGCAACATGTAATGTTGCTATTACAAGGCAGAGATAGGTGTGGCTGTGGTGCCGCCAGAGTCGAACTACAAAGGGTTTTGCCACCTTCATTATAAGCTAGGAGAGACCTGGTAGACTGATGATTGGCAGAGCACAGCTCAAGATTGGTTGAGTAACACAGATTGGGGGTCGCCTATGTCGAATACTGGACTTTCAAAGGCTGATGGACGAAAGGAAGCTGGAAGAGTATATATAGTGGCAGCTTTCATTCTAAAAAGCTGCATGTCAAAATTTATTTTTTTATGTTCAGTAAAGTTATCTCATTCCCAAAAATATTATATAACCTAAAGTAAACTTGGTAAAAAAAAGTGTTGAGTTTATGTTACACTTATATGAGACATTCCCATTAGTTCTCAGGGGTTTACTACTCCCACATGTCCCAGATTCGATTACTATAATTGTGCTCCATATTAGGCAGGACTATAATCTATCTAGGATTGATTATAGATGTTCATGGGCGGCAGATGCCACTTACAATCAGATGGAGTGTACCATCGCTTGCTATTTTTAAAATATTAAAGAAACTTACCCGTATTTGTGTAATTTTTCCCACGAGTATACTTCTCTAAGCGGCGCCTGTCTATCATAAGCACTGACTTCCAACAACCTCACGTTACCATCAGAAGTCGAAACTGCGATGGTATTCTTCTCAGTAAACTGTATTTCTGTGACGTCGCCGTCCACTTTATACTCTGAGAGCTGACGAGGGTACTCCACATCCTCGTCTTCGTGTGGACTCTCAAAAGTCCAAACTTTGACTGAGTTATCATCGTCGTCCCAACTCCCGGTGAAGAAGTGCTTCGTTTCAACATATTCCTCCGGTATCCATCGTATCTTGTTTATTTTTTGAGAAACGAATGTACCTTGCACGTCTATCGGCATTTTAAGCGTTGGATTGTGAATTCTTCGATTAAAATTGCCGTTACTGTATTATGTCTATTTAAAAACTATTTTATACAAATTTACAACCGCCGTTTACTTTCGAGTTTCGGTCTGCTTTCTGACATTATGTTTTGACTTTTGACATACTGTTCTGTTTGACATTTTTGAGGTTTGAGGTTATGTTACAGATTACAAATTGTTGATGTCACGTGCCTATCTTAAATAAACATTTTATAAAATAATCTGAAATAGTACAAAAAGAAAAACAATTATTTAAAGATTGAATTATTATATGATTTTCTTAACAAATTATGATATTAGATTTTTGTTCAAATACTAAACGTTTTCGTCAGCTGATATTGACATTTGACATTTAATTTTGACTTATGAATTTTCAAAACAATGCTTCAGTAGAATTC
Organism: Epargyreus clarus clarus; assembly: GCA_014595695.2. Taxonomy (NCBI): domain Eukaryota; kingdom Metazoa; phylum Arthropoda; class Insecta; order Lepidoptera; family Hesperiidae; genus Epargyreus; species Epargyreus clarus. The sequence goes on along the minus strand of JACTTY020000050.1, from coordinate 1,447,003 downwards.
CGTATCGTCATAAATTTCTCAATCCTCTTATTATAATCTGAATTATCAAGATATTTATCTCAATCTTAACTGTGAAGCATTAAGTAACTATTTCGTTCTAGTTGTGCAATTGCGTTGTATCTTTAATAAAATGGTCCGAGAAGGTGTGCTGGGCCCAGCGGCATCCGGGGAGTTCATTGCCCAAAACGCGAAATATGTGAAAATACACAATGACGGTATTGAAAAATTATGTGAAAAGGTATACATCAACCACATTGTAAAATTATTACAAAAGTATTCGTTCTATTGTTACATTAATCATTAAAATTTCTTTAACAATTTAATAGACCGATTGCAGTATAAAAAAACATGGTAGTACTTTAATTAAAGATGCTAGAACTCTTCATTGTTTCCGGTGGCGCTACCACCGTGCCTATTACTGCTTTATAACATGCACTACTGTGTGGTGAAGGTGGTTGAGTGGTGTGATAAGGCACATACAATTCATGATACATGAGGCATTCCGACTTAGTCCTCAGAGATAGTTATATGTTACTTAATGAGAAATAAATATCTAAACCCATATGTCCTATGTTTGATAATACTCTTATCTTCTCTGAGGTTGATTATAGATATCCATGGAATGAATTTGCCACTCATTATCAAGTGACTGCTTTTATTACTTTTACATATGCTTATCATAGATACAACCTTAACAGCTGGTATCCCACATCACGGCCAATGGTCTTCAAATACCCGAGACCGGTGCTGATATAATCCACCCAAGCAAAGACCATCCGAGAGCTGCTGACTGGGTCTTTGTTACCGATGCCCTGAACTTCTGCTTCTGGTCCACATCTAAGGAGGAACAGTGGACTGTAGATGGTCATACAGGATACTATGCTTTGGAGGCTGCTCTGTACAGAGCTATTAAGGTAAGACTGACTAACATAGGAAAATGTTTATGTAGGACCTTTATACCACTACTGCATGTAGACTTAAAAAGAAAGAGTAAAGTGGAAGTACATTAGCAAACAAGGCTGAATGACCATAAAATGACTTAGTTACAGGTTACATATATCCATGGGCATCATCAGGACTGCATGCATGTTTGCTATTTAAATCTCATTAAAAAAAGTCTCAATTATTTACCTATATGTGTATCAGTGCCGAAATAGTCTCAGGTGGACCATTATTGTATATTCAGTGCTATAAAAATCTTTACCATATTTCATTCCCATTCTAATATTAGTAAGTAATATAAGATAGGATCCATATTATCGATAATTATAATAGGTATATTGTTAAATGACTAACTTTTGCATAAGCAAACAATACTCATTAAATACATATCTAAACATTACAGGAAGGCCAGGATATCACAAATCCAGAGTACTACTCAAAAATAACAAAAGAGGATCTAAAGACCATAATGAAAGGAGATACTGAAGCAGAGATTCCTTTATTTGATCAGAGAATATCTGTGTTGCATGAAGTTGGAACCATACTTATTGATAAGTATAATGGAACATTCGAAACTTGTTTGAAAGAAGCTGACAAATCAGCTGTGAAGTTATTGAAGATAGTTGTTGATAACTTCCCCTGTTTCCGAGATGAGGCATTGTATAAGGGATGTAAAGTGTCTTTGTACAAGAGAGCACAGATTTTAGTAGCTGATTTATGGAACTTCTTTGGTGGGACCGGATGGGGGGAGTTTTATGATGTAGATAGAATGACAATGTTCGCGGATTACAGAGTGCCGCAGGTGCTAGTTTATTTTGGAGCACTGAGCTACACTGAGGATTTGATGGAGAAGTTGAGGAATGGTGAGTTTTTTAGGTATTTTGTTTTTGAATATTTAACTTTAAGGAAAAGAAGAAAAGGTAATGGTTTCATATACTGGCTTGTACAATTGTATATTTGTATATTTAGGATATTACAGATTTACTTTTTCCACCATAACCACAATCATAAGGCATGAGGGGGGAGGGGGTTGGGGTTGAAGGTTTAATGGCCCTCAAAATCTTGAGCACCTAATATTGTTATTGAAGACATAGCCAGAGTGAATGGTTTTTAGTATTTAACCCCCTTAAAGTTGATGGACTGTAGTCCATTCTACATCTCTTTTGATATAAAATTCTGGCTATGTATATCACAGTATTATAATACATACTAAGTTATAATTTTCCAGTTTATTGTTGTTTAACAATTTTTTTTATTTTTGACAAACTGTAATTTTAAAATGGCAATTTTACAGATGTCCTTTTGGAGAGCGGGTCGGAAGAAGAAGTTGAAATTAGAGGATGTTCTATTCACGCAGTAGAACTGTTGAAGAAGAGTTTAGAAGATAAAGTTAAAAGTAAACAGCAGAGCATAGAGGTACCAAATTCCAGTTTAATTGACTACTTCCTTTGGTGCTACAGGAGAAAACATTCAAAGGAAATGGAGAAGATACCCTATCATAAAACTTTAGGTATATTTTATTGATTTGTATTATTTTTGATAATTGACAATATTTTATTGTTATAATTTTATTTGATTATATTATATGTTTAAGGTATATTGTTTATCTTATACATGAACATACCTAAGTATGTAAGAAGTTATACTTCTTTAGCGTATTTAATAAAATAATGTTATGTGCTGTCGCAACCTTATCACATGCTCAAAGTATTATTTGAGCTATTTTCAAATTTATGTGGGGCGCATTAATTCTTACCCCGAATAAGTACCTTCTGAAATTTTTCCCCTTTATGTGTTACATCGGCGCGGGCAAATTTTCCCATGCTAAATACACATTTTTCCCAAATACGCAAAACGAAGTAGAACTTCAATAAATTCAATTTGAATAAAAGATAACTATCTTTTATTTGATGATAACAAGTAAGTACATAACCGCAGTACTGGGTTTAAAAGTAAGACTTGAACATACATATTTGTGCAACTTGTATAAATACTGAGATAGTTTTATGCTAAGCTTTTCAATGTGTTTTGATTGTAACAGGTGCTATATAGTATAATTAACATATTTTTATATATTTCTAACTAAGTCTAAGTGATCATTGACTGTAGAACTATTGACTGTTTAATGAATGCATTTATTTCTATATAAGAAAACAAAGTATTATTATTGTCAAATTTAGATTGCATTATCAGACATCTTAAAGCGCAGTGTGCATATATATATATAAGAACATTCAGTAATACACTGCAGATTACGCAGAAATATACATTGATATAATTGATGTGTATTTAAATTTGGAATATGTATACATACTAAGTTAGGATTAAAACTATTTCGCAACAATCCGCTACCAATATGTATGTTGGTATATATTGTAAACCATGTAATATGTAACACCCTCCCTCCCACAAGGATGTAGATGCAAGAAATAAAAATATACACCACCATAAAATACTTAATAAATTTTAAATAAAACAATAAATCAATTAATAAATGTATTTATTTATACTCCCAACTACATTAAGAGTAACCGAATCACGTTACCAGATACACCATGGTAAAATTTCACATCTTATAAATCTACTATGCTGTATATCACATAAATATAGCAGATATATTGCACTTATGAAGCTAGAATAAAATATATAATTACAATAATTCTTAGATCAACCACACTAAGGATTAACAAATTATTAATTATAATTAATAAAAAACAAAATAGTGTGTGAAAATAGGTGCGTTGCGCACCTAATGTAGGACCAAAGTATTTTTAGAAAATCATACACAAATAGGTACATTAAAAATTGCAACAGATGCACTTTATGTAGGGCATGTTAACAAAACTTAAATTTTGCATCATTAATGGGAAAATAATTCACATATGGCAACACTGAACTCATGTATTTTCGCCCACAACTAGATCCTCGTGTGGTTGATATAATGAAACTAAAAGTACAGACACAACCACTAGAGATATATATTAATATTACCCATGGATCTACAGGTATGCTATTTACAACTTTGGCTTTAGCTAAACATGTAAAGATTACAATGGCACCATATATTTACACCGTAACCTAATTAACAATTATGTGACCACTCACTTATTTTACAGTTCACAATATAAAAACCTTATAAAAACCTTATAACTTTAGTTACCTTCCATTTTGTAATGCTCATTATTAATAATTAATGTATCCAATATTTTGTCTAGTAAAGATCGTCATTTGACAAATTCTCCATACTAAACAAACATTGTCAAATCAGTGTTGGCAACCTGGGAGATGGCGTTGATCGTACCAGGGCCGTAAAATTATCGTATCGTATCGTTAAAGGCATATATATTATACGTTTATGAATTCATTAAAACAGTTTCCCAAAAAGTTTCAAGTAGCCAATTATCGTACATTTGCGTACGATAATGACTCGCTATCGTACATCGTACGGTGGTATCAAATTATCGTACATGTACGATAATTATCGTACGGTTGCCAACACTGTGTCAAATTTCGATTTTTAGTAGGTAAAACATGGGATAGTTTGATTATTAAAAATGGGCATATGTCAAATTTTGAAACCAGTGCATTTTAGAAATAAATTAAGTGACAATATGGCGCCCATATTACGAGCGTTCTAAACTTTTACAAAATTACATTAGGGAACATACCCGTACTATGTGACCTGTTTTTACATTTCTCCATGCGAGTTTTCACATATTAATTTAGAAGTATGGTTTAAATATCTTGTTACCAACAGGTCAAGAAAAAAATATTTAGGTTCGCTTAGGAACTTATTTTTTAAAGTTATCTTTTCTTTTATCCACATTTGTTTTTCATTGACTACGTGATGAAAACCTACGTGATGACCACCCCGCCCTTGTGACCAAGCGTGGTATCTTTCAAGATGCCTCCCCCCTAAAAGGGTACCTCACATAGTATGGGTAGGTTCCCTTATTGAGAATCCCATAGATTATGATTAAGTAGACATCGTACACTTAGCACTATCCAGTTAAGACTACCATAATAGGTTTTTGTTTATAAAATTTAATATACTATTCTACAAACTTCGAATTTCTATAACTACTCCACAAGTTTACAAAGGAGTAAACAAGTTGTAGTCGAACTAATTAGTGACGTAGAAATAGAAATATTAGGTAGATGACGTCAATTGTAATTAAACGGAAATTATGATACGAATCTGTATCGAATGATTGATCAGAGTGACTAAACTTCAACTGTAGTCATAAAATGTATTGACAGATTGTAAAAAACACGTAAGACTCACGTACAAATAGATAAATAGGTAGATTTCATATTTTTTAAATTAATTCACGTAATGATACCAGATATAGATATATCGTAAATAAATTATTTAAAATGGTATGTTAAAATCTTCTTGTTTGAATTTTTTTAATTAAAAATTTGTTTTCTATTTTGCATATTTAAAGTATCCTGCAATATGAAATCTACCCGAAAATCCGAAATTGTCTTAATTTTTGTAGGTATATTATTGATTATACAGTTATACATTATCTGAATATTCAATCAAAATGTCAGTTATCCACTAATCGTTTAGTACTGAACTTAGATTTTAAACTTTCGAAAAACGCTAGTTTAGTTTTTATTGAGCCAGGTTCCGGGAGCGGGCTCCCTGGTCTGCCAGATTCCTTGGTGACCTCTTCGGTGCCCTCGGGAATTTCTTTCGAGCCCCCGGGTACCGTGAGAGGTGTAGCCATTGATAGTTTCAGTTCATCCCGGAATTCCTTGGAGATGCTCCTGGCTGTTAGGCTGTGCATATACGCTGATTTGTTTGTCGGTCTGTCGTTGTCAGCGTTTAACAAATTCTCTCTGCTTTTCCGCCGTCTAACGTATGGCTGTGGTGGGGGCTGTAATAAAGATTAAGGCCTAAATAAATCAACATCAGTTAACAAAAAAGCTTTTATTTGTAGTTGATTTAATCCTCGATACCGGACGTAATTACTTAAGTTATCAAAAATAGAATTTGTCGTGAATCGGCTGCTGGGTTTGATTTTCTACCTAAGTATTATTTTCTTCATAGAAGACCAAAATGTAACACGTTTTGGACTACAGGTATCCAAAAATGAAAAATATGGTAATGCATTCGATCATTTGCAATTAAAGTCCTACGTAAAATTTCTGCAAATAAGTATGTTAACTGTGCGGAAACTAAAAAGGACCGGTTGATGAAATAGATAACAGTTATCTAAAACTACTCACATTATCTTACTAAAGTAAACTTTAACCACTCACCTTGGCTGGTTCACTGAGATTATCCATGCTAACAAACTTCTTAGCCAACTCCTTCACCTTGGGCAGATGCTGTAGAATCTCATCAATTTCACTGATTTGAGGTAATCTTTCTTCTATCGGTTCTACCGTTACCTCGCCGACACCGTCATTCGCACTGAGCCTATCAATGGTTTCTCCTGGGATATTCTTATCAGGCATATTGATGTTGTCATTTCTGTCAGGCGCTTGCTCATATCTCGGCGATACCTTATCTTCAGGTTTACATTTTACTATTTCACCAGTTTGAACGTTGTATATTTTAATCGAATCTTCAATACTGCTCGAGCTGTTAGAATTTGCACTGATGCTGTTTGGCGATTTTTCTGGCTCGTCGTGTGGTTTGTCTATCGTTATTGTTAGCGGGGTGATCTCTGTATTGTACGCGGATTGTAATATTTCTTCGAATTGTTTGTCGGTGTCCTCGTCGACGTATACTGGTTTAGCGGAAAATAATGTTTGGTCGTTCACATCTTCGTATTCGATAAGTATCTCATCCTTGTTGTCATGTGGCATCGTTATGGAATTTTGTGTTTGGTCTTTACCGGCGAAGTTCGTATATTGTTGATTTGTCGCAATTGTATTAAATTGCTTTATTAGTAGTCTCTGGAATTTAGATTGAATAATAGTTATATGTTACTTATGAATGATATTAGAATAGATATGATAATAATATATTGTTAAAAGTAGATTAAAGTAAATGTGATGATGTTATTGATTAAAACGTAATAAGCCCAAAATTATCAGTTTTATAAGGTCTAATAAACGATGTCTCGCGTGCTATTAAAACAAACTACCCGTGCGACATAAAAAATTTAAATTATATTTAATGTCATATTATTATATAAGAAAATGATATAGTTTTTGCATGCCGATTGTTAATATTAAAATCGTTTCGTCTTAAGCGATACAGAAGCTTTTGGAAAGTGATGGTGGCGAGGAAGTGTTTAGAAGGTCTGGTTAGTCCGTCAGCAAGCTTCTTTAGTTTGTTAGTTTAAAATTCATTCACCAAAATCTTACAACACTCACCACTAATCTCTTTGAGGATTACTGTAGTAATAGTACTGAAATTTTTAATTAGAAGTACACAAATATATGAGTGCGTATCTAGAATCATAGTCAAATTAATATAAAGTGCGGAGTGCTGTTAGTCAGCCAAGTTTTTAATAAATAAAACATGCCAACTATTACACTCAACAGGCAAAGTTACTTGGTGTCAAAAACGAAGATATTTTTGGTTTTAGCTGTTCTGCCATCCTTACACCAAATCATGTATGAATTATGGTCGTGATCTATGCTACGAGATAACCTAGTTTACCCTAAATGATCGACTTGGTCTATGCAAGTATTGTACATGGTGGACGGAGATTCATAACGGAGTTAGGTCCCGGTCTATTATCTACATTGTCAGTACGAGTGCTTTGATTGGAGGTGTATTAGATAAATATTGGGACTGATTAATTTTCATTCACCACAAATCTTTATGTAAGCCTTTGTTTAACCTTAGGCTTCCACCGAAAGCAAAATTGAGACCTGGGCGCCGCTTCGCGCGAATGCACAGGTCTTCGCTCCGTAGGGTGTTACTGCGCCTAACGTCCGTGTACGACTCGAATAGATCTTCGGTTATTTCGGGCGTTTTCGGTATTTTAAGTCTAACTATATCCTCGTTTTCCACATAACCGTCACCTCCATTGCACACACTTTTACTTTGTTGCCTTACGTTTGAGTTTTTGCTAACGTTGCGTCTACTTGTCGCAATATCGTCAGCGTTATCGCTTTGCTTATCGGCATTTTCGAAAATGGGATTTATTGCGAAGTTTGGGCTCGCGTTTCTAGGGCTCAGAACGGCGCGAGTGATGTTCTGATGAAGGGAGGATGCCTCGAGATCGCTCAACGAACTGCTGGCACTTACAGGCGAGGCGAACTCTGTTTCGAAATTGTCTAAACTGGTCGATTTGTTCATGGAACTCGTTAAAGAGCAAGTGTCACTATAACTGCTCGTGATACGGCCGCCTGTTGACGTCTTTGCCTCTTTTATGTAGTAATCTCTGCCGTAACTAAAACAAAAAAGTACGTTCTATGAAATTATCACTTACTTTAACTGTGAAGAAAAACATCGTGAGGGCTGTTAACACACCTGAAATTTTTTAGAACAAAAAAAGGTAATAAAGGTTTGTGCAGTCATCTAATCTGCTCTTGGTCAGGAAGGTGGGCCATGACCTAAATCCCTCTAGCTGAGAAATATTTATAAATTCTATTTCTATATTTAGTTGAACACTGTTAATTATTTGATTAATTATAATTTGATTACCAACTTACCGTTTATATTGTGGACTATCTTCGGTCATGGCATGTTTAAGTACTTTAGGAGACGGACTGACCGACCGTCTGTCGTTCATGCTAATATTCCCAGTACTAACACTAAGCGCTGAATTTCCACGGTTTAGGTTTTTTTCTTCTATATTATTTGCGTGGCCATTGATATCGCCATTCTCTTGTGTGGTATCTGGTATTTCTATTTTGTCATCATCAAAGTCTTTACTTTTAGTCAATGTGTCAAATAAAGATGATGTGCTTTTGGCTGATAATCTCTTTTTAATCGCTTCTGGCGAGTAAGGATTGTTCGGCATTTCCACATAATTCAACCACTTTTTGCGTTCTCTGTATGCTATGGATCCTACAAATAATTTTAATTATTTTATTATATTTTTTATTTATTGTATTTTGGACGCAGACAGTCATGTTACATTACGAAATCTTAGACTAACTTAATATATGTTATCTAGACTTTGAGTGCCAACATTTGTGTATTAAAATACAATAGACAAGTTTTTAAATATTGAATTGTAACTCAAGGTACAATTATGTTTAATTTATTATGCTGAAAATATATTTACTTGAACATTATGTTTAATTTAATTATGTACGTAAATACATTTTGTGTATTTTAATTTAATTAAATAGATAAAGGAAATATATAATTACCTGGTATTAACTCTTCCTCTTTTTCGACACTGGGAGTTGAGTTTCTGAAATTAAATATACTTAAATTAAACCTTACATTTTTAATTGTATCACTTGCTTTGACAACGAAGGAAAACATTGTGAGTTCTGAAACTGTGAAAATTATATTTAAAATTATCTTGAAAGTATATGAAGTCTTTTAATTTGAATTTGGTCAATGTTGGGACTATGGTCTCAACTCTACATGTTCTGAGAGGATAGTGTTCAGCAGTAGGAGTGGGATTCAGGAAGAATAGATTGTGGATTATAAAACGTTATGTACGCACTGTTGTGGTTCATCTTCGAAATGTTTTCTGCGCAAACTATCCGCGTACCTCTGCACCGGCACAGATACAGTCTCTTCGTACTCTCCCTCGCGTTCGTGACGACTCAATGTGTTGGTAGAGTCTGAAACCAATTAATAAAATTATGTTTAAACTCCTTCAAGTACTTTTAGAATAATAAACATGATTTTGAGAAAATTACCTTTGTTTGCGGCGTAGTTATGGTCCTCAGTAATGGAGGTATCTAAAGCTTGTGATGCACTGTGATTCAGATCTTCGATATACGCTTCAGCATTTCCATTAAGTGTCCTATGTATTTCTTCTTTAACGTTAAACTCTGCTTTAGGTAACGGACCACTGTCTACGCCAACTATTAAAATTGAGTCATTTTTATTATCCAAGTTTTCCTCAAGATCTCCGTTGATCTTTTCATTATTTGAGTTACCGTTTCCGACACATTTTGTATTAACAGCATCAACTGTATCTTCGCTTTGATTGTATTCATTGTATAGTTTTTCGAAATCGTCCGTTCCGTCAACACTCATAAGGCTATCCGGTTCAAAGTCCAAGTCGTCAACTTTGGGTTTTCCTCCAATCACATGCTTGGAATCCAAAACTCGTTTGACATCGCTTTTGAACTCCTCGCTTTGTTCCTCCGCGTCACTGGCGTTGTCAGATAGATCTGTAGTGTCTTCAGCATCCCGGTCACCAATGAGAGCTCTATATTCAGTATTCGAGTTAGGAACTAACATGGGGACGGGCACGGATTGTATAGTTTTAATTTTCTTCTTCTGAAACAGCCAGTTCTCTTCCCAAGACCCATCAGCAGCTTGAATGTCGCTGCTCGATACTTCGTCGAAGTCGCGATCCTCATTGTCTGTAGTCATAAAGTATTTTTGGGAATTAAAACAACTGGATAAATATGTGGATCACTACAACACAAAGTGTTTTAGGTTTTCATGTTAAACAGGTGAAATAACAATACCATCGCTATACAATCGTTTATTTTAATACAATTCATTATATTTTTATATTGTTAAATATTACACAAATATCAAGTGTGTAGGGGCCACTTTAAAATTAACTCTAATTATACAAGTTGCATAATTATCACAGAAAGCTAAGTTAGAACGACTTATGAAATCTAAATTTGAGAGATGGTAGAGCCACACCTATAACCAGTGACCATTTTAGTCCTCAGAAATTCTATATGGAGTTAGTCACATAGGCGGCAGTGACCACTTTACCTTGTGGTAGACTGAAAACTCATTTGCTATTCTAATCTAAAATAATAATGAAGGTGGTAGAACCCTTTGTGGTTCGACTCCGGCGGCACCACCGCCACACCTATTCCTACCTAATAACAGCAGTGTTAGGCGCTGCTGTGTTTCGTTTTGAAGGGTGTGGTAAGGGAGACAGACTTTTCCGAGGCGTTCTAGCTTAGTCTTCAGGGGTAGCGGTGCATCTGTGGCCGACCTCAGGTAGGAATATCTAATCCTATCTGGGGTTGATTACAGATGTCAATGGGCGGCAGTAGCCACTTACCATCAGGTGGACTGCATGCTCGTCTGCTACTACTATATTATAAAAAAAATACTATTTCTTCTATACGGTCACTAAGGTACGGTGTACAAGTACCTTACTTGAGACGTTTTACTAAAACCTAACATACCAGTATGGTGCACGATGTCGCCTCCGAATTCAGGGAAGGGTACCCGCCTCGGCACCTCCAATGCCTCTTCAGTGCAGCCTTCCTCCCAGTCAGACACATCGACTTCTTCACGGAGCTATAAAACCGGAAAAATCTTCATTAATTACACATAGGAAACAAAAAATAAACATAATTCATATTTAATTTATTTTTGTAATTGTAAAATCAAATTATATAAACGAAGATTATAAGTAGGCATATTTTTTCATGATTGTATTATAAATTATAATGTTAGATTATTAAATTATTATGAAGGTATAAAAACTAAAATATGTTAATAAATGTGAGAATTAATTTAAACAATTGATATTAATATTTTGTACTTAAATGTAGATGAACATTAGGAGGAGAGAAGATATAGGTAGGTATTAGCTATTAATGTTCACAAAGTTAAAACTTTAAAATATATTTTAACGAATAGTATGTTTTGAAGATGGCACAACCCATTGTGGTTGGACTCCGGCGGCACCACCGCCACACCTATTTCTGCCTAAAAACAGGTGTGTGAAGTGCTACTGTGTTCTGATTTGAAGGTTAAGGTCTGTCGTAAGATGAACATATTTTTAGAAAGGTTCCAACTTAATTCTAAGGGGTACCAACGCATTTGTTGGTCACCTCAGAAATAGGGATTGGTTGCAGGTGCTCATGAGTTTGCAACCTCTTTACAATCTATATTATAAAAAGTCCACGAATATAGGCAAACAACCGTATGTTCCTCATCTTCTTAATGTAAGTAACCCTTGTGTTCCCTTAATACTTTTATTATTCGTAGATGTTTTCAACAAATTACATTTACTGTAGGTACTTCGCTTGTTTGTATTAATTGTATATTTTTTCCGTTGCGTCAACACACAACTCTGTCCGATTCGAAGTCACGTCATAAATGTATTGTTCTTCGCCAATAACATGCTTTGATTCCGTAACCAATTTGATATCGTTTAATATAACCTTTATAAACTATAAAAAATATAAAATAATTACCTGTACACGAAATACGAGATTTAAAATAATTTTCTAATAATAACTTACTGGAGGAGTGATGTCTCTAGTGTTCCTAGTGAGGGAGCGCGGTGAGGACCGCTCGGAGGGCGACGGGCTCGCGCTGGCCGAGTGGATGCCGCTGCTGCGACCGCCCGACCCATTCTCAGTCTGGTAGCGTTCGATCACCTGGAAACAAATTCGGAAATTTTACCATCGATTTTAATACCTACTCCAATGTCTGCGGCCAGTTAAACCAAAGAGGTATGTATCACATGAAATATTTAAAAATTTGAAATATTTTGTCATAGTTAGGCCTGAACTGCTTCGAGGAAAGAATGGTACAGCCGTGCCGCTTTTTGCTCGACTTGGCGGGGCACTGCCGTGCCCCCAGATAGTTCGATGTAGGTATTCCTGTACAGTGCATTAAGTACATTAACGTATTTTATTAATTTCCTAAAATTTTATTTCAATTATACATTAATTTAATAGTACACCTATTTACTACGAAGTTTATTTATGGATTTCCGACCTCTAAACAAATCAAGGTTATTATATAAATACTAATTGTGTCTAGAATTAATACCTATAATCTATCAATTTCAGGAGCATTGTCTGATAATGATGCAATAAATGCGATTACGTTGGTTTAAAACTCAAAGGTGATTAAGTACTTAATAATAGTATGTATTTATGTTATTCAGTGTCGATAGTGATATCTATATCTTTATTTAAACGGATCTTATTATGGTTATCTCTTACCATAATAAGATCCGTTTAAATAGTATAGCTTAGTACATCATGTTAATAATGTTTATATCCGTTAAGTATACAAATAGTTATATATAAGTCATGTCTATCTACATTGTACTAATACTGTATAAGTACTTGTATACCCGTATAGCCGTGATAGCCCAGTGGTTAAGAAACTCGGCCTCTCGATCGAGGGGTCCGAGGTTCAAATCCCAGGCACGCACGTCTGATTTTTCAAAGTTATGTGCGTATTAGTAATTAATTATCACTTACTAAACGGTGAAGGAAAACATCGTGAGGAAACCTGCATACCTGAGAGATTTATAAAAAAAAAATAATAATAAGCTCAAAGGTATGTGAAGTCTACCAATACGCACTTGGCCAGCACGGTGGACTATGGCCTAATCCTTCTCATTACGAGAGGAGACCCGTGCCCAGCAGTGGGACAATAATGGGTTGATGATGATGATGATGATGACTTGTATACCAGATGAGTAGAAACAAATATATAGTGTGTACGTAAGTACATATTATTTTGTTTGTAAGTACTTGAATCTTATTTGAGAAATGTAGACTTAGCAGTTTATATATGTAAAATTGTAGACGTTACCTTAATGTTGCAAAGTTCGAGTGACTATTGTTTCATTTAATAGTATTAATAGTACAAGAATTCCAATGTTTTTTAAAGCAAGAAATATAAAATAGTTAAGTATGGAGGAGTCGGGAGATGCCTTTTACAGAAGTATGTTATGTCAAATCCAAATTCCAATAATATAACACGTTTGGAACTACTTTGAACTAACTGGAGTTAGGTCATGATGGTCAATGGTGATCTATTTTTGTTAAGGATCTTCTAATCTTACTTGGGTAATTTATTATTTAAGTTCTATTAAGTTATGTTCTAGTTTAAATCGATTATAGTTGCCTCTGAGGCCTAAGTCCGCATGGTCCATGTGATATGCTTTATCAGACTTCCCCTCACATCATAAACACAGCTAAAACGCATATCACCTAATATTGTGTATCCATATATGTTTTTCTCAGTTCCCGATAACTTTTCTGAGAAAATTACCTATAATTGTACATAGCATGAAAATTAAGTAGCAGACATAAATGGCCATATTTTATATCTCTGTGCGGGTTACGTGACATCTTAAGTGACAAATAGAGATATGAAGGTCAAGGTTAACCGGATTGTAGATATGGGCTTACAAAGTCATTGGGTACAAGTGACAAGCTTTTCTGAATAGACGTGAACAATGGACGCTTATTACAAGATGATCCCTGGTAACGTATCGACGGGTCCTACGTAAACTGGTGCAAGTGCGTTTTCACAACTTTACATTATTCACGTATAATGCAGTTTTTTTTCAAAAGAATTTAATAATACCATTTTAAAATTTTAACTATGTACGTTGAATAATGTTAAAGTTACACGCATTAGAACATTCAAATCGCTCTACTGTAAAGTTGTGAAAACGCACTTGCACCAGTTTACGTAGGATCCGTCGGTATAGTCTAATCAATTCTATGTAACGCTTAAGCAATTAATTTTAAGTTTTTTTTTTCGTTTTGTTAAATGACACATTAAGATATTTTACTTGATGAAGACTTTTTGGAAGTTTGAATGTCTTGCGTGTCTCTACTATCTCTACCAAATTTATCAAACCACTAATCATTGTTGTTGCAAGACAATATCAAATAGCTTTGGTATTCGTGTCTCTCAGTCGAATGAAAGTTGAATCTCCTCATGTTATATTGTGATTCAAACTCAAAACATTAATAAACAACATTGCTAATATGTGGATTTTCGTCGGGATTAACCTCTTTTGTTTTTGCGGTGTGATAGAATTTAAGCATCCTTAAAACATAGAGGGTGAGGCCTTCATTAAAATTCATCATTAATGTTCGTGGATATAAAATATTATTGCATGTCGATAATGGATACATTAAAACAGTCGTAATTACCTTTTTATGGCAAAATCTTAACCAAGGTGCTTGCAGCACGCGCGATCTGCTACATAAATTACTTATTGTTAAAAAAACTGTTACAAATGTGAATACAATCCATTGCATAGAATCTATTGGTTACGGATTACATTTTCATCTACAGATATATTATAACCACCTCCTTTTTGAAGTCGGTTAAAAATGTAAATATTATTTCGTATGCCGCAGAGGTATTCAAAGTTATTTCGTACTTTTAGAAAAATAAGCCGCGCCGACTTCCACATTAGGTCTATTAATCTATCGTTGGTAAGGGTATTTGTACAGCCTACTTACTGCCCCCCTATAGCTCTCTAGCATCCACAAGGGAGCGTTATCGCCCACTTTGAGATACACTGGTATATAGCTACTCGTATTTATTTTTGCAACTAGATTAGTATTCTAAAGCTGCTTTATTTTCCGGTAAGGGAGAGTCACTAATACGAGGAGATCCATCGTCGTCTTTAGGGGTAGCATCGGATCTGTGACTGACCTCAGGACTCTAATCCTGTCTTAGGTAGATTGTACATGTCCAGAGACGGCAGTGGTCACTTACCGTCAGGTGGATTGCATGTCCGTTTGCTACTTATTTTTTTAATAATACAATCAAGACAATATCTTCATCATTTCGGTAAAAGCGTGTACAGAAGATCGAACATTACAAACATCTTTTACTTCTATGAAAATGTCATAAGTATCGTCACATTTTTTACATTCAGTTATGTATTTGTCAAGTATTATTACGGCAGAATGCATCTATCGTAACATCCTACAGTCCCAACAAGACGCGGCTACAAAAATAATCTTAAATCTCACGTTTTCTCTTGCTTTATGGTGAATACAGTACATCTGAATAATTCCGATTGAATAGGTACATTTTATCACTGCAATTTCGGTTTTACGACGTGCGATAACTGAAATGAACGTGACACTTCCCGGTGTTAAACGTTTTATTATCTTTTAATGGGCAATAATGGCGTTAACATCTAAACAACCACACTTGACATATCACAATCACAATAGACAAGATCGCAAGAAAATAAAAACCTGGTCCTCTTTTCCAGTGGGAAAGTAGCTGATGATGCCGCTGAAGAAATTGTACATCTCCATGCGGGGGGCGTGTTGTTGGATATTTGTGTCAGTTGTCAGTTTGTGACAATGAGCGATGCTCACACGGCCGGACGATTTCGCACTGCGCGGCGTTGCATTCTGCGCGCTGACGTTGTAGAATAGGGTTGGCATACTCTATTTTCTATTTGTGTAAAAAGCTAGATTTTGTGTATGCTTTTGTAAGCCACTAGTCTTTTTTATGTACCACAACGTGACATTGACATAGGTACTTAGTATTTGGGGATGTTAACTGTTAAGGCCTTGGAGAGCTTCATGCAATATCACTTGAGAATCACGTCTTTAGACGTCCATAATTGGAAAATTTAAAAGTCAGTATATCAAGTTCAAGGATTACTTAATATAATCATTCTGCAAGGTATTCATTAATGTTTGTTCACAATTAACAAAAAATCAAGTATAAATCCTTATAATATATTTCACGTGGTTATTCTGTGTTTAAAATTTATCTCGATGTAAAATGCTCAAACTTAGGTTTGAAACTTAGATTTATTTGTATACTTACCTACTTATTACAAAATACAAATGAATTATTAAGTTAATATTTTAATCAAAGTGTACCTAAGTTGTCATAATTATTTAGCATAAATTTGTTTACGTACTGTACAAAAAGTCTAAATTGCATATAACATTACTTTGAAATACACGACAAAATAAAAATAATTGATAATGACGTTGCTACAAAAACAACTTATTCACCAATACATTATTATTCTTTTTAATGGCTCTTAATAAGTAGCAATTAGGAACTTATAATAAAATATAGGAGCAATTATTTTGATAATTATAAAAGCAATTTAATATTATAGTGTAATTGTCTTGCAGTTTTTGTCGTAAACATGCGTCACCTTTGATCCTCGAGTGTTTTTATATACCTAGTACATATTTACTAGAAGGCGACGAATAATAATATGTTAAACCTTGAGGCTAACCTATCTAACGAATATATCAGTCATCATTAAGGTGTTATTATCATCATTGTATTAGAAATGATTGAAAATCAAAATAATAGCTTGAACGAGTGCAATATATTCAAAATTTCGAAGTTAACTCACTCATTCTGTGAGGAGACCCGTGCCCAGCATTGGGACACACTGCCCAAGCGTAAATTTAGATAGCGCTAAATTTTAGGTATATTTGAGAGCAAGAGGGCTAGTAGTAATAGAACTAAACTAAACTATTTATAAAAAAGATGGATGTCTTCTTGTACTATGTAGAGGTAATTATGACTATTAATCTAAGTTATCTTTTACCACTGTTTATCTTTTCAAAAAGTAGAGCATCATGATGATGATGAGCAAATCACAACTTTTTTCTAGAAATTACAATGTTATTTAATTATCGTACACACTTCTATAGTTCCACCTTGATGAAATGAAATATGAATGAAATATATAAAAATCCTTACCACAAAGCGACTAATCCACATAATCATACCTATAGCTTTATTACTAATTATAAGCTTTCGAAAACCAATAAAGATAAACACACGGATCTAGCACACCTGTTACAACACATTTTCCAAAACCGTTGTGTAACTCACCCAACTGACAACGTATAGAAACACCACGAAAAGTGTCATAAATAACGTAAGCATTTTTCTTTAAGAAATATCCGATGGAACACAAATATAATTGTCATCATAAGAACCGGGCACACGCTTACAGATCACAATTAATGTGGAAACGAATTAAAACTTACCATTTCTTTATAAGGCGGTCCAACGGTCTGGGCTTAGCAGAAACTGTTATCACGATAACACCGTATCGGCAGGATAGCGATACTTCTTATCACTACACTATACAGATGTCGAAATACCTTGCTTCACGTATTGAATTGTTTACGAGATGATCTTATCTTATGATTATGATTTTCAAACATAGTAGCTTGTGAGATAAAATCTTGGAGTCAATTAATCGCTAATTTGTGTACAAAACAATACGAGTTACGACACTTTATCTTAATCCATTTCATCTACTATGTTTATAATGATGACGTCATAGCTTACGTTATATGATGAATTTCGGACGGTAATATCTAGTATCTAGTGTTGGGGGTATCTCCAATGAAAGACTTGAATCCAGCTAGTTATTTTTAATTAATTCCAAGACCACAAACATCGTCCTTGACATCTGCCGTTTCCCGCCATAATCCTCTTTTGTTTTTTTTTTTAAATCACGAATACAGCGTTACGGCCAATTTAAATATGTGGCCAGCATTATTTTTCGAGTGAAAGGTTATAAACTTATTTTAATTTTATTTATTTTTATAATGTTAAACTAACGCAATAAGGTATAATAATAAATGTGACCTTACACTAGAATGGTTTACCATACTTTTGGTATTGTAAGGTATGTCAACAGCGTTGTTTGTCCGCTGGTACAAGTTGAA
This sequence comes from Epargyreus clarus clarus, assembly GCA_014595695.2. Taxonomy (NCBI): domain Eukaryota; kingdom Metazoa; phylum Arthropoda; class Insecta; order Lepidoptera; family Hesperiidae; genus Epargyreus; species Epargyreus clarus. The sequence goes on along the minus strand of JACTTY020000050.1, from coordinate 1,428,520 downwards.
AGGCCCTATGTATAAAAAAAAATGTTTCCTCGACATAACATTTTGCAACAAAGCATTTTTTTATATTCAGAGACTGAATAATAACTCAAAGCACAACAACGCCTCTGGGTATTTAAATGGCATAGTTAACTTTTTTTAAAAAAAATTAGGTTTTAATTTTGGCGCTCACTATTTATTCATGGTGTATTAATATTCTCACATTTTTGATTATTGTTTTAAATTGGATACTTTTTTTTAATCAAAAAAAAAATATGTGTCAACAAAAACTAAAAAAACACAGGTGTTGTTTGAAGACCCTTAATTAAAACCCTAGTGCATGCGAACGTACATGCTGACGTCGTCTTTATATGGGTTCGTGTAAGGCTGTCTGCACACGAGCGTTTCATGTAGGCATTTAATACCCGTTTGAACTCAATTGTATGTGGGGTCAGTGATTTATCATTAATCTAATAGAAATGTCGGAGGTTAGTCTTCATACACACTACCTTTAAAGCGTCCTGTCTTGTCTACGGATTAATTCGGAGGAAAATCTTGACACTTGTGTAGGTAATGTTTGTTATAGGAATTATGTGATTAAGACTAAGATTAGTGTTAAGGCTTGCTGCTTGCGTGCTGCGTAAAAAACGAATAATGTATGATCATGACTTAAAAATTATGCTTAAAAGCAATTTATACGTAGGTACTCTGCACAAATAAATAAAATTGAAGTGTCTGGCTATAATTTAAGCCCTTTATTCTAAGATAATTAAACCAACTATCTAAGCCTTTATTATGTAAGTTATGTATAAAAAACGAAAGTTTTGAATTATTTTTCTGTTTATTTGTGATTTGGTGTATTTAACATTTTAGACAAAACAAAAAAAGAAATGCAAATTTATATTTATTGTACTAGCATATCTAAAGATACTAAAGTCAACAACGGTACGTTTCTAACTTCATTTTAGAGAATTTTATACTTATGAAATGTAGCTTACTACCTATGTGGTACATGTTAGCAAAAAGATATACTGATCGCTGTATTACTAGTATATATCGCATATTGTATCTTTATATATATTGGTTATGATAGTATCGATAATTGATATGGAACGTAGTGGTAGTATTTAGTAGTACCATGTAGTACCAGTTGGTGGTAGGTACCTTCCGATATTATACATAGCACAATGTATATACCTAATAACAACACTAGTGATTTTATTGCACGAATGATCGTTTAATTACTTTGTTATTGGTTTCAAAGAGATATTAACTAATAATATACCTAATAAGTCGAAACAACGGATATATTATAAAGTATAAATCAAACAGTATCCGCAATTTATTGTAGTTTCCCTTTATTATTTTGCTAATGTGTACGATGTATTAGATTTCTATTAATTACTTTGTTTGTATAAAGTTACATTACTAATTCAATTATTAATTGTTCGCCCATTTGTGAAATACCTAACCTTTGTATGTATTTTGATAAGATCCTTTAACCAATTTTCTATTATAAAGAAGATTTGATATCATACATTTTGCGAGTATGTTTGCGTTATTGCGTTTAACTTGTAATTTATTTATTTATTAAATTATATGTGGTCTTTAACAATTAATTCAAATTATTGTGTTAAAAATATGAAGGTAATGTGCAATTTAATAAACCTAAGACTGGACTTAATGCCTTCAACAAATACTAAGTATTCTTGTCACGCAAGCGTTCCTCTCGAGATCCTGGAGCTTCCCAATATGCATTGAATGGTACTGTGGTAAGGAGTTTCAGTACCTATCTGAGTAAAATTCTCCAATGGTCGGGTATTTTATAAAACACCTACTCTTAAAAACCAAAAAAGGCTATCTGTAATAACTAGAAATTGATTTGCAGCAAAACGTATTGAAATACATTTTTGTACCTTTCGTTAAAGCCTACATGCGTAACGTTATAAAAAAGTAAACACTTTGATATGTTTAAAAGTAAGCCAAGGACTGGTGTGACCACCATTATCCAAGGTGCGTGCGGGTAATCGTCAAATCCGCCATGAAACAAATCTAAACCAGTAAACAATTAGCGGGAAATTACAGAAATAATGACAGCAACAATGTCGACAGTTAATAAGAGAACTCGTCGAGAATTTTCTTCCGTCTGCGCGTGCAGATGCAAAATAGCTATTTAATTCTAAAACTAGCGGCATTGTAGTTTTCTGCAGTGTGTCTGCAGTGTGTGTGTGTATGGTAAGTGGCTACTGCCGCCCATGGACATATGTATTCAACCCTAGATAGGATTAGATATTCTTACCTGAGGTCGGCCACAGATGCGCCGCTACCCCTGAGGTCTAAGCTGCAACGCCTCGGAAAAGTCTTGCCCATAGTTGCCAAACGGCGCGGAAATAAATCGCGTCATTACATTGATCTATAACCTGAAGATACGCCACAAGCGGGCAAAACTTGAAACATACAAAATACGTCAAGTGGTGTAAAACGAGTTGAAACGACTCCAGTCGCTCTCGCGCGGCGTAGTAATACACACGAATGTCACTGAACACGTTAAACGTCATTATTTTGAATTTTAAGCCTCAAAATGCCTTCTTGTGCAATGCGTAAATGCAAAAATTATGCTCGAAAAAGAAACAAACTTCATGGAATCACCTATCACACGTAAATGAAGAGAAATTATTAAATTTTGTTTATTTTTCGTGTTCGATCCGCCATGATTACGTGAGTAACCAGAAAGAGACAAAGTATGTTTTTGTGAATGAAAGTGATAAAGACGCAAAATGCATGGTCATAGATCAACAGAAAAGAAGTGACATTTTATTGAATCTGACGATGTTCATATGTCGTATGTTATAGTTTAAAATCCCACTGCTTAATTTTTATATTAGTGTGTTTTTAGTCAAAATATAACTTTTTATAGTTTATTTTAATAAAATAAAATCGATATATGGGAAATTCTGTATCCTAATCTCTATATTTCCTTCGATACCTGTGGTAAATAATAAAAAATATTACCATAAAATTTATATAGGATAGTATACGGTATTTTAAAATTTCTTTAATTGAATAAATATTTCAATCATTAAGGTCGTATTTCTTCCTTAACCTAAACATAATTTAATAAACAATCTTTGTATAGCCAGAAATTAATCCTCAAAAAGACCACGGTAAAATTAGAATCTTATATATAAAATTCTCATGTCACAATGTTAGTTACTGTACCTACTCCTGCGAAACGGCTTTACTGATTTTCACCAAAATTTATATGCATATTCAGTAAGTCTGAGAATTGGCTACTATCTATTTTTCATATCTCTTAAGTGATAAGGGTTGTTCACCCTTAACATTTTTTTATTTATATGGCAACACAATGTTTGCTGGGACAGCTAGTACATTTATAAAATTTACACAACTTTGCAATTAATGGTCGTGTGTAAAATAAAACTGATAATAATAAACATAGATTAGTAAAGATACTTCGCCGCCTTGAAATTGAAATAAGCCACAAACGGCTTATTAGTAAGTTCTTATTTTGAATTCTTGACAAATAAAAACATTTTTAGAGAAAATTTACGAATAAATAACTAATACTGCGTAATTTACACAATAAATAAATAATTATTTCAAATATTTTAGAGACATTTTAGCACGGAGACGTGGCAAAACTTTTTTACGCAACTATTTCAATTCTCAAAACTGGGTACATTTTCTTGTTAGGAGTGAGTAATATTTACTAATCTATGATAATAAATATAAACAATTTTTAAATCGTATATTTTAAACCGGTCGATACATCTGTATAGATACATTCTTTCAAATTATATTTTTATATAATAATAATTTATTTAGTTAATCTGTACTATAACATTTCTACGTAAACGACATACTAAAACTATTATCGACAGTTTTGGACATTTTTTACCTTCTGTTCCATTATTTCTTTATCTTTGACAAGCATGCGGATCAATGGGAAAGCCACCATACGTCCCGTTTTTAACGGGACAGTCCCTTTTTTCGATGCTTCGTGCCGTTGTCTCCGAAATGAACCGTTACCATTGTCAATTAAGTAACAGTAAATAGTATAATTGTGAAAAAAAAACATGGGGTGCTCCATTTATCAGTTTTCATAAAGCGCCCCACATTTTTTGCACAATTATACTATTTACTGTTCCTTAAATGATACCTATATTGAAAATTATTTTCTACTTTTTAGTTAATTTTATCATAAAAGCGTGTTTTTATTATTTTTAACTATATTTTTTCAAGTAAAAAGTATTTGACATAAAAAAATCGATGTCCCGTTTTGACTGAAGTAATCATTGGTCACTATATTCCATGGTCAATATTTACGTTTGCGTACACTTGAAACGCAAGGTCAAACACTAGTTGTCTTTTTTTATCACATTGTTCTAATAGCTCTGTCCCTTATAGAACATTTGTCTATGTAGTTAAAGGTAAGTAAAATAAAAAACGTGCATGTGTGCTATCAAAGCAGTTATGCTCAAGTTTTCTCTCAAGTTAGTGGGCGTATAACATGTCTAGTATAAAATGTCATTGCGTCATTACACATTTACCTACATTTTCGCATCTACGCATGTTGTTGCGGTTATGCGTCCGCGGCAAAGGCGGAAGAAAAAACGCTCGGTGAGTTCTCACTGTAGGTTTTATTTATATCAAAAGACATGAGGCTTGCCATGGCAAACATAATCAGAATTTGTGTATAAGAATTTTACATTTATATTTTCATCAAGTTATTATATTATAATCTGCGGGTCCATAATAACAGAATGGTCATAAAATGGTGGGAAACACAATCATATCTTTAAAATAATTGCTTACGTAGATAATGAGCCATGACAATAAGAAAAAAATGCAATAAGTACCTACCAATAATAATAATAAAATGACATTTTAACTTTTAGTATAATAAATACATGCAAAAATATAATGGCGTAATTTTTAAGGGGAATTAAACTCATTTTTTTTAAAGCGGTAGTTTCAAATTTTCATCTTTGCATATGTAGATATTAAAAATAAACTATTCAAAAAATGTCTTACCTTATTCAGAATAGCTGTCGCCAACAAATCTTCATAAGTCGAAGCTTCAGTCGGCGTGTGTGGTTCGGCGGCGTACCGCGCGAGCGCTGGTAGCGCTGCAGCCTCCTCTACTACCCGGGCCACCAAGCGCTTGAGCTGCGCGTGGGCACCGCTCGCGCCAGTAGACCGCGTGCTTGAAGCGCTGGATATCGCATTGCTTTGCGGGAGATCTGCACATAAGAAACATTCGATTTTTGAACATTTTGATGTTAATATAGAACTCTATGGTATAATGTTTTTATTACCACAGATAAGTTTACTTATCAAAGCCCACAGATTAAAATGTTTGGAAATTTACGCTCGTTGCATTTTAATTTAATTCTGTTTTATTAAAAACTAAAAGGGTATAATTTTTGTATGTAGAATCAGGTTTGAATGTAACAAAATTGTGATGATTGATGATATGAATTTATACATAAATTAAAGTAATATTACTAATTAATATCAACAATTCAACAACGTTTAATGAAATAAACTGTAGAAATTTTACAATTGTTTTTTTAAAGGGGAAGGAAACATAAGAAGTTGGTGCTTATACTTAAAGGAAAAATCAAAGCAAAACATTTGTGCTCTTAAAGTTCTTTAACAAAGAAGTCTTAGGGTGCACTGTGAGTTCAATACTACAAGCAGAGTGCTGTACAAATGTGTATAAGTCACTTAAACTTACGTGTGACATGCAACTTTTTTGTGCGATTTTTTAAAGGTAATACTAATTACTACTATTTTTTTAAAGGTAAGGACTACGTCGCATCATTAGTTACTTATTGCCTAATATTAATAGTTTTCAATGATGTTCTGGGTATTTGTAGTAAGTTCCAATTTAGTCCTCAGTAATGCATTCGTGCCTAAACTTAAGGAGGACTTTAATCATATTTGGGTTGAATACCGATAAATGAACATACATAAACAACCCGCAGTATTCATAGAAAAATAGATAGTTTTAATGATATTACAACAAAAAATCGAATGGCGATTTTCGAGTACATGAGTTCGAATCGACTGAAAATCGATCGAAATCGATTCCTTAATAAGTCGATTTCGTGACGACATCCCTACCGAGGAGGAAACATAAAAGAAAAATAATACGAAATTTAAAGAAATAAGAATAAATTAGGTACTAAGATAATTAATATTTCTGATGATCTTAACAATCATTTAGGTAATTAATATTTCTTTCTTCATTGCCACGGTATGTATAGAGGATGATAAATTGAGAAAATAAATATAAAAAGGTATTGTCATGCTAATACACACGACACAATGGCATTCCGAAAATATGAGCAATTTCTGTATATTGAATCACTTGGTGTACGCAGCCATTGAAAAATAACTCAATATAATTCTATAATTTGTTTACTAAATTAGTGATGATATCATCAGTTATTAATTTAAACTGACTAATTAACAATGACGTTGTCGAATTGTTTCTCTTAAGGCTTGTAAAATTATGTAAATTATTCATTAGGCAGTGCAAAAATGTAATAAAAGGTAATCACTTCGTTTTTACAACATACTTACCTATTAAGATCTTCTTTATAGAATTAACTATAGTTATTGTAATCATTGATGTTTTTTGTCATTAGTCGTGTGAACGGTCGTGCGACGGGTCCCGTCGCAATTCGGTTTCGAAGGGACTTTGGTACATCCATTTCAGCCCTTCAGCCATAAATCTTATTAAACGCTGCTAAATCCTGGTTTGAAGGGTGTCGTATACTTTTACAAGGCATTCCAACTTAGTCAAGGATAACATCGCATCTGTAGCCGACCTCAGGTAGGACCCTGATCCTATCTGAGGTTGAGCACAGATGTCCATGGGCGACAGTCCCTTACCGTCCTTATACCAAATGGATAGCAATTATGTTTAAATGTTTTAAACGTGCCTATATTGTGTAAAATAATATTTATGGCAGAACCTACCTATTATGTTACCTTCCCTGTAATGGATATGATTATAATCATATCCATTACAGGGAATTTATTGCATATTAGGCAAGTACAAAACTGTTTCCTTATAGCATAAAATAACATAGAAATAAAAAAAAAACTATGCAAAAAAAACTGAATAGCTATGTGATTTATTGCTTTTTATGACATGACTTCATTGCATATCCTGTATTGCCAGTACAGTATGGTATACATCATCAATTCTTAAAGTTAAAATTACATTATTTTACGCTTATTCCACGTCTTTTTATACCAGCAGCCTTTGGACCAATTACACCCAAAAAACTTACAATGCTCTTAGAGTTCAATATAATAATGGTTTCAGGATGCTGATGGGACTACCAAGGTACTGTAGTGCATCAGGGATGTTTGCAGAAGCTCATGTAAACTGTTTTTACACCATAATGAGATACACCATAAGATGCAGCTCCCTGATGTACCGTGTCCGGGATAGCACAAACAGCATCCTGAAGATGATAAGCAATAGAGTAGACTGTTGATTTATTTCCCATTGCAGTTTCCTACATATAAAATTGTAATGTACCTAAAAAAAATAATTGTAATTAAATAAATAAGTCTTTGTTACTTTAAATAAACAATTACATTAACAATAATGTAATTGTTTATTTAACAATATTATTATTATTAAAAAAATAAAGGAGTTCATTCATCACAACAAAGCAAAAACCCTACATAATTTCTTGGGAAAAGATGTTTGCGCCCGGTAGGCCCTAGGATTTAGTAGATAACGGCGTAGCGTAGGGCCTATGTTTAAGGTTCGTGGCCTGTGCCATAGTCCTATTTCCTATGTCCTATGGATTTCTTAACCTCCAGTATATTAAGTTTTGCTTTTATTGTTAGTATATTATTTTACTCGTGAATGTCATTTTTTTAAAGGAACCCAAACCTTTTAAAAATTGATATCGATATGAATCGAAATTATTAAAGTATCTAAACTTTGACTTCCTCATTTCAAGTCTAGCAAATTTAAATTTACGAGAAGGTATATGACTGAAACTTCTTGGTACTATAAAATTCTAAAGGTGACATTTAGGCACCTGTAGAATTGTTGTAAGTAGTACCAAAATAGTGCAGTTAGCTTGCCTACTGACACTACTTTTTTCGTCAATTACTTTTTGTGCTTTGAGTATCTGATCATTTAAGTATTTAATTTTTGTGACTTTTGTATTAAAAAGCTGTTATTAAAATATATAATTTTGGAACGGATAAATGTTTAAACGCGCAAAAAGTCTGAATTACTGAATAAGACGAAATCGGCCAAATGCGTCATTACTGCGATCTTGGAACTGATAAGTCACGGCAACATTAGTTATACGAGTTTCGTGTCATAAAAACTGCCGAGTATCTGCTAATCCCACTAATTAATTGTCTTCTAATTAAACATCTGCATATTGTTACCAACTATTATTCCGCTGGAAATGTTGAGCGTAAACAAAGTTTTTTGTTTATTTTTTGTGCTTCATTTTATGATGTCTGCATACTGAAATCATCAAAATGTTGCTTAGGTAACTATAACTGATTTCAATTGAGAATGTAATCCACAATGACGGATTTTGTATACGTTTCTCGTTCATACAAGAAGAAGAGCGTTTCGATCACTAGAACCTATTAGTGATCGAAGCGTGAGACAAATATAAATGCAGTTCATTTACAAAAAAAAATCAAGTTATAAAAATAAAGAAATATACTAAATCTTTTTCTGTTTACTTTTACATACTTTGACTTACAAAAATTGTATATATGTACGTAATTTCGTAATTACATTATTTTGAGAAAATTGCTAGCTAGTGTTGCGACATTCGTGACAAGTTATTAAATAAATCAAATTACACTGTCATTACAACCTGTTTATTTTTATTTTAACGGCTAAATGACTTGTGATCTGAGTAATGAAGGTGTTTGAAGTATTTCAGGTTGTTTACTGTGCATACATCCTTAATTTTGCGTCGAAAATATTTTTAAAAGTCGTCGACCTTCTTGAATTTTAAGCGCGTAAAAATGTTTTGAAATTGCCGTCGGTATGTATTATTTCTTTAATTTTTATTGAACAAACATTTAGTCCAACAAGCTATTCTTGATATACCACATAACTATAATTGCTATGCAATAAATAGGTTTAAAATATTTTAAATGTAAACCCGTTTATACATTAAATTGTATAGTAGGGATACTCATTTGAGATGTAAATCAATTGCAAGAAATATAGGTAAGTAATGTTACCTTACATATTACTTATAAGTTTGGTAAGGGACATAAGAGAGACATACTTGCTTCTTAGTTAGCAGTAGCAACGCGTTTGTCGTCCATCTCAGGTTGGATTCTAATTTTATCTAGGATTGATTATAGATGTGATTGTGTTAGGAAGTTTCTTTCGCCGCTTCTTCTCCATAACAAAACACCTTGTGAAGTGGTAGTTGTATTGATTCAAAAAGTGCTATGTAAAGAACCTATTTTGAATCAAATCAATCAATCATTTTTTTTAAATGGACATTTCAAATCAAATCATTTTTTTTTATTTGATTTGATTTGAAATGTCCTCGTGAGGTAAGGGCCAGGGAACCATCAGGTCGACCGCATGCTCGTTTTCCACTATTATATAAAAAAAGTATATTTCAATTGATAGCTTTAAAAATCTGCTGCCTCAAATTAAAAATACCTTCATTTTCAACATATTTATCTTTGTTTAACATATCTTATGATTACTAGTGACTGTTATATTGATGTCGATTGTAAACTTACCCAAGATCTCTTCCAACCAGTAGCAGGAGATGTACAGGAATATGGCAACACCGAGCCAGAAGCCGATGAGCAGCACGGCTAGATATTCCCACATTTTACACCACTATCTGTCTCATTTCGCACTATGTACTTTTCATGTCTTTTCACTCACTCATTTATTTTTCTTTATAATTAGTTGGACTGAGTTTACATAATATTTGAGGACTGGCTGGATATTTGAGACAAACAATGTAAAAAAGGCTATAAGAAGCTAAAAAGAAATAACACTTTTTCGTTTTTGTTTATGATGTTGGGTAGGTATCTACCTGCTTAATTAAATATTGTTATAAAATGTTGAAAACATAAACGTTCTTTTTTTTCAAGTTATACATTTTGAATGGTTTTATTTTTAATGGTAACCTTTGCATTTTTCGGTTTTTGGTTAATTAGTTTGTTGTACAAAGTGTGGCGACCTCCCGCTACTCGTCAAGAGATGGCGCCACGAGTATTCTGAATCACGCTATCGAAGTTTTCTAAACATCTGGTATCACAACACAAGTTCCGAACTGAGACTGTCGGAGCGCGGCCGCTCCCCGGGCATGATTACCTAGCCCGGCGGGAGATCTTTGCCAAAAACGAATAAAAAAATCGCTAACTTTAGTTATGATTAGGTATCACGCCGATTTGAAGGATAAAGAAGGTGGTATGATTATGTATTGCTGTTATTATTTGCGTCCTTGTACCGTGAAGAATAGTGTTCAAATCTTTTACTAGTAAGTAATAATTTCCTTATGCAGTTTGCGTTAATTCAACGATTTCTGATCAGTCACAACAATAAATGTACTTTTAAACAATTTTACTAACTGTTACTGTTGTTACCGGTGTAATGTTGACGAAAAGTCGTTTCTCGTTTGGTTTCCATTTCCGCGAAACACAATAACAGTCAAGTAGCCACGTAAATAACTTTTCTAGAAGAATCGCATGTTACATTGAATTAAATTATTGTAAAATACATGCTTATCAGATTTATTGAATTCTTGCCTTTTCTTTATTTGGCTATATGTAATTATTTTTTAAACCACGTTTTAATGTATGATGGTGACCTAACGCGGCTTCGCACAAATATGTAACTGGTAGAGGTGAGTTGCGTATAACTTTTAAAAAATTACCTCAGAGTAATTGTTGATTAAGGAAAACATTTAAAAACAGTTCAATAGTAACTACCTTGTATAGACTGGAGTATTCTTGAGTGTTTTAATTGTATGAGTACCTATATAGGTAGTGAAGATTGATGCACTGACAGACCTTTATATCATCGTGTTATTAAGAAGACCATAAATACTCCAGTTTAAGTATGTTACAGTTATGTTTACGGGTTAATTTTAAAACACTTATAATTTCTCTTTTCTCTTTATTAGAGTTAAAGGGAACAGTTTCATTACAACAATTAACTTAAATATTTATCATGTTTACATAATGTATTTACAAAATTACAAGCATTCAAGACAGGCTCCAATTATCCATTTTTTAGCACGCGAACTCAATCAAACCTGAATATTTAGCAACACACCACAAGGTCGCAAACAAGCTGTTACACGCATTCGTTACATCATTGTTAGTCGAATACTCTTCGATTTACGATAATTATTCACAATTCGCTCCCAGTCACACTTCACCAGTGTTTCTCAAACTTACTTCGGCTAGCGCACTCTTTTAGAACCCGTTACTGTCCATTTAGCGTCTCCCAGTTGTCAAAAAGAGGAATGACAGACAGCAGTGGCGGTGCTAAGAGTTGCGACGAAAAAGATTTTTCTTATTAGGATAACTTGCCTCTAAAATAAGTCAGAATAAAGAAACAATTTCCTATATCGCATAACTGTTTACTGAAGAATATAAAAAAATATCGGCCATCGCTCCCAAAACCCTGCCACACCCCCCATTTTTTTCGGAACCTTACACCGCTCGTTGTTAGCCTCAAGCGCCCACATTGTGGCGGTACGTCCACTTTGAGAAACACTGAACTACACAGTTTCGTACAATCGGGTTATCCGCCCAACGCTTACCTTTAGGTCACGATTATCTGTGCACTGAATACTAAGCATCGGAAAATACCCATCCTTGTATCCCATAACGCATACTCAGTTATACTTAAACTTGAAAACCTAAATACCTTGGAGTGTGTCGTCCCGTTATAATGTTTTGGTGGAAGATCCCGCTTGTGTTAAATTTTAAAAGTGGTAGAAGTTATCGTGTTGAGTTGTAAGGGTGCATTACTTTTTCCTGCCGTATCCATAGATTAGTCAAGATACTTCGCCGCCTTGAAATTGAATGGCTTCATTCAAACGGCTTATTAGTAAGTTCTTTTTTTGAATTCTTGACAAATAAAAAGATTTTTAGAGAAAATTTACGAATAAATAATTAATACTGCGTAATTTACATAATAAAAAAATAATTATTTGAAATATTTTAAGGGCATTTTTAGCACGGAGACGTGGCAAAACTTTTTCACGCAACTATTGAGAATTGATCTCAAAACTGGGTACATTTTCTTGTTAGGAGTGAGTAATCTTTACTAATCTATGGCCGTATCATAAAATAACGATGCTATGGTTTGAAGAGTGTGGTAAGTATGGTAAGTAAGTCATACAACATATTTCAACGAGGCATTCAACATAATCAGAAAAAGTAGACATGCATTTGTGATTGAATTCAAGAATTCCTTCAATGATTATGAAGTATGAAGTGACAATATTTACCTAATCAGTAAAAGTAACAATCTAATTGGACAATTAATTTTAAACCAGAAGAAACATCTATGAAAACTGCATCATATGTCTATTTATAGACTATACCTACATTACCATTTACACAATATTTCTGGTTACTCACAATATCAGCTAGAGTATAACATTATTGTATTCAAAGCAATACTTTGTGCCAGTTTGTTATTTTGAGGAAAATCTATGACAGAGCGTGCCAAAGATCTACATGGAAACCTAGTTACTCATAGCGTACTGGTTTTATTAATGAGATTGAAGTAGGAAACAAGCTTGCAATAACGGAAACTATATACTGGTGTCCATGGATCTAATGAAGCTCTATCCAACAGTACCCAATTGTATAATTCGACATGAAGTAACGTGTTTCGTGTGAAGTAAGGTGTATTTTTTTTATCGAAAACCGTCAATGAACATAGGCAGTACCACTACTCAAAGCTAGTCCATGTTCCACTTATCATAAACAGCTAAAACATGCTTCGCAATATTGACGTAACAATCTGTGAGTAGATACCTAAATATCCATCATGTTGAAAGGGTACGCACTGCACATAGTACTCGATGACCTTTAACCCATTGGTCGATTATTACAAGTGTTGCCTGCACCTGCATGCGGTCAGTGCGGTTCTCTAGTTGATAAACATGAATTTATAGACCCACTAGTTTTTGCGTTTAAAAAGAAATAATGTGACACACTAACATACATAAAACTGGAAATTCGTACCTTCATTGAAATGGCAGTGGCGCCATCTGGCGAAAATTGGTCGTATCAACTCTGAAACTTTCGTGGGCTCATGGATGACTTTGCTAAAGATCATCACTTGATCAAATGCATAGTTTACGATTCAATTCTTACTAATTTCGATTAAAATAATCGATTTTTTTGGTCCAAAAGTTCGATTCTCCGATTAATTGATCTTAGATCGCCATCCCTACTTCCCGTGGGATTTCCGGGATAAAAACTATCCTATGTCCTTTCTCGGGTCTCAGACTATCTTTGTATGAAATTTCATTAAAATCGGTTCAGTGGTTTAGGCGTGAAGAAGAGACAACCAGACAGACAGACAGACGTTACTTTCGGATTTATAATATTAGTAAGGATAAGGATTGAATGTGACATGCCAATCAAATTATGTATGACGGCTGTAGGCGTTGGAAGGAAACGAAGAAAACCACTCAATAATTTGTAACTTACGGATGGTAATAAGACCTTTCCGGGAGTATTTAAATTAACGGGTGTACAGCTCTACTATCATTCGTAACAAACCACAGGCTGTTTAATGTTTGAATTAATTTAATGAATATTTTCTTAACCTATTAAGGGGAATAATGCTTTTCCGGAAAATTACTTCTATTGGCAACAAACTGCTCTCATGTAATGATCTAATTAAATCATTTTACTTACTAATCAGAACTCAGAGTCTTGCACGAGACGTTCTAAATTCGTCATAAGGGGTCATAATTTATTGTGTAATTTTCACAAAGATATAACAGAATATATGGCCATTTATATGGTGTAAATGGGCACTAAGATGAATATGTTGAAAGAGACATAAAAACTAGTCAAGTTATTTTGAATAAGTACCTACGCTATGGTAGGTTTCTTTTAGTAGGTATCTTTTAGTAGATATCTTTTAGTTCACCTTTTAGTAGCTTTTTTACATTTATAATAATAATCGATAATAATAATTATTACATACATACTTAAAAAAGCTTTTTAAAAATAGCCTTTTAGTTAAAAGATCCCGTACTCGTTACAGAGATGTAAAATAACAATGAAAGCTTTACATGAGTCTACTGCTGTTTACTAGAGTAGTAAGCCGCATCCACAAGCCGCAGCCGCAAGCCGCAAGCCACTCTGATCGCGACTCTACCATAACCTAATTGAACGTAATCTAATCTGCGCTGATGTTAACACTCGATTGTTTCCGTAATTTTTATGTAACGCTAACAAGTAACAGTGATTGCTTTTACGTTCCGATGTCATAATACGTTCGGATTCCCATGAGATTTGTTTTCTGGCTATGTAATGCGTAATTACGTTTTTTTGCGTCTAATTCAGAAATTAGGTGCATTGTTGAGACGGGTTATTGAGTAACATTTAATTATTTAATGAAGATGTAAAATTTCATCAAAATTAATTTTTAAATTGACGTAAGCTTTTAAATATGTAACTAGTTTAATGTAGTACTTATACCAAATTCCAGAGGTTACGTATATTTGTATAATATGATATTATTGTACACATATTATACACATTCATACGTATAATAATGCATCCAAAGAAGGAGATAAATATTTAACAATAGGTAATATATTTGTAAATTTTATGTCCATTACTTTGCCTTCATACTATAATTATATAATTTCATTGCTTAATTTGTTACTTCCATCGACGTAATTGTCTAAACGTACCTCTAAACTTAAAATCAAAAACCTTTACATACACTATTTATCCCTCTTATGTGTGTATTTTGTATACTTTTACGTGATACGTTGATTATATTAATATGTTGGTCCATACAAGCTGCTGACATATTAAAGTTGGTATATACACCCAGTTGGTTTTGTACACCCTACCCAGTTTCACTTGCTACTATATTTTGTTGTCTTAAAATCAATGGTTGTCTGGAAGAGATCGCTATTTTAGATAAGACCGCCTGTTGCTCCCTTAATTATTTGTTATTGTTGTTTATTTTATTTTGTCTTTGGTGTGCAATAAAGAATTTTTGTATTGTATTGTATTGCATTGTATTGGTATTATACATATTAACGATTTCAGTTACTTTCCATTTCATTGAAGAATGGTGTGTTTATATGTCGGGAACAAAGGTCACACTTTCTCATGGGTGCATCTCCATAGATTTCCTTGTTTACGCCACGCCGTCCGACCACTTTCATTTAAACGGATGTGTTCAGTAACTACGAAACAATGACATTACATTAACGATCATACTTTGTCCTTTAGTACTTTATAAGTACTTATACGTATTGTATTTTGTTTAGTACATATAAATAAATTTGTCAAAAGCAAGTCAATTGTGTTGAAACATGATAAAACAGGCCGAATAATTTATCATGCCGAAAAAATTGGAAATCAAAGACGCAATTTTTTGTATAGGTATTCATGTCACTCAAAGTCATATACGCTACCGAGCCAAATCCGTATACTAAGATTTTTTCGCTACACTAGAAATCTTACGACACCTCATATTATGTTAATATCCATCAATCCACTAGGCTACCGTCGGTATTAATGAGATAGACAACATACACACGTACAACAACATCCTCCGTGTGTCGCAATCATAGTCATAGAAATTTTTCGCTAATCGGGTAACAGGTACATGGGCATTTATTTATTTTTAATATAAAGTGGGATTTTTTCGCTGGGTGAACACATCATACCGTACAAACAGACTATTAAGCAATTCATATCATAACATTTTATAATACGAGTATACTTTTAAAAGATTTTAAATTGCGAACATACGGAGTTTTTTCCTCACTTCCTCTCCATAAATACATACATACATGGGGATGAAACATCATTTAAGACCACATGAGAAGAGTCGCGAAGATTAGTAAATATTTCTTGGAATTTAGATCAGATTATGTGAAATTGCGCGACATCAGCACTCAATGATCATGAACGTGACAATTATCATTCCTACATTAGATATAGTAGGTACAGAAGACGCGGAGATGTGAAAGTGATAAAAGAAGATTAATTACATGTTGATCTCAAGCCAACAAGATACTGATTGTGACGATTACGAAGATGATGCGTGTGTGATTCTTTGCAACTATGTACCTAAGGTGGTAGAGCCCTTTGTAGTTCGAATCCGGCGGCACCACAACACCTATTTTATAAAAACGAATCATAAAGATTCCTGCCTACAACATTAAGAGTACGTTGAACCAGCAGCATTTTACAGTATGCCAAAAGAATCTAAGATTCGAAAGCGGAAAGACATTTTATTCCTTAGACGTACTTCCCGTATTCCCTAAACTTAAAGAACCTTCATGCAAACTACTAAGGCTAGTGGTAACACTAGTAGTACTAGTAGGTATCATATAGGGACCGTCAGTTAAGACTACTTTCGCTCACATCAAATGACGTGTCGTATGCAGGGCCGGATTTGGGAGAGGGCAGGCGGGATCACCGCCCCAGGGCCTCCACAAGACAGGGGCTATCACAATAATGATATAAAAATTATCCATTTGATGGGTCAGTATTTTTTACTTTTTTTCAAATTGTATTTTTCGCATTTTACTAATTACTAGTACATACATACTTACGTAATTACTACATTATTCGTTGAAATACATTTTTGAACGAGTTGATGAAAAAAGAATCGTTTTATTGGGAACATACGTAGGGGCCTCCGCTTCTCCATCGTCCCGGGGCCTCAAAATGTCCAAATTCGGCCCTGGCCATATGCCTTCTCATGGATGTCGATGGTTGCTCAATCAGGAATACCAGTAAAGTGACTAACGTCAATTGAACATTTTAATGCTAAATATGTAGCAAAGGACCTTGGAGACCAGGTGTATCTAAGTAGTAATTGCTGTGTGTGAACATATAAGACATTTTCTTGGATATAGACAAGAATGGAAGTCGATTTCCGATTACTGTTGTAATAACCCATATAGTCGTTTGTTCAACGTTCTATCTAAAACACAGGAGTTCTACAATAGCAGCTTTCCAGCAGTAATATATAGTATACTAGTGGTGCCCGCGGCTTCGCCCGCATTTTAAAGAAATAATATGACGTACATAAAACGGGAAATTTGTACCTGCATTGGTGGAATGACAGTGGTGCCATCTGTCGAAAATTGGTCTTACCAACTCCCAAACCCTCGTGGGCTCTTGGACAACAACTTTGCTAAAGATCATCACTTGATCAAATGCATAGTTTACGATTCTATAACTACTTACGAATTAAAAATTAATTAAAAAACCTTTTTCCCACGGACTAGATTGTGAATCTAAACCATTCTCAAGGCCCTTGAACTCACACAACAAATTTCATCAAAATCAGTCCAGTCGTTTAGGAGGAGTTCAGTGACATACACACGCTCATAAGAAATATATATATATAATATATATATATATATATATATATATATATATATATATATATATAAAGATAACAGAAGTTGAACAACGGGTTCGCTAATATTGCTTTAGAAGGAGTTACTACCAGCACTTACCAGCAAAGATTCAATTGATTGATTCGTCAACAGTTAACACAAAATATCATTAAATGATATCTAAAGTAACAGAGAGTATTTTTCAGAATAGAGCTTAGAATTGGGCTATCTCTCGACGCTCAGTAGAGAGCTTCTTTCAATCGATAGATTTGTATAAATATATATGGACTCTAATACAGACATAGATACATATTGTTAAGCTTAACACTGACACCATCTCGGATTGATTGACATAAACAAAACAGATTATTACCGATTGGTATTAAGTCGATGACAGTTTTCCTAATGTCCGGTTAACAGTTGATTTTCTTTGATTTGATTCAAATGGACGTCCGTAGAAGTTTTTGCGATTGTGGTAATTTCCGTGTTTACTTTCCGATTGCACTAGAACTCGAGCTGGAGCCATGTTAGGGCCTAACGCGACTTCACTTTCATATCACCGGAGACATGTTTGTGACATAAGTATGTACTTATCAATCATGCAGTGTCATTACGTCTTGTTTCTAAATTATTCAATTGCGGATAGATCAGTAGCTATTAGCAAGTGCCAACTAGATGATGTGTCTGTCGACTTCAATTATGGTTCGTGGTTTTGGCACAAAGTTGAGGATGAGATTAACAGGGTAAAGTTATGTATGGACGGTGGCATAAATTACTCGCCGCCATTTTAATTATTTTTAAAGCTGTGGGGTATAATTAAATTAGATACTTTAATTAGATAGAGGTCGTACCATACCAAATAAAAAAATGATACCCATTATATGGCATGGTACACACAAAGTGGCACATTGCTGAGTTGTTTGGAAGTACAAATAAGAATTTGTAACTGGTAGTAGAACCAGTATGAATGGGTATCACTGCCACACCTATTTCTAGCGTGAAGCAGTTCATGCATTACCGTATATCGATTGGCTTAAATATGAAGCGACCAACCTAGCCCAATGGAGCGGCAACGCACCTGTAATTGACCCCAGGTAGAACCTCTGTTCCACTTAACATCAGGTGGACTGCATGCTCGTTTGTTACTTATTTTTTTTTTATAATATAGAAGTAGCAGACGAGCATGCAGTCCACCTGATGGTAAGTGGCTACTGCCGCCCATGGAGATCTGTAATCAACCCCAGATGCGCCGCTACCCCTGAGGACTAAGCTGAAACGCCTCGGAAAAGTCTGTCTCCCTTACCACACCCTTCAAACCGGAACACAGCAGCGCCTAACACTGCTGTTATTAGGTAGAAATAGGTGTGGCGGTGGTGCCGCCGGAGTCGAACCACAAAGGGTTCTACCACCTTCTAAAAAGAATATTGCTACCCCAATAAGGTTCTATCCCCAAGTCATTCAAATTCCAAAAGTTGCGCCGTAATTGTAAACATCATCATCATCTTCATCGACCCATTACTGTCCCACTGCTAGGCACGGGTCTCCTCTCAGAATGAGAACGGTTAGCCCATGGTCCACCGCGCTGGCCAAGTGCGTATTGGCAGACTCCACATACCTTTCGAGATTTTTTTTTACAAATCTCTCAGGTATGCAGGTTTCCTCAGGATGTTTTCCTTCACCGTTTTGGCAAGTGATAATAAATTTCTAATACGCATAAGAATTGTAAATAATAATTTAGAATTCTTGCTTGTTTTAGTATCGCAGTTTCCTGTAATAAAGTACATATTACTCGTGTGTCCCACATTTCACTCACGATGACACTAAGCTAAGTGATACATAACCATCGAGTTTAAGTGCGTGAGCAAACATTATCTAACTGGTGTTGTAACTGACAAGACACTTAACGAATGATGGGAAATGAACTTTTTGGTATCTACAAACCTTCTATCATAAGTATTTATACGTAACCGCCGCTAATAAAATTATATTTTGAAAAATGAAGACGCACAGCATTGCGTCAGGCCAAGTTCAGATCTAACGCATGGTGTGTGTATTAAACGAAATCTTTTAGCATGTCGTGCGAAATTTAACAGGGATTTTGAAGGTGGTAGAACCCTTTGTGGTTCGACTCCGGCGGCACCACCGCCACATCTGTGGCCGACCTCAGGTAGGAGTATCTAATCCTATCTGGGGTTGATTACAGATGTCCATGGGCGGTAGTAGCTACTTACCCTAAGGTGGACTGCATGCTCGTCTGCCACTCCTATGTCATAAAAAAGGGTCAATTCTGTGTTAACCTTATTTTAATTAAAAAACGATATAACACTTATAGCTATAAAACCCATTGCCTTTGCCTCAAATTTGGGAATGGGGGATGCAGAGACAGTTTTAGGTACATTGATATAGTAGACATGCAGCAGTGATAGGTTAAGAAACGCAACGTCTTGATCGAGGGTTTCGAGGTTCAAATCCCAGGCACTTCTGATTTTCAAAGTTATGTCCGTATTAGAAATGAATACTTGCTTAAACGGTGAAGGAAAACTTCGTGAAGAAACCTGAAGAAATCTTAATTAAAAAATTCAAAGGTATGTGAAATTTGTCAATTCGCACTGGACAAGCGCGGTGGACTACGGCCTAATCCTTCTCATTCTAAGAGGAGACCCGTGCCCAGCAATGGGTTGATGATGATAGTAGACATGCAGATGTTTATTACGACATGAGTGTCGACGTCCGTACATTATTTATAACTTAACCACACTTGGTTTTATGAATAAAGATAATATCTAGATAATTATGTTCAGTGTTTTATCTTTTAAGCTTATGTTTTACGGCAATTTACCTCAAAGGTGATTGCTTATTCGAATAGGCAAAAACTGGCTACAAAATATAAGGATAATGTTGTTTTATTGGTGAGTACAATGATTTCTGATGATCTCATGCAGTGCGATACGTAAGTCACATAAAATGCGATGATGTATCGACAAGATCCTTTTTTTAGTACCAAGACTTTATTCGTTGACGTAAATCTATTTTAGAAGTTCTCGTTTAACGTGCTTTAGTTTGTGTGTACATAAGTGTAATCCATAATCAAAATACTCGTAATATATGAACACCAAATAATCTTTTATACATTATATTCAATTTATGAATTCGATGTTCTTCAAATCGATTAAGATCTTTGAATGCAATTTTATTTTCAAATAAAGCTGTAGACCTATATTTTGACGACCCGCGTGGCGGAGCGGTCACCATGCCGGTCTGACACGCAGAAGATCCCGGGTTCGATCCCCGGCCAGACAGATTTCTAAATGATGAATTTAGATTTCTGTTTCTGGGTCTGGGTGTTTGTGTATTTGTCTCTGTGTGTGTATAGCACCCACGACACAGGGAATCCTAGTGTGGGGCTGTGAGTGTAGAAAGCGTTTTAGTTAAAAAAAAAGTCGCTTCTAGTAATTGAATTTAGACCAATTAACCTCAATCGATTGAACAGTTTGCAAATCCAATATGGCAGAAGTTGCCAGATGGTGGTGAATATTTTTTGTTCCCTCCCACTATATGAATATCACACGAAAATTGTCCCCGCTGTTCTATAATTCAACTGCCACCGGGCCACGGGAAGCCCTTCATCAGCCCTTGCTATTGGAAATATTTGTAAAATATGTGACAAACATACAACAAGACTTACCCTCAGTTTAATTAAGTTTTCTTTTTATTTTATTTATGTTCAGTGTGTGTTATTACATGTGTGTATTTTCCTAATACATTATCGTGCACCATCAAATTATAATAAATAATAATATTTAAATCCCTTATTATTTTTAAAGAAGTCCTAAACAGACTTTGTATATGAATTTTAGTGACTATTTAAAAGTTAATTAAAAATTTGTACCAACTATAGGTACATGTTAACTTTATTTTACCGAGCTTGATGCTTCTAATCTAATGTAAATGTTAATTATAATTAATCTCAAATAGTATTGCTTCTCGTAGGTACTTACTTAAATTGTACTTCTTATGTAAAGTTGTTTTTACCACATACTTAATAAAATAAAGAAACTTCGAGAAATAATAGCAACGTAGCTATTTATATGATTAATTGTAATTAATTCACCTCCTGATCTCATCTCCTTTAATTAAATGTATAAGGAAATAAAATCACAAGACCATAACCTCTATAAATGGAGAAAAAATATATCAAGTATTTCTTTATAATCTATGCGCACATGTAAGTAATCTTTATGTATAAAAAAGTTAAATATATGTATTTAAGATACAATGTATGAAATAAAATATTCATTTTGTCGTGGGTATAAAAATAAACTTATAATTTTCAAGTTTTTGGAAATCTTTCAATTTTCAAGACGTGTTTAATAATTTTTATCCGAATATATTTTGCTTGTGATAAGTTTTAATTTTAGTGTTGGTATATTATTTTTTCATTTTAAACGCAACATATACTTTGCCTATAGATAATAATCTCATTTTCACCCCAGACTGTTAATAGGTTACAACGGTACCAGTCCTTTGGCCCTTTGGCCATATAATAATTACATTTTCACCGCAAACTGTTTATATCTACAATGGTATCAGTCCTTCAGCCAATTATAGTTTCATCAAGCATAGACTAGATAGTAAACAAAGATTATAAGACAAATTAACATATCCCAGATCTTCGAGAAGTCTTTCTTGTCAACGAGAAACTTCATAATAAGACAATGGTAGATTTTTTGCGAGAAATTGTGAATATTACACAAGTGCATTGTGAGATCTGGGAAAGTGGCAATTAATAGCGAGTTGCATGTCACTGTTATGTTGACTCGAGAAATGGAGTGAGATTTGGGGTTTCTACTGCTAATAGAAAGCTGGAAGAGTTTTATATGCTCCAATTTTGTGCTATTTTTTTAAAGACGCTTTCTGCACCCACAGCCCTACACTAGGTTACTGTGTCGTGGTTGTCATGACACACACAGACGAACTCACAAACACCCAGACCCAGAACAGAAATCTAAACTCGTCATTTAGATATCTGTCAGGATGGGGATCGAACCCGGAATCCTCTGCCGGTATGGTGACCGCTCTGCCACGCGGGTCGTCATCATTAGAGATGATAGTGTAATAATATGTATTGGCGTTAGTATTTTCAAAATTAACGCACGAATTTTATAAAATGCAGTAGTACATACGACTGTTAGAATAAACTACAGCATGTATGGTGAATGAAAACTTTAGAAATAATTTTGATTAGATCATAGTAGAGAATGTTCAGTATTGTTCTGAAATTTATTCTTTGAGCTTACCGGCACATAGCCGATGTGTCCTATGACTTAAATTATTATTAATTCTTAAAACATAGACCGGTAATGGGTCAGAATAAAAATCGATAATATTATGTACCTTAAGTAACTTAGGTATTGCACTCTGGTATGATGTAAAAATCGAACAATTACACAGATACTTAATAACAAACAATATATAATTGACTTATTTTTTAATCTAGATGTGTGTAGTTGATTGCGTAATTCCAACGCGAAATGTTGGTATTAATTTACGACATAATTACATATGAAACCGACAAACACAATAAATGATCCTGTCAGAAGTTTAGAGACGTGCCGCTATAAAAACTTTGATCACGGAATATTCGATGACAAAAAACTTACTCGTTTAATCACTATTCACTACGAAGTATTTTCAAAAGCAACACGAGCGATCATCGATAACATAAAATCAATCGGTAAATTGGAGCCATCCAAAAAACAACATTGGCAACATAAAAAACGTTTTTTTTGAAAAAATATAAGAGCGGTTGTAAGCAGTAGTGGAGTAGAGACACAATTTTTGGAATTTTTCCATTTTAGCAGATGCACATGTCCGATGATAAGTGACTACTGCCGCTCATGGCCATCTGTAATCAACCCCAGATAAGATTAGATTCCTTCCTGCGGTCGGCAACAGTGCATCGTGGCAGCTGCACCTGGCCCTAGAATGCATCGGAAAAGTATGTCTCCCTTACCACACCCTTTATGGGCTCGAACACAAAACTGCGATGCGACGCGATGCGAATTCGCAACGCAGAAAATTGCGATGCGAATTGCTGCGATGCGATATCGTGCGGCGTAACGTCTCTCAGGGTGACCAACAACAACAACCACTGTGCGATGCGAATCAATTCGCAAGTTCTTGCGATGTGTCGAGGGAGCTCGCAGTTTTGTGTACGAACCCTAAAGCAGAAGACAACAACACTGCCATTATTAGTCCGAAATACGTGAGGCGGTGGTACCTACGGAATCAAACCCCAACAGGGTTCAACCCCCTTAGCATGTAATTAAAATATGGTGCTAAAATAACTGGCTAAAGAGGAATACGTACATCGTAGGAAACAACATTAACTTAATAACATATAACGTATAACGGTTAAGATGATACTGTTAACATATCATAGTGTACAAAACAAGCGTGTTTAACGTGGTCACGATGTACCCATGCTGATCGACCAACTATATCTTTGTCCATGGTCTTTCAAATCCGATTTCCAAAGTTAATACCAGATTGTGATAGCTTGTCTGAATATGTAATTCGATCTGCATTGTCTGATGCCTGTGAATTAGAACCAAAATGTTAATTTCATGACATGTACCTCTTTAAGAAACTTTCTTTATGCCTGTTAGACAGGGACTAAGCTGGAATGCCTTGGAAATATATGTCTTTCTTATAATAGCCGATCCTTCATACCAGGACACAGCGGCCCTTAACACTGTTGTTATTAAGCAGAAATAAGTTTGGCGGTGGTGCCGCCGGAGTCGAACTACAAAGGGTTCTACCACTTTTTGTCTTTTCTGCAAATTTTAATATGCCAGATATGTAAGAACTGATTATTATTATTTAAATATTTAACATTCATAGACCGTATTTGCGCAGGATCAAATTAAACTTGTTATTTAAAATTCAGACACATTAAAATGGCGGAGGAAAAATACGAACAAAAAGTATTGTAATTAAAGATCACGTTTACACTTGATCTTTGGAATGTACCTACCTGTTGGTTGTATTCTAATAACGGATGTGTTATGTTTTTATTAATCCCATATCTGCTTTAAGCATCAGTTTATACTTGTTGTAAAAAATTGCGAGATTGTACTAATAAACATAGTGTTGACTGGTTAGTTTATGGTTAAAAATTATTTCTATGAAATATTAATTCGTTTGATTTTAGCTTCCCTTAAGTTGTAGATAGTTATGGGAAATTAAGCATTATAGTTTCTAGGAAATGAAATAATATGTTTTTTTTTATTATGATTATTTCTTTTATTAATGATGAAGAAAATTATTATGAAGAAACCTAAAAAGTTAAGAGCTCTTTACAATTCTCAAAGGTATGAAGTCGCAAAGTCGAAGATCGCAAAATGACGTAAAACATAATATGCTGGATAACTTATATTTGTTTTAAAGTTATTAAGATAACATATAGCTGTTGCTGGGTTGATCTTATGCTTACAGTGACGTCACGAGAGCACATATAAAAAGTGTGTAACCGTTGGTTAATACGTAAGAGTTTCTTGAGAATCTGTCGCTACAAGATATTAATTATCTGTTGCAGGGGAAATAAAGAATAAGTATTCGATCTTAAATTTTGAAAAATGAAAACTCACTCATTTAATTCAGTGGAAAATACAAACCAGTCGTGTCATTTGAACAAATACAAAAAAACAACTGTTTAACCATAGATTAGTAAAGATTACTCGCTCCTAACAAGAAAATGTAACCTTTTGACAATTGTCAATGTCAATTATTTTCATGTTTAAAAAATATTAAAAAAATGTAGTTTTTTTGATCGTTTACGAATGGAACGATATTTCTTCGCACTTTTTCTTCGATTTCGTGTCTTAACTGCGCATGTCGGCATTGTCCCGTATAAATTACACCATGACAGCTATTAAATGTCTGACAGAATTGTCAGCCGTTTAAGCCATTTAATGGCTTCCTTCAATTACAAGGCGGTGAGATATCCATACTTATATATGCCTCACTCATTTAATTCCGCGGAAAAATACAAACCAGTCGTGTCATTTGTACAAATACAAAAAAGAACTGTTTAACTGGTTACGTCAAAAGCAAAATTGGTAAGAATAAGAAAATGAACAATTTGTGAGTTAAAATAAGATAGCAGTATTGTAATTCAAGGTTAGTCAGCGACAGACAAGAATTATTTAATTCGGAATTTTTATCAGGTGTCTATTTAAATATGAACAAGGTTGTTAGTCGTGAAATAACTAGAATCACAATACAAACAGTGTTTAAGATAACAGTAAGTAACCATTAGATAGGTAGCCGATAACAGCCGGGGAATATCGAGTTAAATAATTTCTGCTCAGCCAATGACATTTTATACTGGGTAACAGGTACATATATGTGCTCAGCGTACACGTAAGGAAGGAAGGAAGGAAGAAGGAAGGTAGAACCCTTGTGTTTCGACTCTGGAGGCACCACCGCCACACCTATTTCTGCCTTATAACAGCAGTGTGAAGCGCTGCTGTGTTCTGGTTTGAAGGTTGTAAAGAAGACATTCTTTTCCGAGGCGTTCCAGCTTAGTCCTCAGGGGTAGCGGCGCATCTATGGCCGACCTCAGGTAGGAATATCATTAGATATTCCTACCTTATATATAGATATAGGATTACCTATCTGGGGTTGATTACAGATGTCCATGGGCGGCAGTAGCCACTTACCATCAGGTGGACTGCATGCTCGTCTTATACTCCTATTTTATAAAAAAAAAGTAGAGGCAGCCTAGTGGGTAAAAACTCGTCTTTTCAGTCCTGAGGTTCGAATCCCTAGCGCGCTTCTGATTTTTCACAAGTTATGTGCGTATTAGAAATTAATGTCATTTGCTTTAGGAGTGAAGAAAAACACCGTGAAACCTACACGCCTAAGACATCTTAAGAAAAAAGTTCTTGCAGGTGGATTCTACCAATTCGCACTTGGCCGGCGCGGTGAGCTATGGTTTAAACCACTTTCACCCTAAGAGGAGACCCGTGCCCAGCAGCGGGACAATAAAAGGTTGACAACGACAGGCCGAATATATGGACAGACAGAATCTACACAAAGTTTGTGTGTAGATGTTTCCTAGACCAAACCAAAAATAATTGTTTTTTTTCTACATGCTTCCTTGTAAGCCTTTTTATAAGTAAAAAATCAAATGTTTGAAATGTTCTATCCGTTTGATACCTTCATATTTACTTCGACGAATTCCTATAAGCAAGTACACAAATATTTAAGCATTTGGCTTACAACAGTATTAATGATTGCGAAATAACCCGTTTTTCCTAAGTACCATACATGTTTTTAATTTAGTTGTCTGTCAATCAAGGCCTAATCGTACAATTAAAGTTATTTTCGACACACCGTTTATAATCAACCTATCGTTAGTGGAATTTATGGATAGACAAGTAATAACCTTTTATTATTCCATAACAACCAGCTTAATATGATACATCCTTTGTTGTAAACATTCTCTAACATGATACATAATTTCCGTGCCAAATACTTGTAATAAAGGATGTTACTACGTTGTATTCTGTACACTGTAATTCAGCTAATCATTATTTAATCACAACAAAATACTCGTAATATATGAACAGCAAATAAACGTTTACGCGTTATATCCAATATATGAATTCGATGTTCTTCAAATCGATTAAGATCCTTGAATGCAATTTTATTTTCAAATAAAGCTGTAGACCTATATAGTGACGACCCACGTCACGGAGCGGTCACCATACCGGTCTGACGCGCAAAGGGTTCCGGGTTCGCTCCCCGGCCAGACATATATCTAAATGATGAATTTAGATTTCTGTTTCTGGGTCTGGGTGTTCGTGTGTTTGTCTATGTGTGTGTCCATGGCACCCACGACACAGGGAATCCTAGTGGGGCTGTGAGTGTAGAAAACGTTAATATTTTGATTAATGAATAAAGTAAATTGTAGAGTTCTATGCCTCAAATAAAACGTAATAAATAAATTGAACTATTATTGAAGAACCATAAATTATAGAGCAACAGGAAAAAACATAGTATACATATCCAACGATAAAATATCATGTTCGATATTATGAAAAAAAATCTACATGTTTGTACCATAGATATTTCAAATTAAAATAAGTATATGTATGATTCAGCTGGTTTTTAGATTAGCCCGTTCAGATATAAGCGGATGAGAAATTTACTAAGTAATTTATGTTCTTGTAAATATTAGTAACCAAAATAATAGTAAGCAAATAAAATTACAGCTATTTAAAAATAATACACATTTTTATTTGAATGGATGTTTCCATAATCAACATTATAACTTACTAGCTGACCCGGCAAACTTTGTACCGCCTCAAAATCTATTTATCAAATATATTTCATATAAACTATAGCCTATGTTACTCGTAAATAATGTAGCTTTCGAATGGTGAAAGAATTTTTAAAATCGATCCAGTAGTTTTTGGGCCTATTCATTACAACCAAACAAACAAAGTTTTCCTCTTTATAATATTAGTGTAGATTGGTACCCGCCATCCATCTACATCTGGTTCGCACGGGGTTAAGAACCTACAAGACCCGCCTGTTTTAAATTCACCTTACGCTGATAAGGGTCCTGAAGGAGCGGGTTGCTAAAAATGGCGGCACAATAATTATAATTACAAGGAAACCGGCCGAAACGTGCGTTACGTCAGCGAGCGTAACCGGTGCTAATGGGCTTTTTGTTTTATATCGTGCCGGTATGTGGGACGGGCTGAGTGCACGAGAAATGCAATTATGTGATCATTGTCATAATGCGAATGTGTGGTATGCGCTTTTATGCGGCAAACCTCGACTTTTGATATCAAATTGATGTTATGTGCGTCGAGTGGGTGTTCCACCGCCGCTTCTGTGTAATGGTTTATCTATGACCGCTAAGTTGTATAGCATTACAATAGAACAATACATACAGTTTTTTTTTTATAATATAGGAGTAGCAGACGAGCATGCAGTCCACCTGACACTGCCGCCCATGGACATCTGTAATCAACCCCAGATAGAATTAGATATTCCTTCCTGATGTCGGCTACAGATGCGCCGCTACCCCTGAGGACTAACCTGGAACGCCTCGGAAAAGTCTGTCTCCCTTACCACACCCTTCAAACCAGAACTCAGAAGCGCTTACAATGCTGTTATTAGGCAAAAATAGGTGTAGCGATGGTGGCACCCGGTTCAAACCACAAACGGCTCTAACACCTTCTAAATAATACTTTTGGTAAAAAAATCTTAAACTGCGTAAATCAAAAATATAAAGTATAAAACGGGCAAGTATTACTGACACTTATTTATAAGAAAACCTCCGTGTTGCCTTGGCCTCTCGTGTCTAGATTATGGATTGTCTGTTTAATATTTGTATAACATAAATAGTGTTTAAAGGTCTTCTTCTTAATGCTCATTTATAAGCAAATAGCGTCGAAACAATGGATGCGGATTCTGTATTTTTAACATTCTGAGTCGCGTATCAAGGACTTCCGAATTACAATGTGAAACTGTGATTGAAAACTTCAACATTTTCTATTTAGTTTTTATAATAATACAGTTAACATACAAAATTTCTTGTTATTGCACATAATTGTTAATGTGAAGTGAATTATAATAAATGGTATTAGAGAGATTTCCCATTTTAAAAGTATTAAATAACTCCGAGCAATATTTATTACAAACTTAATTTTAAAAATAAAATAGATATAAATAAAATCTAAGTAAGATTATTATTTAACTAAGTTTGACTTGCAATTTTAAAACAACTTTACATTTCTATATGATGAGTGGATAATTGATTGAACATATTTTTGTATCCGATATGTCAATGTTTTCTCGGGAACGGATCTTATTATTTCCCCAATAATAATTAGGTAATGCTATCCTTCAGGACTAAGTAAAAACGCCCCTTCAAAAGTGTTTCTTACCCACTCAAATCAGAACTCAGCGCTAACCGCTGCTGTTATTAAGCAGAAATAGATGTGGCAATGGTGCCTGCGGAGTCGAACCTTTAAATATTTTGCAGTATATTATGGTAATATTGCCTAGAAAATAAAAATATGCACTAAATTGTAGTGTGGCGGGAAAATCAACCATATTATTAACTCGTATGGTTTTTATTTTCTTTTGTCATCTATAAAGGTGAAGGTTGTTTACCGTATATAATGGCGCCAGGTGTATGACAAGATAACATTGCAGTTTTATCATTAAAGATGGCTAAATTTAGGTGCATCGTGGTGTATAAGCGACAATATTAAATACTAGCTCACCCGGCAAACTTTGTACCGCTTCAAAATCTTTTTTTCAAATGTATTTCATATAAAATATAGCCTATGTTACTCGTGGATAATGTAGCTTTCGATTGGTGAAAGAATTTTTTAAAATTGGTCCAGTAGTTTTTGAACATATTCATTACAACCAAACAAACAAAGTTTCCGATAATAAATAAAATTTGAGAACGATAGAGATGCAAAATACCTATATATAATTAAGGAGCACAGTAGTGTTTTCACTAAATTCATTTTTTTAAGGCAGGAAATTAATTTGGACATAAATATTCAATTAAATGAAAGTTAAATTAAATAAATTTCAGTAAAAAATAAAAATTAATTAACATTACAATATTAATTTAATTTAAGGATAGAGTTTTAGAACCACTATTAAACCAGTTACACTTAACAACAATACTTAAATTTATAATATAACATGTTAATGTTAAATATTCTCATGTTGATCATGAAAATAATTTAATTATAATATGTACATAATTATGTAGAGACACCGCTAAAGACAAGATATATCTTGATGAGGTTATCGGCTAAAGTTCAACTATGCCGTAACTCAGATAAATACAGATGTATTTGACGTGTAGGTAATTGTAGTCTATTGTTTACACCATATGAATTTACTAAAATTTAGTATTACTTGTTAGTATTTAAGTTTAAAGACCGCTTTGTGCTTCAACTTTGTGCGACATTGCCACAATATCAATAGATAGTATTAAGTAAGCGCTACCGTTTTCCAGTTTGGAGGCTCTGTTAAGGGTTAAGGATGTAAGTGCCTTTGATTCTTATTTGGGGTTGATTCGATACACATACTCAACATTATTAAAAACTTGGTAATAACACTACCGTGCCTTTTTTCTCATGTTCGGAAACATATAACTTTAGGTACTCCAGCCTTTGTGGTATAATTTATTTTAAATTTATTTCATTTTAAATTGAGTCATCTAGAAGTTCGTGTTGTCTATGCTCTAATCGGATACTCCACCTGTTACATCGTGGCAAACTACCCCGCCTCCGGAACGCCTTCCGTTCAGTAATTGCAGGTGGCAACACTCTTACTTTTACGAATAAAGTGAAACCTAGCTGCCTACCGGGATTTTAGTTTATATTTTCATAATTACCTAGTTTAGTAATTCATTAAGTTTTAATTTTAAGCAGTGAAACTTGCCCACCTCGAAGTTGATAGTTTCTCTCGTTTTTTAAATGAGCTGTTTTGTTTTTAATTCATTTGCTTCACCAAAAATTTAAATACGGAAACATGATTTAATCGATAAATGTTGCATTTAAATTAGTGAATGCCGGCCAACGTCACTTTAATGGGAGTTGATTTTATAATAATTATAATGGAGTAGCTATTTAAATACTGTTTAAATTTATTGAAATTATTTGTCTATGCAGTATGAAGTATACATATTTTATTACGTTTTATAAGCAGTATAAACGAATTTCTATATTATGACAGATGTTTCTTGCGTAAATTGTGATTTAATTTGCAAACTATTTAATATTGTATAATGTTAAAACAATGATATTTAAATAACGCCGAAAAAATATTTTGTCTATGAATATGTCGTTTAAAAAGTGTGCGGTAAGATAAAACCTTAACATAGGTGCGTTCTGACGTCAACCTTGAAAAACAAGCCTTATCGTCAACCTGTTCAAATATAATGTAAACTCATACGTAAAACCATAAAACACAACGATGAATATTGGCCACTTACACTACACTGCTTACACAAAAAAAACACGGCACTTCGCGCCTAAAATTCAAACATATGTTTTCCTTACACTAAATAAAAAAAATCACATCACAAACACTTCGCGCCAATGGTTTTTAAACGAACGTCACGTTTAAAAAGAGAAAAACGCGATGAGAATCCACGTTCGGAAATTGGATTTCGCGGCGCGAAACATTGAGAGCGCGGAGACGGATGCGCGCGTCGCGTGCAAAGTCGGTGAAGTTAATGCGTGAGGTTTACTCTAGCAGAAACCGATACGGTGGCACCGGGTCTTTGAAGTACTTAAACTGTAGTTACTTAATCTTTTTAATTTCTTGACCTTTGGGAACTAATTAATGTATATCTACGATAAGTTTTATAAATTTTGCTATCAGAGCCTCGTATATGCACACTCCATATTTATTACTATGTCATTATATTAATTGCTCAATATATTACATGTAAATGGTACTAATTTTACTGTGGTGTAATTGATACAAAATAATTACCTATACCTATTTGTAGACTAAAGATTCACCATTATTTCTAACAACATTTTTTTCGACATTATAATATACGCGTACTGTTCACGTGTTAATCGTTAATCGCTAACTAATCCGAGATCATGTTAATCTGCGATCGATCGGTGGAACCGAGCCACAATTTTCATATAGATGAAATAAGAATGTATCTTCGTAATTAGACAAAAACGCACCGCTTCGTAAATTCATCATTACTAAGTCTAGTTGACTTCCGATAGTCTAAATTATTAAATAATACATTAGGCAATTTTAAATATTACATGTATAACCACAACGTATAAATATGAAATTTTACTATTGCCTTCATCAACACTTTTTTCTCTATTTTTTTTTTGAGATAAGCTTATTAAATTTGCTTTTAAATTGTAACATGAATTAAAACATGAACATTTTCTATTATTTTAGTGACAAAATTATCATAATGATAACGTACTTACAATCCGACATAAGTTATATTAGGAATCATTTGGACAAATATTGGAATATAAACTTATAAAATACTAGTACTAGCTGACCCGGCAAACGTTGTGTTGCCATATAAAAAAATATTAAGGGTGAACAACCCTTATCATTTAGGGGTATGAAAAATAGATAGTAGCCGATTCTCAGACCTACTGAATATGCATATAAAATTTGGTGAAAATCGGTAAAGCCGTTTCGGAGGAGTACGGTAACTAACATTGTGACACGAGAATTTTATATATAAGATTTATAATGAAAAATACATACAGTAATAAAACACACATATTGATACGTATCGTTCACAGCTACGTGATTCATTCAATAGTAATGTTATCGCTTGACTGGCATTCGTCTCAACCGCGGTCTTTCAACGTGCAGGCTAATCTAACCGAAAATAAATCTAGCTTAATAGGCCACGTAAAAGTATAATAACTCAGAAAGGTAATAAATTACCCGTGTAGCAAGTGACAAGGAAAACTTTCTTTAGAATGTAGAGAAAAATGTTCTGATGTAAAGAACGTATTATCTGATAGTAAAATAAATAAAGCAGTGAAAGAAAATTGGTTGAAGTTTAGCTTCTCAGGAGTGGGGTTCGATATTTGAATGCTAAACAAGTAACTCTGTTTTTTATAAGTGCTTATTAGAAATTGTTCGTTACTTGCTATAACGGCGAAGAAAAGAAAACATCGGTTTACAACGAAATATTAATTGGTTTTATAGAATACTGTTACGGACATAGTAGATTATTTTTATATAGATACCAAGATTATGAATTTGCGGACAAACTATCTATGATCGCGTAATCGCATTAATAAATTATAACGAAGCCTAATACTAATTTATTATTCAATCGGAAAATAATGTGAAGTGGACTATTTTTCAACATGGCTCAGAATGCAGATTTTCGAAGAAATATTTTATTTATGCACCATGGTGTGTTAATTTATTTAGATTAGCGCTTAGCGCTTAATTATACAAATAAATTATTGTACGTGTGGGTTAAATCAAATGAGGTTTCAAATTAACCACCATTTTATTAGTGTGTATGCTTAGACTCTACCAAAATGTAATAGTGCGTTTTTCCTGACGCCCGTGTTTCCCCGCGCGTGTCCCACAAAAAAAAGATGAAAGCGACAGGAAAGGCCATTGTCAATTCGTCTGTCCGTAGATCGTAGTAGAATTTAGCAATTTAGCTTTGTCTTTTTAATATTAAATTACAAAATGATAAAACAGACAAACGGTTTTTCATGTAGTATCATGAAAATATTAATATTTGCGCGATTTTGGCGTAAAAAATCCATTTCTAACAAACACTCAAATAAAATAAAATTAAATAAATAAATTAAACGAGTATATCTGACAGTAAATGGCACGTACCGCCCATAAGTCAACCTCAGATAGGATTAGAGCACTACCTGAGACCACAGATACGTGATAATCCCTGAGAGATATCTTGGAACGCCTCGTAAATTTCTCTCTTCAAAAATACTTCTTCTATATATAATCTATGACCTTGATAAAGCAGTATATTGAAGATCAAGGCCTGCTAGCGTTGGGTAATAGACTAAACTGTAATTTCACGTTATTTTCGCTCTTACGTAAATGCGTTTGCGTGCAAAATGCAACACCGATATTGCTATCAAACGTGTAAAATCGAATCATTTGAATCATTACATGGTTACTGGTTGCATACGTACGTAAGATTTATAATTTTCTTGTCATCTTTCTATTTATCTACATAAATATATTATTAAACTACGCGTCTGCAATGAAATCGTAATGATATTCCAATTCTGGAACAGGCACTCTTTGGAACTCTTTGTACTTCGACTTTGGAGGCACCTATTTCTATTTCTATGCCAATTAACAGCAGGGTTGATTACAGATATCTATCGGCCGCTACTCAACATTAGATGGACTGCATGTTCGATTGCTACTACTATATTATAAAAAAATAAGCCATATTTCTTCTTTTCTTATCAATTTTTAAAGTAGTTGAAATAATTCGTAAACTGCTGCAAAATTAAATCCAGAAAAAAGTGGCGCTACATACTCACGACTTAATTACTTGTATTTTCGCAAAGTAACGCAAAGTAAGTACTTTTTATTTTCGAAACACAGCATGATTGGCTAAAGTCGTGATCGTAAGATTTAGTTTCTTCGTTTCCCGAGAATGTTTCTGGGTATAGTGGTGAGAGCTCGTGAATGTCTGCATTTGTTTAGCCATGGTCATCTAATGTTGCTGCGATGATACGAGATTTCTCGTCCATCAAAAATATGATTGATATTTGATATGTGTGTAGATTATAACATTACGTTTTTATTTAGTTATTTTGCAGCAATGAATCTTTAGATTTTTTGTGAAATTTAAGTTTATTTTAATGTTAATTCTCGCTCATTATATTGTGTTACCAATGACAAGATAAAATAAGTAGAAAGTAAACTAATCCAAAATTTAATGTATTATACTGCGTTTGAAAGGAAGTAGAAGTAATATAAAATGAAATTTAAAATGAAAATGTATGAAATGAAATGTATGTATTTGTGTTGTCTTATATATGTGAGTAAGTACGTAGGTACATAACATTACAATGTGTTTTTATGCGATGTATTTAAATTTGTTACTGATTTTTATGACTAATTAAATAGTTATTTTCTAACTTTGAAAATAACGTATATGAGTAAAAGTAACACAATTTCACTCATTTCACTTTATTTATTTTAATTACGTTAATGCCAAATGCTGTTGTTTATTATTTTGTAGGATATACAAAGATCCATGAGACATTCCGATTTAGTCCGCACAGGTAAGTAACTCTTATATGATAGAATTTAGATAAATCTTGTTTTATTTAGGGTTGTTTTCAGATATCTATGTGCGGTAGAGGTCACCATCAGGTGGTCTGGAACTTTCTTTGTTATTGCATTTAAAAAATGTTATCCAATAGAGAATTTACCATAATACTTAAATCAATTCTTTCAGCATTGAAAAGTGAGAGTATTATCGATAAGAATCGATCACCACGTGTATCGATGGCTGTAACAAATCGATTTACCCAGTCAATCGAATACTGCATGCTGTGAGAAATTTTCATTACGTAACATTGTATAAAAGTGGTAAAAAGATTAGTGGAAAGTAAAGAAAAACAGTAAAAACGTAAAATATAACAAAAACAATAAAAGTAAAATTATTGCTTTTGTTATACAGAGAAAAACTTAAAGGGAGGCATTACTCTGTTATGATATGATACTCTGAGGGATACGAAATTGATTTTTATCAATATTTTTGTTACTTTTATATCTTCTTTTTCTACCTAATAACCAGTGTTACCTTATAATCACTACAAAGTAAAAAATACTTGAAATAAATGTTGGTTTAGTACATATTTCTGAAGTCGGCGCTCATTTATGACATCGTTATCCAACGAAATATATTGAGCGCCGACTTCAGAAATATGTACTAAACCAACATTTATTTGAATTATTTTTTAATTTGTAGTGACATAGAAGTCGGTTGTACTTTTTGTTATTTTTTTTAAATGTTTTATGGACGGAAACTACATGTAACGGTAGTCATCTGTAATGGGCGTAGCACGGTCGTCAGAGATCTAACATGTGTTTGACCGGAAAGGATTAATTAAAGATATCGGAAAGGATATTGACGGTCGATATAACGGTTATGCGATTAACGGAATTATACATTTTTAATATACATATTGATACCTTAATTCGCAAATCAGCCAACTCCACTTATTAGTAAATGGCGTTGAACGAAATCAAAAAAAATAAAAAAAAAATTATAAAAAGTGGAGTTGGCTGATTTGCGAATTAAGGTATCGATATGCTGAATTATGTATTTTGTGTACCTACCTAGTATGTATTACTACTGTTTTGTGGTAAGAGGGAGACCTATATATGTATATCTACCTACGAGTCATTCCAAACGTCACCTGTTATTAATATTTGATCTAATCTAGGCAAAACAATAAGCCTATCAAAGATCAAAATTTGTCAATGTCTGCCTCCTTGAAATTTTCAAATTTAAATTTTTGGGTGACAAATAATGGATAGATTGATTATTTCTACCGGGCGTTAGTCTTTAAAGGTAACAACGTACCTGAAGCCGACCTCCGGTAGGACTTTAACCCTATCTGGTGTTGATTACAGATTTCCATTTAAAGCAGCTCCACACATAAGTGATTGTTTTGTTTCTTCATTGGGTATATAAAAAATCTTCTCACTTAACTGTAACTACATCAGACAGACAGACAAGTAGTTGCGTAACTAGAACATATATTACGTATAATATACCACATAATATTAAAATCGGCCATCACATCACTTCTGTACGAATATATAAATATTAGTATTCTACTTTTACATGTTATGCAAGTGATTTGCTTAAGGTTGCCAACCTCAAAACTTAATTAATTATGACGACTGTTATCACACCGAAGTGTAACTTGCTCTAATTTAATAGGAAACTACCATACAATTTTGACAATAAAGTTATAGGAGGTTACTCCGGTTGCGTTCCTTTGGAGACCCCGGAGCCTTCTACGCAGCGCTTGGACGGCCACCGGGGGGTTTTAGTGCCGTAAGAATCCCACATAACCCTGCGTCGCTCCCACGGCACCGGGTATCTTTTGAAGGTTCCCCTCGTGAACAAAAAAAATAGGTACAACGCAGATACTATGTTGTCTTTGTTCATTCTCAATTTTTCATTAAAATATGTTATATAGGTAGGATAATGTATTTCTATATAATATTGATGTAGCTGACAAGCACGCAGTTGATGGTAAGTGTTCACTACCGCCCAAGGACATCTGTAACCAACTCTATATAGAACGGAGGTTCTATCTGAAACCGATTTCACATGCTTTCCTAACCCTAAGATGTTCGCCTTATGTTATGTATAAAACTCGTGTCACAATGTTGGTTACCGTACTCTCCGAAACGGCTTTACCGATTTTCACCAAATTGTATATGCATATTCAGTAGGTCTGAGAATCGGCTACGGTCTATTTTTCATACCCCTAAGTGATAAGGGTTGTTCACCCTTAACATTTTTTTATTTATATGGCAACACAACGTTCGCTGGGTCCGCTAGAGCACAATATAAATTATTTCTTAACCCTTAACATCGGTGTAACTAAAGACAGTGGCTGGTTTGTTTGTGAATTTGTGCAGCCTTATGTTTGAAGGGCGGTGTCGCGTGTCATGTCAAGAACGAGCTCGATTACGTCCGGCGCACGAATCGATCGCCGTGAGTGTGCGGGTGACATAATAATAAAATGTTTTGATGGTTGTATATGTGGCCCAGTTAGTATTTGGTAATTGATCTCGATATAGAGGAAATGATTGTTTGCGGGAAGTTTTACTATCACGTATGTTGATCACAGATTGGTGACACCAGAGACACATACGAGTACGTGTGTCGAACAGAGTTGATTGCATAAAAATGTCAATAACATTTTTAATGTCAAGTTTCCGTCTATACGACGATTGTGCAAAGTATTTTAAGGAGAGACCTCAGATATTATAATAGTAGGAAGTCACTTTCAGTAGAGTTTTGTGAAAATTCTGTAGTTTACTCCGTATCTGACAGACAAACAGATACTCAGCTGAACATTACCAAAAAAATACTTGTTAAATTTTGCTACTTTCAAAGAATGTACGTATCTGATTTACTTATACCAGTACGATGGTAGCAACGGTACAACAAATCACAATCGAATCACGCAAATGTTATCTTAAAACCACGCATAGGCGATTACATCTCATGATGGCTGGGACCGCGGACTAAAATGGTCATTACAACTTTTAGTTTACCCACAATTTCATTGTGTGCACACCGAGACCGATGAAATAACCGTTATGTGGGTGATTTTATAATTACGACGTAAGGCCGCGTGCACAAGGCCGGCTTGCGGGAAAGTGGTCTTGGGCGGTCGTTGACATGCCCTCTAGACTTTATGTAATAAAAATTATAAATGGTTTTATAATGCACTTGTTTTTAGTTGGTCAATGTGTCGTCAATACATGTTTCCTTAAATCTCGAACCCTTGCCTAATGCCGGATATCTCAATCTAACTTACGTTTAATCATTTAAGTGGAAACGAACATGTAGTTCACCTGATTGAAGTGACAACTGTCGCCCATGGACATATTCTGTAATCAAGTCATTTTTCGATTAATATATACCGTTTATCACACCCTTTGAAATAAAACACAATAGCCAAGGGTGTCAGCAATGGGTGAAAAGAGCAGTCGACCTTCGTAAATGTCTTGCACAATTGCTGCACTCCTCCCTTTCCCGCCCTATGGCGGCCTATGCAAAAACTACTGCTTTATACATCAACTGACCCACGGGTCATCGGCTGACGATGCCCTTGATTAATTCAACTTTAAACTACTGTTAAGTCAGAAATTCGTAAAGCGATAGTGCCTCAGGATGCGAACCTAGAGTTCTACATCACAAAAAAAAACGCTTTCTACACTCACAGCCCCACACTAGGATTCCCTGTGTCGTGGGTGCTGTGGACACACACAAAAACAAATACACAAACACCTAGACCCAGAATCAGAAATCTAAATTCATCATTTAGAAATCTGTCTGGCCGGGGATCGAACCCAGGACCCTCTGCGCGTCAGACCGGCATGGTGACCGCTCCGCCACGCGAGTCGTCAAAAGAACAAATAGAGCAATATATAGAGTCCTACTTTATTTTAAAGCACATAAAGACTTATTGAGATAAAAAGAGATCGTCAATAACATTGCTACATCAAATCTGTAGTGATCGGATACAAATAAGATATCCATCTACTTCAAGAAACATCTAGTGTCGACATGGTCGTTAAAGGACGCAGGTGTGCTAAAGTTTGTTGCTACACCGAAATTTAACAATAACTGACGGAGATGAGGTGCAAGTCATGAGAGAATGGGATATATCTGTTTTCCATTTGGAACCTTAGTTGAGATTTGTCATAGGCATCGGTTTCGGTGACCGCAGTAGACAACTTCAGAAGACGCTGCTATTTTTGCTGGATTAGATGTGATAGTCGATCTCTACAGGAGAATGGAAAGCAAGCTAGAGACTCCCTTAAAAGAAATAGAGCATGTCAGACGCGCGCTTTGACAGACAAAATAGTATTGTTCTATATAATGCGTATTAACGTATTTATCTGCTACAACACAAACGTGCACAGCATAACAAACCCGCGCAAACATGGGCTATGCATGTCAAAATATTGTATAGAAAAATATGATCCTCTGCCACGGCTCTTGCCTGGCAGGAAAAACATTTGCTAGTTATAATTATCAGATTGTTTTACTTGAAGTACATCGCAGAGATGCTTTGCTATCCCAGAACGAAGGTGGTGGAACCCTTTGTGGTTCAACTCCGGCAGCACCACCGCCACACCTACTTCTGCCTCATGACAGCAGTGGTAAACGTTGCTGTGTTCTGGATTGAAGGGTGTGGTAAGAGAGACATACTTTTCCGAGGCGTTCTAGCTTAGTCATCAGGGGGCCACTCCTATATTATAAAAACAGAACATTATGATGGAAACCCGTATGTAAGTAACTACCTAATCATTTCTGCCAAACTGTAGAGCCAAACAGACTTAGTATAAAAATATAACAGTAGTAAATGGTTGCATTTGACCCTTCATCACAACATCTTATACCTTAGACCAACACCGCGTATGACCAGGGACCATTGCGTTTTCGCCTCATTACACCTGTCAGATGCTAAGATGGATGCCGATGCATGACGTCATGAGGCAGAGATTTGAGGACTCGTTACACAACCTCATCTTGCTGTAATTTTTTGCGGTTGAGTATTTTTTGTCTGTAGTGCGCTAACCATTGTTTGAGATGATTATTGAACATGATTTGTTAAACGCACACACGAATCTCTATAATCAATGTTGTTATATTTTTGTATGTAGTGGAATGACAAGTGTCAATGACATCGGCCCCGATCCCAAATAGATTTTTTTAACTTGAAGTCAAAAATGAACATGCAGTCTGCCTAGTGGTACCTAAATGCTGTTGCCAGCTAGAGATATTGTAATTAACCCCAGATAAGATAAAAGTCCTATCCGAGGTCTATCACAGAAACGGTTTTGCCTTCGACTACCGAATTTAAATAATCAAAATCGAATACATTTAATGTATGTTAGTAATTAAAAATATTTAAATAATCTGTTTTTTCTTTTGGTTGAAGAAATATTAATTTGCGTACCTTCCGAGGTAGCAAGTTGTAGTAAATGTAATTTAAATTTGATCAACATTTTATATACGTATTACGTAAACTTTTTAATTAGTTAAATTAATATAATAGCCTTGTTTTCCAAATTTAAAACTTTAATGCATTTGATGATGCGGAACTTACATGATGGCGAATGCAAATTTAATGATTATATTATACGATACATATGTACATTATTTTCAAGCATATTTTAACAATTAAACGTTCAACGGAAGAATAATCGAATAACCAGATTATTTAAATTACGTTGTCTATCGATTGAATTGCTCCTAAGTTGATAAAAACAGATTTTCTAAATCTTAAATCCACGTGATATTATGCTGATTTTTGTATTTGTGTAAGGTCAATAGGCACTATTAGGTAAGGTAATAGGTAAGGTTATTTGTTGGTTAGAAAAATGTTATAAATAAAGGTCACCGAATTTATTATAGGTCATTCTCAGCGGAGTGCAAAAAAGGTTAATTACCATAAAGTATATAGGTATATATAAAATTTAATGACATTCATTTAGTTTAGTTTTCATCGTTTTAAGTCAAGTTTTACGTCCAATGTCCCGATTGCGGAAGTGTATATGGTAATATGAACAAATTATAAAACAAAAAAGTGAACTAATTTATGCAAAAAACTAGTTCCGAAACCGATCAAAGAAATTCAGGTTACCTTTCAAAGAAAAACTGTACTACTAATGACAAGTAAGTAATTCCCACTAAACAAAAACAAAAAATGCGGGGAAAAACATGAAAGGCAGTCAATATTGCTCCAGTTAGGGCCATAATTGCTTATTGTGGAAATTGCTAAATTATACAGAGCGCTAATTATTTTTTGCAAACTATTCAGACAATGATAGATTAGACAAATTACAAGCGGACTATTGCAAATACTCCTTTGATACAAGAACTGTGAAACTAATCACTCGAAAGCCTTAAACGGGTTATTAGAATAGAAATCTAGGCGAATGTTTTTTCAGGTTTTGTAAAGGACATGTAATTGTTAATGATGAACACGCAATTATTATCTGAAACATTATTTATTCTAATAATTTCGGCATGTTTTATTAGATTTTTCATTAATTATTATAATTAATGTCAAACATAATAATTGAAAAATAATATAGTATTAACAACATACGTATCTTTCATTCAAAATAAATACAGGAACTATATAATTTCAATATAAAATACTTTTCCTATCATACATATAATAAGACGCATGCACGCGCGACGAAAGGACTTTTTATATTATAGGAGTAGCAGACGAGCATGCAGTCCACCTGATGGTAAGTGGCTACTGCCGCCCATGGACATCTGTAATCAAGCCACTTCAATCCTCAATCAGCCACAGATGTGCTGCTACCTCTGAGGACTGAGCTGGAACGCCTCGGAAAAGTCTGTCTCCCTTAAACCCTTTAAACCGGAACACAGCAGCGCCTAACACTGCTGTTATTAGGTAGAAATAGGTGTGGCGGTGTTGCCGCCGGAGTCAAACCACAACGGGTTCTATCACCTTCGAACAAAGACTGCAGCAGGTTATTTCACGCATGCGGTTTAAACACGCACGCGTACACACACAGGCGTCAGAAGTATGGGAGTTTCGGTGAATGAACATACTGTTTGATGAATTACAATCTTTGGCCAGAGGCTGTCAGTACAGAACTATATTCAACAAATCTTACTACTCAGACCTTAATCCAT
Source organism: Epargyreus clarus clarus (assembly GCA_014595695.2). Classification (NCBI taxonomy): domain Eukaryota; kingdom Metazoa; phylum Arthropoda; class Insecta; order Lepidoptera; family Hesperiidae; genus Epargyreus; species Epargyreus clarus. The sequence goes on along the minus strand of JACTTY020000050.1, from coordinate 1,385,881 downwards.
ATGTAGCTCTATAGCTATGCTTCCTATATCAATAAAATAATATAAATATATATAACTTAAAGGTGACTGACTGACATAGTGATCTATCAACGCACAGCCCAAACCACTGGACGGATCGGGCTGAAATTTGGCATGCAGGTAGATGTTATGACGTAAGCATCCGTTAAGAAAAGATTTTGATCAATTCTACCCCCAAGGGGATAAAATAGGGGATGAATTTACTTCGTAACGCGAGCGAAGCCGCTTGGCTCGCCGTTAGGCTATTACACGTGTGATAAGAAAAAGGTCCAAAGATGTATTTTCTTACTGCATTCATTATTTCCCTGTTACTATCTCTCTTACTCCCACTATTTCTGTCGTCAAATAAAATGCTATAAATGTAAACGAGTTTCTGATTGCCTGAACGATGGCTGACAGAACAATGATCGTATTCCCAGCAAAGATCCCACAGTCTCATATCGCGATATTTCAATTCCCATAATTGGTGTCGCTTCTCATGGGGTAAGAATTTTCCTCGTAAGATCGTAACCGATCTGCGAAGAATTTGTCGTCGGGTAGATCGACAGGTGCTTTTTATGATTTAAGCGATTTTGTGAAAATTAATTATAGATGGTGTTAAAAGTCGTCCATTTTAATCTATACTTCTATACTAATATTATAAAGAGGAAAACTTTGTTTGTTTGTTTGATTGTAATGAGGCTGTAGGCTCAAAAACTACTGGACCGATTTTATAAATTCTTTCACCATTCGAAAGCTACATTATCCACAAGTAATATAGGCTATATTTTATATGAAATAGATTTTGAGGCGGTACAAGGTTTGCCGGGTCAGCTAGTTTTAAGTATACTTAAACAAATGTTTTAATTCCTTTTCCAATTATCTTGGTTTTCGTACATTAATTATACAACGTATACAACCATAATCGACAAACAAATAATCGAATAAATATACGAGCATGTTTAAAAGACGGTTTTTTTACTAAGTACTTAAGAGAAGTGTCTTAAGCCGCTTATATAAGTACACGCGCTTTTTTATCAGTATGTTTATTATATTATATGTTGATCTATTATATAATAAGTAGATAATAATAGAAATACAGACATTTATAAGACATTATCTAGATATAGTTTGTAGAGCAAGTGAGATCGGATAACTATTGTTTCGAGGAAAATCTGCGGAAAATTTCTTTCACTTCAACTGGTAATTAAAGTGAGGTTAATCGTAGAGTTTGTAAGAGCGGTGTACTGTAATTATGTACGTTTGAACCACTTTTTAGCGGTTTAAACATTGGTTTGTATTATGGCATGTGGGTGAAATTATTTAACAGAAATTGGCATGGGTAAACATTAGATTTCTAAGACATAAAGTATCTTTAACTCATAATCTTAATATATTCACACTGTTATTCAACATGTCGTGTATTGGTATACAGAAAATGATGAAAAGAAAACCTTATTCAATTTGAAGGAATTAATAGCTAAATGCATAGTTATTTTAAGACTGATTTTATTTAAAGTATCAATCTTGTAAGTTAAGATACGGGTCGATCTGTTATAACGGATTTATCGTTGTAACACATAAATGAAATATTCTATTATTGTAATATACATATTCGTACATTACAATGATACCTAGTCGTCGTTACCTAGGAGGTCGCTACTCTAGCAAAAAGTTTTATTTTTAATGTACATATAATATATACTTAACACTTTGATAAGTAAAATAGAAGATACTTCAGCGCTTTGAATTTAAATGAAGCCACAAAAGGATGATTTTATCATTTATTGTTTGAATTCTTGACAAATAAAAACATTTTTATATAAAATTTACGTATAAATAACGAATACTATGTAATTTACGTAATAATTAAGTATTTCAAACTTTTAAGGGACATTTTAGAACGGAGACGTGGCAACACATTTTAAACGCAACAATTTTAATTCTAAAACCTGGTTAATCTTTCTAGTTAGGAGTGATCAATCTATGTATTTTACTCATCAAAGAATTAATATTTAAACTAGAAAAAGCGTCGACCATACTCGAGACCGACTTTTTCCACCGACTGTTCCAGCTTAGTCCTCAGGGGTAGCGGCGCATCTGTGGCCGACCTCAAGTAGGAATATCTAATCCTATCTGGGGTTGATTACAGATGTCCATGGGCGGCAGTAGCCACTTACCATCAGGTGGACTGCATGCTCGTCTGCTACTCTTATATAATAAAAAAAAAAGATATGAATACACAAGTCGCAACGAATGATCCGTAACGCGTTCATCGATGCGCAAGCGCATACATAAATTATCATAATTATTCATGAAGAAGCTATAAACTTTTTATTATACAGGGGTCAAGCCTGCGGAAGAAGGTAATTATCAACTTCCGATACCAACTTATTATTATCGACTACTAGATATCTATATTTATCAAAACTTTTTATTATTTTGTTTTTGTTAGGTATCAATATAAATTACTAGCACACAACTTATATTTTTAAAATAGATCAGTTTATATATATTTAGATAGATTTGAAGGTGGTAGAACCCTTTGTGGTTCGACTCCGGCGGCACCACCGCCACACCTATTTATGCCTTATAACAGCAGTGTTAGGCGCTGCTGTGTTCCGTTTTGAAGGGTGTGGTAAAGGAGACAGACTTTTCCGAGGCGTTCCAGCTTAGTCCTCAGGGGTAGCGGAGCATCTGTGGCCGACCTCAGGTAGGAATATCTAATCCTATCTAGGGTTGATTACAGATGTCCATGGGCGGCAGTAGCCACTTACCATCAGGCGGACGCATGCTCGTCTGCTACTCCTATAATATAAAAACAACTTTTTGAATTCGTCGTCGTATATTATTAGCCTGGACAAGGACATATTATGAGACCAGTAATATTCATAGCCCTGCCTATGCTTTCTTAAAAGTAGTACATATAGTCTATATGTAGCCCATACACATAAAGTGTAGTCTTTATGTGTATTTGCTATACAGATATATTTTTTAAACTATTATATTATTACTAGCTGACCCGGCAAACGTTGTGTTGCCATAAAATAAAAAAAAAGTTAAGGGTGAACAACCCTTAGCACTTAGGGTTATGAAAAATAGGTAGTAGCCGAATAGAATATGCATATAAAATTTGGTGCAAATCGGTAAAGCCGTTTCGGAGGAGTTCGTTAACTAACATTGTGACACGAGAATTTTATATATAAGATTTTCATCAAAATATACGTCTTTTTGACTATAATAATCCCACTACTTATCTAATAAACAAATTGTTACACCGTTGACCGCCGACCATAACAAATAAGACTTCATTTCTCATTCAGAGTACCGTTTCAGCATGTTATAATTATTATTAATGCCGTTCAAACACAACAGATGCAAATATTATTTTGAATAAGCAATGAGCTAATATATAAGCCGTTAGAAGGAAATAATATTGTGCTATACGTGTGCAGCAAAACATATTTTTAAAATCATAAGAATAATTAATGCCTTCTAAGGTTTTAAATTATCTTTTTAATTATTATTCATTATTTTAATCAACGTAGAGTCATTGTTATTGAGTAGGTAATTATTTTGTATTTTAAATTATCTTTGAGTGCTTATTTGTTTTTTGCCTTTGTTTTTATTTTGTTTTATTGTTTGTTGAGTTATGGATTACTATAATATTCGAATATATTATGCATTCGAATATACATATCTACTATATTACAATAACATTTTACTTAATCATATAAAAGCATAACATTAATAATTAATCCAAATTGTTGAGGGTTAATTATTATTTTGTAATGTCCCGTTCCCGTAGAAACTTGTAAATAAGTATTATATTTCAAATCAGTCATACCTATAAATAAATGAATATGACATGAAAAAAATATCGAGGCAATCCATCAACACTTTTCGAGTTTTGCGGATACAAACACAATACTATAAAACTTTGTTAAAGGTTTAATAACGTGTATTATGTTTAATAAATGTATATTTACGATAAAAATATGTGGTATAGTCAATAAATTGTAACTGAACATCCCTTCTACGTATCTTAAGAGGCTGGACGTATGTTAATTAAGCAGTAAACTTTTTGTGCGAGAGTGCAATGAGCCGGCTATAAAGCATTACATTTCTTCGCGGGTTTAGTGGCCAATGCGGCCGCTGGCTGCTTTTTACTGCGTCCACCCGACCGTGGGACCGCGAAATATAATTGAAAAAATAAGAAAAAATACTTCTAGTGATGTGCAATGTGTATATGTAAGGGTCAAGTGGTGTACGAATAATTTAACATCGATGATGAAATCGATATACTTGATTGCAGAATCTATAGCTGGTTGAAGTTTGGCCACTGAGTCGGAGGGTCTGAGGTTTGAATCCCATGCAGGCACCTCAGATTTTTTTTAATTATGTGTGTATTACAAATCAATTATCACTTTCTATAAGATGATACACTAAAACACTGCGAGGGAATATGCGTATTTGCGAATACTTAAAATCTCGCACTTGGTCAGCGCGGTGGACGATAGCTCAATCCCTCTCATTTTAAGGACAGTCGTGGTTTGGCGAAGAGAATATCGATAAGCGATCGTGTTGCTATTAAATATGCCTTGTTACTCTCAATTGATCTAGATAAGATCTAAATTAAAGATATGACCTCAACGCGCAAATCAGTGTAGTTACTTTAATGACATACGTCGAAGCGCAATGTACAATATAATTTGTCTATCATTGTAATGACTCCAATTGCGTCATATCTTAGGAATACCTGTCTAAACAGCGAAAATCATTTCATAAATAACCTCTAAATAAACGCTTAAAATATATTATTTGCATTGTATTTTATAAATACAAATCATAATATAACACAATTTATTTATTTTAGCTTAAAACGTTAGTGCTCAAAACGAAAAAGAAACATGTAATCGGCGAATTTAAAATTCGAATTAAGAATTCGAATGCAGTTTACCAATCGAATCCCAACTCTATCGAACTGGGCGCACATTGTTTCGATTCTGACGATGCTGGCCAGTAAAGTTATTCTTTTGAATTCTTTTTTTTAAGAAATAAAATTCTTAATGGTACCGCGCTATGGTGGGAATTGTTGACTGCGGGAATATTATGGGTCTTAAAAGGTAAGCGAAAGACATTATGCCTATGGCGAATATTTACCATTATTTAAATTGAACACACTGAAGTGTGTCTAGTATTTAAATAATTGTAAACGACCTATATTTATGTGTTGTCTGTTGTATGGAAGTATACTCCCCTTTGTGTAAGTATAAGTTTTCATTAGAAAAAGTTTTAAAATATTACCTTGTCGAACATAGATTAGTAAAGATTACTCACTCCTAACAAGAAAATGTACCCAGTTTTAAGAATTGAAATAGTTGCGTAAAAAAGTTTTGCCACGTCTCCGTGCTAAAATGTCCCTGTAAAATGTTGAAATAATTATTTAATTATTACGCAAATTACGTAATTATTACGTAAATTAGTTATTTATTCGTAAATTTTCTCTAAAAATGTTTTTATTTGTCAAGGATTCAAAAAAAGAACTTACTAAAATAAGCCATTTGTGGCTTCATTCAATTTCAAGGTGGCGAAGTATCTTTACTAATATATGTTGTCGAAATGGCAAAAAATTTAAAATTCCTAAAATTACTCAAGCTCGTCGATACGGAAAATATTTTACTTATTTAGTCTTAGGCATTTATAAATTATATATTTTTGTATAAATATAAGATGCAATTTTGACAGCTTAACATGTAAATCTTTTTTGTATTGATAATTTCTCACTAAAGCTTCAGAAAAAACTATTTTTTGTGAGCTATTTTTTGTGAGTTTTACGCTAAGGTGGATGACCTTACAGAGAATGACGTAGGATATTTTTTACCTTTAACATTTATGGGCAGAAAAAACAACATTCCTTTGTATAAAATTTTAAATTATAAAAGTTCGTTTATAGACTAGGGTAGAAGCCTTTAAAAATAATAAAAAGTGAAATAAAATTGTAGTAGGATGAAACCCATTAGAAAAGGAGGGGAATATTATAAAAATGAAGGGAAAAATAATTTACGGGCGATCTGAGGTCGGGGAGGGGATGGGGGTGAGTCTTTAAGGGTAAAAAACGGTTTTTCTCGATTTCCGGCAAAACTAAAAGTCCTATCGAAAAAAGTAAAATGGCAAAGTTGTAGGTAATAAAAAGATCTAAAACTTTTGTATTTACACTTTTTTCACATAACCTCAAAATTTATGTGAAAAATTCAAAAAACCAAGTTTTTGGTTTTTTATTTTTATCTTTTACAAAAAGATTTTTTTTTTAACGAAATTTGGCGAAAACTTACCTTTTTATGTCCCAAATACGCTGTAATTTATTTGATTAAAAATATTTATTTTTTCACCTTATTTTGAATGAATATCGAAAAAACACCCTAATTTTCAATCGAAAACTCACCCGTCAAAATATCGGCTTTTTTCAAAAAGTTGGTATGTTTTCTGTTCGTTGAAATCTCTACTTTTTGATGGTGAAAAAAAAATATATGTTACTATAGTAAATTCTCAGAAAATGTAAAAAATAAAAAAAAAACTCGAAATCGAATTATTTTTTAAATTTTTATAAAAAAAATTGAGCTATTTATTAAAATTACCACTTTAATTACTCGAAAAACATTAGATTACATGTTACATTGATAAAAAAAATTGCAAATAAGAATATACTACTATAATTAACAAACAAATCAGTTAATAAAATTAATATTTAATAAGACACTTACAATATTTGGAGAAAGTTGTCGAATCTTCTTTAAATTATATGCGTAGATGTCTATTTATAACTATTTTAAGAAAAATTATATACCTGAGTGACCTACGAAAAATAGTAGCCCATCAAAAGGTATTTCATGGAGAAGTGGGGAAGGGGCTAGGCGAGTCTGGGTCTTACTACATACATACCTACTATTTCGTAGCAGCTGTTACAACCGTTAGCCTAACCAGTATTCGAAATACAGTACAATATACAACATCGTTTATAAAAATACACGTGCACGCTGAGTTTCTTGAAGATAATTGTGACAAGTTTACTTAAAAAAAAAAACTTTTCGAATCTGCATAGGAAGGTAATTACTATATCTATTTTTGTCTGTATCAATCAACTCAAACATAAAAATCGTAATATTATCTTTAAAAAATAGTATACTTAACGTAACGTAACCTAAAGATTGAAATTAAATGATGTTTTAGTACAAGATAAAAAAATAATAATCTCCTTAATTTTGCACAAACAAATTTAGTTAATCCCATGGAAAAAAAAAATATTTCAAAATACATAAAAAATATTTTAAAAATCTATAAAAAATATATAAAATATATATCATAAATATATTTGTAATAACAAACTTTTGGCCGATTTTCATATATATTTTTTACATTTCAAATATATTTCAGATGTATTCAAAATATATGAAATATACTTGAAAATCAGCCAAAAGTTAGTTATTAAAAATATATTTACTATACATATTTTTTATATATTTATACATTTTAAATAGATTTTTAATATATATTTTTAGACATTTTGACATTTATTTCTTGAATATATTTTTTTTATGGGGGTATATTCACGATAAAATAGTGAAGGCATTATTAATTCGATTCTGTCTTTTCAGATTATCAGTATGGATGAATCTGTTTGTATCATCTGCAATAAGGCAGATGATAAGCAAGTGTATGAAATAAAAAAAGCAGCTTTGAGTCGTTTAGTGGTATCCAGCACTTCCAAATTTCAAATTCAAATCCAAATTTCGAATTCGAGTTTTTTTTGATTTTTTGCATTTTCTGAGAAGATTTACTATAGTAACATATATTTTTTTTTTCACCATCAAAAAGTAGAGATTTCAACGAACAGAAAACATACCAACTTTTTGAAAAAAGCTGATATTTTGACGGGTGAGTTTTCGATTGAAAATTAGGGTGTTTTTTCGATATTAATTCAAAATAAGGTGAAAAAATAAATATTTTTAATCAAATAAATTACAGCGTATTTGGGACATAAAAAGGTAAGTTTTCGCCAAATTTCGTTAAAAAAAAAAATCTTTTTGTAAAAGATAAAAATAAAAAACCAAAAACTTGGTTTTTTGAATTTTTCACATAAATTTTGAGGTTATGTGAAAAAAGTGTAAATACAAAAGTTTTAGATCTTTTTATTACCTACAACTTTGCCATTTGACTTTTTTCGATAGGACTTTTAGTTTTGCCGGAAATCGAGAAAAACCGTTTTTTACCCTTAAAGACTCACCCCCATCCCCTCCCCGACCTCAGATCGCCCGTAAATTATTTTTCCCTTCATTTTTATAATATTCCCCTCCTTTTCTAATGGGTTTCATCCTACTACGATTTTAATTGGTTTTAAAAATTATCGACCCTGGTCTATTAAGCATTAATTTAGCCTTAAGAATAAATAATGTAATCAGCGAACAACTGTGTATTTTTAGCCAAAAATGCAACAAGGATATCCACTAAAATTTTGAGTACATCGACCTCACTAGGTGAACTGTACAATAAAATAATATCATAAAGCCTCTACCAAGCAAATACATTATGTGACAAACTTTATGCAGTATTGCCTAAGTAATTAATATAATGAAACTAGCTGACCCGGCAAACGTTGTGTTGCCTTAAAAATAAAAACATGTTAAGGGTGAATAACCCTTATCACTTAGGGGTATGAAAAATAGATAGTAGCCGATTCTCTAACCTCTATGCATATAAAATTTGGTGAAAATCGGTAAAGCCGTTTCGGAGGAATACGGTAACTAACATTGTGACACGAGAATTTTATATATAAGACTAGTGGTGCCCGCGGCTTCGCCCATAAGAAATATATATATATATATATAAAGATATTATTATACACTGTTTTCCGTATAACGTTGAAGTAGTTTGTATTGAAGTACTTCAAAAAGAGTACCTAAATACATTAATACCGTAGTTTTTACAATGTGGCATCCATAAATTTGGAGCTGAGTAATTTGGGAAACGTGATGATAGAGCTGTGGTTTGTTTCTTTAGCTTGTAATGCAACTGGACCTGTAACCTTACCATGAGTTTTTACGTTTTGACAAATATGACGGTTTTGGTATTTGTTCACGTGTTTGCTCATACTATTTCCAACCAGCGCCCCTAGCGGATTGTGTCAGAACTTGGAATTTGTATGGGCCGTAAAAACTCATGGTAAGGGTACTGCTAAGGTCAAGAAGTCATCGCGTCCACACGTGGTTACGGGAAAACGTCAGCAAGGGTGGGTGATCCTAATGGCAAAATGCCCGTTTCAATGTTGCAACGGCAATTGTGGAACCTTAACGGAAGATTTTGAAAAAATGAGACCCGAGATGATTCCAAGTTGCTCCAGACAAAGAATTGTAGCCAAAAAACGGACTTGTGACGGCCCTTAAAGGGGTACTCTTTCTACTTGGGGTAGCTAATGTTCTTTCTTGTATTTAATGTACTTCCCCGTTTCTTCGGTTTCTAAGTAGCAATATGTAGTATCTTTCGAAAGACTATTCATATTTCCTTAAAACACGTTTTACCGGGAATCAAACCCGGAACCGACTGCGTAACCGCTGCGTCACGCGGGTCATTAACTTGTTTCTTTGACGTTCATGTTAAAATAACTTTCGACCTCTATATTCAAAACTTTTGACCTCTTCAGTATTCAGCATACAGGTTCCAAACAGTATCTTCCTCAAAGTCAGAATATTTTGGTAATAAATAACAAGGTTCATACAGCGAGATGACATCACGCGTTATCTGAGTGGCAAGACAAACAGGTTGCAAAAACTCCGGGCGAAGTACAATAGCGGCAAAAAACTGTTTGATCTTTGCCCGAAGCTTGTTTATCTAGGTATAACTATTAGTATATTATTGTTAAACCACTTGTTGATGATCCACCAGAAGAGTGATTAAACCGGTCTGAAAAGGTTCCGGGTTCAATCCACTGACAGGGCTTTTAACGATGATTTTTGATTGGGATTATATGGCTGCTTGTACCGTCATCAACCCGTTACTGTACCACTGCTTGGTAAATTTAATTGCTCATTATTATTGGGTTACATGGTAAGTCAACTTATATATTTAAGGAGGGTATAAAACAGTCTTAGCTTAATTTGACCCTGTAAGGTTCTATCAAAATAGTACGTATACTATTTTATAGCTCGTGTGACATAAACCCGCTTATACTTGTGAAGAAATATGAAAAAATATGATAATTATTTTGAAACTTATAAATGATTGAAACTAAAAATTATGAACTAAAAAAACAATAAAAATGTGACACAACCAAAACCATTGAAATTTAGAAAATTTAGTAATTATTCTGCTCTTGTGATAAAGACAAATCTAACACCACACATACGTCGAAATCTATCAAGCCATTTAGGCTACATACAGGCGTCTAGACCAATGACTTATAATGGGAACTCCACCTAAATGTATTAAAGAAACATATGATAAGCAATCACATAATGTACTAATACATAACTAATACTAGTGATACAGTAGAAAATCGATTATCCGGACCTCCGTTATAAATATTCGCGATTATTCGGTTTGAGAAACGTGAACAAGTAACTTTGTAATAACCCTTACAGATCAGCCACATTTTGTGTGACATGTGCATTTAAATTCCGGAAAGTCGCCAAATCGCAACAAAATAGTTACTATAAAAAACAGAAACCCGATTGCTAAAAATATAACCTATGTTATCGCCACAATTTAGACGAATCCAACGACACATCATGTATCAAAATTAGTGAAGTCGTTTGAGTTTGCCAAAGAATGAAAAATACATACGTAACAAACATATATTCGAAAAACATCACCTTCCTAAATCGGTTTAAATAGCTTTTCTTCATAAACTCAATTATCCAAATTTTCGATAATTCGAATGCCACAAATACGACAACAAATAGGTCGCTTAGTCGAAATTCTACTGGAGTAGTATTATGGCTAATTTTGATAATGATTCCTAATTTAAATATCTCCTACTATGGTGTGTAGCGAAAATACACAGTCAAAACAAACAATAAAATTCGATAAAGCCCAATAATTAGTCTTATAGTGATGCTATTGCTTAGTTTGTACACAATGGCAAAAACATTTATAAATACGTCCAAAATAAAATATTAAAATAATTATAGCTTTAAACAAAATACTCATTACTCACTTTTAATTTTTAAATGGCATTTAAAAGTATGAAACGTTCATAGCTATGTTTATTTTTAACAACTGTGAGGGTAGTGTATTAATATTCGTACGGTGTAAAAATCGGCTACTTTGGACACAGAAATGCGTCGCTAAAATGCGGGTTTAGGTCACAGAGTGCTATAAACTTTTTTCCGAGATATGTAATTGACTCTTAAGATATATTAATTTTTCATTTTTCATTCAAACTTAAAATAAAGTGGGATCATTGTAGCATTTTTTGCTGTATTTATGTAAAGGGGTGATAAACACGTGATAAAAAAAACCTTATTAAACTTATCCTCAATAACTATTTCAACTTAGAATTTTTTAATAAGTGTTTACAACTTGAAGGCATTTTAAAGGAAAAAAGTTTCATAAAAGTTATGCTCCAGACTATTTACAACATATTTAACAGCCTTCTTCATAGTTCTAGCTTTCCAAAAAATATATTATTCACATATTATATTTTTATAAAAAAATCAGAATAATTACAAAGCATCTCTACAAGTGCTCATATTCATTAAATACGTGCTAAGAAGGTGTGAATTTCACGGAAATAATTGATTTTTACAAATGTCATTCCACAAAATCTTAGTGTAGGATTACTTAGGATGTAGAAGATACATAGTTTTGAATTTGGCCAAACAATAAATATAAATGCAACAAAAAATATAAATACCCCCTATTACCTCGTTTTCTGTGCTTTTAAGCTTTGAATACGTGCAAATATTAATATGAGCTTACGTGTAAGCGCGTCTCGTAGCGCGGTAGAGAGCGCAGTTAGCGTTTCCCGTAGAGCTCTGTGGTGCCTCTCGAAGAACCTTACATCTATGCAATATCATACTTACTTATATTCCAACCTTTTATCATCAAAGATATACGATTTAATATAAATTTTAGATCGTAAAGTAGAGACTTACGAACAACGCAAATAAATAAAAAGGTAGAGTTACATTTTAAAAAATCATATGAATGTGTGAATTTATTTATAGTTTTGAAAGTTGGTTGGCAAATATATAAGAAATTATTAAATTCCAAAATCATTGTAATTTTTATCCAATTTGACGTTTGTCAATAACAATTGCGTCGTATTGCTTGCAATTATTACAATGTTTCCACATAAAATTGAAATAATATGCCGTTATATTCTATTGTAATTATAACCTATAACCTTATTTCAATATAATTTGATCACAAATCATACCTATTGCTTTCGTTTTAATATGGTCACAAATAAATTGATTATCCACTTCAACTAACCGTGAATAAATAATTTGCATCAGAACAAATAAATTAATATTGCTCCTACTCTACATTACATTATAAACGCAAGAACGAAATATTGCAATGCAAAAAGAACAGGCGTTCTATTCATTCGCTACAATTTAATATTAATTTTCAGACAGAAATGTGTATTATAACGCAATAAAACTGTTTTTAATTTATAAGTATTTTAAATTATGTACGTATTTATGTAATATTTACCCATCATGTTGATAAATTATAAAAACCAAACAGAACCTACAATATGATAGATACTTTATCATGAAGTTAGTACAATTAAATTTTACTCCATCATTTAACTGTATAAGTAATTAAACCATCAATATCTACTTTTATAAATATACCAAAGTACTATAAAAGAAATTATTATATATCTATGTACGTACATGAAGGATGGTCATAGAGGGCCGCGACTCTAGTGCCCTCTAGCGGCCCGCCCGCGAGCTTCGCGGAGAGCGCTTCGAGGAACTCCCTCACACTCTGCAGGTCACCTCGCCCTCCGTTTGACGACGCACCCGGTTCGCATTCTTCCTCTGGAAAATAGTTTGAAAAACATTATGTTAGTTAAATAATATACAAGTACAAACGAAGAACCAATACTATTGTAGGTAGAGCCAAGTAGAGTAGGTCTTTATGATTTTTTAAGGATATCTACCAAATATGCACTTATGCAGTCTGTCCACCTTTAAAGGGCTGTTATCTTTTTAATCATATAAATTAACTATTTTTCGCAAGAATATTGGTTATTCTAGCCCAGATCCCTAAATAATAAAAATGGTGAAGTAGGGAGGAGTACCGCTCACTTTACAAAATTTTATAAGATTGGAGTATCAAACGGGCTTGCAGTCCCTCTGACGAGAAGTCATTACTGCCACCCATGAACAATGAACATCCCTACCCAACTTTATTATAAACAGATTCTGTCTGATGCTAATCTAAATATATATAACTCAAAGATGACTGACTGATATAGTGATCTATCAACGAACAGCCCAAACCACTGGACGGATCGGGCTGATATTTGGCAAGCAGGTAGATGTTATGACGTAGGCATATGCTAAGAAAGGATTTTGATCAATTCTACCCCCAAGGGGATAAAATAGGGGATGAAAGTTTGTATAAATCTTCTTAGTTAATAATATTACATTGTAACGCGAACGAAGCCGCGGGCAAAAGCTCGTCACCAATACATTGCCACTTCTGAAGACTAACATTGTAACCGTATATGTAAGTCAGCCGGTATACAAATTAAAATCTTCCACCGAAACGCAAAATTGCTTCACTCTAAAAATGTGTGCAGCGGTAATAAAAAATCGGTCCACTGTTGTACAATCTGGTTATCCAGAACCCAATTATATTGATTAAACTCAGTAGTTATCATCATATCGAAGCCTAGGTTATTCTAGATGTACGTACCGATTTGCTCCAGTTTCTCAGTGCTGACTGACCACGGCATCAGGCTGAGGCCGCGCTGCACTTGCCGCAGGAACCACGCGCCCGACTCGAACTTCACCGGCCTGGAAACAGAGAATTATTTATTATTAGTTTAGTTAATACGAGGTGTTTCAATTGCATTTAAAATTGTAAATAATTAAAATCGGTCCACCGGTTAGATTAGCTCGAACAAACAGACAGACAGACAAAACATTTAGTAACTGTGTTTTAACCTTTATGGACCTGTAGTAGAGTCCCTTGTGGACTTTGGCTCAACTCTCCGAACTGCCGTCGCCTATCATATTTGTCTAACAGCATTAAATAAAGAGCAAAAACCATACAAGTGGAAATTAGAAACAGAATCACTTACTTGTGATGTTCACAGATGCACGGAATAGGTCCTCCTTGAAGGTCACCTCCGCATCTGCTACAGAAGATATCCCTGTGCCTGGTGCTCGCTATGCATTTCTTCTGGACTTCCTCGTCCCTGAAAATCAAAAAGTAATAAAGTTACCAAAAGTAATATACACTCATTCTTATTAGAGCAATAGCATAGAGTTTGTACAACCGTGAGTATGTAAGCGACGAAGCGATAAAAGATTTTATCGCTTCACAATAGTCTGTACTACATTGATTCACATCATGGTTATGTTATTGTTTTGACTCAAAATTAATTTCCGTTTCATAATTAAATTATCATTATATTTTTTCGCATGGCATTAGATCTAACACGATATATTGTTATATTTTTTTATCGACTGTGCTAGCCTTAAAAACTGAGCGTCTTCAAATGCGACTTTCAAGTCAAGATGTAATTTTCAGCAAGTATCATAGAAACGTAGAAAGGGTAAACGGTTCACCACGGAAGGTTTTAAGGAAAAACCAAAATTAGGTCCTCTTAAATGCCGTCTGCCTTATGTTTATCCACACTTCGTAAAAACTCGTCTAATTATATAATTCTTAATATTTAAAGTTTATTTATGAACATTTCCTTTATCGCATGCGTCGCATTTTTATCGTGTATCGTCTTATATACAACAAGTACCTCATAAACTGCCACAGTGATTATGCAATGGATAACAAGGCGGGTCGAGGTCAAGGCCAAGTTTACATAATTTTTATTTGGACAGGTGCTTAGAATTTAGATGTAGTTAAGTCGTGCGACTATCTTTAACTGCTACCTTTACCTCCAACTTTTTTATAAGGATTGGCTTTAGGGGATTTGGTCCTCGCTGTAGCATAGGCGAGGAACGAAAATTTCTTCAACCAAAAGAATATTTTTTAAATGTATAAAATACTAAGTGTGAAAATATTCACAACAATGAGTTTGCCTTATTTTTACTACTTTCTAACTTAAAGGTTATATGTAACGATTTTAAAGATTTATATCCAAATCCAGATTCATATATATAGAAATCTACATTCATCATTTTATGTGTCTGGCCTGGGCACCCGGATGCCATTGTGTCAGACCGGTATGGTGACCGCTCCGTCAGCCAAGTCATCTATTTCAAAATGTCTAGTAGCCACCGTCATCGTTGCCGTATCCTGGTCGAGACAGTATTTCCAACAGCTAGGAACGGGTTGGCCAACTGAGTGCAACTCAGAGCGAGCGGGCCGTTGGCACACCTATTGCGAAGGTGGTAAGATCAAGCACTTTACCACGACAACTCGAACACAACTCGCATTCGTTTCGATAATTTGAAATAATAAGAATATTTGTTAGGTACTGAAGAATATTAAAATGATTTTTTGTTAATGTTTTATTTAATCGAGGTGTGGGCACTTCACCCACATTATCATTATTTATGTGTATTTAGTTTATATGTTATATCACACAGACACATACACACGAACATATAAAATATTCATGTAAGTATATATATACACACACACACACTTTCATACATACAAACATACACACTACACTCAGCGACACTTACGCACAGCCACACACATCAGTGACACACCCCGGACTCGAACCCGGGACACTTGGTGTGTGTTGGAAGACATCGGGCGCGGCCGCTATTCATGCGCGTACGCAGCGCGCTCAGCGACCGGCCCCCGTCGCCCGCGCACCGCTCTGGCCTGCGGTCTTCCCGCGGCCGCCGCGCCCGGTCGGCAGTCGGCTAACCCTCGTCCCACGCTGTACCTGTGTCGCTCGTTACGCCTGACGGCCTCGCTACCGAATACGCGTAGTGCTTTCGCTTGTGCCTAAGACTTACCTGTGCTTTATAGACTATCGCTGTGTGCATTTAGACTTTATAGACAATTGTTAGTGTTTAAGTTTAGTGCCTAAGTTCTGACTATCGTTTCTCTCACTCCTTCTTATTTAAATATGGTAGATTTAAGTGCGGACTATTGTTTAGCTTTAAGTTCTAGTGTTAGTGCATGTTAAGGACCCTAAGTTTCTAGTGCTTGTGCAATAAACTGTTTTTATCGTACGGACTTGTGCATCATTTGCTTAGCCCTTCCTGCACACTCGCTAAGACATTTACACCGCACACTCACACGCATCTCCATAACTGGTGACCCCTTACGAACACGAAAATGAGTGACGATAGTGCAAGTGATAGTGACTTTTTGTGCTTCGCCGACGCGCGGCCGGGCGTGGCCCGCATAACCTCGCGGCGCATGACCACGCGGCGCGCGACCATGCGGTGCGCTAAAATGGCGCCCGCGTGCACTGGCGTGGACACGGACACCAGCAGCACGCCTCTGAGAGTGCAACCATTTTCTTCCGAGGATCCGGAACTATGGTTTGCGCTGCTCGAGGCCTATTTCGACCACTGCAATGTCAAAGACGACACAATAAGGTACACCCATGTCTTAACGCATCTGGACATGAGGAACGCGAAGCCCGTGAGGGATGCCATCATCAACCCTCCGGCTCGGGACCGCTACAAACTGATTAAATCTCAGCTCATCAGCCGACACAACGCAACGAACGAGCATAAGATCGAGCAGCTTCTCGCGCAAGAAGTGCTCGGTGACCGGAAGCCGTCACAGTTCCTGCGGCACCTGCAGGACCTGGCGGGTTCCCCCGCTCATCACCACATCATCCGCACCATCTGGTACGACCGTCTGCCACACAACGTGCAATCAGTGCTGTCCACGCTGCACTCCGACACATTGGAGCAACTCGCGGACATGGCGGATCGCTTGCAGGAGATTGCTGAACCCATCGCGGTCGCACCATCCCCTGCTGCACAGCCGCCTGCAACACTGTCGGACGAGATCGCGGACCTGCGTAACACGGTGCAACGAATGGCTAGGCAGGTGGACATGCCCACGCATGCTCCTCGCCAGCCCGACGACAGCCCTGCACCACGACCACGCCGACCAGCTTCCCACGAGCGGAAGCGTAAGCCTGCCGCAGCAATTTCGTCCAGCCCCACGCAGTCATTAATGGCTGCCGACACTTCAGAAGGCACTACCGGTCGTCTTTTTGTCACTGACCGAGTTTCTAAGGTACAATTTTTAATCGACACCGGTAGTGACCTCAGTGTTTATCCCCTTTCTGCGCTTCGAGAGCGCAGAAATAAAACGAATTTTAGTTTAAGTGCCGCAAACGGTACATCTATAAGCACTTATGGATATGTCGAATTAAATTTAAATTTAGGTTTGAGGCGCAATTTTCAGTGGCGTTTCACGGTTGCGGATGTCACTAAACCAATAATTGGTGTAGATTTTTTAAACCATTTTAATTTAATTGTTGACACCCGCAACCGGCGTCTACTAGACAACACGACCACTTTGTCGTCCAATGCTTTTATTGCAAACACTAATATATTTTCTGTTAAGGTTGCAACAGGCGACACACGGTACCACGCGTTGTTAAGTAAGTTCCCTGAAATTACAAGACCATCAGGTAAGCCACTGACTCCGAGACACACCACTGTACACCACATACGCACCACACCCGGCCCACCCGTATCATGCACCCCACGTCGACTCGCACCAGACAAGTTGAAGATAGCTAGGAAGGAATTCGAACTCATGTTAGCTAACGGTACAGCGCGACCTTCCGAGAGCCCGTGGGCTTCACCGCTCCATCTTGCGCCTAAGAAGGATAACGGTTGGAGGCCTTGTGGTGATTACAGGTTGCTTAATGCACGCACGGTCCCTGACCGTTACCCTATTAGGCACATCCACGACTTTGCCCATAGTATAGCTGGATGCAAGGTCTTCAGTACCATAGACCTAGTCAAGGCCTATAACCAAATCCCGGTCTACGAGGAGGACATCGCGAAAACGGCCATCACAACACCTTTCGGCTTGTTTGAGTTCCCCTACATGACCTTCGGCCTTAGGAATGCAGGGCAGACATTCCAGAGATTCGTGGATGAGATGACGAGAGGCCTAGACTTTGCCTACTGCTACCTGGACGACTTCTTGGTATTTTCGCGCGACGAGGATGAACATGAGGCCCACCTTCGTGAACTGTTCACCCGCATGAAGGACTACGGCATTCTCGTCAACACCTCGAAGTGCGTCTTTGGTACCAGTGAGGTAAACTTTCTAGGCTACCACATCTCCGAATCCGGCACGAAACCTCTGGAGTCCAAAGTCCAGGCCATCATGGACTTCCCCGCGCCGAAGACCGTCAAGCAGCTCAGGCGATTTTTGGGGATGGTAAATTTCTATAGGCGATTTTTACCACACGCCGCAACCATCCAAGCCCCACTAAACGCCCTGCTTAGCGGCTCGGTTAAGGGATCACAGCCGGTCGATCTTACTGGTGGCACACTTCTTGCCTTTGATCAGTGTAAGGACAGTCTTGGAAAAGCTGCATTACTCGCACATCCAGACTGCGAAGCTCAATTGGGGTTAGTCACAGATGCGTCTGACTTAGCCATAGGCGCAGTATTGCAGCAGCTCATCGATGGCGAATGGCAACCCCTAGCGTTTTTCTCGCGCAACCTGAGCCCTTCGCAGCAAAAATATTCGCCGTACGACCGCGAACTGCTGGCCATATACGAATCCATCAAGTATTTCCGACACATGTTGGAGGCCAGACATTTCGTGGTCTACACGGACCATAAGCCGCTCAGTTTTGCTTTCCATGAGCGGAAAGCCAACTGCTCGCCTCGCCAATTTCGCCATCTGGACTACATTTCGCAGTTCACGACCGACATCCAGTACATCAAGGGTAAGGACAATGTGGTAGCTGACACATTGTCCCGGGTCGATGAACTGCAGATGTCAGTCGACTTCGACGCGCTTGCGCAGTCGCAAGCTACGGATCCAGAGCTTCTTCAGTACCTTGATGGAGGAACATCACTCCGCCTGAAGAAGCTCAACATCCCCGGTAGCAGCCGGGAGATATATTGCGACGTCAGCACACCGTCACCAAGACCTTTTGTGACTAAATCACTGCGGCGTCAAGTGTTTGACAGCCTCCACAGTCTTAGCCACCCAGGTCCCCAGGCCACCGTCAAACTGGTGTCCGAACGCTTCGTTTGGCCCGGGATGCGCAAAGACTGTCGAGAGTGGTCGCAAAAGTGTCTTGCGTGTCAACGCGCAAAGGTAGGTCGCCACGTGTCATCACCATTGGGCACGTTCGACTTACCACGCGCAAGATTTGCTTTCATTCACGTGGACATTATTGGTCCCTTGCCACCATCTCAGGGCTACCGCTACTGCTTGACGGCCGTGGATCGTTTCACTCGTTGGCCTGAAGTCACGCCGATGACGGACGTCACCGCGGAGACGGTCGGTAAGGCACTGGTATCGTGGATATCCAGATTCGGGTGTCCTACCGATATCGTTACCGACCGTGGCCGGCAATTCGAATCCGCCCTTTTCCAATATCTTGGGAAAGTGGTTGGATTCCAACATCGCCGCACCACCGCCTATCACCCGGCGTGCAACGGCATGGTGGAACGGTTCCACCGTCAACTAAAAGCAGCAATAATGTGCCACGCTGATAGCAATTGGGTCGAATCCCTACCCTTTGTGCTCTTGGGCATCAGGTCTTCTTTTAAAGAGGACCTACAGTCGTCGTCGGCCGAACTGGTGTACGGTGAGCCGTTACGTCTGCCTGGGGAATTCTTCCAGGCGACCGCTCCCGAAACCACCGATATCTCGGAGTTCACGACGCGCCTAAGACACATAGCGGCTAAGATCCGACCCGCTCCCGCTGCTCGCCACAGCACGAACAAGATCTTCGTGCACAAAGACTTGCAGGTGTCGAGTCACGTCTTTTTACGAGACGATGCAAGCAGAGGGTCCTTACAACCACCTTACACAGGACCTTACCAAGTGCTCGAACGTAGGGACAAGACTTTCCGTATATTGGTTAAGGGCAGGGAAGTCACAGTAAGCGTAGACCGCCTCAAACCAGCCTACCTACTCGTGGACCCATCTCCCACCACCAATCCCATCCCTACTCCTAGCCACCCTCCTGCACCTACACCTGCTCCTACACCAACTCCCGCTCCTTTACCCGACCCACCACCCATCCTGCGGTCGAATGTCCACGCTCCGGAAGGCGGCCGAACAACTCGCTCGGGCCGCAGAGTTCGTTTTCCGGACTACTATCGACCGTAGACACGGTCTATGGGGGGGAGTGATGTGGGCACTTCACCCACATTATCATTATTTATGTGTATTTAGTTTATATGTTATATCACACAGACACATACACACGAACATATAAAATATTCATGTAAGTATATATATACACACACACACACTTTCATACATACAAACATACACACTACACTCAGCGACACTTACGCACAGCCACACACATCAGTGACACACCCCGGACTCGAACCCGGGACACTTGGTGTGTGTTGGAAGACATCGGGCGCGGCCGCTATTCATGCGCGTACGCAGCGCGCTCAGCGACCGGCCCCCGTCGCCCGCGCACCGCTCTGGCCTGCGGTCTTCCCGCGGCCGCCGCGCCCGGTCGGCAGTCGGCTAACCCTCGTCCCACGCTGTACCTGTGTCGCTCGTTACGCCTGACGGCCTCGCTACCGAATACGCGTAGTGCTTTCGCTTGTGCCTAAGACTTACCTGTGCTTTATAGACTATCGCTGTGTGCATTTAGACTTTATAGACAATTGTTAGTGTTTAAGTTTAGTGCCTAAGTTCTGACTATCGTTTCTCTCACTCCTTCTTATTTAAATATGGTAGATTTAAGTGCGGACTATTGTTTAGCTTTAAGTTCTAGTGTTAGTGCATGTTAAGGACCCTAAGTTTCTAGTGCTTGTGCAATAAACTGTTTTTATCGTACGGACTTGTGCATCATTTGCTTAGCCCTTCCTGCACACTCGCTAAGACATTTACACCGCACACTCACACGCATCTCCATAGAGGATTAAATTTTATTGCAGGATTTTTCAAATGTACACATAATAACACATTTAAAGGTACATATTTAACATTTTTTACAGTATGTAAATTTATTCCTCAGTAGGTACTTAATTAAATGTACGTAATTATGGATTTAAGAAAACTTGATTCACGTAAATATGTTTGAGAAAAAATAAATATTTTCGTTAAAATTTTGCTTACATTAATTCATATCTGTATGCATTATGCATATTTTAAAATTGTATATTTATATACATTAATTCATTTTACCCGTTACTAATATTCAAACTTTTCAATTGTTGGCTACTAAAGATAAAAAAATGCAAAGTCTAGTCTAGTAATTGCCAAATATCGATTTATTGTAGGCAAAACATTGAATAGATTAATTATTAACAACGGGGGTAATGCGATAAAATTGTGAGATTTTTGTGACATAATATCGTAGTAGGGTTTGCTTATTGCAACTCGCCCCACAAGTTACTTTCGTGTAGCAGTCGTATTAATTATCGTAGACTTACGACAGAATTAATGTGCATTTTGTACCTGTATGGCGATTCGAGGATATTAACAAACTTAATGAAATTACGTTTTAATAGTCTTGATCTCTAATATTTAGGCTTCAGGATGTTTAAATATATTTATACCTAAAAGATAAGGCAGACGGCCTACCTGATGGAAATAAGTCACCGTCGCCTATTGCGCCTATAGTCACACTTGCAACACCAGAGGAGTCGCCAATGCATCGCCGGCTTTGGAGGAGAGCTATTTAGCACATTTTTTGAACAGCCCTATGTCATAGCGCTCCGGGAATACCTCAGGAGCTCAGCTCATTTCATATATTGCAAGTTCGTCCATGTAAAACTGTAAACCGAACTGTAGAGGATGTGTAATAGGTATACCTTGTTTGGGGCCGTTTTTAAAGAGCAACACGTACTTTTAGTATATTATTTTTTGTTACGAAATAAATTCTAATGTCCACGTTCTTAACTTAAAAATGACGAAATGGAATGGGTAGGTTAGGTTATGTTGAGATTCCTGTGAAAATCATTTTTTATATTTTATTGAATTCAGTTCTTTTCCATTTTAAAATGTATTTATGTCAAGTAAACTTTTTCTATAAAATGTACTTTTTGCTAAATTATAATACATATTTTTGTTATGAAATATGAAATTAGAACTGATTAAATTGAAAAGAAACTAGGTTTCAGTTTCAGTCTCAATGTTTAATAGACGAAACATGTACAAATATATTTTTTTCTCAAGCCCACATACTTAATACTTTTAGGAACATTTTAAAACGAATTAACTAAATTTAGCAGATGTCTACCCCGTGTTTGAAATTACCACATTATTCTAATGACGTTTCTTTTGCGTATACAATAAATAAAAAGGTTGGACTAAAAAGCAATATGGATTGCTTCATAGCGTATTCCTTGCACAACCATTGCAAGCTCATGAGTTAGGGCGGGCAAGGTCGCCCACACCGTGGCGACACCGGCACGTCATATACAAATAACCTTGTCCTCAGCACTCCTATACACTCCTCCTCCTTCTACAAAAAATCCTTTACTGTTATTGCTGTCCGCCTTTGGAATTCCCTTCCTAAGTCTATCCGTCTATCTAGTTCCTTGCATATTTTTAAGAACCAAGTCAAGGCTCATTACTTGCAGCTTTGACTTGGTTTCCTTCTTCCTTTTATCCCTTCTTCCACATAACATATTTCCTTCGTACGTAACTTCGTTTGTTCTTACCTCTGTTACGCCATTTACTCAGGAC
The DNA here is from genome assembly GCA_014595695.2 of Epargyreus clarus clarus. Classification (NCBI taxonomy): domain Eukaryota; kingdom Metazoa; phylum Arthropoda; class Insecta; order Lepidoptera; family Hesperiidae; genus Epargyreus; species Epargyreus clarus. The sequence continues at coordinate 1,362,838 of JACTTY020000050.1, read as the reverse complement.
ATTTCTGTTATGTATATACTTTGTTTCTGTATGTGTACACCCTACCTTCTCACGATTTCATATCTCTTTAACTCCATCCCAGAGGTTGTCTGGAAGAAATCGCTTCTAAGCGATAAGGCCGCCTTTTGTATACTATCTTATTTATTGTCTTATATGTATCCTTAAATGTGGTGTACAAATAAAGTGTATTTGTTGTTGTTGTTATATATTGCCTTTGTTAATATTAAGGCTGTATTCATTTTATGGAAAAAAACGTGACAACGTTATAAGAAAATACTGATAGAATGGTTGCATTTTTCAAAAGAAAATTTTAATTTTATTTCTTTGATACATATTTTGTAAAGATATTGAGAAGGAGGTAAATACGCGGAGGCCGATTGTGCCTCTTTGTCGCTCATTCCGCGCTCTCGCTTGCACTTCAAGCCTTAAATGGAACGCCTCAGAGCGAGGTAACGCCGCATGAGAGTCATGTTATTTGGTGCGTGCAGCTGGCTCCACCGAATTATAAGACGTTGTCATGTCAAAAACATAATCGTAATAAAATCCAAACCCCGACCACTTAAACAGCCTATATAACTCCAACAGTTTCCACAGAGTCAATGAAATCTTATTTATGTTTAAGTCCGTAAGCCGTTCGGACTGTGCTGAATCAGACGTACATTATATACACAGGCTTAGAAACATTACCTTACACATTGGGATAAAAAATAAACGAGTCATGATCCAATCGCCAATTTCTATCTTGAGTTAATAACAGATGTCAATGGGCTGCAGTAGCCATTATAATCGGGCGGCATGCAAATCAGCTACTTCTATATTATAAAAAATATCGATTGTATTTAAATATTTTTAATATCGTCCTTAAGTGCACATAAACGATCGTCGTGACCAATCTGCGAATCGAATCGTGTTAATTATGTGTAATCTTAGAGCATTTATGATAACCTTTAAGAATATGTATCTAACAAGTCACTTGGCTTATTTGCGAAAATAGAGATACAAATACAATGTCAGACAATGCCGCTTATCTATACAGGCAAAGACGAAACAATGCACATTTTTGCGGAGGGTAATGTTTTTAGAAGCTTATGTACAAAGTGATAAATAACTCACATTAACTAGGCATTATATATAATATTTTCATAGACTTGGATAAAGTAATAAAACAACTATAAGTAAAGTATATGTGTCATTCTTTGGTACGCTGTACAGCCCAAACGGCTTGACGGATTTTAAAATAAGATTGTTTATCTTTTCAATTATTATAATTAAACTCGGTCTCTTTATCGAAGGGTCCGAGGTTCAAATCCCAGGCACGCAGCTGTTATTTATCAAAGTTATGTACCAATTACAAATTTGTTATCAGTAGCTTAAACGATGAAGGAAAACATTGTGAGGAGACCTGCATTCCCGAGAAATCTTAATTTTTTTTTCAAAGTCTTACAATATATGTGAAGTCTACCAATTCGCACTTGGCCAGCGCGGTGGACCATGGCCTAATCCTCTTTATACTGAAAGGAGACCCGTGCCCAGCCGTGGAACAGTAATGGTTTGATGATGATACTGGTTGTCTTCTGTTGTCAATCGATATTCTTGTTTTTTTGTTTGGTAGCTGTTGTCGGAGTTAATAATAAAATCAAATTACCACTGAAAACATTTCATATATTTAAAACAATACCTTCATTTTGATTTAATACAAAGATTCGAACATGTGTAAGTTTTAAATTAATTATGTAAGCATCATTAGTTCAAGTACAAATAGAAGATAGCTATATATACATAATGTTATGGTAATCGACCGTTTTTAACGAAAATCGAAAAAAAAATTAATTCATAACGAAAATCATCCCCAAAAGTCTAAAATTACCTACGTTAGTTATAATATCTCAAGCATCCATAGTTTGGTAGTACGGAGACTTTAAACGTTTTTTCATCGACCATCTATTACTGTCCGACTTCTGGAGACGAAGACCTCTCAGAGAAATAATGCCTTAGGCCATAGTCATTGTGTCCCTTAGTCCCGGGACCAGAATAGGGCTACGGTATCCTCTGCCTGTCGTAAGAGGCGACTAAAAGGGGCTTCCAAGGTTGCGGGCGGTAAGAGTGGGAGCCCAAACCGTCCAGCAAGCGGCCCCGGGAAAAACAGCGGTTTGTGTGGTCGCATATCGCTGTAATCACCAGGGGATGTGAGAGCGTAAATTATTTTGTTTCCTCCAGGGCAGAGCCCGACAGAGGATTCGCGTTAGGAGGACTCCGGTTGCGTTCCATTGGAGATTCCGGAGTTCTCCACCAAACGCTGAGGATGGCCACCGGGGGGTTTTATTGCAGTAAAAATCCAACATAATCCGGCGTCGCTCCCACGGCCTCGGGTACCGTTTGAAGGTTTTCCCCTCGTCAACAAAAAAAGGTCATAATCATTGACAGTTTTCAGCGTGATAATAATTAATTCATTTCAAATATTTTTCCTCTCATACAGATGTCTGTCTGAATCCCTCAGATTTTTGAAAGCTATGTAGCTTTCAAAAATCTGAGGGATTCGAATCTAGGACCTCGCGATTAAGAGTAAACAAGTTTTGGTGTATATAGACTACATTGTTATATTTATTTTAATAGAAACAATTTGTACAATAAATAACACAATTATTATAAAAAAATGAAAGCTAAAAAATATAGCACAATATTTTTAAGCTTTAATTTTTTGTCACTCCCACAATTTAGACGAATCCAACGACACTTTATATTTTAAAATTCGTTAAGCCGATTGAGCTGTAGACGAGAAAAGCTACATCCATGCGCTCCAAAGACATTCCCCTCTGCAGTCGGGTAAATCAACTACATTTATGTTTATTTGTAGGTAGGTTTTATTTATAGATTGTAGGTTCAATAGAGTTTAAAAGACAAAGCGGAATCGGCACTCACAATTTTCTAGAATCTGTTATCGTAAACTACTTTCAAAATGTTTTAGCTACCCGTTTCAGTACCTGACAGTAAATATCACAAGCTTGGTAAGTTCACATACTCATTATTATGTAGGACAATGACATTTCACATTACCGGTATCTTTTAATTGGCAGCTTATTTGTGTTGTAGAACGCTCTATGATACACTAGAATTCATTGCATTACGTATAGGTCAATGATGCTTATATGATGGACAAACAATATTTTAGTCTAGCTTTACAATATAAATATAGAAGACTAAAATCACTAAAGAACCTTATACATTTTGGGGATAAAATTTGTCTATATTCGCGGAAAAAGCGCCCTACTCTCCATATTACATTGTCTCCCTAGGACAGTAGGTAGTGTCAAGATTGCTACATAGAGACATACGAGTCCAAATCCAGGTCGAACTTCCAAAGAGAAGGTACTTCCATAAAACAGTATTATTTTGTTGTTACAGCAGCCTTAGTAATATGTATCACTCTGTGAAAATTCCAATGTTTCAAAGGTAGAGTCCCGTGAGAGACGGACAGGCGTCGAAGTCACAGGGTTCCATTTTTATCCTAAACTGAAATCTAAAAGAAATGATTTTTGAGTCTCAGTTTACGCAGGTATAGTATACGTTAGGTAGAGCCTTCAATTAACTTGAATAACATTTATGTGTTCAGATTTTAATCTCATGTGCAAAGTTAGTCAGTTCCCCCTTTATTATAATTATTTCTTTGTTTTCTGAAGGTTGTCTGATAGTTATCTATAACCTTTTGTATGTACATTAATGTATTGTTTGTTGTGTGTGACAATTATAATTTAGGTAGAATTAGTTTATGTCTGAAGGGTAATGTTTTTAATGTATATATTATGTCTCATACTTTGGCGCAATTATTTTTAATTTATATGTAGGATTTTGATAATCTAATAAGAAACTTGATTTTGATAAAAACATCATTATTTTACACGGTAACAAGTAGTTAGGGCGAATTTTCATTAGATATCATAGTTTTTTATAAGGTTAATGTAGCGAACTAGCATGCTGTCCACCGGATGGTAAGTGGTAAATACCAGTAGGCTACCTACTGCCCATGGGTCTACAACAGAGGAGCCCCCACAATAGAAAAAAGTAAAACAAGTCAGCAGCAACTTTAATTTTTTTTCAAACAGTATTATTTCTAATTTTCATAATTTAATTATTTGTTTGTTGGCATTTTTTAAAGACATGAAGAAAAAAAATTTTTTTTTGAACAATAATAAGGGAACCCCGCTTCGTCGCTATCCCAGACCTTCCAGACCCTCAAGTCCAGACCTGCCTATGCCACTCTTTCTAGGACCCTTGCAGTGCACCGTAATTCACGGACGCACAAGATAACATTTTTTATTTACGTTTCTACTACTTTTTCTACCTTTAAAATAATTATATTTCAAATACTTTATCCTCCTACACCACGAGCGACCTAACTTTAGTCTGTTTTCCGGTTTCCTTCGCCTTCCGGTCATTTGCCGGAAACAGCTAACACTTTTTGCCCAAAAAGGAAGTAACTAGTGACGCGCACTATTACCGTTACTCTGTAGTTCCGCCAATTAATTTCTAATTAACTGTGAGAAATGTACATTTTAATTGATGTTGCATTTGATTGAAATATTTATTAGATATGTCGCCATTTTATTAAAGTTTTTGCGTGACTTTCCTTTAAAGAATACTAAAAATAAATAATCTTTCGAATTTATTTCGAATAAGGAGAAGAAAATTTTACATTAGGAGCTGAGTTCCCGCCATTTTCAAAACGTAACTTACTAGAACATGGAAAAGTCGTATATGGAAAGGAACCTGTATTATTTTAGAATCTTTTTACTGTTCTTTTATTGTAATGGTCCAACCGGATTTCAAGGTAAAGGGAAAATATTTGAAAATCCGATAATGCGGTTTTCCACCGTGCATATAAGCAAATCAGTTGAGGAAAAAATGAATATTTTGAAATCACACAAAAGATAGCATAAAATCTGATACAAAAAACTTAACAAATTCAAACAACGGGTAGGAAATTTTGAAATATTATGTGTCATAATTTTATGATAAAATCTGTCTACATTTTATTACCTACTCTGGCCTTCAGTATATTTTTCTTTATTACTGATTGCACAAATCACTTTTACCATATACATATTTGCAATAGTGAGCGTCATTAGTTATTTATATACTAGGATGTATATTAAGGGCAGTGGATTGAAGTTCCCTCACCTCTCACGTAGGAGTCCAAGGTTGAAGAGACATTTCTGATTCTTTGAAATTATGTTTATATGAGAAATTAATTATCACATGCTTAAAAAGTAAAGAAAAATATCGCGAAACACATGCTTGAGATTTTTAAAACAAAAGTCTCAAAATCCTTCTTCTTTGCTCAAACCCATGCCCTGAAATATGACAATTTTGGTTCACACAAAACTCCTCGAAGCTTTTTTTTTTTTTTTTTTTTTTTTTTTTTTTTGTTTACGAGGGGGAAACCTTCAAAAGGTACCCAGTGTCGTAGGAGCGACACGGGGTTATGTGGGATTCTTACCGCACTAAAACCCCCCCGGTGGCCGTCCTCAGCGTTGCCAAGAGGACTCCGGGATCTCCTACGGAACGCAACCGGAGTCCTCTGAACGCGTTGCCCCTTCGGGCTCCTCCTAGGTGAGCTTCAGGACTCACCACACCGTCTGGTGTTTACGACGGTATGCGACCACACATACCGCCGTCCTTCCCGGAGTTGCTTGCTGGACGGCTCGACCTCCCAATCTTGCCGCCCGCAACCCCGGAAGCCCCCTTTTAGTCGCCTCTTACGACAGGCAGGGGATACCGTAGCCCTATTCTAGTCCCGGGACTACAGGGACAAAAACTCCTCGAAGCTGGAACGTTTCTAAAGAATAAAGTTTGAGAAACCAAAAAAATATTGAATAGAGATCGCCAACCTCAGCATAGATGGCGTATGCCCTAAACCTCCTCGTTATAGAGGAGTAGTGCTTCAATCCAGTACCCTCTCGTTACGGCCCGTAGATCTTTCTAGAACCACTCCTTGCGTTCTTTGTAGAACCCTATCTATTTTCAGCTACGTGTTACTTCAAATGTAATATTTATGAGAAGCAATTTATTCTTGACGACCGTTTTATCAGTATCTCATTTACTTACCATGGGGTCCGTGACGCCAATGGTTGCCGATTGCTGCAGTAGTGTGACGTAGAAATAATAGGCTAAGTGCGAGTCGAACTCGCACACTGGGTGTTCCGTACCACCAAATTTTTATTTTATTTTTAGTATTTGTTATCACAGCCATAGAATTGATGCATTGTGTAAATTTTAACTATCTACCAATTACATTCAATTAATAATGCGGAAAACGCTGAAAAATGCCATTTAATTTCAAGATTTTTTTAAATGTTAGTATTAATGTTATAGCGGCCACCGTTATACATACCATGTAAAATCTAATTATCTATCTAATTATCTATTACAGTTGAAGAGTTAGAGCCCTATAACAGACGAACAGGACCAACGGAATCCTCCTCCGAACGAAAGCCTCCGCTTTGGAGGCTTACTAATAGGGTTCCGTTTTTGCCATTTGGGTACGGAACTCTAAAAAGGGTTCTACACATTGATTACAGATTAGTATAAGATAAGTAATAAACAAACTATCGTATAATTAAGAAGTTTTATGCGCTTAGTCAAAACAATAACAATAATATTTGCCATCTAAACAAAATATATGAATCACGCTACTTGCATAATTAAGCATTGCAGGCACTTTTAGCATTTAATTGCTGTGCTAATGATAAAGGGCTTTAGAGGTCAGGGTTTATAATCACAGATTACGTAAATAGTGAAACATGGTTCAAAACTGTATGTTTGATTTTTATCTAGTATTCCTGAAATTTTTACTATTTTGCTTTATTGAAAAACATATTTGTATTGTAGTATTTTTTTAATTAAACCGTTAATGTAAGGATTTTTGTTATTGGTATTTAAAAGGTGCGTTGGAAAAAGCTCTACCTAACGATAACATCGTTTTAGAAATTTCAGGGGTTTCAGCAATTTTCTTAAAGTTATCGTAATTCGTGAAAAATTTTGACACAAAAAATAAGTAAATCACTATTGAAAAGACTGTTTTATGTTCTAGTATAAAAGAAATCACGTTTAATTTATTTTCCCGATAATTGCGCTGTTTCCTACCATTTCCAATAATTTTCATGTTACTAATTTAAGTCATTTACTTCCCTGGAATTGCCCTATATATGTTAATATAGTTCGTTTCATTTTCAAATACAATTGCTTTAAATGTGGTAGGAATTATTAAAATAAGTCACATACAGGCTGATACTTAATATTGGAATGAATTAATAATTCGGTTATAAACAATATTATTCAATTTTATTAATTTTTCTCCACGGAACTGTTATTATAAGTAACTATTACTAATTACAAAGTATATAAAACTACCACAATATAAACTGAATGTGTTTCCCACATTGGATATCGTGTTTCGTCGTTATTCCTATGTTATTATTTCACTAAACTGGATTCTATTGTAACATGGTCAATCAGTCTTACAAATCACTGTTTCCTTCACTACACTATCACTCATCATCCATGTCGAACCACATCGAGGTGACGCTGCTGGACGTCTGGTCACTGGACTCCTCCGTGATGATCTTCAGGACCACCACCTCCATCATGCACAGCGCGAACAGGATGACGAAGATTGCGAAATTCGACCCCTGATGGTGGAACTGGAATGAACTGGGGATCGGTCCAGGGGGTGGCCAGGCGGCCACCCCGAAGGTAACGAGGCTCGATATTCCGTACACCAACATCGTTTTACATTTCGCATACGATTTCAAAATTTCTTCGCGTTGATTGAACTATTGCAAGAAGTAGGTTATTTCCGATTGTTTGTTTGCCGACGTGAGGATAGTGCGCGGGCGCAGGCCGTAATGCGGGGCGTATCACCCGCGCGGCGCACGCAAGCTGCACTGTTGAAACGCACGGCGCGGGCGACTCTCTTATGAAATATATCGTTTTAGTTAGATTCCCTCTGTTGGGAAATGCTCGAAATGCGGGTGAACGCAACAGTTTTGCGGTCAAGGCAGCCTCTCCGTGGACGCTGACCTTTGCGATGCATGCTTTTGAGCAACTTTTTGTTTGCTCTTTTATTGTTTTATGCATCGGTTTTTGTTTTGTACGTAACTACTTGCCTTTTTCAGTAGTCTAGGATGCAGGTTTTTTACAAGAACATGAGAACTAGATAGTATACCGTGAAGGTGATAAACATATCTTTGGTTCGACTCTACAGTCCTACAGTATGTTTTTGCCTAATTACGGAAGTGTTAAATGCATTTTTTTACGTGGGGATACCCTGGGCATGGGTTCCTCTCAGCCGCGGAGACAGCGGGAAGGATATGCCAGAATCCTACTGGCTAAAACCCCACGGTGTTCCCTTGGACATGCTATGTCGGGGCTACCATTACACTTTTTTTTTATAATATAGGAGTAGCAGACGAGCATGCAGTCCACCTGATGGTAAATGGCTACTGCCGCCCATGGACATCTGTAATCAACCCTAGATAGGATTAGATATTCCTACCTGAGGTTGGCCACAGATGCGCCGGTACCCTTTAGGACTAAGCTGGAACGCCTCGGAAAAGTCTGTCTCCCTTACCAAACCCTTCAGACCAGAACACAGCAGCGCCTAACACTGCTGTTATTAGGTAGACATAGGTGTGGCGGTGGTGCCGCCGGAGTCGAACCACAAAGGGTTCTACCACCTTTTAAAGCTTAGAGCATTGATCGCCACGAGGGCGTTTGCTTACAGCAGGGCCCGTCCCTTTTTAGGATAGAGCTAGAGCTACTTCATCCCGTTGTCTTTGAATGTTAAGTGCTGCTGTTTTCCGCTGTGAAGAGTGTTTGGTACGAGAATCACACTTATTCGAGGCATTTTCAATTTAGTCCTCAAGTGCAGCAACGCGCGTGTCGACCTCATGTATTTCACCTGGGGATGCTCACTGATGTTCATGGATGTATGAATGTACTTCTTTTGCAGTTGTTAATAAAAAAAAGTATTTTCTTTTTTCAAACATCGAAGTAATAAACGGTCATGTAGATTATTTGATAAGCTTTTTTCTCTAATATTTTTTGAATAGGATATGAGTTCTGCCTGATTTCGTGTTAAATAATATTAGTGATTTCCTTTGTAATCAAGTGTAACAGAGAATAATAAATTTCGGGATCGATTCCCTTAGTGTCCATAAAGATACTTTTGAAATATTATTAAAAGATTGTCGAGTGTATGTTATCAATTAGTTTATCAATATTTTAGGCGTGTTCGTTTACATTACACTGAACTCAATTTCAACGACAGTTATCTTATTTTTCTTATGTTATAAACAACTTCTTCCGTTATGTATTTTTCTTTATATTTTCCCCCAAAAATAAGTTATTCTTTGGTTCTTTATTTTTATTTCTTACTGTCACTATGCCTATTATGCATAATTAATCAAATGATCAACATAAATATTCAATCAATATATTTTTTTTGTAAATAATGTCTAGATTTTAATAGTGTTTTCAGAAAAATAGCCTACTAAGATTAGGACATATAATAACCGTTTCCAATTATATATAATGGTAATTACAACAGTATGGGCGCCCAAATTGGAAACTCCTTGGTTTACCCTTTGCCAATCACTGACATTGTCGAAAATTACAGCCGTTGAGGTCTATTAAAACGTAGTGGTTATATTCTCTTTTAGGTTCATCAGCATTTAATTATCTTGTTTTTAAAACGTAGCTATATTTGCTTTGTTGTTTTTCCCTAAAACTAAAAGAGTGAATATCCAAGTTCAACATATGTTAGTTGAATCTAATTGCTTTTTTATTTTAATAATAATAATAATAACACAGTTTACACAAAGAATAAATGTACATTTTACAGTAATATTAATATGACAAAAGGAATTCGGCTCAGCATTGCTGTCTCAGTGATTCGAGTAGCGCTGTTTTTCAGCCGCTCCTATAATCCCTGTGGTGTTAGGTGGGATAAGAAGATAGTCAGCCGTGGGGCATCTCCTGGGTTTTAAAATCCAAGCGTGTATGTGTGTGTGTGTGTGTGTGTGTGTGTGTGTGTGTGTGTGTGTGTGTGTGTGTGTGTGTGTGTGTGTGTGTGTGTGTGTGTGTGTGTGTGTGAGTGTGTATGTACGTATTTGGAGGTTAATTAATGTGTTTAATTAGCATTAAAGAACTCCTTTATTGGTAGATATTGCATGCATAGATTTTCTATTATTAACGAGGAAGATCAATAACGCAATTGCACGAGTATTAATATTGTTTGCCTAAACCCTTAGTTCTAAAAGATATCGATTGACACAGTATCGATATAATTTACCTAAGTAAGGTAGTAACATGTTTATGAAAATGAAAATGGAAATGTTTATAACATACAAGGATGCACCAGAGCTGTCAAACTTGCGGCGGTCCTCCTCCGAGCCGGACCTCTCCGTGGAGAAGATTTGCTAGTGAACCCCAACTGCCCGGTCCGGATCAAGAATCAAATTAAAATCAAAAATGATTGATCCAATGATATTATGCTAATTTACGTAAACAAAAACTTATATATTTAATCAATATATAATTTGAAAAAAAATTAGATGTTAAGTGTGTTTTTAGGAACAGAACTACCTAAGAATAGAGCATATAACAACTCCGTCCTATTATAATTTATAGCAGCATGTATGTCTTGAAATGGAACCTCCTTGGTTTACCCTTTTCCAATCACTAACATTGTCGTAAATGACAGCCGTATCATCGGCGTTTGATTATCTAGCTTTTTACAAAAAAGTAAATAATTAATCATTCAAATTATTTAAGGCGGGAATAATAACATATTGATTAAACCTAGCGTCCACATAGTTGACCTAAGCCCTTGGCAATAAGATGTTTATAAACGTAACGTACAAGGATGCACCAGAGTTGTCAAACTTCAGGCGGTCCTCCTCCGAGCCGGACCTCTCCGTGGAGAAGATGTTGCTAGTGAACCCCAACTGCCCGGTCCGGATCATGCTGGAGTACATCCGGAAGAAGTGCAAGCTGGGCATCTTCTCGCAGTTCGACCTGTGCGACGAGGCTGGCGGGCTGATGGGCTTGTTCAACCTCCCGACGTACGCTTACGCCACGGAGCAGTTTGAGCATAAGAAGACATACTACATTATAATACTTAAAGAGGTATTTTTTTAGTTTTTATTTCTAGCTAATACAAATATTGCTAGCTAATTTTAAGTAAAGCTGCCGTGTATGCAAAACTATTAAATTAATTAAATATTCAATCAATTAAATATTGAAAGTACTTAATTAAATGTAGAATAATATAAACGAGTCCTTCAAATTCCAATTACTTGTCTGAATCAGAAAATAGATTAATTGCGTGCCGGAGTTCTTACGTAAATGTTAATTTATGCGAAATTACCAGAAAAATATAAGTTGCACGATATAAGAAGCCACTTTTGCTGCACTCTCCAGCTTATCCTTGCCAGCAAGGATTGTGCAAGGACTTCCTACTTACTTTTCCTTCATGACGTATGTAAATACTCAGGTGGTACTAATATATTTCCTACATAGTTACTGAATGTAATTTCGGTGACAAAGTTCAATCGTGAAGGTCGCTTGCGCTTAGGGCTACATTTTTTTGCGTCCATCAAAACTAATAAGTTATTTCCTAAAATTATGTTAGGCTTAATGCCTTTGTCCCTGTAGTTCCGGGACCAGAATAGGGCTACGGTATCCCCTGCCTGTCGTAAGAAGCGACTAAAAGGGGCTTCCGGGGTTGCGGGTGGCGAGAGTGGGAGCTCGAACCGCCCGGCCAGCGATCCCGGGAAGGACGGCGGTATGTATGGTCGCATACCGTCGTGCACATCAGACGGAGTGGCGAGCACCACTCTCGCCTGGGCGGAGCCCGACGGGGCAACGCGCTAAGAGGACTCCGGTTGCGTTCCTTTGGAGATCCCGGAGTCCCCTACGCAGCGCCGAGGACGGCCACCGGGGGGGTTTTAGTGCGGTAAGAATCCCACATAACCCCGTGTCGCTCCCACGGCATAGGGTACCTTTTGAAGATTTCCCCCTCGTAAACAAAAAAAAAAGGCTTAATGCCTTAATACCACCTTAATTCCACCGTGGGATCTGCGAGTAGTCTTTTTGAAGTTTACAGGTTTCACAACCACTTTTTCCGTTAGCTGGGCGAATAAAGATGGGACGTCGCATATTTTGATGACGGGACAACGCTATCATGCTTTGTTTTAATTACGTGTAATCATCATCTGTTATAATCTGTATTTGTTTAATAAGTAACCTGTTTTTGGAGGTGGAATAAATTTATTTACTACTCACCTACACGTAGCAACAGTTAATAATTATGTTTTGTAACAATATCATGATTTAACAAGGCTAATGAGTATTCAATATTTATGTATATCTCTTTTAAAACAAGGAAAATATTGGTATTTTTCTCCGAGTGTCACGAAAATAACAACTGGAATATTTTTTCAAAAACTAGTAATATTTCAGCTGCATAATGTGATTCTGATGTCAGTTCTTGTATTCATATATGTTGAGATATCGTTCGTTTCCGATCAGAGGCCCCTGATGTGATTTTGAAGTGCTTTTAAATATTTAGTAGCTAACCATTCGACTGAATCATTATCATATGACGCGAAAATAAATGTGTTTGTTTTTCTATCATTATCTACATGACGGAGTAAACGTTTGTTCGTGATTTTAAAATATGAGCCATTTCTCGGAGGTGGTAGAAGTTTAGTGGTTGTGGTTTCACACCGGAGGCACCTCCGACGCATCTACACATCTTCGAGACACTTCCTAACAGCGTCAAGCGCTGTCATAAGGTGGTGTGTTCTGGTTTGACGGGTGTGGTAAAGGAGACATGCTCATCCGAAATGTTTCAACTTAGTTCAAAGGGCGGTAGTAACTACACATCATTAGATGAATTGCATGCTCTACTTGTCCTTATACATAAGGTCAGCGTTGCATCCATGCCTAAAATGGACGGTGCTAATATAAAGAAGTAGGTGTGCCCGTTAAAAGGGAAATACGTCTGTCAAATACGTATACCTAATCTAAACATCTTTCCGAATAAATAAGACGTGGGTGAAAACGTCGAAATAATTTGAATATTAATTAAAACGTAAGTAAATTATAGTAATTTATAAATTAGTATTATAAATAGGTATGTGCTCAAAAATAGCACTTGTGTCCTAATTAGCTATGTAGAGAGCTAATAAAACGGCACGTGAAAATCAGCAGTGTGGAAAACTTAAAAAAAAACAGCACGTGTAGAATTGCAGTAGTTGAATAATTTTATTTTTATTTGCACATGCAATTAAAAATAATTGTAGTGTTTGTCTGCTGCTAAAAATATATATTATATTTTTAACAAAAATGCATGATAATAAAATTAAAAAAAACGCTCATTTTAATTTTGAAAGTATGTCCTTAAATTCTTGACCAATATTAAAAATGGCTATAAATTTTGTCTTAATAAAAAATAGAGGACAAAAAGTTATCACTTGTTTTAACTGTGAAGGAAAAATCGCGAGGGAACCTGCTCACCGAAGAGTTTAAAAACGGTCTCAAAAGTTTATGAATTCTACTAATCCGCCCTCGGTCTGTATGGGTGGATTATTGCTTTAACCTCTCTTATTCTGGAAGTCCCGTGGCCAGAAATAGGATAATAATGCATTGATATTGATATTGTGGATAATGCACAAAATGTATTTTTGTTTCTTAAACGATAGATCTCTATAGAACATTATTTGAAAATGTTATTTCAATGTGCAAATTGAGCGGAGTAGAAAATGGATTTATGTTGACTTGAAATGTAATCCCAAAATGACATGCGCAAATGCAGTGTCGGAGAGGGGAATCTATGTAGGTCTTAAAACTGACATTAATGTGGATTTACAGGGGTACCCTCAAACAACGCGTAAGAAAATGGTGGTCTAATTTAACCAAATTACCCCTGTAACCTCCCCCCCAAATATTATGCTGCGTTTTTATTTTTTAATATTTAGTAGCTAACCATTCGCGTTCGCGCCCGAGTCGCTTTTAGATGGCATCCTCACCCTTCCACCGAAACGAAAACGCAAGGACTAGGTATTTCATGCTATAAAAAGATATGACAATGTAACCTTCTCCATCAAACTATACTAGTTCTACGACTTTTCCAGTTAATAAGCTCAGCAAGTTGTTTAACAAAGGAATATTTCAACCCGGCAGCATCATTGCAAACGAAACAAAACGAAATGAAAATACTTACGTTAATTATCGTACGTATAAAAAATAAATTTAGACATTGTCCTTAATATTTATTTGTACATTTTCGATTTGCGGAGCGGTACCGGTTCAATGAGCAGGTATAAGATCTAGTTGGGCATCGCGCTTGGAGGACTTCGGTTGCGTTCCGTCGGAGATCCCGGAGTTCTCAAACAAGCGTTGAGGACAGCCACCGGGGGGTTTTAGTGCGGTAAGAATCCCACATAACCCGGCGTCGCTCCTACGTCGTCGGGTACCTTTTGAAGGTTTCCCCCTCGTTAAGAAAAAAAAGGTATAAGATTTAATTAAGTTTGCAATGTACTACTAGAAACTTGTAGAGAAATTCTATACCGTACACTTAACTCTTTTCAAGTGTTTATTTACTGGCCTTGTTTGTTCGTATATTTGTGAGAAACTGTTTTTTAAAATAGTAAACTCCAACTAATAGCCTGTTTTTTTGCATAAATATTAGTTTTGGATGTCAATGCATAATTATTTTAGTGACATTATTAGAAATCCAATATGGCGAGCGCCCCAATATCGCGGACGATATAATATTTTTTATGCAATCTTAAGCGTATCAAATGAAAGGGTTATCTAACAATAAAAAAACACAATTACTTTATTAAAAAAGCTCGGTTTTTAAATACATTAATTATTTCAAACATTCAATACGACTGATACAGATGGATAAATTACATTTGTTCAGTACAAATGTAATTTATAATTATTTAAAACTCCAAACATTATTTTGCATTATAAAAACATTTAACAATATAAATAATTTGATCTTTATCCGCCTTAGAATCTTATACCTACGTACTATAATTAACAGAGTTATAATTAATATAAGTCGTAAAGTACTTCCGCCTGTAAACTTATTAGAATTATTCTCAAAGGAGTTTGATCTTTAGCCTTGATCTCAGCTTTAACTACTGCGAATACAGGCTTTACACGAGGCGAATCGAATAATAAAATAACTTTGAAAAAAAAAATCAAAAACATCCTTTACTTAAATATTACTCAGCTCACTGACATTATATTTCTAAAGAAACTCTTATCTGGCTCATTAGACGCAAGCAGTTTACTCGGCGAAGTAGGTATCAGAGTCCCGTCCAGATATCCGAGATATGCTATCACCAAACCCTTCCATATCCCCATAAGCAGGACAAACATTCTAAAACATTCCCCACTTGCTCGTATCTGCTTTGAATACAACAAAATCTGCTCTAAAGGAGCAGATATTGACATAAATCACGACCGAACAACAACACTCAAAAAAATAATAATTGAACACCTTCGATCAACAAATTAGCATTCTCTACTTGTATCACTCTCATTTTATTTCTAAATGTACTTTGTTTGCTATTAAATTTATATTGTATGTCTGTTACAAAAACTGTAAAAGTTGCGCACGCCTATAATTGGCATGCACACGTGTCTAATACAAATAGTGTAATACTTATAAAAAGAATTGTGTGTACTGCTGTTGTCGTGCAAATAAATAAATTACAGGAAAAATTATAAGAATACTGTGTTTTTTCAAAATTAAAATTAATTAAACATTATTTATCACTTGCTAAAACGGTGAAGGAAAACATCGTGAGGAAATCTGTATACCTGAGAGATTAATAAAAAAAAAGAAATCTCAAAGATATGTGAAGTCTACCAATACGCACTTGGCCAGCGCGCTGGACTATGGCCTAATTCTTCTCATTATGAGAGGAAACCCGGGCCCAGCAGTGGGACAGTAATGGGTTGCTGATGATGATGATGATCTTCAAAAAGCTAACATTTTCAGTTGGTATTTTTTTCCCATATATAGTGTTAATTTGTGCGGAACCCTCTCCTCGCGAGTTAAATCGCTACTAGCACTTTTTTTTGCAAATTTATTCAATGTATAGACACGCGAATCTTACATCCTTATTATATGTACCTACCTATATTGACCCGTATATACACAAATGGGTGCAATTATAATTATTATTATAATTTAATTGTTTCACTTTTTATATAATTACATTGATGTTTATTGTTTACTTATATTATAGTTGAAATTTAATTTTTATTCTAATGTAATTGTTTAGATTTTTTTATTTATCTTACTTATGCTTACTAATTTTATTAATTAGTGTAATTGGTTAAATTTAAAGTTGGCCGTACTAATTAATTGAATAAATTAATTATATAATAATCTCTATAAAATATGGCGGATGCCCCAAATTGGAGACCTACTTATTTTTTATGCATCCCATTTGATATGGGTGTGAAATGAAAGATTTTTCCGAGAAGAATACGAACATTTCGTGTTTATAAATATTTTTCATTTATTTTTTTAGGAATCTGACAGACGTCTTTCAGTCCTACCGCAGTTGAATCACGACAATGATCTTTATTTGAACTTAAAGAACAGGGTAAAGAGGTTCATAGCTACGGGAGACACAAGCCCGATCACCCCTCCGCCAGGGAAGGCTACTCCACCCACTGCTAAACCCGCCCCAAAGAAGAAATAAGTGAAATATTTTGACGACGGAATGTAGGTATTTTATAAAGAATTTTAAAGTGTGAACTACGAAGCGCCTGTACAAAGTTTGCAATTATGCATTATGTTATGTTGTTGCTATTAAAAATCGTAAGGTGTTTCAACCTTATTGTGTCTAAGAACTGTTAGTTTTATTTTAACTAATTTTACATGTGAACTTATTTTTCTTCTAAATTTTAGAGTAGATAGTAAGAAATAAGTGTTATTTAAGTTAGAGATCACTATCGCTTAAGGGTATTTGTAACTGTAGGTATTAAGGATATCTTAGGTTTCATCTGAGGCCGGCTACCCACGTGTTTTTTTTCTTATAATTATTAACACTGTGTCCTGCATGTATGTGCTGTCTATATTACACACTTTAAGAACACAACAGCGCGTGTTACTGATATTTAGGAAAGTTTATAAAGTGCTCAAACGACAATTTTTATAAATTATGAACCGTAATTTAAAATATACAAGTTTGTTTATTTAAGAAATGTAATATGTGTGTATCTACGCTATACGTTTTGGTACGTATATAAGATAGTATAAATCACTTATTATTCCCGTGACGACATCCGGGTTCCTAGTGCCTTTCCGGCGGATGCCACCAACCATATTAGATCAATTGCGACGCTCATCACGTCGGTAATGACCAAAACAGATGATTAAGATGACGGAAGCAGTATTATGGGATGTTTATGGTGTTGCTATAAGTATAAACCTACCTACTATGGCAACTTACTTTATTAAGGTTTTATAGACTTAATACAATGTTCTTTATATAGAACTTTTATAATAATTAAGAACTACTTGTTTCTATTGAAGGTCGTCTAGATAAGACATGTTCCTCTTTCCTTTATGGGTTAAGTTAGAACGTCGGATATTAGATATGTATAAGAATAAATCTCAAAGTAACGCGATAACATTAAAACAGCCAGGAAACAAGCATTAAAGGAAGTAGAACCGACATTGTTTGACTAGTTCCAGTTTTACGACAAATTTCATAAAATTTAACATTTTTTTTTGCATTTCGGTAAAAAGGTGTTGGCCGTGTTAGTCCTAAAGAGTAAAACATAAAGCAAAGCATTTGAAATTGGTTTCAGGGCCTTCAGGTCGAATCCATGTTCTACTGTCAATGCGTGGCAGTTACTACAGTCTTATCGTCTGGTGGACTGCATGTTCTCATGCTTTAAAAAATCTAAGAAATTAAATGTAATATAGTTAATTGTATCAGGCATTACTTTGTGGAAATCATGCTATTAAGTAGTAAGCATCATCAGGGTAAGTTGAATCTACGACAGTTACAGTCATAGAGTCAACTTACCCTGATGATGCTCCGTTTTGGAGCGAAACACGTGTTGGTGGTATGGTGGTGTATATTTTCAATATTTTGCATCTGCACGCATCCTTTTTTTGGTACATACTGCATGGTTTAAAATATATACCATCATACATATTTGTAGCGGATTGTTGCGAAGTAGTTTTAATCTTAACTTAATTAAACGTAATAGTAATGTACTTGAATGACTTTGGTAAACAATTACCTCCTTAACTTTGGTATTTGAATTTCATAAACCTGAAAACTATATTAGAAATTTGTTTTGAATTATCCCAAAGCGTGTGACAAGTGAGTATTTTGATCATTATTATCGTTCCGCCATATCAATTTATTCTGTACTGGGTTACGAGTATGAAATGTCGACCGCCACGCGTCCAGCAGAGCGTGATGCCAAAATGGACGGAATGACAAACTTCGTAAATCGTAATGGATGTATTTATTTTGGATTCATTCGGTAAAGAGCTGCACTTGCTTTTGGCGTATTTTAAAATATTGCAATAAGTTTAGGGTTGGGAAAGACGAGTGCTAATAGCGTACCCGTGGTCCCGACAAAAGGCGTCCAGAAGATCACCGTGGGGTTTTACCCGGTAGAACGTAGGCTTACCCCACGAAAAACAAGGTTGGGAAGGGATTTACAATGTGCCATGGCTTCACTAACCTAGTACCTATCAACGCGTTTTGGCATATTAGTTAATTGTTTTTTTTTTTTTTTTATTTCAACGTATTTACATAATTTTCTCGTATTTTTATCAAACATTTTTTACCATTACATACATTTTTTGTCAAAGACCTAAATGTGCGACGCCTATCACGAAATTTAATAAATAATATGTTAAATTCATATTTTACACGGTTAAGTTGGTCAAGTGATGTGCCTTTATCAAAAAAGGTATTTGTTTAACCAAAAGTTAAACCCATAATAATTAAATTTGTAACAATCAAAGAATTTTGAACTACAATTTAGTATTTATTAAGTAAGACAAGGAAACCGCTCATATTCTGTTCATATTCGTATGCATTCGTTTTAATTATAGTTATGTTCAAGATCACATACAATTGTTAAATTCCGGTATGCAATCGCAATATGCCAAAACTTAAATAAATACTAGTGGTGCCCGCGGCTTCGCCCGCTTTTTAAAGAAATAACAAGACATACATAAACATAAAATTTGTACCTTCATTGGAAGGACAGTGGTACCATCTGTCGAAAATTGGTCTTACCGACTCCCAAACCTTTGTGGGCTCTTGGACAACTACTTACGAATTAAAAATTAATTAAAGAAACCTTTTCCCACAGACTAAATTGTGAATCTAAACCATTCTCAAGTCCCCTTGAACACACACAACAAATTTCATCAAAGTCAGTCCAGTCGTTTAGGAGGAGTTCAGTGACATACACACGCACATAAGAAATATATATGTAAAGATTCGAGAATGTATTAAAAAATATTATCATGTCGTCAACAATTATAATTATCAATTTGTGATGTTTAATCAATACTATTTAAATTTTTGAATAAATTAGAATTATTTCTAGGAAAAAATGTGTAACCTTCATTTTTTTTTAATATTACGTGTTAGGTTTAGATTAACGCGAACTTTACATAGTACCCGAAATAACCATAATATCAGTAAGTTAGTACAGTCAACCTGTTACTACCATTGCATTGCGGGGCAATATATTCTGATTGGAAAGGCGAGGCAATCATATGTAGGCTTAATTATAAATGTCTATAGATTTAAAAAGTAAAGCTGGTCACCCATATGGTCATATTTACAATAGGTACGCGTAGAAAGATAAATATTAGGATTAAATATTTAGGACCATTGATACAACAAACTTCCATCCCACTTCACACAAATATCATCTTAGCTGATAGAACAACTTATTAACAATTGGTCGTGGATGACACTTTTCGTCTATTTATTCTAAAATAAATTTGACGTCTAAAATTTAGGTCTCTATTGTCTATTTATATAGGTTGCTATGGCCGTTTGGAACAAGTTTTTTCGTCGTTTTCTTTACCGCCTGTACTGTTATGTCGTTTAAGTTTTTGTTTGCCGCAAAAACATTGCATTCCTTTTTTTCTTTCACGTGACGTAAATCACAGGAAACAGTTAGTTTTGCGCTTTCTATAAACTTACTTTATTTTTTTTTATTACTGTTGAGGTGTTTTTTTTTTTATTTTAAGTTGGTCGGTTATCATTTTATTATTTTAGTTCATCACATCTTAGTTTTCTTCCTGGAATAAGGACAGTTCACCACGCTGGTCACAGGCGGATCTCACTAAAGATTAGTTTCAGATTCGCATTAACAAATCTACTTTGTTTAATGAATAAAAATATCACAAGGTAAATCATAGATTAGTAAAGTTTACTCACTCCTAACAAGAAAATGTAACCAATTTTGACAACTGAAATTGTCAGTCATCTATTTTCGTGTTTGAAAAATATTTAAAAAATGTAGTTTTTAGATCATTTACGAATGAAACGATATTTCTCCGCACTTTTTCTTCGATTTCGTGTTTTTGCACCACTTAACTGCACATGTCGGCATTGTTCCGCGTAAATTACACCATGACAACTAATAAATGACTGACACATTTGTCAGCCGTTTAAGCCATTTAATGGCTTCCTTCAATTACAAGGCGGTGAGATATCTATATCTAGATATCTTGTCTTTGAAGTAAATTTAAAGAATATTTGGCAGATTTTCCGAAAAACGGTTTTTAAGAAGTTGAGTTGGTTGAGTTTTTGTATTATATTAAATTTATGGCTAAATATTTTTTTAATATTAGTGTAAGTATACTAAAAAACCAAGTATCCTGTAAGATCCTGAAGGTTTTTATGTAATATGTAATAGATAAATGACTGCGTCAACTTACCGATCAAAAAAAGAACAACTTCCGGTTTTTTCTAAACACAAATTCACTTCACTATTCCATTCACAGCACACTCATATTTTTAAATCGATTTCCCAAAGAAAAAGGTTATAAATGTCAAAATTTACGACACATAATCTAATAATTAATTATTTAATATTAACTGTATCGGAAATTTTAAATTAAATTACATTTTTTGTAAACATTTTGCAATTGTTTTTACGAGCACCGCCGGCCAGTGTTTCGGAAATGACGTTCAAACAGACTAGCTATTGGATTGGCGCGAACCGCGGGCGCGCCACAGCCGGCGATATGCCTCGTGCATTCCTAATTCAAAATTCGCCCCTATATTTTCAGGGTTCCTTATTAACTCTGTATTTTTGTTGGAAGTAAAAGCAACGATAAGTTTGTTTAATAAAATGTAATAAGTAAATCAAATAAGTTATGATTTTAGTAGTCTTGGGCTCACTTTTATTTTCAAAATTTTAATTCACTTTAAAACGGAGAGCACCTTTACATCATTATTTCAGTGGGGTATCGTGACATCACGCATTTTTTTTATAATATAGGAGTAGCAGACGAGCATGCAGGTAGCCTGATGGTAAGTAGCTACTGCCGCCCATGGACATCTGTAATGAACCCCAGATAGGATTAGATATTCCTACCTGGGCAGAAATAGGTGTGGCGGTGGTGCCGCTGGAGTCGAACCACAAAGGGTTCTACCACCTTAAAGAAGTCTGCGCATAAGTCAACTAAACTAACTAAAAGTGAACCAACCTTAATAGTTATTAAACCGGGATATATTCGAGACCCCAAGTTACGTACTCGTAAGTACGTCAGGATACTAAGACAGTGTACATAAAAACAGGACAGTCCTGTTCAGAACGGGACGTATGGTCACTTTAACTATACTTTAATAAGTAGCTATTCACTACGAATTGAAAGCTGAAAGTAAATTCAAATGTTCCACTCTGAAAACTAAGAGAATTTGTCTAATTACGAGGTAAGTTGCATTTTACTCGTATGAACAGCGAACAGTGCTTTTTAACTTTTACTTTGATTATGACTCACTGAGCTGGGAACTTTATTGAAAATAAAAAATAAAATCAAGTGCTTTTTAGTAAGTATTTTAAAGCAATAAAAAAATAGAATACTGATTAAGAAAATTATTTTGGCTTGAGATGTCGTCGTCGTCAACCCATTACTGTCCCGCTGGGTACGGGTCTCCTCTCAGAATGAGAAGCATTAGGCCATAGTCCACCGCCAAGTGCGTATTTGTAGACTTCACATTGCTTTGAGAACATTTTTTATGTGTGAGACGTAATGTCACTTATTTCTAGGTATTCAGAACAGAACCACAACAAAGCAGATTAAAATGATGTCTACATGTCAAGTTTAGCACAATCCAGTACGGAACCACATCGCCATCAATACGGTATTACAGATAAATAATGAACGGTCACGTAACGATTACGACCACGACCACGACACGCGTGAAGCACGCTCAATGGACAACGGATCAATTGGGAAGCACTTATGATAGTCCCGTTGCTCGGCGTTGCTTGCATCGCTATAAAATAGATAATAATACAATAATAATATAACTTTTAGCATTGGCGATTCGCGTTTTGAAGGTTCAAGATAGCGTTGATGTTGCATCACGTTTTGGCGTCTCTATTCTATAATGTAGGTATATCAGACGAGCATGCAGTGTCTGGTGGTAAGTGGCTACTGCTGCACATGGTCTGTAATCAACCCCAGATAGGATTAGATATCCTACCCGAGGTAGTTACAGTTGCGCCGCTATCCCTGAGGACTAAGCTGGAACGCCTCGGAACAGTATGTCCACCTTACCACACCCTTGAAACCAGAACACAGCAGCATTTAACGCTGCTGTTATGACTCAGAAACAGGTGGGGCCATGTGTCTTATTGTATTTGGTCGCGGAATCTCAACCGGCATGTTTTGGCAAATTTTAATTGAATGCAGTCCAAAAGTACTTATGACCAGCGTTAAAACAGATGCGATTGTTATGTTTGATCGCTGCATCAAGAATCTGAAAAGCACCTAAATCGTTGATTGCCAATGCTAAAATTATTTAGTGTGTTGTGCCTTTATTTCTGCGCTTTTATGTTTATGTAAGCTAGTTGAATTTGAAATTTAGCGGCTTATACATTTATGATTTTTCGATGTTATGTGTTTTTAGAATTTAATGATCACTTACTTTAATAGTTAGGAAAACATCGCGGAACCTATACACACGAGTCCTGCTAAAAAGTTGTTAAAGTTGTGGAGAAAAGATCCACGCAAGTGGGACTTCGAAGGGTTGATGATAATAAAATAATGGATATTTTCCCAATATAAACAATACGTAACAAGCACGGTAAATGCACTTACCGTGAACGCTCAATGGGGTTCAACGGTTCAATTGCGCCGAACCACTCATGTCCCGTTGACCAACTGATAGATTGGCACCAATTAAATTGTGAATACTAGCCAATGGGCATGATGACAAATTTTGAACTCTTCTTCTATAATGTAGGTACATTTCTACTGATTCGAAAAATCGTATTATTTCGGCAATAATTTCAGTATTAATGGAAATATGATCATTTTTAAAACAAATTTTGAATTAAGCGCGAAAACGCTCACGGGTGTCATTGCGTCCGCGAGTGACGTCACGCTTCGATATCCCATAGAAAAGTTCAAGCAATTCACACGCCAAAAAAATGACGTCATTTCGCTCCGATTAGGGTTTTAGACAAGATGGCCGACTGCGGTATTTTATACTTTTATTTTATTGAAAATACAATGAATCCTAAAGTTTTTATTAAAACTGGGCTATTTCTGAGAATGCTTTCATCATATTGTTCTTATTGTTGTTATTATTGTTGTATAAGTAAATCATAGAAAGAACCTTTTAGAATGAGTCGGGTTGTATCATATCATAACAGTTATAACCATAGACTGTTAGTTGAAAGAATTAAATAGATAAAATTTTGGAAAAGATTACGTTCTTTCGTTACGGTCACGATTCACGATGGTTTCGTTTTATTTGAAATATCTTTGAGTTGACTTTGAAATATCATAGCAATTCAAGATTTTTGCAAATCGTAACTCTAAGTGCCAAAGGAGGTTGGAATTTTGGAATTAATATGAATTCCAAAATTAAATTATTAATCGAAGACTAAGCAGTATACGCACGCTATCGATTCGCATCATTCTTTGTGATATTTATTTTTAACATCTCAATTTCAACCTTTAATTTCAATCGTTGATTGTTCAATCCGGTTCGAGTGTCACAAATAGTTAGGTATATCGTCTTTTTCCTCAATTTTAGTAGTAGTGTGTACAAATGATCCCCGCGTTACGGTTGGCGTGCCAGGCATACGATTTCAATGCTTTTGTTAAAATGCTGTATCGCTGTACACGGATGTGGGGAAATAAATGGTCAGTGATAGCTCTTGTTTGGAGGTCAACTAAAAATTAATGCTCGCCAAACTAACATCGTTATAAATGAAGAATTACAAGGCTGTCTTTCAAAATTAGGAGATGCTTAAATTTATACATTTTTCATGATAACAATAATTTTTAAATTTTTGACATTTGGTAGATATAATTTTAGGTATTGTTTTAATAGAGCTAAAATGGAAAAATATAAAAAAAAATATAGTTTAAAATCCACTTAATATTACAAATTATTGCAACAAAACATAGATTAGTCTATGCAACAAAATTATACCATGAAGTAATTATTGTTAAAACAGCACCTAGTAGAGCCATCTAGTGTATCGTAACGAAACTACAACGAATTGGTTTCTACCGTGTGAAGCGTAGCATCTAAGTCACTGCCATTCCGAAAGTATTATTTACGCGCCGCAAGATGGCGCTGTTACCACTAATATGACAGTCACTTAAACATTACTATTACACTCTATTTTTAATCACAGTGATCTAAATAAAATTATAAATAAACATATTGCAAACCGGGATAGTTCTTTTAAGGTTAAATGATCATTATCGTGCATCTGTAACAGACTAAATGAAAATTGACTCAAAGCTGAAGAGCATAGGTTAAACATGTAAGAACAGTAAGAATAGGTATGCGTTTTAACTGAAGGCGGTAGACCTCTCCGTAGTTCGACTCCACGGCAGCACCACCGCCACACGTATGTCTTCCTAATAACAGCAATGTTAAGCACTGCTGCGTTCTGGTTTGAAGGGTGTGGTTAGGGGACACACTTTTCCGAGGCATTCCAGTTTAGTCCTCAGGAGTAGCGGCGCATATGTGGCCGACCTCCGGTAGGAATCTTTTCTTATCTGCGGTTGATTACACAATGTCCATGGGTGGCAGTAGTTACTTCCCAGGTGTACTGCACGCTTGCCTGATACTCCTAATTTATAAAAAAAATATCTATATAAACAGAAATAAAAAACACTGCATTCGCTTACCTTGACCACGTGATTCCATTGGCGACGAGGTAGCACACTCCAGACACGATGCCAGCGAGAAGGCCCAGACTGACCCCTGTGGTCAGCGACAGGGTGTCCGGCATCGTCCTTCACACTAACTTTAAACACTTGTCACTGTCTCAGTCAAAAATATCTTCCGAAAATTCTTAAGTTTTTTGAGTCACTGATTGTCACTGGATGTATTCTTTGTTACTAAGTATTTCTTAGGACATGCTAGGAAAAAAAGATAATAAGCACGCGTCACATGAGGAACACATATCTTCCTATTTTTTGTTGCTTATGATTATAACCATAACGATGACAAACAAATAAGCAACTTTTATTCACGGTACGTACAGAAATATAACTTTTACGATTTTAGATCATTGTATGTATTATAAAGTAATTTTGGAATATTTTTTACTTTGCAGTTCATGATAACCTTATCAGGGTCAAATTTATCGAATGAGTTTGTTGTCCTGACCAAGTTAATTAATTGAAAAATGTTACAGTAACTCCTACTATTAAAATAAAAATAAAAAGTATACTACGTTATTTAAAAATCATTCATTGAAGGTGGTAGAACTCTGTGGTTCGACTCCGGCGGCGCCACCACACCTATTTCTGCCTAATAACAATAATTGCTTCTAATCCTATTATATAAAAACAATCTAAGTTTTCTATCAAGTGCATGTCTGATGTGTATTTCCTCATTGAAAACATTGTTTAATTATTTTTTATAATTAGTGCGTCATCATGTGATATTCGTCATTCCAGCCAAATCCATGATTATTATCAATATGCAATTGTTAAAATAATGAATATAGTACAGGAAATTGAGCAAAAAACCATATAATTAAAGTATTTGACTGGCGGGGAAAACCGCACGTTATCATTATATACGTTGTTTCATGTAGCTATTACAGTTATTTCTAGACATTACTCATATATGTTGCATGAGTGCGAGTGAGACATACGATATCAGTTGCCACATGTTTTTAGAGGCATCACAACGTGTTTTCGTGCGGTAACACATTTCTGTAACTAATTTAGAAAATATTTTTATAACGCTAATACGTGGAATTAAGAGGCCTGTGGAAGACTTTGGAAGCGATCCCAGAAACAGGATAACCGAAGGTATGGACACATCAGCAGTACTTACCGCCAAAGCGACCACCATGGTCGTTTTGTGCTTTTTCAGCATAATAATGGGCAGTATCCCCGTCCAGTTGAACAGACGTTTCAAGTGGAACACCGAAGAGACAACGGGAAAAGATAAATCGAAAATTATAAAACTGTTGCTTGGGCTCGGTGGCGGAGTTTTATTATCTACAACATTTTTACATATGTTACCAGAAGTAATAGAAGGCATTGAGATTCTAACCGAAAAGGAACAACTACCAGATATACATTATCCGCTTGCCCCGTCGTTGGTGTGTATTGGATTCTTCATCATGTACTTGGTAGAAGAGCTAGTCCACATTCGCTTGAACCAACGTCAAAAAGAAGCAGCCAAGAAAATACAGCAAGATAACGCTTTAGATAAAGATTTCGGGAAAGATGACGATTGTGAAAATAATTTGGTTGAAGCTACTGAAGGTTGTGCTCTGGGACACGTGCATCGTGGTCATTCCCACGGTTTTGGCCACGGCCACACACATATACCAGCAGCGCCGACGACGGATGGTACTCATGAACTGATAATAAGTTCCCTGAAAGGATTGTTGATTGTACTCGGTCTGTCTGTACATGAATTGTTTGAAGGGCTGGCTATTGGACTGGAAAGAGCTGCAAGCCACGTCTGGTATATGTTCGCGGCGGTATCCGCCCATAAATTCGTCATTGCGTTTTGCATTGGCGTGGAATTAGTGGCTTCGAAGACAAACCAATGCTTAAGCATGATATATATTTGTACCTTCGCAATCGTTTCACCATTAGGTATTGGTATAGGAATGCTGCTTATCGGAGGAGACGTCCCGGCAGCTAGCGGACCTCTTCCTGTGATTCTCCAAGGAATAGCTACTGGAACGCTCCTCTATGTGGTGTTTTTCGAGATTTTGCACCACAATCGTGATGGTCTTCACCAATATTTAGCAATCCTCATTGGGTTTCTTCTTATGTCCGGTCTGCAACTGGCAATCCCTCATCATCATTCTCATGGAGGCGGTCATGAGCATCATCATGGACATAGTCACAATGGTTGACATTAAGGACATCGATAATTAAAACCCCCTGTTAGAACATAAGTTATTAACTTAGTATATAATTATATTTTGCTATTTGTGTTCCGAATTGGAACAAGTTGGATAATAAAAGATTTTTACATAAAACTATATTATTATTATTATATTATTATTATTTATTAAATACACTGTAGTCTACTTCACAGGACCTCCAACTCAAAACACGCGAGAATTTCATACAATTAGATTTTCGTAACTAATATTTTCATTGCAAGCAGCGTCAATAAAATTGTACTTTACACATTTTAAATTCAAGAGTAAGAGATTGGAATTCGTACCACTAAGCTCATAGACTTTTTATAATTCTTTGAAATGTTTATTGTTAAAAAATAAATGAAAACCGACTGTAGTAAATGATCCTCCCGAGGTTACGGTTCATTAGCCAATAAATTGTCCTTCGGAACCGCTTCGAAGATTTTCCTCAGATAACTGAAACCGTTCACATTTGGTTCTGCTTATCGTCTTCTATTTAATTTATCTGATCTCCGGTTCTCATTGCAATCAACAATGGTCGGCGAGGGTTTCACAAGCTTCAACAATTTCTGACACAATGCCTGAGTGCAGGCAACGGTCATGGGAGCTTCCCAAGCGCTGCACCAGTTTGGAAGCCGACCAACGGGTCTTAGATGCAAGCATGAGAAGCGAGCAATTCTTAAGAAATCTAGGTATACATTCCATGAACATTGTTTGCTATTGTTGACAAATAGCAATCAGGTAACTTAGCAAGTGTGATCTTCCAACGATTTAATTTATTGATGATCTATTCAATACAACGACTTTCGACAAGATTACAATTTTAATCATAAATACGGGTTTTATTTAGTATTCAACTCAAGGGAAGAAGTATTCAACAAGCCTACCCCAATTTTGGTGAAGTAATCTCTGCCCCGCAGTGAGACGACAAAAGTTGCAATAAGTCTGATAATATAAAAAAGTTCAAAGTATCTGAATGTATAAAGGCGGAATAAATACATTTTGAATAAAAATAGAATTAAACAATGATCTTGAACGTTGAAAATTTGAAATGCAAACAATATGCATATTCACTAAAGTAAACATGTGTTGAATGAATGCTAATTAGATGAGAGTCAGTAACACTTTCGATTCTGTAGCATTACCACATCTGCTAGTTTTGCCACCCACGGATTGACAATGTGGTGTGAACTTTGGAGAGCCCTGCGTGGACGATGAACTTGCTAAATGGACAAGTACCAACATTGTAGGTGATACAACCTCCGCACAAGAGCGGACATTATTTCCATCTGACATGCGGAAGGTTCTGGATTCAATTCCCGGATAGACAAATATCTACATTATGAATTTAGATAAACTTGTTTTTCATCTGAGTCTTTATAACTCGAAATAAAATAAAACAGCTGTTTTTGTGTGAAGCCAGTCGTGTAATAAATGATAATCAAACGAACTTTACAGTTACGAAAACTTACATATTAGATAAATAATGTGCTCTCCTAAATAAGCTTGAGAGAGCTAATTATTTAAAATATTATAAACTTCATTGCACTATTGTATAGCATTATTCTCTACCGTGACTTACCAAATTTTTTATTAATAATACCTTTAACATAAACTTTCACAACATTTTTAAGTGTCGAATCACTAATCATTCCATATTATACTCGTGTTTACGACAGATTCTCAAATAAAATGTAAGCTATGCCATTTCTCGTATCACATAATTTTATTTCAATTACACATACACATTACTTTCACATTTCTAGTAAAAAAATCATTAAAACATGCGAATTCAAGTCTTAATAACACAATATAAAGTCGTTAATTGTTAGATGGAACATTGTAATTAACGTGGGAATTTTCATATGCAAAATTCTTTCACCTGTTTGGTTGTCTGTTGGTTTGCTTGATTGAAATGTATTTTGTGCTTGTCTCTGCGCACGCGTGTACGCGATAATAACATTTGTTTTAATAAATCATGATTACCTATCCTTGATATGGAACAATGGTTAGAAATTAATTTCAAGTTGTCAGGATGAAAAAATATGGTTAAGAAAAAGCTATAGATTTTTTAAAGTTTGATTTTCACGTCGTCATCAAACCATTATAAACATTAGTAAGCACGGGTCTCCTCTAAGAGCGAGAGGTTTTGAGCTATATTAGTCTACAGCGCCGTGTTGGACAAGTGGCGAATTTTGATTACGAACTGTCAGGCGAGTAGGTTTTCTTGTGACTACATAAGCATTTTTTTTTAAATCAGAGGTGTGTGAGCAGTGATAAGCGCTGTTGTGGTTTTTGGTGTGATAAGAGTAAAATACTTATCCGAGGCGTTAATAAATCAGACGGACGTATATTTTCCTGTTAGTTTCAATCATATTCTTTATACTAATTTAATTTTTGCAGATAGTTTATTTATTTTCCTATTCGCCATTGGTGAAACAGCTGTCTTATAGTATGAAAGGTCAACCGCTAATGTTTTTATAACAGTTACGTAAAAGATGTTTTGCATAACGTATCACTCATATTATTGCATATGTTCTGCGAGAAACAAAAGGTAATTGTTATTTTTATTCCGTAATTAAATTGAAATAAAAACTAATGTGTAAGTGATTTTATTGGGGTCTTTTCTCACATGACCGAATGCAAAAGTGCAGCTCACTTTTTTGCCGTGGTGGTGGTAATATTCCTCTAGTCACTACTTTCCACCATTCATTACTTTCCAGCATTTCGTTCTTTAACATATCAAACAAAATTACTCAATGGAGCAATGATATAAGTGGCTTTGTTTCACAATTAAGTCGTTATATTCTCGGCTAGGATTTTTTTTTAAAAATTGAGTCATAGAATTCATATAGTTTTCACTATTAAGTATATTCTCGACTTAGGCCTTTGAAATTGAAAAAAATACCCTGTTTAGCTAATATATAAAATTCTTGTGTCACAATGTTAGTTACCGTACTCCTCGGAAACGGCTTTACCGATTTTCACCAAATTTTATATACATATTGAGTAGGTCTGAGAAACGGCTCCTATCTATTTTCCATAACCCTAAGTGATAAGGGTTGTTCACCCTTAACATTTTTTTTATTTATATGGCAACACAACGTTTGCCGGGTCAGCTAGTAATTATGTAAATGAAATCTTGAGATAAGTATCGCGTTGACAAATAAATTCATATCAGATAGTTTGCGATAGTGACATTCTTAGCGTATCCAAATGTTTAATTTGCATACCAAGTCTAATAATAACTACATACTGCACAATCTGGGTTAAATTATTATAATTCATTTATAAGTTCATTTAATTGTAATTTCATGCGTATTGTACCTACTCTTTTATACTAGATTATATATATAGATAAATGTAGAGGCATATTATTTTAATCCTGAATAAATAAAAGTATGTGAAAGTTTTTTATATATAGTTTTAATAGCTATCAAAATCATTTTAAACTCCGTTTTCATTTATTATTTATTTCATACATATTAATAAACTATTTTATTATAGAAATTGTGAATGTTATTAAGTTTCTGTCGCCGCTTCTTCTCCATGAACAACACCAATGTTGGTTGATTTTGACGTTAAAAATAATTTAGAACTTCTGTGAATAGTCATATTTTTAATTTCATTTCGTTCGATTATTAACCCAATGGTTGCCATAATGAACATCCGTAATCAACCACAGATAAGATTAGATTCCTATCTGAGGTCGGCCGCAGATGCGCTGCTACTCCTGACTAAGCTGGGATGCCTCGGAAAAATAAAATATGTAGTGACATAAATCGACTATTGCAACTTTCAGATTTACAGTTACGGAACTATAAATCAAATGTATTCTATGATCTCTATCAGCCAACTTACCAGAAACTAGTTTGACATGTTAGCATGTAACATATCATATTTTGTTACAAGTGACTCCGAAACTAATATTAGATAACTATTATACTACACGTAATTGTATGGAAAAATTTGAAGCCACTGTTTGTTGGACAAATACTAAGTTACTCGAGCTATAATATTTATATTTTATTAGCCGTTACAGTATGATGTATGTGTGTGTTCATTTGAACAACTTTTACTAGCATGTATTGTATTGTTATTCACTGCGAAATCATATAAGTATAGAATATAGGTAAGTATAAGCGAGCGATATGGTTGAATGATTAATCCTGTGATTATATAACTTGATATACATATAAATATTTCACTTATTTTCCAATAAATAAGATTTCATTATGTTGTTACAGTACCAGATTGAGAATATTGCGGCAAGAGTGGGTAGCTCGAACCGCCCGGTAAGCGACCCCGGGAAGGGCGGCGGTATGTGTGGTCGCATACCGTCGTACGCACCAGACGGTGTGGCGAGCGTCAAGCTCACCTGGGCAGAACACGACGGGGCAACGCGCTAAGAGGACTCCGGTTGCGTTCCTTTGGAGATCCCGGAGCCCTCGACGCAGCGCCGAGGACGGCCACCGGGGGGGTTTTAGTGCGGTAAAAATCCCACATAACCCTGCGTCCCTCCCACGGCTCCGGGTACCTTTTGAAGGTTTCCCCCTCGTAAACAAAAAAAAGAAAAAAAAAATGATTGAGAATATTGCATTGGGCTTAATAGTCCTTCTTCATGTAAAGAGATCTAGCCCACAAGGGAAAAAGCAGACTTCAGGAAGTAGGAACATCGATCGTGGAGACGCTATATCTTTTAGGCGATTGAGTGATGAGTAACTCATACAATTAAAACAATTATTTAATATGACGCATTTACTTCCTAAGCTACTTAATTCATTCATAAACAAAAAATAACTATAATTCAGTTACTTTGCATAAAATTTACAGTTTCCGGCTCGTTGGCCTTTGAATCCGTAAGTACGTAACGACAATCCACCCAAGCTTAAATTTTCCCCTTTATGTAACACATAAAATATTTGAACACCTCGCGAATTTATTATTCATACCGAAAGTAAACAAAAAACCAGTAGCTTAAATTCTGAGACGATAATTACATACATCTGAATATATATAACTCAAAGGTGACAGACTGACATAGTGATCTATCAACGCACAGCCCAAACCACTGGACGGATCGGGCTGAAATTTGGCATGCAGGTAAATGTTATGACGTAGGCATCCGCTAGCAAAGGATTTTGATCAATTCTACCTCTAAGGGGATAAAATAGGGGATGAAAGTGTGTATAAATCTTCTTAGTTAATAATGTTACTTCGTAACGCGAGCGAAGCCGCGGGCAAAAGCTCGTTGTGCATATATAATTGCTCAATGACCATAATAAATACTTAAGTGGAGCTTCACACTGAATAGCTGTTCTTACGAGAGTTCACTAAAAGCCTAATTTCGTTTTAATGGTGGCGTGTTCATACATAAACTGACATGTTATATTTACCAGTTACACACGCAAGCGATATAATATAAATAAATATAGAAGAAGCTCCGAGCATGCAGTGCATCTGATAGGACCTGACGACTGCCTTAGGTCGAACAACATGGGTGAAAGAAAATGAGAAATTAAAAAAAAAACGCTTTCTACAGTCGCGGCCCTACACTAGGATTCCCTGTTACGTGGGTGCCATGGACAAACACATATGCAAATACACAAACACCCTGAACCAGAAACTTAAATTCAATATTCAGTACCTTCCAGTACCTTTTCAGTATTCAGTTTAGTATACCTGTATTCCCGTCTACCATACTGCCAAATTAAAGAAACGAAATTAGAATGTACATTGATATTTTTAATTATTAATTAAGTTAGACTTGCTATGAATGCGTAATTACAAACGCACTATTAAAGTGCTATACAGGTGAGGCTCTTCAGATAAGGTGGTAAGAGTCCCTTACGTCGGCGATAGCTCGTATTCGAAATCTACATGCACAGGGACGATTACTACTTTATAAATATTGGCCGACTATCTAAAACCACTATTACTGTACTAAATACTTGCTCTATATTTTTAAGCTAGATCTTCCGTGGCTTTCGAACTAGCACCCGTTGTTAGTAATCAATCTATCTAGCAAAGGTAGAAAATTGAGAAATTGTAATAAAATATTGGATAGATTGATCAATTAATAAATAATGAGCGTTTATGGGTAGCACTCATCTGTGGTCGACTTAGGGAGAACTATAATCTTATCTAGGGTTGATTATAAATGTCCATGGGCAGTAGGCACTTATCATCAGTACTGCTTATTTTCCACTTCTATATTATAAAAAGTACCGTTGTTTTGTGCTATACAGTATATAATAGTAAAACCTATGAAATTACGAGCCGACGAGAAAGATTGCTGTTAAAACGATAAGGTGTCAATATTAGCTCTACTGATACAGCGTTGACAAGATAATGAAGGAATTTTAAGAAGGGCTCGCACACATTGAGCTGTATGGCCTTAATTGTAAAAGTACAACATGTAAGATATAGTAGTTATGTTTAAGGCAGTTAACAAAGAGAAGGAACATTTTAGGTAGAGCTCTTTGTGGTTCAACTTTCGAGACACTACCGCCACACCTATTTCTGCCTAATAACAGCAAAGTTAAACGCTAACGTTAAACGTAAGGGAGATATGCTCATCGGAGGCATTGTTTAACCGACTTCAAAAAAGGAAGAGGTTACTCAATTCGACCGTATATATGCTTTTTTTATTTTCGTCCTAATTTAGTTCTCAGGGATAGCAACGCATCATTAGCTGACCTCAGATGGGAGTTCAAAGGCATTAAAACTATATAGTCATATTTTAATATAGTCCCTATAGTTCCGGGACCAGAATAGGGCTGCGGTATCCCCTGCCTGTCGTAAGAGGCGACTAAAAGGGGGCTTGGGTTGCGGGCGGCAAGAGTGGGAGCTCGAACCGCCCGGCCAGCAACCCCGGGATGGACGGCGGTATGTGTGGTCGTATACCGTCGTGAACACCAGATGGTATGGGGAGTATCAAGCTCACCTGGGCGGAGCCCGACGGGGCAACGCGCTTAGAGGACTCCGGTTGCGTTCCTTTGGAGATCCCGGAGTCCTCAACGCAGCACCGAGGACGGCCACCGGCGGAGTTTTAGTACGGTAAAAATCTAACCCTGTGTCGCTCCTACGGCATAGGGTACCTTTTGAAGGTTTCCCCCTTCATTCCCCCTCAGATGGGAGTTCAAAGACTTTAAGACTAGTTATATTTTTAGTATAGTTTAGCAGATTATGTCATATGTAGTAGCATTTTAGTAAATATATCATAAGACATAGGTACTACTACACACATAAATCGCAGCATATGGCACAGTGGGTTCCTGTGTCAGTTCTTATAGCTAAAACTAATTGCTTTAACTAAAACCCGACGTAAGTAATCATTTATCGTTGCGTGCTGTTGACATTTAAGGTTTTGCTGTAAACGATCCATTGTGCAAGTACCTTTACAAGCAATATGCGTGCAAATACAAAATTAATAGTAATTTATATTGTATTTTGCTAAAGGACCTTCACATGTTTTCGTGTCCCAGAAAATGCAATATTTTTATTGACAGCAGAGGGTAATGTTTTTCGAAGAGATGTCTAAGTATGTATCATTCTTTGGCATGCCTTACATGCTAAACGGCTTTTCGGTATAAATGAGGTGTCGCTAGATAAAAAAATTTAAGAGTGACTTATTTTAAGCACTCTGGTTTTTCTTATTTTTTATAATATAAGAGTAGCAGACGAGCATGCAGTTCACCTGATGGTAAGTGGCTACTGCCGCCCATGGACATCTGTAATCAACTCCAGATGGGATTTGATATTCCTACCTAAGGTCGGCCAAAGATGCGCCGATACCCCTAAGTAATAAGCTGGAACGCCTCGGAAAAGTATGTCTCCCTTACCACACCCTTCAAAACGGAACACAACAGCGCCTAACACTGCTGTTTTTAGGCAGAAATAGGAGTGGCGGTGGTGCCGCCGGAGTCGAACCACAAAGGGTTCTACCACCTTCTTATATAATAGTAATTCTTTAGTTAAGCCTTTTTACAATAATTTATGTAAAATATACGACTTATAAACTGGTATTGTTGAATAATTCTTGATCTACTGAACTAGTGCAGATTTAAAGTATTTTTTGGTTATTTTTGAGTAAGAAGTTTTTGTTATTAAGTTTGAAATTATAATGGATCTAGAAAGCTTCTACTATGTTGTCTATGCTCTATGCTAAAAAATGATGTTAACAATAAAAGTCACTGAGACCGTCATAGTGACAAATATTTTTTATAATATTTTTTATATATTTGTATTTTTTTGCCTTATTTACCACAATTGAAGTAAAAGATGCGGGATGTAACTCTATTTCTTCAATGCCTTCTAGGGATAGGGTGCAGAGACTTCACAATGATAGCATCCGATCAGACTAATATGGAGAGCATCCTTATCATGAAAGACGGTTAGAATTTCTAGAAATATCTGTATGATATTAAGGTGTGGTGTGGTAAGGTACATGCTTAGGGGCGTGCCAATTTAGTCATCAGGGATAGAAACGCTGTAGCCTGTATTCGACGTCAGGCTGTAGTCTGTACTTACCTGGGGTTGTTGTTAGATGTCCATGTAGAGCAGTAGCCACTTGCCATCAAGTGGACTCGTTTAATGTTTCAATATTATATAAAATAAAAGTAAAATAGCAGCTGTACTGGTTCGGTTAGTACCTCATAACTTTTTAACTTACTTAGAATAAAACTACTTCGCAATTTAATCCGCGAGCAACAAGTAGGTGTAATGCATCGATATACTACTAATAAAGACGTAATGGTATATTTTTATCCATTTAGACAGTGCAGTACAGTAGGTAGAGTAGAGTAGGTATAATTTAACTTTACAAAATAATTGTATGTACAGCATTGCTTTAGTCATTACCTATACGCATTACCTATACGCATATCAGATGCTCTAAAAAGTAGTAAGAGAAACTAAATTTATCTTACATCTTCATAGTTCCTAGTGTGTCTAATGTCAATAAATTGATTTGTGTAAATGTAATTGTAATATATTTTAACATGTACAAAAGTCATAAAATTGCACAAATATCTGTAGCAGATCTTATATTATGAAAGAAAGATAATTCACTGATATCTTATTGATTACATCAAAGTAGGACGTTTTGCGCATAATTTTTTAACAAACAAAATATAAGTCGCAAATAATATTTTATGTCATAAATGGATTAAAAAGAAATAGATATTTGTAGGTATTTTATTAATTATGAATACCAATAAAAATCACGTAAAGTAGCAGTGAAACAACGTGAATCAGTGTCATCTTACGATCAAGGTTAGTTTTGTAATTCATCAACGAGAAATTACTTAGGTACTGTCAAGATGAATTTTTATAAAGACACAATGTTATTAATGTATTCCTCTCACAGTATTGTCCATACAATTATGAAGCACTATCATCTTGATCCAAAATTGACAGAACCATTCTTTTTTTAACAAAAAAATGTAATTTAAAATAAAATATTTAACTTTAATTTGTTGGTGCCCTTTTCTGTAACTTTCAATTTTCGCTACTCAACTTTATGACGTCGACTTTAGTAGTCAATTTTGTAAAAACCACTCATTATTTTCCTAAACGCCCACAGAACTTTAAAAAAAAATTCAGATATGCATCTGTTCCCACCTAAAGTTTAAGAGGTAGCTACTATAATTATGGCATCGTTAATGAGGCCAGCAGATCCATTCAGGCCCTTAATTTCCATTCGACAAAAGATCCGCAAACCTCACATCTATCGATATTCACATTTGTGCCAGCACTTTGTCGAGAGCATAGAGGCTTTATGAGAGAGAAATGCAAATACTTTCAGGAAATTAAAGTGGGTTCCATCTTTTTACAGCCTCGCTTCGTTCCGTGGACATTATATTAAAGAATCTCGTTTTTGTGCAAAAAATTAGAAGGTTGCAATTAACGAGAAAATATAATTACAGAAAGGCAAAGAAAATACAGCAAGCGTAATTAGCAAAATAAAATTTTCACCGGTACGATAACCATTAGGTTCTTGGGTTGAAAGGCGGACAGATACTATACTAAATAAATGGAATACCTTAATATCTGGTTGTCTGTGTATGTACTTTTGTTTGCGGACAGCCATGTCACGCAAATCAAACGCAGAATTGAGTATACCATAGTAAATAGTAGTATATTGTAGTAAAAGTTGTACAATTAATGATCACTTGCTTCAACGGTGAAGGAAAACATCGTGAGGTAGGTAACTTGTACACCTGAGAGCTTGAAAGCTTGAGAGCTAAAAATAAAAACTCAAACGTATGTGAAGTTTATCAATACGTTGGCCAGCGGGTTGGACTATGACTTAACCCTTTTCGTTCTGAGAGGATACCCCTGCCCAGCAGTGGGACAGTTACGGGTTGACGACGACGATGATAGTTTAAGTTCATTAAGGAAAGTACCTTCCACTGAGGGATTATAGATTTACTGACGCCATGATGATAAAACTTCTCCAGATGAAGACAAGCTGTACGAGATATCAGACAAGCTGCTGATGGGGATGAGCGGAGACGCCGGCGACAGAGCCCAGTTCTCTCAGTTCGTGTCCAAGAACATCTTGTTATACAAGATGAAGAATGGTTACGAGCTCGACACGGCAGCCGTCACACATTTCACGAGGAAGAACTTGGCGGAGGCCGTGCAGAATAAGGTAAGTAGCAGGTCCTTTTAATTCATTTTATCACCATCGTCAATTATTGATATTTTGCCATATCTAATAGCGATATAATTGTTGGTAAATATATTTTTTTGCTATAATAGCATCCCACAACCTTACCAAAAAATTAAGAAAACTAAAAAGCAATTGAAACTGTTGTGTACAGACGAAAACAGTTATTTATTAAGAAAATCTTCAATGTTCACCAATAAAATAATTTCAATAATTTTTTCCTTGTCGGTTTTCCTTATAATTTGGTCCAATCTTTTTAGAATCAGAAATAGTTTTATTAATTTCTGATTCTGATGTATATTTGTAATAGTGTCATGAAATAAACATAGCATCATTATTTCTGTTTCTAGTGAGTATCGGTTGCAAACACAATCGTACTAGTCAGCGACATTTACTCAGCTTAAATATCAAAGCTTGAATGCTTATGAAGTCACACGTCTAATCACACCATTAGACGTGTTTTTGTTCTGTAAGCAATCAAAATAAAATTGCCCAATTGCCTTAGAACGTAAATCATTTGGGTTCTTGCAAATGCTTGCTAAATACTCCATTTCATTTCCTAGATTGTACCTTAATATTTGCTCTTAATGTTATTTTCTTTATTTAAGTACTTAAAAGTCTAAAACGCAAATTCTCTTTCACGCAATTTTCAGCATGGAAAGCATAAAAAGTAAATACTTTGTTATGCGTTCCGTGCATTTCATTCTGATAAATTATTTAATTTAGGTTTTAATTTATTTTAATTTAGTTTTAAATTAGATTTATGTTTCATTGATAGCTTTAAGCTGCTTGGGGCATCTAACAAAGTGTATCGACTGCTATCCAATTCAATCGATTATACAGTTTAACGTGATTTCCTAAGCACGAAAAATCGTATGATATTCTAGTGAGCAGCTCTCTACTACTTTACCATTTAACTTTATTTACCAATTAGGATTCACACAAGACGCCGGCTATGTGCATTATCTATACGTACGTATGATTATAATAGTTTGACTATATCGTTTTAGGCTCCCTACATCGTAAACCTGCTGCTGGGTGGTTTTAACGAAGCTGAAGGAGGCCAATTGTATTCTTTGGACCACATCGGATCCTGTATCAAGGTGCCCTATGCTAGTCATGGACTTGGCGGTCTACTTATTTCAGGACTTATGAGTAGTTTTTATAAGCCAGGTAAGACTTGTAGGTATTATAAGATTAAGAGTGCGTTTGTATGTTGAATTAATGGATGATTTCTCAAGTTAATTGATGTACCTAAGTATGAGGTGATATTAATAAAATAAAATGAGAAAATATAATAATGCAGAAATATAATAAGATGCACATGTCACACAAAAACTAGAGGAAGAAAGATTGCGGCGGCAAACGCGGTTATTTACCTTCATGTAATCTTGCCTAATTGTAAAGATGAATATCTATTTTGTGGCCCAAAAGTTTTTTACCTCGCGTCACAGCGCTATTTGGCGAAGTTATGTTTGCCAAAAAAAATAAATAGCTTAAACAGCCTAAAACCTATATAATTGCTATAGGATATTACAGTACATGATACATATTATATCATTGTACCTACAGAAAATCAGTTAAAATTATTTTTTAGATTTTGATAAAGATTTCATGTCAACACTTTTTTTTTCTAGATTTGACCGAATCGCAAGCCTATGATATCTTAACGCTCTGTGTCTACGAGATCCACAAGAGGCTCTTCATGAATCTGTCCAACTTTTGCGTCAAGAGTGTCTCCAAGGACGGCATCAAGACTCTCCCTGTCATCGGTCCTAATTCAGTGTTGTAAAGCATCATCATTCGAATTATAAAATCTAGAAAGTACCCAGAGATTTTATTGTGATATCTAAACACATGTTAAACGCTTTTTAGCGTAAATAAAGGACAAAAACAAATATTCATATTAGGCCTAATTCAACGTGAAAAATGCTACGTGGTTTTAAATGCAAGGTTTTCAATAAAACGCGCGTTTTCGATACCGAACGCAGCGAGTCGAAAAAACGTAACGCAGCACATGTGCAATCGCCGAAACGCGAATCGCCGGCGCTAAAAGTAGCCATGCTCATTTAAAACATAGGCTCCCATATAAATATGTTTCCCCGATAGGACCAAGCAACAATAGCTAGCACTAAGACTATAATGCATTTATTATTTTCTATTATATTTCTATGACAGAAGGTCGTTTATTATTATTGTTTTAATAAACGTTTGCGGGTAAGTAATGAGTATTGCCTTCATATCTATAGATTTACTAAGATATAGATAGCTATAGCTTAGTCAATCCGTTAGAAACCTTCACTAGTAGTTAAATTAGATACACGATCCATCAAGCGAGTAATGAAACAAGATTAAAACATTACTCCATGCTAAAGTTATTTTGTTTTTGCGATATTTAT
The DNA here is from genome assembly GCA_014595695.2 of Epargyreus clarus clarus. Lineage (NCBI taxonomy): Eukaryota > Metazoa > Arthropoda > Insecta > Lepidoptera > Hesperiidae > Epargyreus > Epargyreus clarus. The sequence goes on along the minus strand of JACTTY020000050.1, from coordinate 1,322,071 downwards.
TTTTATGTCTACATCTATTACTCAAAATGGACCTATTCATTGTTTGAATGCTTTGAATATTACGTTGCTGGTGAATGTTATTTGTTTGTTTCGTTTAATTTTATTTTCCGTGAAGATGCCGTAGTAATTTTGCGTACTACCTTGTGATGTTTACAGAGTGTAGTAATAGCCTTAGATAAGGCGTTTTTAGCCTTAAAGAGAAACGCATGTAAGAATGGGACCAAAAATCATAAAATGTTTTATTTGTAGAACGAAACGTTAGATCTGGTAATTATCTCCCATCTCTTCCCAATTAACCAAAGGAGGTTACATATTATAATAATAATATTTTAGTTAATATCCTATTATAAAAGGTGATAAAAATCCAGAAGTATTTACCTGTAAGAATGTGTCCGGGTAAAAAGGTAGCCTTGGAACCCGAATAAATTTTACCCACCCGTTGACGAGGGTGTAGTGACATGTTTGGAGGGTAAGAAGTACCGTGTCAATTCAGTTCACACACCTGTGGTTCTAGGAGAGTTCCAATTTTGACTACAGATAATTGCAGATGGCCCTGAGTAGAAGGCATTTAACTTCAGAAGATCTTGAATTAAGTGTCTACTGTCGATGTAATAGGAGTATATTAAAATTTCTATTAATATCTCAGAATACAATACTATCGAAATGGGGAAAAAAAGAAACATACCTACATAATAATATTTTCTAAATCCAATAACAATTTTACGAGTATAAACATTACCGGTCTACACTGAAACAACACTAGGGTTTGAGAAGGTCTGCGGCCTTGATGTTTCAGGCCATGTCCTATAATTAAAGTGAAATCTTCAACCACTGTTTTATACACAGGACAAATGCCCAACTCTTCCTTGAGGTATTTTGCGGCATTTTCGTAACCCTGCCAATGGCATAGCGTCGAGATAGTTGTGTAAACACACGTCAAGGTATCTGCAACGTGATAAGTCTGAGCACACGTTGTACTCATTATCACCAGCATCAGTAAGATAGGGTTGTCAAACGGGAAAATTAATTAAATAGTTTTTTCTGTGCAAAGGGGCTACTAAATTTAGTACGTACTTTTAAAGATCCTATAGGTATATTTAAATGTATGTTCAAATAAGTTAATGTTTGTAGATATACGTATTCCATTCGATGTCAATTATATTAAAAGTATGGGGTTAGAATACATTATTAAAATAATTTCTACATAAATCTGCAAAAATAGCTACAGAGAGAGAACATTAATTTACGGATTTATCTTTACCTTAAATTCAGTTTTGTTTGATTATTTATTTAATGTTGTAAATTCTGAAGTATATTGTAATGAATTATTTGAGGAAAAAGAAAAAAAACGTGAAAATCGTAGCCTAAATATCATTTATCACATTTACAAATCAGTAGCAACCCTAGTAGTAAGTATACCCGTATAGCCTCACTAAAAAGAGAAGTAGCCACGACGAAGGTAGTCGGCGAATCACGTCATCTATTTAGATCGAGGCCTTTGAAATCATTAAGAAGAAATAATCGGAAAACAATTCCTAAGTTTACTTTTATTGCTGCATACCTGTGAGATTTATAAAAAAATCTCAAAGGTATGTGAAGTCTACCAATACGCACTTCGGCAGCGCGGTGGGCTATGGCCTAATCCTTCTCATTATGAGAGGAGACCCGTGCCCAGCAGTGGGACAGTAATGGGTTATTGATGATTTAAACCTCAAAAAGAACAAGTGACATGTCTATGTTTTGTGGTTTCTTTTTATAATATTTTTACCATGGTAACACGAAAATGTGTTATGAAGTTTTCAAGTGTTTACCTATTTAATTCAAATTATAGCTTTACACTACACCACAACTACACGTAATGTTAAGATTGATAAGATAGTCGAACGGCGTAGGCTTCCAATAGGGTTCACTACAAAACCCTAAAAATGTATATTTCAAAATTTTTAATTGATTACTTTGAATATTATTTCAATCCTGGTTTGTTAAAATCATAGTATTACTAGCTAATCCGGCAAACGTTGTGTTGCCATATAAAAAAAAAATGTTAAGGGTGAACAACCCTTATCACTTAGTGGTATGAAAAATAGATAGTAGGCGACTCTCAGACCTACTGAATATGCATCTAAAATTTGGTGAAAATCGGTAAAGCCGTTTCGGAGGAGTACGGTAACTAACATTGTGACACGTGAATTTTATATATAAGATTAGGAATAGAAGCCTTGGTTTTAACGTAAAAATATGGTATAAGTATACGTAAGTATACAGTAACTTTTTTTGGTTGTCGTACCGTGTCGTGTCGTGTACGTCTGTCCGGCTGTCACAGGGATTTATCTCTTGAACTGTATTAGATAGATATTTGTTTTTTTTTACAGTATAACTGCTATCACAACAAACACAAAACAACAAATGGGAGTTGCCATACAATTCACAATGCGTTAACTTCTATACCTGTTAACTATAAACACTAAAAATAAAAATAAATGAAAATTTGGTAGTACGGAACTCTCCGTGTGCAAGTTCGACTCGCACTTGGCTTCATAAAATATTATCGTACAATCTCTTTGAATGCGGAACACGTAAGGAACAATTTATGTTCGTAATTCAAAACTTATTGCCCTATATGAAAGCTTCTTGGAGAAAAAGGTAGAATTTCTCGCAGTTAATGGAGAACATACTGTAATAATCGTTTTTCGAATAGTTCTAATGAATAAACAATTTTTATCTATTTTTTATATAATATAGGAGTAGCAGACGAGCATGCAGTCCACCTGATAGTAAGTGGCTGCTGCCGTCCATGGACATCTGTAATCAACCCCAGATAAGATTAGATATTCCTACCTGAGGTAGGCCACAGATGCGCCGCTACCCCTGAGGACTAAGCTAGAACGCCTCGGAAAAGTCTATCTCCCTTACGACACCCTTCAAACCGGAACACAGCAGCGCTTAACACTGCTGTTATTAGGTAGAAATAATTGTGGCGGTGTTGCCGCCGGAGTCGAGCCACAAAGGTTTCTACCACCAATCCACCATCACCACCTATCTTTACATGTTATCTATTGTTACGTTTGTGTGTCTATGGTAAATAGTCCACAATACAAATTAAATTGTCTATGGTACAATGGCGGTACTTCAGAAGCAAAAAATATATTTATTTTATTGTTTCCAAAGTACTCTAGCTATAAGTAGTTATAAAATCGTTCAGTAAATATCGTACTTTATTTTATATTTTATTGTTTATAGCCCATTGTTCATAATTATGATGTATGAGACATTTATAAATGACATGGTAGGTACAGCCACATGAATCTGATTTTGTACAAGTAAACAGAGGACGGTATTTAAAGTTTAAGTCATCATCATCATCATCAACCCATTACTGTCCCACTGCTGGGCACGGGTCTCCTCTCAGAATGAGAAGGATTAGGCCATAGTCCACCGCGCTGGCCAAGTGCGTATTGGTAGACTTCACATACCTTTAAGATTTTTTATAAATCTCTCAGGTATGCAGGTTTCCTCACGATGTTTTCCTTCACCGTTTAAGCAAGTGATAATTAATTTCTAATACGCACATAAATTTGAAAATCAGAGGTGCGTGCCTGGGATTTGAACCTCGGACCCCTCGATCGAGAGGCCGCGTTTCTTAACCACTAGGCTATTACTGCTGCTAAGTTTAAGTACTTCGAAGTATTCAAGTTTCAATTGTTATATGTAATATCCACTGTCGGCGTTTATCGCACTCAAAAGCAACTGATAAGCGATTTCGCACTAACCAAGTAACCATTAATAGCAATGTTTATAGATGTTTTGTGTTTAAAGCCTAGAATTAACTTAAATCTAGATAATATCCATCGGCAATTTAATTAAAACATCTCTAGATATGATCGCCCATCTAATGTTAAATTTAAATACATTTACGCTTTAATGTACGAATAAGGCATTAGGAATACTGACTGTAGTTATACATAACGGCACGGATATCAAGATTAATTGAGTAGGTATAATAAAAATAGCTGAATTAGTTGTTTTCTTATACGAGTACTTAGAAAAAAAAAAAACAGAAAATTGCAAAACACACATTCGCAACATTTTTTTATATAATATAAGATTAGCGGACGAGCATGCAGTCCAACTGATGGTACATGGCTACTGCCGCCCATGGACATCTGTGATCTTCCTCAGATAAGATAAGATTCCTACCTGAGGTCGGCCACAGACGCGCCGCTACCGTTGAGGACTAAGCTGGAATGCCTCGGAAAAGTATGTCTTCCTTACCACACCCTTCAAACTAGAACACAGCAGCGCTTAACACTGCTAACATAGATGATTCTACCACCCTTAAACATACCTCAAAATACTTTAAAACCGGTTCACAGATTATTATTATTTCTTACATTATACAAGACACTTAATTAGACACTATATTGTAATACTACTTATTAGCATCAAATAGTTAGCTTTCAAATCTAGTTTATAGGCCTGATTGAATAGAAAGGTCGTTAGGGAAGTTTGTTCTTTACATAACAGCTATTTACGTTTAGCTATAGTGATAAAAGTAAAAGTATTTAAAATGTAATGTGTGGCTGAATGAGGAAGGAGTCTTGGCCTAATGAACTCGTACCGAACAAGTGTCAAGTGAACTTTTGGCGGGAACTTTTATTGAAGCGGACATTTTGCTTTTAAGCATCGTATTCAATTACGTAATATTAATTATGATTACCAATCCAAGGAACTCTTAACCTTTTGATCGTAATGGGCCATTTGACACGTATTTAAATGTCACGGGCCACTAATCGACAAATCATTTAGCACTTTTAATGAAAAGAAAAAAGATTTTACTTTAAAATGTGCCTGAGAGAAATGAGCAAGAATATAGGTCCTTTTAACACGACATGATCCACATGAGTATTAAAAAAATCCTTTAAATCTGCAGCGTTTCTAGTGCCACTGCGAGCTACCGCGGACTATTGATCTAGAAACACTAATCATTCAGGTATTTGCAATGATATATTAATTTTCTTTTATTAAAGTCATCGCACCAATGGCTATTTGTGGTTAATTTCCATTCATTTATAAAACTACTTATAATTGTTTTGAATAAAAATAATGTAAAAATAATAATGTTTTGAATAAAAACAATTATAACGCGATAATCTAATGCGACGTTTCGTTATAACGTTATATTGTTTTAAATCTCAGAAGGAAAAGCCGAAAAATATTACCCTCTGTCTAGTACTACTACAGTGAAACAGATAAACTAATAGTATATCAAGGTGGGACATCTGCAATGCTATTTTATTTCTTTTAAGTTCTTTTAATGAATAAATAAGGGCATGTAGAGCTTTACATAAATAAATTTTGTAGGTATGTATCCATTAGAATTATGATTTTAAATTACACTCTTAAGTATACCTACATATAATTAGTTCACTAATTATTGAGATAAACCTATGAATAAACATTTATTACTCAGTTAATTTATAAACTCAGTTCTTATATAAATGTTTTATTATAAATATTCATATATTACTGAATATATTATATGGATTAATGAAAGTAATTATCAAAATAGTCCAAAAATATATGGTATTAAGGAAGTAAGTACTAAATAATGGAGTTTCTCTTCAGCGCGATACAAGGCAGTGTTACGCTACATAATTAACTAATTAAGTTTTTATAACAATAACCTTCCTAATGCATTTAACTAATATTATGTCATTGCTTACCGGTAAGTAAAAAATATTCCAAAATATTGCTTTTGAAACTTAATGACTACACTTCAAAAATAAATTTCGAATGTTACACGAAATATCCACTGAACACTCACGACACAATGTTTTCAAAACAATCTCTGTTGCCTCGTAACACAGTTCAAATCACATTAGATGTATGTATAATTTTTTAATACGGCGGACGCGAGCGCGCAGGCCGATGCGCGGGCGCAGATGACAAGGCGCTGTTATCACGAGACTCGAGTGCCGGGGCGACCATGAGTTATGTACTCTATGATGGAATGGAAATCTTAGTCAATACCCTTTCTAAATGGTCACATTTAAAACTATTTGAATTTATTATTTTGAATATTGAAAAATACTTTTCAATATTCAAAATAATAAGTTCAAATAAAACTTACAATTCTATTTTTAAATTGTCTCTTTATAAGAAAATAGAAGTACCTATATTTTTATAAAGGAAATAAAAATGTAGAGATGTGGAAAGGAAGCTAGCACGGCTCTTCCCATCATCATCAATGTGCTGGGCAAAACTCTCTTCCCAGAATACGAAAGACTTATTGTCTACACTGGTCAATATCCGTAGATTTCACAAAAACTTTTGACGACTTTTATTGGTAGAACTAACCGGCATATGATATGATTTTTAATGTTATCAAAACTAATATTAATTTTTAATGTTAGCTAGAAAAGTAATAAATTTCCAAAAAGGATATTACCTACTTGAAAATTGTTCTATATACCAAAATTATTATGTACCTACGGATTATTATTACTGTTCTCGATCTTAATCTTATTACGTATAATTTACTGCAAGCCTTTTTATAACCTCATGCAAAAATATGTTACTTAATAATTGTACTAAGTACATAACTTGATTAATAATATAACCTGACCTTCACTCAAATGATTATATGATCACACGACACTAAAGAGAGATGAATGAAAGCATAATCTACATACATAAGAAGTAGACATAATGTGGCGACCGCACTCGTTTACTTGATGGAAAACCCATGGCCCAATGACGTGTAGTACCAGTACTTATATTTTACTGTAATGGAAATCGTGACACGGTAAAATAGGTAACTAATGATAATATTGTTTACCTCCTTTCAATTGAAAATCTAGAACATGTAGATTAGACGCGATGACAGTTTTCAGTCTTTTGTGTGTCCGAAATTTGGATCTAGCGACACCTGATTTTAAAGTTATGTGCAATGTGCATATTACAAATGCACATAAATTGCATATTATTATTATACTCTTTGATGGCGAAGGTATATATTGTGTAACCTGTAAAATTAGGTAGAACTCTAGTTTAACAAGAATTGATGTGATTTTGTAAAAGTGCAAGTAATATGTACCATTTTATAATTTATTTTAGGTTTTAATTTAATTAATTTATTATATATTAATGGATTTTTTATTTTCAACCTCAGGAGTTTACATCACATCAACAACCCATTACTGTCCCACTGCTGGGCACGGGTCTCCTCTCATAATGAAAAGGATAAGGCCATAGTCCACCGCGGTGGCCAAGCGCGTATTGGTGGACTTCACATACTTTTGAGTTTTTTTTTTTTTTATAAATCTCTCAGGTATGCAGGTTTCCTCACGATGTTTTCTTTCACCGTTTAGCAAGTGATAATTAATTTCTAATACGCATATAACTTTGAAAATCGGAGCTGCGTGCCTGGGATTTGAACCTTAGACCCCTCGATCGAGCGGGCGAGTTTCTTAACCACTAGGCTATCACCAAAAGTAAACAATATACATAGGTTTCGGATTGAATACCTAAAACTATTTTTCTTCACTCTGAAAAGGCAAGTCATACAGTTTGTTAGATTATGCATTGTTTACCGCCTGCATGCATAGTGCACGGATGTTACGAAGGACGCTATCGTCTCACAATCTCAGTTGATGACATCATGTAATAAGCTGTACGATTTTGATGAAGGAAAATCTACATGAAATCTCAGATTTTATAGACAACTAGTTCTTGCCCGCGGCTTCGCCCGCGTTTAAAAGAAAATAATATGACATACTAACATACATAAAACTGTAATTCATACCTTCATTGGAACGACAGTGGCGACATCTGGCGAAAATTGGTCGTACCAACTCTGGAACCTTCGTGGGCTCATGGACAACAACTTTGCTAAAGATCATCACTTGATCAAATGCATAGTTTACAATTCAATCCTTACTAATATCGATTAAAATAATCCATGTTTTTGGTTCAAAAGATCGATTCTCCAATAAATCGATCTTAGATCGCTATCCCTAGTTCCCGTGGGACTTCCAGGATAAAAACTATCCTATGTCCTTTCTCGGGTCTCAGAGTATCTTTGTACAAAATTTCATTAAAATCGGTTCAGTGGTTTAGGCGTGAAGAAGAGACAACCAGACAGACAGACAGACAGAGCTACTTTCGGATTTATAATATTAGTAAGGATAATGAGCTGTTTTGGCCGATGGCTATTTCGTCTGGGCACGCTTAATAAGGTTTTTAAAAACCTTGGTTGTTCGAATTTAGTGGCACTGGACACTGACTAAATATGTATTTCTGCCTAAAAAAGGATAAAATTAAAATCACATGATTTGGTTTATGGTAAAGAAGATACACTTAAAATAGTCGATCCAACTGTGTCCTCAGACATAACATAGGATTAATTTAACTTGGGATTGATTATTATTTTTTGTTAATTGATGTTTACGGGCAGCAGTTATCATCTAGATTTAATTTAATTTGGTTATACATATTAGAAATCTCATCTGAAGTTGTTTTTCACGAAGGCCAGTATTAATCAGCATATTTACAACATATCATGTCTAAGATTAAAATTACAAGTAAAGTTTAAATCTACACCCAAAGCTTTCTAATATACGTAGTTAAATATAAAACAAGTCACTTTTCTTTTCACTACCATCCTTAGCATAACACGTTTGCTCGTCAAACGAGAACATATACAGGCGGTAAATATTAGAATATTCATTTCACACTGATATGTCACCATTATGTGTCGTAAAGAACATAAGGAACACAAATAAAACCGCTTAGTAAGTAATTTGCGTTCAAATTAAAAGCAACATAGTAAATTGTGTGGCTGGCCATAAATATGCGTCAATTAAGTTTGTTTAGTACTCATTTTCTATGTGTTGTAAACTCTTTTCATGTCATGTAACTTCACGTTGAAGAATATCATACCTAAAAGACATACGATACCTATAAGGAAATGGCAGTTTTTAACCTATTTCAAAAAAGATTGGGATAAAATTAGCGGCTATTATACTTTTAATTATTTTGTGTATGCTTTTTGCCTACATAATATAGAATAGCGAGAGACAAATAGAAATGCTACCATTTTGGATTACGATTTTTATTGAACTAAATTGCACGTTATATACCCTCTAAAGCTTAGGTACAGCTAAAAGCTAATAAGCTAAAGGTTATAGTTAAAAGTTAATAACTTTTAGAGGGGTCAATATTAATAGATTAGATTTATGGAACCCTAAAACTATTGCATTGTTACTAATTATAATAATAAAATATGTATTATTTGTCCTTACTTAATAAATGTAGATTGGCTATCAAATGAGAATTTTGCCGACTTATCTCATTATCTAATTATTTATGTTTTTTTAGACCTACATACCTTACACAAATTTAATTTTAATAATTCCTTTCTTCAACGTATAAGGGTTTTATAACTAGCTTCCTAGAAAATACATACATTTTATTTTTCTATATACTAAGGCGACTCTCCACAGGATATAAAAGTTACTTTACATAAGGGCATTAGAATCAGAAAAGGTGTTGCGTGAACTTACTTGGGATTGCAGGAACGAGATATCTTCCTGTATTTAATTAGTAGAAGCCTGATCGTGGTTTTTCAAATTGAGAACTCTCCATGTAGAGTTTTGTGGAAGTGACGATGCTAAACCCGTTACTATTTTTATATAAGAAAATTACCCACGTTCTAGTATAGAATTGTACTTTACAATGCAACCCTAACAGTGACTAAATTATAGATGATGCAGGGTAAGTTACGAGACTATCTTAGTGCTGAGAAGTGGAAACAGTGGCAATCAGGCGTATCTACTATGTTCTCCTTGTCACTTTAATGTTATATTATAAAAAAAAGCTTGAACAGGTGCGTCTACACACAAGATTTTGTAGTTTTTTTAACATAATTATATCTCTAAAAGTGTCTAAATAGCTAACGAAATCAATGAATAATATTCAATTGCCATATTAGATTAAAAATTACGATCTGTAATTAAAAAAAGTACGCGATCAATTAAAAACAGAAAATATCCCAAAATATTTCAAACCGCTATAAATTCCATTTCGGATGAGTCCGTGCGAACAATAGCGTTTAAAACAAAGGGCAAAGGTTTCTAGATAAAATACCAGGGATTTTACAGCACACTCAACGTTTATATCTCAGTTCAATTGAAGTATATCTAAGATAATTTATTAAGAGCTATCCTGTGCGTATGCAAAAAACATTTATCTAAGATAAATTACTATTGTGACTAATTTTGTTAATAGGAAGACCGTATAATAATCGGACAAGTCGAAGGCTTCCGTATAAATTATTGTAAATGAATAGCATGTTCTTACATGCGTAAGGGATGAAAAAATAAGTTTAACAACTGAAAATGTGACGTTTTTCGCATAACTTATCGGGCTATTTACCGTTTTATTTTAAGAACATATATTTCTGTAGGTTTTCCTAGTTTTCGGAGAGAAAGGAAGGGGGAATTTTCGTCGGTAAAGATCACTTGCCATCATTTGGACTTCATGATTTGTCACTTTAACGTTATAAAAAAACCTATTTGCGACTATTACATCTGAGACAATGGGAGTGGTGCTATTACCTATAGCACACGGTATAATCAACCAAATTGATTTACAAGTACCTATCATAGAATTAGTTCGGTGAGGGATATCAGTGAACGGGGTCAGATATTCGCAGGAATTCCGCAAATGCCCCAAAGTCACGTCCGCTTCGATAAGAGACGCTTGTATTTCAGGAAGGGTTGCCAGGCCTGCCCGGATGAAAAGCCGGATATCCGACAGTGATGTAGTGTACACGAATTTGCAAAAGTTGTCGCAATATATGTTTGATGCTTTGATCAAATTTATTTTCGTGACATAATGTTTTTATAATTATATATGTACTTATTATGGGGAAAAATATTTTACCACAATAAAGCTACTAATTTAAGGAAACTTTTGAATACGTACATTTTGTTCATATAGTGTAAAATAATATCTAAAAAATAAAAAAAACTGATCCAATTGTAAATAAATGTATACTATAAGAAATAGAAATTAATCGGTTATGTATGATATTTCCACGAAGGTTAGTTTTAGTAGAAAATAGCTTGTGAATATTGTTTACGTTTATTAACATCCTAACACGCGATAATACGTAGATAAATTTGAATAATAGGTTTGATTTCACCAACGTATCAAATTAAACCAAAGGTATTTGTAGTTAATATAGATACAAGGTATTGAAAACGATTTTCATTTTTTTATCCTTGGAAATGTAAATTGTAAAATAAAGAGATAAAAAGAGTCCATAAATAAGGAGATGTTTGATGGTAATGATCTTGTATTTTCGGAATAAATCTCCGACAAGACACGGTTTTAAATTTAACAGAAACGTCCCGAGTATTACACTTTTTCTGTCCAAATTTGCATTTAGGAGGATTATTTTAGTTTTATTTTAAGCGTTGAAACGGTTTTAAAAGACTTCTACATTTTTTTTTAAATCTAGTATCCAAAGTATTAAATATTTTTAAAGTACCTACGTCGGTCGTTTTGCACCCATCATCAGTCTTTCCAATGTGATACGTGCCATGATTGAGATTTACTTGACACTCCCTAGGTAGGTACTATTGCCAATTCTCGATCCTTGATAGGTAAAACTTAAGATAAATTGACTAGTGTGTGTAATGTGACTTGTGCAATTATTGAGAAAATTCTAGAATTAGACATACCTTTAAGAAAACTTTACTGATTTCGTTTAAAAATATCTTTCTCCAGTAACGAAACCTACATGATAGTTATATTGATGGTAACTTTCATTTTTTTTTAAGTATTTATTGATGATTTACTTTCCCTTAATTATTTTCTCAGAATTACATAACTTCGCAAAAATTCGAACCTTGTACCCAAAGATTGAGAATCCAAATTTCAACAACTAATCTATCAATTCTCTATTAACCCTAGAATTAGTGCCTTCATGTAAGTATTTTTTTTGACGAGAATAGCCGAGGATAAGACACGCGACCTATACATCACTTCCAAAATTTTCCTACTAAACATGGAAGGTGGTAGTATTCGTAAAAGCCTAAGTATACATACATACTATACATACATAAAATAAACGAACTTACCTCCCTCCCTGAACCAAGTGACTCTCATGTGCACGCCGAACTAAATCAATGGGCGGAATCCATTATGAACTGCACTCCCGCCACAATTTCATTCCCTGGAATGGAAATTAAATCAATCGTGGATAAAATATGCTAAGTGCTTTTAAGACTTGTTCTTTTATAGTCGTTTCCAATATGACGGTAAAATTGAGTTGTCGCACCATTTTATAAAATGTTTTCTTTATATAGCGATGGAAAATGATGGTTTAAGATTTCTACTCTCATTTCTACAAAAACTAAATATTATGAAAAATAGACGTTTAAATAATAAGAGGTTAGCGTAAAACAAATCAAAAATTTATTGCTATTTCTAAGGATCTAGGAATACATTTCTAGTATGAAACAGTTCTTGCATTTCGATAGAATATATGCCGACTGACTTCTTTAGGAAGTGTACATATATTAAGATCAAACAGGCTTAATCCTTTCAGAAGTATTACAGTTGTTATTGCTTCTTTATGGTGAAGCAGAAAATTTATATAAATCAATCGCTTACTGTAATTCGGTTATCAAGTATCAACAGACCTACAAATTACGCCTTGTTCAAACCTTATTGTGATATTAGGTTATATTGTTAGCTATTTTCTTTCATCAGGCGTTAGTACCATTATCTTTTAAAACAACTTTTTGTTTTCGTAAATTTACGTTCCTAACAGAAAATTCCTATTCCTAAACTTTCTCCCCTCAAAAGGAGTAACGTATCTACAATCATTATTTACACGTATGCTGCCCTATATGGACTAAAGTACAAATATGCCCATGATGCAAACCCCGTATCTACTTACTTTACAAAAATCATAATATGAAATGTAATCAAGACAGAATTATATCAACAGGTACAAAGTACGTAACCTTTAGTCTTATATCATGTAGTACATTCCCTATCACTTTTCAAAACTAGTTACTTACATGTTTTATTTTATCAATTTTGTCGATGTCTGGTTTTAAAAGGTAAGCGGAGATGCACCGCGTAAAAGGAAATGCTTGTTGTTGAAGTAAATCTGATTGAACTGGAAAATCCCGTTATAGCTTTGCAAATAGATAAATTAGAAATAGAAACAGATTTCAGACTTTATCTGCACTTGGCGGAATTAGTAAGAAATTAATGTTGTTTGTATGTATAAAACTATGGGTGATATGAAAGATAGGAGGAAGTATTATTATTTTTTTATATTATGTTACAGAGTAAATTTCTTTATCATCTACCTATTACTGTTCAATGCTGTTTTCCTTTACCGTCTAAGTAAGTGAAATTTAATTTTTAATACACATAATATAACTTTTAATAATCGGAGGTACATCGGACTAGAAATTCCGATCCTCCTGATCGAATTTCTTACAAGTAAAATAGCATTGCCTTATAAGAATTATTCAATTATTTAGTACCTATCTCCAATAATGGAACAGAATGGTTCATGATGAAGCCACCTTCGGATTCACAACTTTATCTCATGCAGTCGCTATATCTAAAGATGAGTTGGCACGACTAACTATGGTTAAATTATATAAGACTATTAACAATTAATGAAGTAACTTACCTTGTTACTTTGTTACTTGTGTCTTTTATACATCACAGCACACTGAGTTTACTAGTTACATATTAAATACTATCACAATGAGGTTTGCACACATAATTACGTTGTTTTCTTCCGTCATACGAATTTAATTAATAAGTAACTAAATTAAACAAAATCCACTTAAGTTAAAAGTATATCATTAAATTCTCAAATCTTAAAAGCCTCACTATTACGTTTTAATAACCTTTTCTAAGTCAATAATATAACGACACTCAATAACTTCACGATTTTACATTTTTTATCATAATTTTAAATAAATCCATCAACTAATGTAGTTTTAAATGAAATTGAGAAAAATAAGGGTATTTCCTAAATTTATTTTGACATGTCTGCTACTGTTACGCACTGATTGAGTTATTATCGATTGCTCATTTGTTATCCTGTACAATGACCGTGAAGCACCATCGATCGTTTTTATCAAACCCGATAGTTTTTTGTGAATGATAATGGAATAATTCTGTTTATGCTATAGTACGAGTTGTTATGCTTCAACTACATACAACAGTTCCTTAGTTAACATTTTGGAAAAAATATAAATGTTAGAAGGTACTTATATAATTTGTGACATACCTTGGACCAATGGAAAATATCAGAAGAGATAGCCTTATTGATAGTGGTATTAATTATGGCATCCCTGTTGGAAGTCTAGGGTTCGAGTCCCAGACATGCTCTTAAAAATAAGTGCACGTAATGTGCGCATTATAAATTAATGGCCTGATTCATCCTATGCTATAATAGTAGGTGCCCAGTTTTTCTGCACCATGTATACAAAGTGTCAAGGTACAAACTCATTTTATACAAAAGGGTTGCCAAATAACCGAGGGGACTCGCAAAGGAGCAGTTAAATCTGCACAAAAATATTTGCTGCACTTTGAAGAAGACGCCGCTACCCATCTTTTGGAGTGAATTCCATCCTCACCTGTAACATTCGCGGGCAGACTGAGTTGTGTATTTTGTGATTTTCTACCCGAAGAACTAAGTTGGAAGTCCTCGGAAGTATTACCATTTACCAACCCTTCAATTCAATGGAAAAAGAGTTGACATGTATGTACCTATATTGTCTTCACGACTTTGAAATGGTTAACCATGAGTCATCGGTGCATACAAGTTAATTAGCAGTGGAAAATTAATGTTTGCCTCAGGTAATGTCGATGATTGGAGCTCGTAAAAGTAATGTTTCTCGTAATTTACTGCAGTTGTGATTATATATGGCAGAGCATAAACATTATCACCTCTTTTCTTATTTAGACGACGGCAGCAAGTATTTCCAAGAATTGTTAATATACTTGCAGCGAGTTTAATTTTGTTGCTAGTTATTGCCAAAAATACTGTCTGTTCGTGAATATCTATAAAAAGATTACAGGGAATATTTACCGCTGTTAATATGTTCTGAAAAAGTATAGACGTGGCGTGAAGACATATCGCTAATAAATTGCAATGTTTTTTGATAATATTAAAATGAAGTGTAAAGTACGACTATTTCGCGTTTCGCTATCTCTAAAGATATTTTTAGTGTTTTCTAATTTTTGAACGTATCCAGACATGGCACACCGCCGGCCGCGCATGCGCTCCGCCGGCCCAAGCAGCTGTCGTCTCGCGTCCCTAACCTCTAAATAAAAATACCGCAACAAAACATTAACCTATGACGCCGGTCTTTGTGCCTTTTCTTCCATTGGCGGGAAGGATCGGGCCATCATTAATGAAATACCACTTAGCAATCAGAGCATACGTCAATCGGACGCGATTCAATGCGAGACGAACATTATAATAGCGTGTACTTGTGATATTATTGTGAGCCGCGTACTATTTGTTTAAGAAAAGGTGATTTAAGTGTATCAGTGCCAGTTTTATTCTGTTACCGGTATAGTATAGTGTTGTTATCGATAAATAATTTGTAAAAACAATTCATCAGCTGTGTGTGATATGTCTGTCTCTTTCTCGCTTCGTACACTCCGTACTACTTTTTTACCGGCTACTTATTCTGCAGGTGGGCAAGTGTAAAGCCTGAATACACGGCCTAACCAAGGTCATCTTGGTCGATGACAACAGTAACGGTCGTATGTAAAGAGAAATATAATTAATTGGGCAGTCAATAGACAAAATCTGGTCATAAAATATTTTAGGCTGTGGGGAGTGTTACTCGACTAGGGTCACCTTGGTTGTGTGTTCGTATACTTCAGTTGGTTCCCGTATAATTTATCTGTATAACTCATATCATAAATTTCATTCGTATTTAGTAAATACGAATGAAAGATGAGAGAATGAGAAATATCATTTATATAATATGTAGTTGTACTAGTTAGTAGTAGTTAGTTAGTAGTAAATAGTATTTACTACTAACTAACTACTAATAACTCTAATGAATATAATTTAAATATGAGCATTTTGTTAAATAAATCAAAGAATCATTGGAAGTACGTTGAAAGTATAACCGTTAAATTACGAAGACGCGTCAAGTGATGGCAATGATTTAAGGAACGACGCGATTGCACAAGGGCTCAACAAGCTATTTAGGGGCGTACTTTATCGTCATAAACCAGTTTAATCTCGGTTGTTACCAATTGCTTTCGTTGGGCTTAGAGGTCATTGTAAGCTGGAAACTAGGTGATGGACGCTCCTACCAGACTGTTTCTGGGATATAAGCTTGTAAAGAAATTATTATAAATAGGGACATTTACGATGACGATTAAAAATTAGCTTAAAATTACTAGCAAGAGAAATAAATTAACGAAAATTGTATCCCTCTAAAAAGCCAAGCCCTTATCAGAAAATGTTAAGATTTAGACAAACTTAATAAACGACCTTCACGAGATTTCCTGATTATACTACACCGTAATAAATGAGGCTTAATATTTTAGGTAAGCGAGGAGCAATATAAAGGAATTTGTTTAGCTTCCTTTGAAGCGAAAAGGGTCGGGTTCCGGAATTATTAGTATTTACGGTACGCAGGATGGATGTTCGCATCAAAAGGCGAATAAAATATTTATAAAGTCCAGGAGTACTGACTGACAAGTGTTGTACAAGTCCTAGTTGGTGCTTTGGCTTTAAATTAGACCTATCTGAATCTAGATTGCGTAGAATACGTAGATAGAATGCGTAGATCATTACATGTCCTTTTTATCAATAAAAAAATGTTGAATTGGAGTTTGAAATTCGATGGAATATTTATGCTCTTATTTCTTTTTTGCTGAATTTATTATTTTATTCATATCATGTATTGGATAAATATTTCTCGTAACTTTCACCCTTCCCTTTTTAGTGACTTTATTACTATTGATATTCGCATCAAAATTCTTTTCATATAATTACACTTCTTGTACTTACATCGTAACGTTATCACAATGTCGTTATTCCACCTATATTGTGTAAAATACTTCAAGAAATTATCAGGCTTAAGGTATTAAAAGTTATTGCAGCTCTAATGACACTATTATAAATTCAAGACGGCTGTAACTTCTTTATCATCAAGTAGAGTTCAAAGACGATTGCTCAATAAATCTTTAGAGAAGACCTAAATGTGAGAAGACTAAGAAATGTCTCACAAATAGAGCGGAAAGATTAGTCGCTTAGTATCGCGCCATTTCATTTTACGAACTCTCGTATCTCTAAAGCGCTGCTGTCTTCGCCTGGGTAGGGTCGACAAAAAAGGAAGAATAGAATAAAGTTAAAATAATGTTGAAGTAATATGAAGTATTTTGAAGTTATTTGAAGTCATTTGTTAACAGATAATTCAAAAGAAATGGTCCATTATAGTTTAATTTTGACGTACCATGTCATCCACTAGCTAGTCGAAATTTTGGTTTTTTAACCACTTAAGTAGTATTTGAAAAGAGGACTGTAACAGGAATTTTTCAAATTCAAAATTTTGAAATTGTTTTTATATAAGTAGTAAATGCATATCGTTGCGCTGGACGTCGTTACCTAGGGAGTCATCAATTGCGTTTCTAATGTGATGGTTCTCGGCTAAATCTCATAGATTCATGTTATAATATACGTAAGCTCCATCCCTATCGTATCCTTCTGATAAAATCCAATAAGGTTCGTAGGAGTAGTGTTAGAATTGTCTTTTTTTGCAACTATTACTTCAAGACCAATTCGGCGATGAGTCGGAGATCGGGTGTAATCATTTATCGCAGTCGGTCCAGGAAATGCAAAGCTGTAAATACTGGCCGCCATTTTTGTAAATTTGTTCCCTCACCTCACTTTGCAATTTAAATTTCGATCATTTGTCGCATTGAAGCTAAATTTTTGCTCCTCAAGTAAAGTTGTCGTTAAAGGAAGATTATGGTCTGTTAAGTGATTTATTCAAGAATAGCTAAGTGTGGTGATGACGGCAAAACCTTTTGAGAGTAGGCTTATAGTAATAAGCAATGAACTAGCTAGCAATGAACTTAAGGGTTGTTGGATTTTTATAATCAAGATAGTTTTTGGAGTGTACGTATTCTTTCTCATATTTCTGCAGATTATTCCTGAATAAATACAAAGACTTATGATAGGAGTACATTTAAATAGGAAAAGATACACGACGATAACATTATATCTACAATAGCCTGTAGATTATTTTATCAATCAAATATACATTTTATAAGTATCATTATTTTTTCACGTTGAAAAGTAATCTCAAATTAACTTCTTAATACTCCTAGCATTGGTGTAACATGTAAAGATTCGACATTCATCAAACATTTTCATACTCATTTTGACTGATCATTACGCTCAAATGTTTTTCAGAATATAACTCCTCTTTTGGATTTGATTTTTTCTTTTATTATATTTCCTACTTACATAGGTTTTGTTAAGGGGATGGATTTCATTAATTGTGAGTTATGCTTTTAGTAAAATTGCAGCTGTTATCATTAACCTAAAGTAAACATTCCACGTAGGTATAGAAGATGACATTATTTGTTATTGTCTTGTTATCTCGCGTTATCTGTTCAGTTAAACCGTGTGTGGAACACCGCCTCGCTCGGTAGCGACCTGGTGCACTAACTGACGAATAAATTTATGTAATTTTCCGCGGCTGCTTATTTATTGATTGAGTGTATAGTGTCTTTCTGATGTCCAATAATGTAGTCGTAATGTACCTTCATGCATTTTATTCACAATTTTCACCTTCATCGACATATACGAGATAGAGACAGTAAAAATATCTTCACAACTGAAACAAAAATATCATATGTTATCCGGTTGCATGCCAATGAACTCCAAAGGCGGAATAAAAAGTACAAGATTACTGAAGCGATTCCTTTGATTACCCGTGTAAATGATAACGTTATCGATAGTATAACCGTTTGAAACAACTTACTGAAAAATCACCTGATTGTCGGCGATACAAAAGACTGATAAAATCAAGTCAAACATCAGTGAAACGTGGTGTTAGACGGATCACCTGGAATAGACTGAATATACCGTGGGACCAAAAGTGTGATATCATTAGTGAAACGAGCTGTCTTACAGTAGGACTTAGCAAAATAACAAATCAGACTTAAAAATTTACTGTAGTGTACTTGATAACTTAAAGACTGAGGATGCCTTTAGAGACTGAGGAGAAACGTAATGAGATTGAGAATCCTTCGGAACCAACGAATCCTAAACTGTACCTCAGTGACGAACGAAGTAGCCTTGAAATATCAGGCAGCGTCATGGATGGACTGGTGCTGGACTCAAGTAGTTCTACATACAAAGTGTACAAAATACGCTGGGTTATGCTGGCTTTCTTTGTAGTCTACTCTGCGTCGAACTCTTTGCAATGGACGCAGTATACAATAATAAACGACATAGTGGTGAAATACTATGGCGTGCCGAGCACGTTGGTGTCGTGGACGTCGATGGTGTACATGGTGACATACGTGCCACTGATATTTCCCGCTAGCTGGCTCCTGGATAGAACGGTGAGTGGTTTTTGAATCTATTTCGTATTTAGTATGATGATAATGAGATATTTAGTATGTTATAGTAGATGTTAAGTTTACTGCCACCCACGGGGCACTGTACATCTGTCAACGATTTCATTCAAATCATTACATGAATCTACTTAATCACAGTTAAAAAACAGCCGCTTTAGCCTGCTGAGGGTTTTGTGTTTTAAGGCAGAATCAGATGAGTTCTGCAAATAGTTTTACCACCTTTTGTTATTATCATACGCATGCTTTTTTATATTTAATACGTGTTGCCATTATCTATATCTTTTAATGACAGGAGTTTCAGTAATAAAAATATAAGCTGGTAAATGGCCAATTAATGGGTAATATATTATGTTTGAAAGAGTAATAGCAAAACCGATCGTTTAAAAAACATATATCTAGGAAGGACTCATAAAGTAACATTTCTTAATGCCAACTCAATGCCCCAAAGGAAATTTGTATATAAATTTATTACTCTCACATTTTGATGTTATCTGAGCATTATACTATTGCACTATCTTCTCATTAAATACGAATGGTTTAATCCATTGATACTCAAGTGTCAAGTCACTTGAACAGTAGACAACTTCACGTACTTAAGAGAACATAATAGCAAAATCTCAGGATTGGAGGTTTCCTCGCGATACTTCCTTTCCCAATGCTAATTAATTAATTTCAGCATGCGCATACCTTCAGTAAATCAAGGGTACCTACGTGCTAGGGATTTTAAGTCAGAACTGCGAAAAATACATCTATTTTTCTTTATGAAAAACTTGATAAATTAGTTAATATTTATTTTTAAATATGTAAGTACTCGTAGAATAGTTTTAAGATCATTATGATGGGAAACTGATCATTTCGGCGTATCGTTGTCTATAGTACATGGTGATAACATAATCGTCAGATACCGCTTGTTGCTAGGCTTCGACAAAAATAATAAGATCAGACAAATCACAAACTAAAACCCGAAAAACGTTATCCTGACCAACATAAGTTATTTTGAACTGCGTGGTTTCAAGTTTTTAGAGAACGACGTGGGAGCGACTATAATCAGAAAGTATTAGTCAAGTAATTCCATAAAGCTATAATGATAATGCACTTGAAAATGAAATTACAGGTACAGCTGGTGTTGTCATAAATCCGAAAGTTAGTCGCGAGTCAGGTTGTAAATCTAATTAATCCGACGCAAACTTAGCAAACCTATTTAGTGGAGTATGTTTTCAGTCAAGTGGAGTTTTAGCTTAGCATATTTCGTTATGATATTTTCGGACCGTACAAGGCTAAATGTTTCTATAACTTTGTGGATCCTATGCTTATTGGTTTTGCGTTATCTGGGTACGACTTTAGATTTGAGAAAATAAATACCTTTAGAAGGTTTCCTAAAAATAGTTTTATCAGAGGCAACAGGGCATTATATGCTTAACGTAAACAGGATAAGTTTTTTTTATCATATAGGAGTAGCAGACGAACATGCGGTCCATCTGATGGTAAGTGGCTACTGCCGCCCATGGACATCTGTAATCAACCCCAGATAGAATTAGATATTCCTACCTGAGGTCAGCCACGGATGCGCTGCTACCCCTGAGGACTAAGCTGGAACGCCTAGGAAAAGTATGTCTCCTTTACCACACCCTTCAAAACGGAACACAGCAGCGCCTAACACTGCTGTTATTAGGCAGAAATAGGTGTGGCTGTGGTGCCGCCGGAGTCGAACCACAACGGGTTCTACCACCTTCAAGTTTGACAATTTCCGTGTAAATTGTACATTTCCTGAGTAAATAAACTGCAGTAATTTAAAATCATCACGATAGCATAGAAATTTCGAGTATTTTTACGATAATCTTTGAATTAACACAGTACACGGAAATATTATGCAGATTATATTATTCTAAAAATCAAATTCTCATTTTCAAAAGCCGATTTAAATAAACACTACTAGAAAATATGGACTGAAGCGGAGAAAATTATTCAAACAATTCTCATAATCGGTACAAAATCATAATAAAACTGCGATAAACGTGCACGTTAAGGGAAATTATTTTTATTGATGTATTTACAGAGTTTGTACCTAAATGTTACAGGAAAAAATTGTTCCGTTTTTTCATATATACTTATTTGTAACATGTATTCATGTTATGTGACATATTTAATGGCGTTTGGTCTGTTCAGATCTTAAATATTATGGAATCAAAAATATTGCAAATTTTAGGTTGTAGACATGTGCTTAGATTATGTTCTA
Source organism: Epargyreus clarus clarus (assembly GCA_014595695.2). NCBI lineage: Eukaryota > Metazoa > Arthropoda > Insecta > Lepidoptera > Hesperiidae > Epargyreus > Epargyreus clarus. The sequence goes on along the minus strand of JACTTY020000050.1, from coordinate 1,300,167 downwards.
CATTATTGTCCATTATTATTAAATAATCAATCTTATCCAATGTTTTGACTAATAAAGATGGATATTTTACAATTTGCAATACTAGAAATTGTCGAACTTGGATCTTTGACAGCCAAAATTTGGATAGATTGATTATTGATACTGAACGTATGTCATACGTATACCTCGATCACCATTTGAATTGAATAGTTTCAAATAGGATTTAAAATGTTTTCAGGTTATAATAAATACTTAATAGTTCCGATAATAGCATCCTTCCTGTATGAGAAAAAATCTTATTTAACCTCCACAGTAAGAAAAAACATTTCTCTTGTAAGCTCTCGTTTATCAAATTTCAAATCGGAATGGAATTATCGGAAGCGAGTTCTTCAAAGAGCTCATTTCTCAGAGCTAATCTGATATCTCATCAGCGGTTACTTTTCATCCTTTGTTGACCTAACCACGGAGTGCCCCCATTCATCTTTCTGGAACAACCATTTTACTTGGACTCGTAGCGCTTTCAGGCTTTCAGATACGTTGCTATTTATTTCTCTGAGAAGCTGTTGATATAATTATTATAACTTCTTTGAAAATATTGTTGACTTCATGATATGATGTTAGAGGTGTCGAGGGCTATATTATAGGGAATATTCGGTGTGAAGCACGCTGCACGTGTTCGCGTGGTTAAGAATTCGTTAATAATGGATACTTATACGAAACATTACTACTTCCTCCCCAAGGGTAGTATCGGTGACTTCAAACTGGTCTCGGATTGGCTAGAAATGTACGTGGACAGCAGTGGCCATTTACCATCAGGTACACTGCAAAAAAGTGTTATGAGAGGCTCATGTTAAATTTCAGTTCCAAGTTCTAACTTTATTAGTCTCCGTTACATAAATCAAGAGGTCTTGCTTTTCTGGTTGCATTGGATGAAGGATTTTGTCTCCGTAATTAAACATCTTAAAAGTTCATGTCGCACTCTTGATGTATTACAGCCATTATAAGTGAAGTGGATGTACTTCTTCGAGATATTCCTATAGATTTTGTTAAGATTTTTTCCTCTGTAGGTTTATAAAGAGACAGAAATATTTTTTGAAGAATTGTCTATTATTATATTACCTATACAAAATTTTAGTGCCTCATTGCACTATATTTTTCCTTAAAGTTCCAATATAATGTATTATTTTAATTAAGTTTCGAATCTTTTGAAGATCTAATTAGTAACTAATGTTTATATATTTCTTAAAGAGTATTTCTGATTTTATTTAATTTCTTAAAGTCAGTGTACCTGTACCTGTAAAGGAAGTAAGCGTTTTTACACAAATGTTTTTTTCGTTTCACATCACCCTTATTGCTACCAATCGTAATGAAATATCCAACGTTTATAGATGTTCCTGGTGACTACTCAATACAAAAGCAAGTGATGGACCATTTATTGATACAAATGCGCCTATTATCGTTTATTCTTCGGTCCTTGAAGATCAATGGAAGTAGGCGGGCGCTCGGCCGGTATCTGTCCTTGTTATAGAAATAGTTACTACGATTCTCAAAAATATTCACATATTGTAACATATTGTAAGTTTGTCTTGTAACAAATTGTAAAAATAACATATTGTAAAAATCTCAAAAATACAATTGGATGGATTATGAAGTATTTGTTCCATTTTAACCGTTTTGGTGACTTGATGGCTACTGTTTATCGGTCGCTTATTGAAAATTGTAACTTCGACTCTGAATCAGCATTGCATCGACGGTTTTAGTAAGAGCTGTATTTGCGCCTAGGACATCTTTGAATGCTTTTTGAAATATTATTGAGGTTAATTCATAGAAAGACACAAGTTTGGTAATTTTGTCCGCTTCGAGTCATTTTTGACCGGGTCCAAACAAGTTCTTACACAAAATCTCAGAATTTCTGATTGCCTTTTAGAGTAATTAATGGTAATTACTTGGTCTTCTAACGACTTTCTGTGATATTAAAGAAAACTAAAGAAAATTTAATCAATTGATGTTCTTAAAATGTATTCTTATAATTACATAGTTATTTATTTGTTATTGATTATTGTAAGTCGTACGACTTAGTGTTTCTGCTCTAATACCTTTGAATAAGTTATTATATTTTTTTTCAGTAGAACGTATGCTTATGTACAAAATATTTGCATTTTGCTAAAGTAAAACTATTTCGATAATAAAAATAACTTGAATATAATTTAGTTATATAATCGTATCTAAACACTACTCACACTCGTGATTTTATGCATCATCAAGATTACCACAAATGGATTTACAATTTGTAATGGGTTATACACACATGTGACTATATATAGATATATTCATAAGTATAGAGTCTTATTATAACAAACGATTGCTAAAATATTGCCTAAATAGTATTTGCCCGCGGCTTCGCCCGCGTTTAAAAGAAAATAATATAACATACTAACATACATAAAGCTGAAAATTCGTACCTTCAACTTTGCTAAAGATCATCACTTGATCAAATGCATGATTCAATCCTTACTAGTATCGATGTTTTGGGTCCAAAAGATCGATTCTCCGATTAATCGATCTTAGATCGCCATCCCTAGTTCCCGTCGGATTTCAGGGATAAAAACTATCCTATGTCCTTTCTCGGGTCTCAGACTATCTTTGTACAAAATTTTATTAAAATCGGTTCAGTGGTTTGGGCGTGAAGAAGAGACAACCAGACAGACAGACAGAGTTACTTTCGGATTTATATTATTAGTCAGGTTTATATCATTTTTAAAACTTAGATGAATTCAAAAACATCTCATAAAAATGAAACATAATACAACTTTAAAAACATTACCTTCCACAATCGGGTAAAAATAAGAAAGGAGTAAGAACAAGAAGAATTACAACATTAAAAAATAATACATTATTTTATGAATAAACATAGGTATTGATTTACATACCTAATGAGCTAAACGGTATTGAAACTGATTATAAGATAGGGATATTTTAGTCTTAAGTAGATAATAGAAAATTATAAAGTCATCGTAATAATCATAAGTCTTTACACACATCGAACAGATAATTGACTAAGTAGAACTGCTAAGTATTCGATATTCATATTTCTCCTTAAAATATGCTTTTTACCCACAGAGTCTCACATACTTAAGTCCTAAACCAATTACTTACTAATTCTCAATTCAATTCTTCCTCAATCTCCAGAGGTGGGCGTAAATGGCTGCGTCACAGTTTTTAACTATAGCAGTCGTTTACGAACAATTACTATTTGTGCATTAATGTTTTATGTTCAATAATTTTTTTTAAATCTAATCTTTAATTTTAAAATAGATTTTAAATTAATGTTAGATATAATCTCTAGCGGCTTAAGGCCCTCCGTTCCTGGGGGGCCTCCAAAAACAGTTGCTAAAAAAGGTCACTCACTCAGCGAAAAAAAATATCACCGAATGTCAGGTGAATAAGTCTATGACACATTTGTCATTTCGTAAAAGCAAATAAACTTTTTACACTTTTGGGGGCCGCCATTTAACTTTCCACCCCGGGTCCCCCACGACTTTCGTCCGTCACTGGATGTAATAAAGAAAATTGGAAGTTACAAAGAAGATGTCGTCAACCCATTACTCGACCACTGCTGGGCACGGGTCTCATCTTTTGGTAGACTTCGCATACCCTTGAGATTTTTTTGAGAACTCTCAAGTGCACGCTTGTTTTCGCACGATTTTTCATTTACCTTTTGAGCAATAGATTTGTTTGCCTGCCCCAGAAATGCCGAGTATTTAACCACAAGGCTATCACGGTTACAAAAACGCGCTTTAACGGAAAGGTCACAGGAAATTCTACGTTCCAACGACGATTTATTTCAATTTCATACGTTTTATATAAGCTCGTGATTTTCAATATTCAACCGATGGAGTTCTGAAAGCTATTCGGCATTGCAAACAAATCGTGTATTTCTATTTGAATGAACGTTATGAAATGTGACACTATTCCCGTGTAGCGTTCAGCACATTTCCTGTTACTAGTGTGGCCGGATTCAATCATGCATGCGATATAGAATACGGATTTAATTCCACGTTCGCAAATACACGTATCGTATATTTATTCGCAATGGGATGGGTTAATTAAATTCGGGAAGTAATTGGTCGTGTTTTGTAATGGAAGTAGCGAAATGCCTAGCAGCGCAACTGATTAAAGAGGTTTTTAGCACCAATGAACAAAACGGAACGAACATAGGACTAGAGGTGTCTAATGTGGATCCCAGAAATAGATTTTCTATTCGTCGTTTATATAATATATTTTTTCTTCAACATACAACGTTTCGTTGGATTCGTCTAAATGTGGGAGTGACATAGACTCTAGACTAGATAATTTTAAAGTGTTTTTTTAATCATTCCAGTTGTCTCGGCTATCCGTACTTTTGTTAAGTGTTTTGATAACAATTAATCTATCGTATGATTTCATCGCATTCATATTGAACACTTGTATCGAAAGATATTCGTCGTATGATACGGTATCTCAGATCCGCGACGAATCTACGGATTAGCACTATTATATTAGATGATTTAACTTGTAAATACTTGTGGGATTACAGATATAATTCGATTAGAGCTGTGTTAATATATTAAAGGTCAAAATTTACGTGTGTGTATTTTATTTTTATTTGCACTACTGTGGTAAGTATTTTTTTTAGTAATCGGACTGGACGAAATACTAAAAAATAAAACGGAATAAATTCAAAATTGCTGTTTAACTCAACTGTGCTTAATCGCGAAATGTCAACCGAAACATTGTAGCATTTTTGATTAAAAATGAAAAGCTTTCTATATGTAGAGACGATATTCAAGCCCAAAAAGTATGACGTAGATGCTATTGGAACCTCTTTAATTGGAATTAACTGAAACTTTAATACGAAAAATTATAGGCTATATGCCTTTTCAAGGTATTAATTTGTAATTCTCAAATGTTGTTTTTAATTTCTCATTCATTAAAGTGATTTTTAATTAATGAAAAAAGGGTCAACGATTTTTTTTAGGAAGTTACAGTAGCAAGCGAGCCTGCAGTCCTTTTCATTGTATGTGATCACTGTCCTCCAGAAACATCCAAAATCTTCCCCAAAGAAGGTTGAAGTGCTACCTGATGTCAGGATATGCTGTAACTTCTGAGAACTAAGTTAGAATATCTCGTGTAAGAGTCTTTATCTGGCTAGGCCCTATAAACCAGATCACAGGAGCTCTTGACACTGCTGTTGTGGCATAGGAATACATGTAGTGTGTATACATTATCTACCATCACAATCTCTACATTAGGATTTTTTGTAAATTTCATTTAATTTCACTTTGTCTCTCAAATAGCAAATATTTCTACAAGCGCCACCTGAAATATAATTAGGCGTTTGTATTTGTAGTGACTTTAATATCAATATTTCTGTATATTAGGTTCTTACTTTCAAGTTCAAGTTGGTGGTTATTTTGGTAAAAAAAATCTTAGGTGATCGATTGTAATTACATACCTATTAAGTCCTTGTTTGTCGTTTGTCAGGCTAATATCAGATTCTTTAATTTTAAGAAAATATTTTATGCCATGACCGCAATAATTAATATGAAATTATACAAATTTCATTAATGCACTTACTTACTTATATATAAATAGCTAAGATCACAGAGATTTCTATGTCAAACTCTAGCTTAATGACGATCATTTATCGTGTAAATGTCACCAAAGAAACTTTGTTCTTAAACTTGCCACAAGGGGTGGAAATTTGATAGCAACAAAACAAACACAATTCCTATTAAATATCGATTTCTCACCCGAATCTTGGCTCCAGTATCAATCTCTCTTGTTAAGAAATCTAATTTGTAAACGTCGCTAGTGACCCTAATAATAGACATTGCATTCATTAAAAATATATATAAACTAGCTGACCCGGCAAACTTTGTACCACCTCAAAATCTATTTATCAAATATATTCACATAAAATATAGCCTATGTTACTCGTGGATAATGTAGCTTTCGAATAGTGGAAGATTTTTTAAAATCGGTCCAGTAGTTTTTGAGCCTATTCATTACAACCGAACAAACAAAGTTTCAAAGTTTTCTTCTTTATAATATGAGTGTTTTCATCTTACGTTTAATCTGCATTTTTACTAGAAATTACCGACGATTGCTGACGATTACGAATCGGATTATAATATAATAAATAATAAATCCAGCAAAAATATCTAGAACTAAAGATCTGGTTTGGGTAGGTATTTACGAGTACATTGCACAATTGTGAGACGTGCAATTGATGTCGTCCTATTTCTTCTTTATAACTGGGTCTATCCCAGGAAATTAGCGTGTAGTCCACATGATAAGTAGCCTTTGCAGCCAATGTTCATCTGTGATCATACGGTTGATATCCAACATATTCGTATCTTAAAATACGAACATTCTACCAACTTTAAAAAAAGATTATCCCTGTTCAAACAACTGCAAAAATAGCGATATCGTATCGAGCCGATATTCCAAAATTTATTTAATTAATTGGAGGCAGTAAGAACAACACAACTACTAAACACGATAGCTTTCAAGTAACTTTGCAGCCTTGGCAGTCCCTATCGACCAAGCGCAAACAAAACTTTCAGTTAGAGCTTGTCTTGGGTCTTATTAGACGAAACCAGAGGAATCTCTATCAATAATTAAGGTTGTCGATGTCTTAAAAATAACTACATTTTTATTAAGCTTACGTGCACGATAACATTTTATTAAATGTCTAATCTTAAAAAAGGTGAAACAGCTTTTGCTGGATATTTCATACCAACTAAGAGTAGTTTACAAGAAGTGCCATAACCGAAGGGCCAGGTTTAAGAGAAGCGGGGTAGGCGGGGCTGCTGCCAAACTTGTTTTTTCAAAGATTTGACGGGAAAGAATCCTTTTCATTCTGAAAATAATTAGGAGCCATCCAGTCCTTCGTAGGATAGCTCCGTTATGTATATAATCTATGTGTATGTGTAAGAAAACCAGAAAATAATGTAACAATGTTCCTAAACTAATGAAAATATTTTTCGTAATTTCTAGAGATAAAAATTGTATTATTAAAAATGTTAATGTTTGCTAAATACTTGTTTAATTAATTTGTAAGTCTTTTTTACCAATAATGTAAAAATAATTTGCGTTCCACTTGAAATGTTTTCAGGAAAAGTAAAGCAAATTATTCCTGTACTTTGTAAAAAGGCAATCTTGTTCTGATTTCATTTCGACCGTTTCGCTTTGATTGCAAACTCGCCCGGTTCAAAACTTATTAATAAGGAATGCATATACAATATTCCAGTTATCTACTCTTTTATCCGCGTACCCAAGAGACTGGAAGAAGCCGGTAAATGCGGCAATTTTCTGCCTGAAGTCTTACAATTTTCTAGCTCGGGAAATTATAGCATTTCATTCTTTTAATCAAAGAATTGCAATGCCTTAGATTTTGAAACTACCGTTAGTTGTATTGTCAGTAAACTTATAATAAGAATATTATTTTCATTGACAATCAACGCTGACTGCACATTGGTTAATATCGTTGAAATAAACGTTGTTAAAGCTGCCGTCTTATTGCCTAAGCTACTGAACAATTACTTAAGCCGCTGCCGCCCAGATATCCAATTTGCTGCTCGACCAACCGATGAGCGGTACTACATGAATTTATTGCAAATATCTATCAATACTCGACAATGTTTGCGAGCGAATAGCCAATAAAGGATTAGCCTGAAACACAAAATGTTCCGTAAAATTTAAGTACAATTTTCCTGAGCTCCTAAATTCTACAGTTAAGTGAAAGCTCTAAATATTTGGTATAACTATTTGGTTTGACAAATTATGTGTCAACTACAGTCAACGTCAAAATCTTTACAATAGCTAGTGTCTCTCGCTACATCCAAATCATTCCATTATTAATGACTTGCTGCATATAAGTTCTGTCAAACATTTCTTACAAATGAATATTATTTGCTAATTCAATAAAATTCTCTCGTTAAAATAATATACTGATGACAATTTACGCAACGATATAATTAACGAAGAAGCAACTGTCACTCGGATCTCAAACGTCAATCCAAAAAATGTTTCACGAGTTGGTGAAAACCAATTCAAGTTAGCAAATGGTTCGGTGCTTATCAAAGTTAAGAAATGTTCAGAGATCATTCAAAATTTAGCCGTTGTATCTGTGCTATCACCGCTATTGCAACATCTGTGGTATATTGTAGAATATATAAGTGACATATCTCATCAAATTAGTCATCGTATAGGTTAACAATCATGGTCTGTAATTTAAATTTTTCTGTAATATCAATCTATGAACCACGGAATTTAGTTTTCATGCTATCTAAAAACTTAAAAAGGTTCTAAGTTCTATCTCTGAGTACATAATATTTAGGATCATGAACTTAGAGATTTCATAAGAAACCATTGTTATGGGTACTTAGCACTATTAGTAACTTTGATGGGGTTCATGTGATGTTTCTATTAAGAGAATTTACGGCCAAAACCCGGTAATAAATTTCTGGGAAAATTCCGGGCAAGATCATTTTATTTCAAAGGGTCACGATGCCCGGTAGGGTCCTTTCCGTGACCTTGAGTCGTAGTTTGAGCGTAATATGATTTTGCAAGCTAAGCAATAAAGGAAGAATATAAAAGGGAAATTAATTTTTGAGTACACAGGCCTACTAATTAACTTGGGTATTATAGGCATGATAATGTATTAAAGGTAGGCATAAAATAAAATGAAAATGTTCAACAAATACACTGTATTTTATCTGTAAATTTTTTGGAGGTAGCTCTCAGATAGCTCTAGTATCCGTAAAGTGAACGGAAATCTAAATTTATTCAGATATTTCTTTGGCCTGCGGTAGAATGCGAAACCCGTTGTACTCCAAACTGGTATAGCGACAGCTCCGCCATGCAAAATAAGTTGATGACCCATCAACTTGTTTTTATTTAATAACAGAAATGATAGACATTTAAGCTACTAAATTAATTCCATCCAACTATTTCGGTCATCTGCCTTCCCCATCCTATACACTAATGACACCTATTGAATTAGGTTGTATTGAATATCGAGCTAATCATGTGCGAATCGCAAACTTTGGACCCAAACAATCCTTCTCTCGCTCAGTACATTATAAATGAGTAAATTCATAGACATAAACATAGAATAGTAATATGACTACATCCTATATTCTCCAAAAATCATCTATTAAGAATTACATCTTTGCTTTTGGAATTAGAAGGTGATATACGTACAATGTACACATCGTGGTCAAATTGTGGTATAACCTGCTCTATAACTGTTTCTACCATAGCAGAAAGTTTCTATCATTATTGTGCTTCTAATAATTGTTATGAACTGAAAAGTGCTCGTATAATACGGCAACCATGAGATACAGTTGTGATCAGTTTTTCAACAGTATCTCTGACATTTATAAACTTGATTTTTAGCTATTTAACCGACTTCAAAAAGGAGGTGGTTATCAATTCGACCGGTATCTTTTTTTTTTTATGTATGTACACGAATTACTCCGCCGTTAGTGGACCGATTTTAATAATTCTTTTTTTATTGTGTAGAGACGAGCTGGAAGTTGGGCCCATTTAAATATGGTTAGGATCCATCGATGGGTTCTGGAGAAAATGAAAACTCCTCCACCCATGTAAATATAACAGCCATAACTTCGCCGTTAATGAACCTATTTTAATGCCTTTAATTTCGTGTGTGGACAATTGCTACAAGTTGGTCCCATTTAAATATGATGAGGATCAGAGTGGGTTCTGGAGACAAAATATGTAACTCCTCAACCGATGGGAATAATTTAGTTGTGTTTAAAGATATTTGGTGTAGGTTCTAATGAAATTACAAAGTCAGTTCATCATTAACTATTTAAGGGTCTGATAATGTGGCTCGGAGACAAAATATGTAACTCCTCAACCGATGGGAATAATTGAGTTGTGTTTGAAGATATTTGGTGTAGGTTCTAATGGAATTGCAAAGCCAATTCATCATTGACTATTTAGTTAGGTTAGGTTGGAACATATTAGATAATATAAAACTAAGAGAGCAGGGCGCGGCAGCGCCCTGCGAGCGGGCGGTTCCAATCAATGTAAATTCAGACCTTACCTTCATTCATGATCACGTTTTTACAATTTTATATTGTATTAATACAAATGTTAGTATGTCATCACTAAAAAGGGTGAAAAAAAATTTTTAACAAAAAATACAACCGACTTCTATGTCACTACAAAGTAAAAAATAATTGAAATAAATGTTGGTTTAGTACATATTTCTGAAGTCGGCGCTCATATTACATCGTTATCCAACTAAATATATTGAGCGCCGACTTCACAAATATGTACTAAACCAACATTTATTACAATTATTTTTTACTTTGTAGTGACATAGAAGTCGGTTGTATTTTTTGTTAATTTTTTTTTATGTTTACAGTACTGTAGCTATTTTATGTTATGATTATGATTTATTGATAATACGACCTTAAAAAGCATTATGTAAAGTTTCTACATAATATAAAACTATAACTTGAAAATTTGGTTAGCTTTATGAAAATGATGTGTCTGCCTAACGACGGAAAACTTTAATTAATTGTATCGAAGCTTGGGTGACTGGCAATACTGAAAGTTTTACACAATGTTGCATATCACCCTGACTATAAAGGGCTGGTTATAGTGAGCACTTGAATATTTTTGAAGAAAGGCAGTTTTCAAAATTCAGGCGTTTGTTCGTGTGGAGACACACAGATGGAAAATTTTAACATTTATTACACTGTACTTTGGTTGTAAAGGTGCCTCATTTGAACAATGAAGAGTTCTATAACCTTCCATGTAACAGATGGGTTAATTCATCATGACATTCATGACTAATCCATTATTACACGTGTCCATAATTAGTGTTTTCCGGGAAATTTTGGAAATCGTTTAAAATATCTATTGTTCTTGGAATCTACAATCGAGAACCGATTTACTTTTAATTCAATTAAACAAGTCTTGGGTATTCACGGTAATTGTGAATAGATTTGCTTAATTGCTCAATCAATTAGAACGGAAACATTGAATCTACCTGAATTTTTTAGATCTAAAGATATTCGGCTTATATTTGAACATAGCAAAATATTTTATTGTAAACATATATATGTATCTTTCTGCGTAATAACGGTACTGTTAAACGCTGATGTGTTCAGGTTTGAAGGATAAGATAAAAGAGAGAGTACCATTTCGAGGCGTTACGACTCATTCCTTCAGCGAAGCTATGCAACTATTCGACCTTGGGTAGGATTCTTATCTCATCTGGGGTTGATTACAGACTTCCATACGCGGCAGTAGCTACTAACAATCAGGTGGACTCCATGCTCGTTTCGTACGTAAATATTGTATGAAGTCGGTTAAAAAAAACAATTTGCCATTTGACTACGGACCCCACAAAGCGTTTGTCACCTACGCTTAACAGACGGTTGCAGTTGGCGTGGGTGCACTACAATATGAACTTCATTCTCACTACACACTACAATGCGAAACGAATCATAGCCGTGGGAAGCGTTCCCCCGCTCAGGAAATTACGTTTTAAATTCAATCAGTAGACTGCATGAGAAGAGTTACTTCTGTGCCGTGAAACATTTCCAATTGGCATTAGAATTTAATCAAGTCTTGTTAAATTTGGCCTCTTGGAGCCCTGGGCTTCGGAATTTTGGTCTCTCACGCTGGAGCTGTAATTTTTCTCAGTATTAGTTATATGTTTTAGATGAATGATAATTCGAGGAGACCCGTGCCCAGCAATGGTACAGTAGGTTATCAGTTGGTGATGATAACTATGCGAACCAGTGAAGGGTAGTACGAGTATGTTACAATAGCGATAATGGAATGATTAACAATTTGCATTAAGGAAAACGATAAAAAAATATTCACAAAGAATTAAAACTGGCAAGAATAAATGTCGTAAAACACATAACAGTGAATATAAGACATGATACACATATCAATACATACATAATATACTGTAACGTGTATGCACCTAATAATTGTGATGCAATGGTGAAGCTTAGAAATAAAACTCATAATTACGAGTAAGTGAGCTGTAGCTATTTTCTACACGAAGCCTCTTGTTCTTTTAATATAATAATATAAAGATGACATACGTAATGGCTATGATATTATCAAATCGCCTGCTTTTACAGATGCCTGATATTGATATATTTCATGATAACCTTACAAGATTTATAAATGTATGTAAAGTATTTTAAGTACATGTAATGCGTTTGGTTAAGCCTGTAAATTAAATGGTATGTTATAAATAAATAAATAAAATAAATATCACTTCCCGTATTCTAACGTACTAGTTTAACTAATACAGTGCATTAATATTTTATATTTAAAACATATCTTAGTAGCAATTTATTATACCTACAGTCAATCTGATGATAAGTGGCTACCAACGCCGATGGGAACAGAGATGGGTTTAGAGAAATCCAGCGGCCACGGATACGCTGTTACTCCTAATGACTAAATTGGAGCGTCTCTTATAACTGCGTCTTCTGCGTCATAAATAGGCTAAATGTGGTACTGTTGTGTCCGTAGTCAAACTACGAAAGGTTCTTCCACCTTCAAATTATCACTTACTATTGCATATTAACACGAAGGTGTAAATAAATAACCTTGTTCGAGCTTAAGTTTAATCCTCCTCCTTAATCATGTTATAAATTTCTGCTATAAACTGGCCTATATTTAGACCAAGTAACTACTTTAATTTATGAGTGGGAAGAGAAGTGAGATAGGTATTAAATTATAAATAACTAATGAAGATTCATTAACGGAACCACATACTTGAGGTGAGTCATTTATCTTAAACAATGTAACAATCAATTATGTTATTCTTAAAAAAGTAAATATGTACAGAGCTTAGTACCTATTATATCACGTCATGCCTACCCTACACACAACGGTACACCGGAGAGGTCCACCTGTTCAGGTATGCCTGCGCAGGTACACCGGACTGTGTATGGAAATAGACCTGATAAAGTTTTTGAACCTCTGCAGGCGACCGGCGCAAGATCAAATATCAATTCTTTCTCGTGACACCATACGGTGCGTCATCGTCTCCAATCGACGCCATCGCTACAGAACTGAACACCGTATGATACACCGCAACGTCCCCATACACGCTACCGACGTGCGGTTGACCAGGTAAACTGCCCGGTAGACCGCTGTGTATGGCTTACATTAGACAGGTACAAGGTCGGAAACATGACATGTATCATCCGGGTCGGGTATAAAACGTATCTATCTGTCCTGCCGTGCCCGGATTAACCCGGGACGTGGGCTCACCGGATTAATCTCAACAATCCATTTTCAAATGTATCCCCAGATTTATTTAACGTTTTGCTTCCCGTTCTGATTATGTTTTCACCATTTTTTATTCGTCATTTCTTCTATTGTCGTTCTATTGACGGACATAATTATTATTGTTCATGTCTTTTACGGTATGCTACTATGTTAGACTAATCTTAAACAGTTGTAAATATCTGAGAGTGTGTGGGGTCTCCTTTTTTATAAGATCGAAGTTGCAACGAACATGCAATTTACCTCAACCATGAGGTCGCTTACCAAAGCGATCACTGCTACTTCAGCTTGCGGTCGGCAAGCTGAAGTAGCTTTGAGCTATTTTGGCTAGATTCTTTGCCGCAGCAGTTCTTGCGTGAAGGCGACTGATCTGAGGCGACCATCCACCTACTAGGATGGTCGCCTCAGGAGTTCGCTCCACAGAGGCTCCGCATCTGTTATTGACTTTCGATAAAACTATATTATGTAAATTTTATTACACATGTCCGTGAGTGACCATGTACCATCACGCAGACTGCGTGCTTCTTCAAACTGTTTTTTATTTTTCTACTAAAGTACCATAAGTTTCGCCACCAGATCTTACGTTCGAAACCTGCAACCTTACGATTTTCATTGAATTTAATATTTATTAAGTTACACACTCTGAAAATATAAACAATAATAAATTATCAAGTAGTTAACGAATACTTCAAATAATTAAATATAATTTATTGGAAATGTGATCTCTTTGCGAATGAAGGCTATTTTTTCTAAGTTAACCTTTTAATTGTCACTAGTGCTACCAATATAAAATACTTTTAATAATTCATGACACGATTATTCGTTGGTCATTATCAATAAACGCTATTCTTTTCAATTATACACAATCATAAAAAATAGATTACCAAGAATTAATTACGAAACTTATGATTGTTTACCAACAAGTGTCTTCCTATCTCTTGATAAGGTCTGAGCAATCAGCCAGTCAATGAAAACGATTACGCTCCATTGAGAACGGCGAGATCGTTAAGATTGTTGTGTATTGTTAGATTTGTTAATAGATTAGACCATTAGGGCAGACAGATCGTCTAACTTATTGTTGCCGTCACGGAGCCGGACGGAGGGTGTAGAGGAAACACTCCATTCCGCCTCTGCTCTGATTGAAGGAAAATAGAAAACACTCGTAGTCTCTACACCACAGTCGAGTTCAGACCGCCGCGCGGGTCACTCGCGTCACGCTCCAAGGAAACGCGCGCGGGAAAATTGACAATAATAAACGTAGATGCTTCTGAAGCGACAATAATTTATATTTATTCCTCGTTGATAGGTTATAGATATACGTATAGAATTAGTAACTTATGTGCCATAAAATTCGAATAGAAATTCCGATTTAGACGACGACAATAATTAGTCGGTATATAGAAAATAGATGAGATATTTTTAGAATATTGACAAAATAAAAATGAGCGAGACGAAAAATATGGAATTGTCCGGAAGCGTCATGGACGGGGTCGCGGAGAAAGGGGCCGTATTGGAATCTCCGACGAAAAAGGCGCCAACGGAATACAGAGTGTATCCGATTAGATGGCTCGTTTTGTTCATATTCGTGTTGTACTCCGCTTCGAATTCGATGCAATGGATCCAATACAGCATCATTCAGGACGCCGTAGTGAAGTACTACGGGGTGAGCAGCATCACGGTGTACTGGACCTCCATGATCTACATGATAACGTACATCCCCCTCATTTTCCCCGCTAGCTGGCTTTTGGATAAGGCTGTGAGTATTTTAAACTACTTGTAAAAAATAAACATTTGTATTTATAATAAAATTTATTCCAGCAAAACAAAATGCTAATTGACAATTACCTTACTTATAATAAGTCGTATATTAATAAATTAAGTACCCACTATTCTAATTACTTTCCTACGTTTAATTCGGTTACAGTTAATACCGGTTTCCTAGTTATTACTTTAACTACAATTAACATACGTACTATTATTGGATTATATCAATTAAAATAATTATAAGATTATGTTAGTGTTTTGTGTCTATTTAGGTAATTGCATATAGTCTATTACCAGATTATTATTAGCATATTATGTTTTTTTGCATAATGCCAAAACATAAAAATACCTGTATCATTCGAATATAACCAGGTAGTTTAATTATCTACTTTCCAAATTAATTAAAATTCTACCCTCCCTTCATAGTGCTCGGTTGTCTTAGAAAGTTTCAATTATGACGTATGATTGACGTAAATGGGTATAATGTTTTTATTGTCCTCCTTTTTTTGGCTATCCATATTTTAAATAGTAAATTATAAGTGCAAATCTACTCGTAACTAATTATATAGTAACTTATATATAGTAAATATATTATTATTACTTCAAGGATTTTTATGTATACGCAAAACGGATAATGTAAGGAGGTACATAGTTATATCTTGTCGTGTGTATGGACATTATTTTTATTGATGTTCATAAAGGATTATTTAAGTCAACTTTGAATACAATATATTAATTTATGGTTTCATTTTGTATGTCCTTGTAATAGATCAAAAATTTTACCGCAATGTCGAGGAGACATGACTGTAAATAACATTTTTGTAATTATTAAAGGTATATTGAAGGTAGAATCCGTTGTGGTTCCACTCGGGAATCACCAGCGCCAAACCTTTTATGCCTACGTTGGAAGGATGTGGTAAGAGAGACATAGAACTGAGGCGTTTCAGCTAAATCCCCAAAGTAGCAATGCACTTTTGGTCGACCTCAGATAGAAATCTAGACTTATCCACATGCTCGTAATCCTCCATTAAATAATGAAATGGGAGAAAGTATTCACCTATTCACAAGTCGAAACGTTTCTGTAATCAACTGTAGAAAGGACTTCTGTGCTATTTGAATTAACTAGTATTTGTCTAGTTGGGCATTCGGCCGTAAGGAAAACATTCATTCATTTGCATTTATCTTTGTCTATCTATTCAGACAAAGATAAATTTGGTCAATTTACTAATATTTACGCCCTTTACTAATACTCAATCAATCCAAAATTTGTCTACCAAAGATCTCTCTCTCTCTCTCTCTCTATGTCTATAAAGTAATTGTCAATCTTTGGTTGGCGCAACATTGGACAGATCGATTATTATTTGCAATTATTACAGAAATATGTTAGAATCAAAATGAGACATTCTTACTTTGTCGTCAATTGTCTATATGAAGATGAACGTGAACTAATATAGAGGTGGGAAATGTTATCAAAATGTAAACACTATTGGATATGTTATTATTGTCAGTGTTATGTTTGTTTGCTATATCTTAACAATTAAGTTACTTTTATGTCTTTTTTCTTAGGTTTTATTTTTCTTTCAAAAAGATAAAACACGACCTACACCTCTTAGATTTTCCTTTAGTAAGCAAAGTGTTATTAATTCTATGCTTGTATGTGACGACCTTGTCGACTCTAAATGGAAAGACTGCACACTAAGATATCATTCTTTAGTCACATAGCATTGTCTCTCGAAAATAAGTTTGACGAGACTCTATCTATTGTATTCTTGCTACATAAATGTATTTTACAAATTTGATTTAAAGCTTGTCCGTTCGGATGGACTGTAACCAATTTTACACTGCCTTTCCGAAAAAAATACGTGGTATATTAATTTACTTTCTCGTATTAGTATTTTTTTATAATTATTATATTGGCGATATCTTGTTATTTTCCCTGTACTAATCTTTTGCGCAGTTTTCATAGATAGGTATATTCCCAAAGCAGCAACTTTCTATCACTTTATGTCGACATTATGATCTACATAATTATATTGTGAACACATTACTGACCCACTCTTAGACATCATTAGATTATTTTAAAAACGCATCAAAATACATTATTAAGCATCTACACAATATAGTGAAGTGTTGCGCAAATTTAAAACGTGATTGGCCGGGGTTTACCTCTTAAGTCGGACATAAGGAAAATACGGCGTATAACCGGTTTGCAAGTCCTTAAAATACATACCTTGTATCTTTAAGATAAGTTTTGTAAGTTAAATATACAGTGGGCAAAGGTTAGCTATCTCTGCCGCGAATGACATGAGAAATAGTAAATGAATAGTAAATAGTAAAACGTTATGGATCCGTTGCGAATTTCATAATGGATAATTAGGCATATTTAAATTTCATTTTAATATGCCTATTTATTTGGAATAGAGTTCTTCTCCGTGCGATACGAGAGTTTTAGCGATCTTATGTTATCTCTATAATATACTAATATATAGTAGTAGTATGAGTAGTATAAGAGCAATCAAACGAAAGGCAAGTGGCAACTACCGCCCAGCTAGGGCCCAGATAATATTAACAGCATCGGCCACAACGTTGCTATCTCCGAGGACTATGTTTGAACGCTTCTAATCTTATAAAACACTAGACGACCCGCGTGGCGATGTGGTCACCTTACCGGTGTAACGCGCAGGCTTCAAGCCTCGGCCGGATACATACATATCTAATATAAAATATAGCCTCGTGGATAATGTAGCTTTCGAATGGTGAAAGAATTTATAAAATCGGTCCAGTAGTTTTTGAGCCTATTCATTACAAACAAACTTACAAACAAAGTTTTCCTCTTTAGAATATTAGTATAGATAAGTGTTTCTCCATTCTCATACCATTCAAACCAAAACAACAACGCTTAATATAGTTGCTGTTTCGGATGAGCTCCTCGTGCAATGAACGATATTAAATCATTTAATATCAATAAAATCCAACTTCGCTTGTTTTTACTACTTTCATGTCTGCATCCGAAGGTAATGGTTTGATAACTGAAATATTCATTGGCAGATATTGTCAAATTTTGATCTTTGGTAGGCAAAACATCGGATAGATTGATCATTATAAACGAGCATTAGCCGATCATTTTCATTTATTTCATAGCTAGTTACGAAGTAACTTTAAGTTTGTAAATGTATTGATCTAAATGATTTCCATGGTTGGCCTATTTCAACAAATAGTTTGCCACTTCTGAAATCCGATACCAGTGAAGTACTCGGAAAACAGAGTAATGTTAAAATCGAATGAAAATACGATATTCGCTTTCGCGGAATTCATGAAAGCTTTAGTAAACATTCAAGCTCTGTTTGTCGCTCTATATTTCGCGTATCGTTTTTTTCAATTATTTCCAAATCCGGGATTATTTCATTTGTATTTTGTTTGGATATAAAACTGATAGTAACCGCGCATGGTTTTAATCCGTGGCCCAACAATGATCAAGAATGTTTATCTCCAGGATTTAAATCGGCTCTGTATTTGAATATTATTTTTTTACGTCTGTATGTGGGTCACAGGAATTCATATTTCAACATAATCGACCAAACACAAATGATATGAGGGTTTCTTTTTTATTTCAATATACAGAAGCCTAGTAGGAGCAAAGTAAATACAGTATATAAACACTGTAGTTACTGTTCTTCGAAGGAAATAAAAGTTTCCTTCTTTCATTTTTCCTTATTGTATTAATTCAGTATTTAAACAAAATGGCCTCCAAATAGGACTTCTACGTGGTATAAATTAAAACTGATAGTAATAGAATATTTACGAGAATATATTTGCATATCTTACACCTTTCGGCGCCTGGCGTCTTAGATTTTTAATTCTAATTGCCTATTATTCGTTTTTATTGCGTCGTTTTCCTTAAATACATGTAAGAAAGTCGCACGCAATAGCTTAGTATATTTTATACCCGTTCATCTTTTTATCTAATCTAATTACACATTGCATTGCAGATTATAATCCAAGGCATTTCTCTCAAGGTTGACGCTATAAACGAAATTTTATCAAACAAACTTTACTTATATTGCTTTTTTCCTTATAAATCGGAGCCGGAGATTACTTTGCTTGTTTTAAAAGTGCTTCACTACTACGCTTTTATTGTTTATGCTATTTTATATTCTAACCATTTTGGTAAATTAATAAAAAAAAAACTTATCATTTATGAGTATTTTATGTAATAAAATTGGCTCATAATGTTGTTTTCCCAATAGATTACTCACAATTAATCCATTAAAGTCTCTAAGCTGAACATAAGTTAGAATGAGAAGAGCTCTCAGACATATAGGTTTCCTTTATTATTAGAATAAATCATAGTTACATTATGCATTTACACTACATTCAAATCCCAGGCTTACTAATATTAGGTAGATGCTGTTCAATACTCATGTAGATCAGTTAAAACTATTTTTGATATTACGTTGCTTGATTCATGGCAAAATTTTCCTAGCTTATGAAAGCTCCGTCCGCTTTTCATGTTATCAAACCATTAGCTATAACGCATCGCGCACCCAATACCCTAAGCTTTGCTCGTATGAATGGCGAAAGCTCCATTCTGTAATCCCTTTCAGAAACTACAGTGTTCGCACGAGTATAGTATCGTTAAGTTGTACAAAATCCGTTGAATAAAAGTGTTGTTAGTTTTTTATTCAAAGGCTTAACGGATTTACCGCGCCTGTGTCGGTTTGACAAAAATCCATTAAAGGTCTTAGTTTTTATACCAAGGCTTCACGGATTATTCGCACGTATGGTGGTGCCTTCAAATGTTTACAATAAAAATATAAATTTATGTTTACTTCTGTGTGGTCCAAGTACTTGCGAATCGTTCGTAGGTTGAACTTCGGAAATACGAAAGTCATATCTATGTCTACCAATCCGCGCTTAGCCAACGTCGTGGACTATGGCCACAGAGAGAGATATACACGTGATATGACCACTTAGTTCTCAAGGGTACGAATGCAACTCTTTCTGCCTTCAGGTACCACTAACTTATTAACATTAATAAATAAATAATAAACGCTTTCTACACTGACAGACCCACACTAGGATTCCCTGTGTCGTGGGTATCATGGACACACACACAGACAAATACACAAACACCCAGACCCAGAAACAGAAATCTAAATTCATCATTTAGATATCTGTCTCGCCGGGGATCGAACCTGGGACCCTTTGCGCTACAGACCGGTGTGGTGACCGCTCCACCACACAATTATGCCCAAGAGTAACGCCCAGTAAACTCTACACTAAACATTATTACTGGTAAGTTACCGCCTAAGACTCACGATGGAACAATAACTAAGTTTTACCTCGAGTCAAATGTTATTATGCTCCACTCAATTTCAAGATAATTTTGTTCGATGTCAGTCTGAACAATCTAGCATAAACACGAACATTTATTCAAATATATTTTAAAATCACAGGATGATTTAAATTCTGGTGATCTCTATTTAAGCATTGGAGCAACTTAATGGAGTGAGCTCTAGGCCTCCTAAATTTATGTGGAGATAAGTCCGACAATGATAAAATATAACAATTTTATTGTAATTTATTGATATTTTAAACCTCTGCTAGTGTAGAATAACCAAACTCCTCTTAATCGACTTTTTCCATCAACAGAATAAAAATAGATAGATAGAAGTATACGCATATTCAACCAAATATATTAAAATTTGTATGTATTTCCGTCCGTGATTTATAAGTAGTTTGTCCGGTCCGATATTTATAAGTAGTTTGTCCATCGACAGGCACTCGCTCACAATATCACCCATATTGCCTTGAGGAAAACATTTGCATACGACTCACAATATATCGACGTTAACAAAAAGCAGGAGGTTTCATATTTGATTCGCACAACTCGTCTGTAAAGCATTTAATATAATATTTTCCATGAAAAAAGTAGTCTTTCCTAGTAAATTAGATGTTAAAATGTTTCAATCCTGAGGTCGCATCCAACTTTATAAAATATCGTTTTATCAAACTTTTTCATTTAATGCTATGAAAATCTAGCCATCTTATTGGTGAACTTTATACACACCTATAGCTTCTTCACACATATTTGGTGAAAAATAAAAAATTTTTCTTAATATTTAACTCTCTAGTCCTCTTTAAAGTCTCAACTACTCTCCTTAAAAACGAGTGTGGTTAAAAATTAAAAAAAATATATATTAAATATTTATTTCGTTGCTATTCAAATAAAATTGTACAATTCAAAATGGTCACAATCTGACCGCAACATCAAAACGAGTTTACAAACTTGTCGTCGTGATAACTTGTTGTTACTAATATTTGTTGCAAAACTCCACTATTCGCTTTAGAAATAGAAAATCGTTATTGCGAACTTTAAATCTCTTATGTATAAAAATATTTTTGGAGAGACATAAATAGAATATTATTATAAGACAATTATTGTATAGCTTAAGACAATTATTCGACTTTTGAAATTATTAATTACTTTTATTTATTTAAATCGCCATCTTGGGGCGTCTGACATATTGGATTAAGAATAAAGTCACTTAACTAAGAGTAATAATACATTTTCATGCAAGCCAAACGTGTATGAAACTTTTTACCTCAATCGTCTAGTGTTAATTTCTATAAAATTCAAGCAAATTGTACGATTACAATCTCACATACATACATACCAACTAGGCAAGTTAAACAGAAGCTTTTAAGGAGATATTCTTCCTGCGCACAATAGACATATTATTTACGACTGCCTACGACTGGTATTTATATGTGTTGAAGTAATGTGTGAAATTAAGTGGAAAGCGGATGCGCTTTAACCTTTAATGAACCGCAAATGAGACCTCGAATTAAATTCAATTTGAGGTCGGTCGTTACTACCCCCATTACTAAAGGGGAACATCTTTACGTACTTGTATATTGTACGTTTGTGGTGGTAGGCCCAAGGGTCGATTGCGAGGGGTTTGATTCAGCTAGGGGTAGGCTTATCAAAGAATCGATATTAGGTATCGCTAAAACCGTACTATAAAGTTCTATCGTTAAACTTTAATAAACTATACTCTCTGTAGAGTTTGTAGGAAGCAGTACCTACTGTATCTACCTGACGACTTTGCTTTCCGTTAACTAATTGCTCATTAGCGTCTTGTATCACTTAATAAAACCAACACTGACTAATAAACTTAAGTCCAGAGAAAGTACGAAATTTTGCGGAATCAAAAATCGGAGTTCCTTATTCAAGGTAAAAAAGATTTTTAATATTAACCCCATAACTGGACTAAATAGAGGATGCAAAAATGGTTAAAAAAAATTGGATCACGGCTATTTTTAAAGTTTTCGAGCGAGAAGGGTTTTCTCAAATGGTATTCGAACTGAAGTGCGTTGTGCCCGGCTTACGGCTTAGTCTGACGGAGTTGACGTACCGGAAAATAGGTCCGGACTTCGGACTGAAACGGCTATGACCTACTATAGGACGTATTGGAAGTCTATATCGAAGACTTGTAAAGCGATAATTCAATTAGAAAATAGAAACATGCTTTGATATTGCATTTTTTAAATTTTTATAGTGCTAGATTTTTCTGAGACTTCGTTTACTGATAGCCATTGAAGTGGTTGTCACTTCAGTGCAAGACAAATCAATCAAGCCATCTACTGACGTGGGAAGTGACGAATTTCAAAATTTCACTCCCTCTTTTACTGAAATTTTATAGCGTTGCACTAATTATTTTAAGAATGAATGCGTAATTTTCCATGTGCCAATCTGTACTTTAAGAGTCTTTACGTAAATTTTTAAATAGTAACTTAGGTACTTTTACGATGAAAATTACTTGGGTTTTGCTTTAAAATGAAAAGGAATTAAATAGAAATGTAGCCGCAGGCGGAAATTCACTTAAAATATATAAATAGGAAATTCGGTTTTAGATGAAAGCATAACTTTAATTAACAAAAGTTTAATGGCCCACACTATTGTAACATAATAGCAAGTATGCGTCCGCTCGTTCTAAACTTATTTCCCCTTACAACCGCGTAATGGCTGCCGAAAATTTCTCCACTATGTAGGAATTTCGCTGCAAACTCTATTACGTTTTCGGCACATTTACATATCCAACCAGCACGCTGAAATTCCGCGTAGAACTTGTCCTCCAACTAAATGGTACTTCGTGACGCGTGTAAAAGAGCTGCGTACTCAATTGAAATTGATATAAAAAGACGTATTTCTTTTAGTTAGGGCTACTTTTTTATGCCATAAAAAGTATCTTTTATTTTTACCACAAAAACAATAATTTTACTTTTTGAAAAAAAAATGGAATATAGAGTTTATAAAAGCGGTAAAGCTCTTATTGGTTCGATTATGGCAGTGTTAACAAAATAGATAATTATTTTATATAAATATCATAACAATTTTCAGAATTTTTAAAAACGGGAATCGGGACGAAATTATGTTTTAAAAATATATTTTCAAAATACTAAGATAACGAGCGATTTTTATATACCTAAAGTTAAATATTTTAAACTGTAATTATTACCGGGTGATTTTTGCATAAGTGCGTGAGCCAATACACATTCGTATTTTAATGTTAATAGGCTCCATTAGTTGCGAACCGTAAATGTTTGAATAATTAGTGCGATTATTCATCTTAAACACAGTATGGACACAAAATACATATTTATACAAACATATATAGACACAAGTACGTAAGGTCAAATTTACTGATGATGACAAAAAATTACGAATGGAAAAATTATGATTACATTGTTAAATTGATAATAATACGTATAATAACATATATTTATATATAATTTGGTGAAACTGAGGTAGACAATTCTTACAGGGTCTAAAGAACAGTTAATTTTGCATTAAACTAGGTATGTCATGCTTGCGCCATTCTGTTCTGTACCACAGGGGTCTTTTAAAATATTATTACAATGGTTTAAAATAATATAAGAGCACGTTGGCATTAAGTTTACAGTACGCCTGATATGTAGATTCCTTCGCCTACGGATACCTGTAATCATCCTGAAATAGTTACAAGATATTAAATTCCTCCGTACTGATACTCCGTATGATAAGGAATGAGGCTTTTCTAGTTTTTTTCTAACTATCCTAAATTGGATGGCTATTACATTATTCTTACCTTTTTTTTTTTCTTTTCGAGGGGGAAATCTTCAAAAGGTACCCGGTGCCGTGGGAGCGACACGGGGTTATGTGGGACTTTTACCGCACTAAAACCCCCCCGGTGGCCGTCCTCGGCGCTGCGTAGAGGACTCCGGGATCTCCAAAGGAACGCGACCGGTGTCCTCTCAGCGCACTGCCCCGTCGGGCTCCGCCCAGGTGACTTTGTCACCACACCGTCTGGTGTATACGACGGAATGCGACCACACATACCGTCGTCCTTCCCGGGGTCGCTAGCCGGGCGGTTCGAGCTCCCACTCTTGCCGCCCGCAACCCCGAAAGCCCCTTTTAGTCGCCTCTTACGACAGGCAGGGGATACCGTAGCCCTATTCTGGTCCCGGAACTACAGGGACAACATTATTCTTACCTGGCGTACTTCCAACACCTAAATGCATGGCTTTTACCCTTACACCTTAAAGGAAGGCTCGCAAAGTAATTGTGAAATTTGTTCAAAAGGATGATTTATGGTATTTAATTACCTACAAACGTTATATAAATAATTATATACCTAATTATATCTAACCTAAATATTATGTTTCAGTTATGGCGTACTTTATCTAAGTTATAAACGTAGCTCGTAGTCCGCGGTTGCGTAGTAATAAGTAAGTGCCTAAATTCCAAATCATAAAGTAATTCGACATAGATGCAGCGTTAGAAATAACGTACGTTATAAATAACGTAAAATCTGTTTGACAGTCGAATTATGTCCTCATTCGATTTCAATAGACAGGCTATGTACGTGTGTACCTATACATAAGTAGCTATGTTCATCCCATTGAAACTGAACTATTATACTAGTTATGTACGACCTAATTTATGGCACGCATCGATGTAAACATGTCGCGCTTTACAGAATCCATTTCAATGGAGCCTTCCGATCGATACGAAACTCAGTTATACGCTAAATGCCACGAGGTTTAAACTTAGATTACAGCTAGGTAGCGATTAAATTTAGCTCCAAATATCTCAGGCATCGATTAGACTGGAGATGAGAATTTGTGACTTTATTTGCGAGCTACATGTTCGTGATTTTAACTTTTACCCAATAGATATAGCGTAGGTAAAAATAACAGACTACAAATTTATTTTGTCTCTCACCTCACGTAGTTACTACATATTTATTTTTATACAAATCATTCCGCACTTTAAAATCAAATTCCGCTTAGTAATAATTTAATAAATTTATGTGTTTTTCTATGACACAGAATCTGTATCAACTTCTTAACAGTGTAATGATATGTAGCTTTAATGTCTTCAACAAAGATATATAAGATAATGAATGAGATTAAATTTAATGATGATCTGTGAATGATCCGTGAGTCAACTGCAACAATCAACTACATTGTTAACAACTCATTTTCAATGAAGTGCTAACTCATATTGAATTCATTGCTACATACGGCACTTTAGGGTTTTCTTTAATTTCAATTCAGGGTAATTAGAATTATATTTAAATAATTTACCTACCATCTCCTCCTGTCACTAATTCCATATCATTTGTGACAGCAACGTTCACGCATTATCATTTCACGTTGATGAGATCAAGAGACGCTGAAATTAATCACGTTGGACCCGTCAGTGCGTTTCACAGAAACGCGGAGTTGCGTAATAAAGGCTTAGCGGGATATATGACTGGGATACGAGTATGTGTACCCTGGGAGCTGCGGCGTCAGTCGTAAACTATACCGTCGTATTTGCTCACCGTATTGTTTCTAGCAGTATTGTATAATGCACCGTGTGATGTCAGAGTCGGGTAAAATATTGTATCATGTATAAATCATACAATTGGTTTCCACTGCCGCATCTTAATATATGTTACCAATTAAATACAGCAAGTGGCTACAGAAGCCAATCGTAAAATGTTGCTATCTCTGGTAATTAATTTGAAACAAATTAGCATCTCTACATTCTCAGACGCCAGCAGCAATGTACTTAGTGCCAATTATGCTGTATTTGCTAGGCCGAAAAGCGAACCTGGAACCATTAATATGTCAAATTGATATGATAATCTTTTTTTTCGTTCTTTCTTTCAACACAAATACTTCCATAGTACAATAAAGAAGCGATAAAAGAAAATTTCGTTAAAGATATTCCGACGACTGTGACGGCAGACATCAGTGTATGAGTAATGTACCGTAAAGTTACGGATTCGAACCGTTAATGTCACCTTGGAATGGAGCATTTGTATTTACTTGTACGTAATCGTGCGTAAACTTGACCGACACACATGATCAACGTATCGTTTAGCGTTCATCCATGATATACGCTGTAGAATTGTAGATCAATAATCGGTCTGTCTATCATCATTTACCTATTACTGTCCCGTGTCTGGGCACGTGTCTCCTCTTAGAATAGGAAAAGCCAAGACTAATATACAAATATCTTTAAATAAAATTTCAAATTATTTTCATTTAAGTACCTTTAGTTATGATTCAAACATTTATATGGAAGGTTTACATAAGAACATTAATTATAGAATTATAGTAGTTAATTAAAGTTGTGTTAGTGCCGTCGAAATCAGAGAAAATAATAGTTTAAAAGCTCCCATTAAATCAATTCTAAATATTACGTAAGTCCAATTACATCAGATCAGAATAAATGCAATTTTTCTTATCTCGCTAACGTGATGAAATTTATTGCAGTACAGATTTTCCGCAAATAGTATCGCGCGCGAGTCTCCAGGTATTGCAACATTAGTGTAATTAACTGTCATTTTTACCTTTATACCCGACGGCGGAAGGTAATGTTTTAGAGCGTATGTGCGTATGTATGTATGCAAGTGGGTCTCGTTCTTTGGCACGTCGTGCACCTCAAAAGGGTTGACGGATTGTAACATGTATTAAGGATTCCTCAATTGTGGAAGTGACATAGGATTTTTTGGTACGCAGTCAGATGTTTTTGTTCTTATTATAATTCTTTAGCTCTTATTAACATTAGCCTAATACTTTTGTAACGGTGTAAAAATACATTTAAAGGAAAATTTTGAAACAAACATGTTATCTGTTTGCCTTTTTTGGGGATTCCACTAATTACGAGTTGTTTTGTTTTTGTAATGATTACGGTGTTATTTGACACAGTTCTCTAGTTGATGGTAATCATCATGTTTCCAGTAATTCTTCAGGTTAATACGATTATCTCGCTGATAAAGTTATAATTAAACAGAGGTTTTATCTCACGGCGTGAGGTCGCACTCTTTTTCTGCTATATATAGTCGTATATAAAACGTTATGTCTTGACTGAGTGACAGGTTTGTTATTGATCAGCTAAAGAGAATATAATGACAGAAATTAAAACTAGTGTACCGTAGAAGTTTGACCTGAGAGAGTACCTAATATAGTAAAAATATGAATTTAGGTATTCATAAGCTGAAGCTTGTTATAACTACTATTAATTAAATTAAATATATTTACTTTGTAGAAGCCTACATAGACATTAAGGTACAAATTACATTACATTACAATATTTTTCATAAGCTACATCTGTTAAGAAACTTACTGCGTTTGTATTTTTTCTATTATCATTATAAATTATTTTGTTTAATGACTGTGATTTTACCTCCAATAAGCAAACGAAGTCACGAGCAAAAGCTAGTCTTTTTATATGAATGATTAGGAAAGTGTACCTACGTATCTTAATTTCGAGTGACGGTATCATATGGATTACGGTATGCACATTTGATATGTGACCTATTTTTTTGATAACGCCGTAATTAGATTAAAGCGATTACTCGGCCATTAATTGTTTTGCATTTTATAAACGGCTTTGACTAACAATGCTGTTAATAGGCAGAAATACATATGCTGGTGGTGCCACTGTAGTTGAACTACAGAGGGTTCTACCACCTTCTATTGTGACAACACAACCATTACCCTTGTATTCAGCAAGTTCACCCAATTTTGTTTGCAAGGTTTCGAGTAAATATGCATGTGGCGTTAACTTTAGCTAGAAATATCTATGTTTATCTTCAGTTAACAATCCATTCTTGGGTACAGTTTACAAACTATAGGATGCAACGACGATACATAGGTAAAAAGGCCAAGTATATATCTAGTGCGTCACACCATGAGAAAGCTAACTAAATACATATTTTGGGGAATATTTTCATAACTGACAGCGTTGATAACACACATTTAATAGCATTGTCGGGAAACGTGGTGATGGGACTGAAAAAGTAGATATGTTATCGAACATATTGCTAATTGTTTTTCAGTGAATGGAACTCTCGATTAGGACAGCTGCATAAAAAGAAGTAGAAGTAGAAACAGTATAGTTCAGCTGGGAGGTACCACCGCCACGCCTTTGAAATTATTCTTGCGTTTAGGTGGAAGGGTGTGGATTCCGGCTAACCTACATTTAAGACCATCTTACTCCTCACGAGAGCCAAAGCATCTGTGATTGGTTTGAGGTAGAAACCGTCGATTGGTTTGAGATAGAAACTGGTTGCAAATGGGCGGCAGTGATTACTTACTAAAAAGTTAATTTCTACGTACCTACTAATAGTTCGTCAGAAATCATGATTGAAACAGCTGCATTGTAACAAGTTAATTTTCTATCTGAAGTTTACTTTCTGTGTTTACAGTTATGTCATACGTTTAATATAAACTGTTATAGCAGCTGTGTTATCATTAGTCATTGTATAAGCTAGGCTCATACACAACACAATATTTTCTAGACTTACTATGAAAAAGTCATGTTTTATTTTGTTTAAGTTAGCAGTTTCGGGATCTCAAAGCTTCTCTTACATCTATGAATTCATGAGATAAGATACCATTAAAAAAACTATGGAGAACTATGGAGATACCTCTAAACTATGGAGAAAATTTTGAGTCAATATTCCTAAGACTTGTTTTCTCATTAATCTATATTAAATAAGTGAGTATCTATTCCATTTACCTACATTATCTCTTATGTTGCAATTAAATGCATACCGTGACCGTGCTTAAATTTTCAGTTCAAATAATCATTAGTATTCCAATTCTAGAAATTATCTTGATAGAGTCATCTTACCAACATGAAACATCCATCTAACCGTCTCTGAGACATTGAACGAGAGGAACATTCGCGCTGAAAATACTCAAGTTTCATTAAAGTAGACACACCTACCTATGGTTGTTTGCATTCCGTTGCAAACTTTGCAATGATTGTATATCTTGCAATGTATAAAGTTTATTTCTTCCAGAAGCAGTGTTACAGTGTAGCCCGGCTGTTTTCTCGTTTGAAAGGTATGGTAAAGTAGATGGACTTTTTTCCTGATGAGAAGCGACTCATCTGTGATCTATTTTATGATTATGATATGGAGTTAATACTTAGATAACTATGGCTGTCAATGACTATTTAACATTAAGTTTACTGCATTTGTTACTTTCATTACCTACAAAAATATTTAAATAATAATAAAGGAAATTCTGAAATACTCTGCACTTACGAGTATTTGCCAATTTAGTGGATTTCTTGGAACGCATAAAGTTACAAGATATGGATTGTCCTCAACAGGTATTGTATTGTAGGCAACCTTAATGCCAGTGATGTATGGTAGCTATTAGGCACAGTAAGTTAGAGCAGCGAGACGAAGTTTAAACGGTAATGGCCGATCTTCGGAACTACACCGATTTTGAAAATCTCTTTACGGAGTTTGCGATTTGCGATTGATAGAATTGGGAGAATTCAGGGGATAATGAATTTTACGACAGAAATTAGACGGCACGTAAATTCTTAGAAGTGAAATAACTTAGTTACTTATACAATT
The DNA here is from genome assembly GCA_014595695.2 of Epargyreus clarus clarus. NCBI lineage: Eukaryota > Metazoa > Arthropoda > Insecta > Lepidoptera > Hesperiidae > Epargyreus > Epargyreus clarus. The sequence goes on along the minus strand of JACTTY020000050.1, from coordinate 1,270,165 downwards.
ATTTATATTTTTTTTTAAATACTAATATCTCCCGTTTGCGATTTCTCACACATTAATGAAAGGAATGTGTAACAATTCATCAGACTAGGTACGAGTTGTTCTTTTTATCATATGAACTTTTCGTTATAAAGCAGCCAGTTGTTTAATTTATACCTATAACAATGTTTATAAAAATGTAATTTCCACTACCTGTATCCAAATACCATCGTAAAGTAAATAGTAAAATAAAGGAAGAAAAAAATATATTTAAGAATAAAACTAGTTTTCTAGTTAGTAAAATTAATTAATGATCTGGTTACTTATACTTTTCATGGATCTACGTCAGGAAAAGGGTAAATAGGTTCAAAAGTAACTATTTGTAGTAGGAATGATAACCTTTGACTACACTGTGCATGTGTAGTATTATCTATGTTACAATTCATCCACATTGAAAAACATACTTATAACTAGTAGTTATTATAAAAACAATAACTTGGTTGCTTAAAAGCAATTAGTTACAATGTAGACGAATTTAACGGCTTCGCGTTTGTTAAAACCCATCAAGTCGTTTGGGCTGGAGGACATGCCAAAGAATGAGACATACATTATACACTCGAAAAAGATTATCCTCGCAGTCAGGTAAAAAGTGAACATAGAAAAACGATTTTAATAAAAAATGTAAAATTCTTGAACAGTGGTCAAATGACTGAGCGGAGTATTAAGCGCCGTGGTCACCAATTATACGAAGTCCGAACCCAGTTGGGAAGTGCTTTGCGAACTTGGAATTTGCATTAAAGCTTTTTGCGAATTTCAAACCGGAACAATTAGCGACTTTCTTCTGTTGAAACATTTTACCATTTAACGAAAGTTTTACAAAAATGTATTGTGTTTACAAACTCGGTTTGTCATTACGAAACTTTGTCTTAAGTATTGTTTTCTTATGCTGTTTTTAAGCGATATTGTGAAAATGAAAGAAATTCGCGAAAAATATGTATAAGTTAGTTAGTTAACTAGATTTATTACAATAGAGACCATGAACAAGTTGTTAAAAGCCTAAACCATATAAAATAGCCTAATTATCCCCTCAGGAGTCATTGGCCAAGAACCTTTTTTCGGGAAGTCACATAGTATTCGCAAAAATCTCGCGAAAAATATTTGTATCGACAAGTGTGTAATTTTATTTTCCCATTTAGATAATTCAAAAAAAAATATTTTGAAATGTAGGTACTGTCAAAGTAAATTTGTTTTAACTACATTTTGTTTAACTATGCTATCTCTACATGCAAGGATGGAGCCACAATATTTTTAAACGAGAAAGAAATATGCCTTATATAGAGTTGAGCTAATAATATAGAGTTAAAGATTTTCTTAAGAGTAGTGAACCGTTGGTGGAAACGCTTATTAGTATTTTTAGAAATTGTTCTTAAGGTTGTGGTCTCTACCAACCTAGTTTCTTTTGGTCATAATCTAGCACACGACATGCCCTATTTTTGGCAGCACACCCATTTATCGTTAAGTTCTTTTTAGAAACACTATTTTAAATGATATATTTTTTTAAGGTTACCTACACACATGTATGTACTTTTAGAAGGAAAAATGTTTCCAATAAATCTGGGAGTAGTTTTATAAAAAACTAGGCACGTTCCGGAATATTTACTAGGTACTGTACAAATGGGAATACGTGTACCTACATTCATCACGCGGATCTACTCGTATTTCGCCATTTTTATGCCGTTTAGCTATTATACACAGGTGTTTTGCTCAAGCATTAATCAATATACCAAAGCTAAACTTGTACGGATGGTATCAAATAATAATATTTGTAACATTATAGTGCTAAAAACATTTAAGTATAGTGGTAAACGTAGTGGATACACCTCCACCGCACCTCTTTATGCCTTGATCCTCTTATACGGGACTCGCACTTCGCAGTTAGTAAAAGAGCTTTAGGATTTTATATTTCCTTAATATTCTTATCCTTTATCTTTTTTACCAACTTTGTATATCAAATGAAGCGCCATAACAGTAAGGCAGTAAGTAAGCAGATGCTGGAAATAGTTTTTAAGTAGGCTTAAATAGTTGTTAAGTGCGAAATTAAAGTTAATATTAAATGTGATAATAATATAAACTTCCGCAACAAAATAATTATTCACGAGGTATACCTACTTACTTGTCATTCAATGTTGTTAACGAAATTAGTTTGCAGCCTTGGTAAGTCTATTTGCATTCTATTTGCAATTTCCAAAATATTAAGAAAGTTGTCTCCTACATACATATAGACATGTAGCGATTCCCGCTACATGTCTATATGTATGTAGTTCGATTCCCGCTACTCGTCAACAGATGGCGCTGTTGAATCACGCTATCGAAGTTTTCTAAACATCTTGCATATATACAAGCTCCGAACTGAGACTGTCAGAGCACGGCCGCTCCCCGGGCATGATCACCTAGCCCGGCGGGAGATCTCCCTTTGCCTTTGAAAGACACATGACATAAATTATTTTGTCTATTTCACCCTACATAATAAGTATTTTCATCCTGGTAGTTTTAAAATATTAGAAATATATAACTTCGCTAGTTTTCGACCTGCCTATAAGACGAAATTTAATTTAATGATGGTGATAGATAACCCACATCTTACTGTGCCCGCCGAAACGCGGAAACATTAATTGCCTGCGATAATTATATAGGAAATGAAATTATCAAGGAAGTTAACAAAACTATGCCATGTTATATTAAGACTATCAAGGTCCTGTCTCTCTAATTATTCAAGACAGTAACCTCCTTGTTATTTCAACATTTGATAATAGATCTTGTATAGATAGAGATAAAGATGAAGCAATAGGGATGTTATAAGTATAGGGGATGTTTAACTTGGGGAACAGTGGTAATTGGTTACGTATCGGGGACCAACCTAAGTGTCCCAGAAGATCAATGAAGTTATATATTTTTTCAAATTTCTATTTAAATGTGAAAATAACATAGAATATATTATCTACTCGACTTTGACTAAGGACTTTGCCTATAATTATACCTATGGCATAGTACATTAGTCATGAAATTGTGGTTAAATATGTGTGAAGTTTTATGGTTATAGTAACAGAAACGGACTTAAACAACATGTCTAGTTTACGATACCGCAAATTATTGAAATGCTAGTCGGTTATAATGTTGCCCCGCGTTCAAATCTTACTGTTAGCCATTTTTATTTCTTTGCTAAGTACTTATCTGCGGAGACCGTCACGGATAAGTCATGCTATTAAATTTAATGATAGCACATAATCATCACTACCATTCGGAGGTAACTCAAGCCAATGCATAAATAACATATACTTTTTACAAAGCACAGCTCATGTGATCGATCGTCGAGTATATTATCATCAATTAAACTAAAATAATAATTAATATTTACAAAAATTGCTAGTTAGTTATTCAACTTATGACGCATGTACTAACAGCTTTTTAATCGCTGTTTTCTTCTGGTTTGAGCAGCGTGTTACCCTTACCACGAGGCTTTTAAGTAATAACGCTTATTTGGCTTACTTGCTACATCATTAGGAGCAGATGTTAAGTTAAGTTAATATTATAAAAAGAACATCAAATATTTTTGCTTGACATATTGCCAATTCCGTGTTTATCCGAGCGAGTGCGGTGCATCACGAACGCGGGGAAGTGTAAATAGTGGCGAGAACATTTTCGGAGCTTCAAGATTTTCTATCTAGCATCGCTGTCCCTTGGGAGAGTGGAGCGACGTTTAAGTGATATGAGTTTCACTCGGAATGATTCTTCAACTTTATTTACTTAGGGATATTTTATACAAGCAAAGAAAAAACGGATAAATTAAATAAATCATAAGATTTTTATTGCAATTACAATATGATTTGTGATCTTGTTCAGTATAGCAATATTATCGAGAACATCGATTTAAAAAATAGTAAAATGAAAATTCTATAAAATTGTGAATAGAACCTGTTATGTTTATGAAAAAATTATTAATTAAAAATAACTTCAATATTACTCGTTCTTGCAAATAGACATTAGAAAGTGCTGAGAAATCTACTGCCTTGAAACAGCTTTTTCTATAATATTTTCAAAGATTTTCTGTGAAAGCGTTCCTAGAATAACTTAAGAGGAATCTCGTTCTTAGTAAACATGAAAAAAGAATCTTCGGAATTAAAAGTTCTTTTTTATTTTATCTCTTGTCATTTTTTTGTAGAATTGTAAATGTCATATACCTATTTCCTACCTATACTTTTTACGTCCGCAATCGGATTTTATTCCTTAATTCGTGGTATAAATATGTGCCTAATTATTTATCAAATCCGAAATTCTCTGTAAGGTCGATTATCACAATGCCACGCGGTTGTCGCATCTAAGTATATGATAAAATATGTAAGCACGTCACAGTTTAAACTATTAATCATTTCTGTTTACCTCACTCAATGTCGTGGCGTGTTAAGATAGCTATTGCTATGTATCTAGATTCTAGTAATTAATATTACTATCTGGGTGTACAGTATTGTGTTAGTGATAAATCCTTGCTTATTATTTGTCAGCGTGATCTGAAGCTGATTTCTATAAATAGCACCATTGTCTGCTAGATACCGTTTAGGTACAGCGAAAATTACGGAGTATATTTCTGAAGATTTATATTCATTTACCTATATTAAAAGCATATCATACTCGAAGTTAATTCTTCATTTTATTGTTTCTAGTGTGTGATAGCAAAGCATGTGGCAAAAGCAAAGGTCTTTAGTTTTCAGAGGTATGAAGAACCTTCAAAATTACATGCAGTGATATATTGCACGACTCATGATGCGAAGCATCAGAGAGTGCTTTATCGAAAAATTTTATTCGCTTCATTTTGGCGGCTATTTTTATTATTATAGCCTTGATAGTTCACGGAATCAAGATATTTTGCATACTATTGTCGAGATTATTTAATGGAGATTAATTCCATACTTTTTAAAAATTGATTTACTGCTATAGAATTGGAAAAAAACACCAAAATAGGTCAAAACAATTTCCTGTCCGTCATGTGTGAAACCTGAAAACACTGTAACTTGTGAAAAAATCCATCATTTGAGTTAATTTTTTTTTTAAAAATTCTAATCGACGATTGTAGGTCACTGAATGCGAATGATTAATTATTTCAGTGTCGTTTAATTGCAATTAATAAAAAACGAAAACTACAAGACTGTATATCTATAGATATTATGTACATTTCATTTCATTCATAATTAAATGAGCATTATGAGTCGTGCACTTTTGGATTTTCCAAACTTTATTTTGTAAATCTACAGACTGGAACCTATCTATTACAAGATCGGAACACAATTTCACTTCAAGAATTGATAACATTAATTGGCTATAATCTCAGCAGCCTTCAAACTTTGACTTGGCAGTACATATGATCTTGAGTGGACTCCAAATAAGAATAGAATATTACCGGAAGTGTGATATTATATTGTAGGGTTAAGGGATAATTCTCCTACAAATACTTATATGCACGTTTTTTAAATCGGAACAGCCACCGCATGTTGTTCTGCCGCTTTATATTTCGCAATTTATTATATATTAACTATTATATTATATATTTTTGAACGTTAAAGTCTGCGTTTATAAGCAGGTAAGCACTAATCCAGTTTTAACTACCCCATTCAAACATGAGCACGTCGCAGATTTACGAGGTGTACTCCACTGAACCAGCGCATTATATTTTGGTGGCGTTGTAACACCGTTGACAGAGACAAAGCTTATCAACACAGCGCAAATGTTTACATTAATTCTTATATTTTGTTCCGGTCGAACGTTTTTCGTTTATGAAGAGGTGGGGTTGTGACAAATGGCCTCATTTCACAATGGAGGCGCATTAAAATTGTAACTAATAAACATGCGTGTTAAATTTGATAATGACTACCATATTTTACAGTAAACCCCTCGGTCGCGGAAATATATATTTAACAGTAATTTGAAGCTTTTGTAATACCATACTTATTATCAACGAGTTTTTGCCCGCGGCTTTGCTCGCGTTACGAAGTAATATTATTAACTAAGAAGATTTATACAAACTTTCATCCCCTATTTTATCCCCTTGGGGGTAGAATTGATTAAAATCCTTTCTTAGCGGATGCCTACGTCATAACATCTACCTGCTTGCCAAATTTCAGCCCGATCCGTCCAGTGGTTTGGGCTGTGCGTTGATAGATCACTATGTCAGTCAGTCACCTTTGAGTTTTATATATTTAGAAGAAGATTCACCAAGAATGTTTGTAAAATAAAACCTATATATATATAACTCGCTATATTCATAGAGGACTCTATGTAGAGCCAACTTTATAAGTTGCTGTCATAAATTTGTAACAAATAGGTAAAATATTTTCTATAACTATTTTTGATACAGTAATCAGTAACATATTTCAAAATTAGTGTACGTGTGTAAAACCGTACGCGCACATTTTTAAGCTTACCTACTCGTTTGCTTTCAACCGTGTTGCATTAATGAGTTACACTTAAAAATACACGAAAATATTTTGTGTTTATGTAATGCTGTTGACGAAAAGGCTTATCAATAAAACACAAACATTTCAAACAGAGTTCATGTGAATATTTCATACTGGCTGGGGCTTATCCGCTTTACCTGAATAAATAAGGTATTCGACCGCGTGGGCGTAAACATATAACGTAAACGAATTAAAAACCGACCCGGCTGAACAACGCGAAACATTTTTATTTATATTATGATTATGATCAGTGAATGGGGGATATAAAAATCTCCCATAAATGAGTTAATTAGAATGTGAAGTGAATATTTTTTGAATTTGTTTACTACTGATCTACTACTAATGCTAGTACTTGTAAAAAGCTGATAATTTGTTGAAACGCCCAACTTGGTTGGAATTTTGCAGACGTCCTAGCAAGGCAATGCTATTAATTCATAGTAGAGTTATAGATTTTCTTATGGTTTTCCACAATAAATCTTAGGTACCAATTCTATCTATCTATTGCTATCAATTCTAGTATTATTCGTAAGGACATATTATAGTAAAAATATACCAACAATTTATTACTTTAGCTGCAATAAATTTCCTGGAGTCCTCAAAAGAAACTGTCGGTGCGTTCCAAATAACATCCAGTAACTTTTAACAACTTCGAAAGAACTCGATACGATGCGATAAGTATTAACGATGCATTGCCCCGCCCTACGTCGGAACTGTACGTGACAGATTTCAAACTTACCAAGCTTCCAATTTATGGTCCATGCACATTTATTTATGCCAAAAGTTGCACGTAAATACACTACACGTGTGTTCACTCACTTAACTCAGTAATTCGCTCATATTAGGCACGCTGTTTACATAGTTATCCAACGAAATATATTGAACGCCGACTTCAGAAATATGTACTAAACCAACATTTATTTCAATTATTTTCTACTTTGTAGTGACATAGATGTCGGTTGTATTTTTTTGTTAATTTTTTTTTTACAGAACTATGTAGCTACGAGTATGTAGTAGGTATATGTATTGTTGTATGTAGAAGATAGGTAGTATCAACTTATTCTTTACAATATTAATATTATCCTTTAATATAATTACTTATAAAAAAAACATTTATTCAAATACAATTTAATTTATTTAATGCAATCTCAAACTCTATTGTATGAACTGGAATATTTGGATTTGGATTTTTATAGATATATACAGTGATAGCCTAGTGGTTAAGAAATTTGGCCTCTTGATCGAGGGGTCCGAGGTTCAAATCCCAGGCACGCACCTTTGAATTTTCTGAAGTTGTGTGCGTATTAGAAATTAATTATCACTTGCTAAACGGTGAAGGAAAACATTGTAAGGAAACCTGCATACCTGAGACATTTATAAAAAAAAGTCAAAGGTATGTGAAGTCTACCAATACGCACTTGGCCAGCACGGTGGACTATGACCTAATGCTTCTCATTATGAGAGGAGACCTGTGCCCAACAGTGGAACAGTAATGGGTTGATGATGATGATGATGATATTTTTACGTAATATCAAGTAAGAGCAAGAGCAAGAGTATATAATAAAGGGAAATAAAACAATAAATAAGTGCATTTGTGTGCATGAGGTATAACATTACTTACTAAGAGATTTCCAAGTTCCCACTCGAATGTGCTTCCCGGTAGTTTAAAGTTCACGGAAATTCTTCTACGATACTGTATGAAGAGATCGAGATACAATTCACTCCACATTTTGTTGTTCCACTTCATTATAAGTTTGTTTGTACTGCGAGTTGAGTTGAGCTCATACGATTGAAAATCTTCATTGTAAGAACTTTTCAATTTAAAGTTTGATCTGCGAAGTTCCTCATTTTATTGACGTTTCAAAGTTTGAAAGATTTCAACGATTTAACTTAAAGTATGTTACATGTGTTATCTACAGTAAAGTCTTGTGCGCCCGTGAGGCATTTTTAAGGGGCGGCAAAACTTTTCAAATAATAGGACCTTTTTAATTTTACCGACTCTCAGAGACTTTTTATTCTTAAAGATCTTTCTATAAAATAAATATAACAAGTAACAAAGTAGCGATGGACAATAAAAATAACATTTTCATTCAAATTTCATTCAAAATTCATATCACCTAAAAATACTTTTGTTACATTTCATCTAAAAATATGTCAAGATAAACTTTTATTCTGGAGATTTGGAGTAGGCGGTGCGAAACGAGCTCGTTAGCCCGCCGGAGACAATTGGCCAAGTCCGGGCCTGTGTTGCCACTTGCCACCCTAACCTCAATCGAGTGTGAATGTAAAACTAAGCTTTTTTATCTCACATGTTTGTAATTACAATTTTAATTTACATAGTTAAATTACATAGATACAAAAATGAACGGAATGAGCTCCAATTACAACGAAATGAGGCCTATTGTGGGGTACAGGTCTGCACCACCAGCTTCCTGATGTAGATTAATGAGTCACAATCGGAAAAATAAGTAAACATAAGGATTCGGTAACACTAGCCAGCAGAATTCAAACGCATTTGGACAGCTAGTCCGAATTTCATTTTTTTAAACTACCAAGTTCCCATTGCGCGTTTTACAATTAAAAAAAACCGAATCAATTAAAACGCGAACAATGAGCTACGGAATTTAGTTCCGTAACTACACAAATATTTGCTTAGAGCAACGACTGCGCAAAAAATTATTGACCAAATAGTTGCAACAAAAAATGCAGTGGAATCAGATTATTTCCTATTATATAATTTTACTAGTGGTGCCCGCGGCTTCGCCCGCATTTTAAAGATATAATATGACATACATAAAACAGAAAATTCGTACCTTCATTGGAATGACAGTGGTGCCATCTGTCGGTCTTACCAACTCCGAAACCTTCGTGGGCTCTTGGACAACAACTTTGCAAAAGATCATCACTTGATCAAATGCATAGTTTCCGATTTTATAAAATGTATATAGACAAATATTCATTTTTATATAAATAGATAGATAATCGGCTAACATGGATAAGTAAAATAACTGTAGGTAAATCATGAAAAAATCGAATTTCGATCTTCTGGGTTGAAAGATCGATTCACTGAATCGATCCATTACTGGAGATCGATTAAAATAATCGATTTTTTGGTTCAAAACATCGATTCTCCGATTAATCGATCTCAGATCGCCATCCCATCCGTAGTTCCCGTGGGATTTCCGGGATAAAAACTATCCTATGTCATTTCTCGGGTCTCAGACTATCTTTCTACAAAATTCCATTCACATCGGTTCAGTGGTTTAGGCGTGAAGAAGAGACATACAGACAGACAGAGTTACTTTCGCATTTATAATATTAGTAAGGATATCGATTAAAATAATCGACTTTTTGGTCCAAAAGATCGATTCTCCGATTAATCGATCTTAGATCGCCATCCCTAGTTCCCGTGGGATTTCCGGGATAAAAACTATCCTATGTCCGTTCTCGGGTCTCAGACTATCTTTGTACAAATTTTCATTAAAATCGGTTCAGTGGTTTAGGCGTGAAGAAAAGACAACCAGACAGACAGACAGACAGACAGAGTTACTTTCGGATTTATAATATTAGTAAGGATATCCTTGGTGAGAAATCGCAATAAATAAAATTTGTTGTTTTTATATTACCGTTAAATAACTGTCGTTATAAATATTAAACAGGTTTTCTTGAATAATTAAATTTACTCCATATACATTTGCTGAGATATCTGTAGATAAAAATAATTAAGTCTGAAGTTATAATCATATACCTACGTTTCTTTATGTTTGTACTTAAAATAAAGTATGCTTCATTTGTAAGGCTAAATGTATAATTATTTTTAAATTTCTACCTTATTTTTTTAAATTTCAAGGTTTAATGTCAATTATGTAGAATTTCACGAATGAATAACGCGTAGGTAAACACTACCTACTCATAACTACTAATACTTAGATACCTATTTAAAAAAAGTACCTGTAAAAAACCTACCTGTACCTGTAAAAACCTGTACCTGTGTACCTACTTAACTGTAACAATGTCAAGTGAAATTCAAGTGTTACATTTTGAAATTTAAGATAATAAAAAACGAGACGTCACTTTGACTCGCTCATCGGTAAACAAAATATATCAAAGGCGGTTGATATGTGGAGAAAGAGCTAGTGAGATGAGCGCCCTAGTTCGAAGGGCGGACCTATTTTCCTCACGACAGGTATTAATGAGCTGTCTCCATTCCTGTAAAGCATAAATAACTCTTGAATACATTATCAGTTTTTTTTAGTTCAGATGAATATGTATATTTTTATATGAACCTCTTTGTAGGACATAATATTAATAACAATATTCAAGATCATAGGTCGACGTTATACATAAGATTTAAGTACAAGCCTAGTTAATAGACTAAGTTTGTACTCTCTTTTTAACCGACTTCAAAAAGAAGGTGGTTATCAATTCGGCCGGTATCTTTTTTTTTTTTCATCATTGACTATTTAAGGGTCTGATAATGTGTCTCGGAGACAAAATATGTAACTTCTCAACCGATGGGAATAATTGAGTTGTGTTTGAAGATATTTGGTGTAGGTTCTAATGAAATTGCGAAGCCAGTTTATCATTGACTATTTAAGGGTCTGATAATGTGGCTCGGAGACAAAATATGTAACTCCTCAACCGATGGGAATAATTGAGTTGTGTTTGAAGATATTTGGTGTAGGTTCCAACGAAATTGCAAAGCCAGTTCATCATTGACTATTTAGTTAGGTTAGGTTGGAACATATAAGACAATATAAAACTAAGCGAGCAGGGCGCGGTAGCGCCCTGCGAGCGGGCGGTTCCAATCAATGTAAATTCAGACCTTACCTTAATTCATGATCACGTCTATATAATTTTATATTGTATTAATGTAAATGTTATTATGTCATCACTAAAAAGGGTGAAAAAATTTTTTTTATCAAAAAATACAACAGGCGCTCATATTAGACACGCTGTTTACATCGTTATCCAACGAAATATATTGAGCGCCGACTTCAGAAATATGTACTAAACCAACATTTATTTGAATTATTTCTTACTTTGTAGTGACATAGAAGTCGGTTTTATTTTTTGATAAAAAAAAATCTAGTATTAATTTGTGTATGTATCGCATAAATTTACAAGTTCGCATAAATTTACGATATTTTTATGTTCAAAAATGTTTTGAAAATTATATTGATCGCATAAAATTACTTAACTTACATAATGCATAGCGTAACATACCTAAAAACCTAACATAAAATAGCTTTGCAAATAACTTAAGTTAAGAGTTACGTTGACAGACTACACTAAGTGAAAGACATAGTTTACGGGTTTTCAAAGGTAAAGGCGGAACTATTTTGGGAAGCAGCAAAGGATGTAAATTTTCCGCTGTGGCCACTGCCGCTTGAAGATAAGTTCATTATTTTACGTTTCATTGTCCCGAATATTGTGATAATAGTGATGTAAAGTTGTCAATAGGATAAATATTATGTTGATAGCATATCAATTATGTCAAGAGACATTCATTGCTATGCGCGACCTTTCTTTATTCCAGTTAGAGAAAATTACTATAATGCATGTAATGTTTTGTGATTACAAATTTTTTAGAGGAAAAATTTCAATTTAAAATTTGAATGTCGACTTAAATAACAAATTCGTTGTTTCTTGTTATTTTTTTATTTATTTCTAAACGAATTGAGCATTGGAATATACGAATACTTATAAAGAAATTTATATAAGTAAGCACATAATAATAGATGAAAATATCCCAATAGCATTTTTAGTTATTCAACTAAGAAGGAACATTAAAACATTATTCACGTAAGCACTTCTGAGGTATTAAGTAATATATTTACGTATCGAAGGGAGCGTTATTTACATAACAGTATTACAATTGTTGCGAATATTTTAGCAAGGCGAACGTGCGAATAATAATATCGGTTAAGTAAATATACGAGTATGTATGTACTTTATGACGTATTTTTCACATGACACTTTTGTAATATTCTTAGAATGTTTTAGTATTAAGTAAACAAATAGGAAATTTAATCTGATATAAATGATGAAATGTATCGCTGAATTGTGAAAATGTTAACAACCCTGAAAAACTTTTGTATAGAACTTGGTTTTCTTATTTACATTTATGTTTTTGGTGGAATATTAACTATTCTATATTAAGTTACTCTATAATATCAACTTGTCTTTACTGTCTAAACTCAACGATCTTTTATTTGTCCACAGGGCCTCCGCGTGACGACAATAATCGGATCGCTCGGCACTTGCGCTGGGTCATGGTTGAAGGTGTTCTCCGTGCCGCAAGACATGTTCTGGCTGGGCTTCACTGGCCAGACCGTGGTGGCCGTGTCGCAAGTGTTCATACTGAACGTGCCGCCGAGACTCGCCGCCGTGTGGTTTGGTGCTGATCAGGTGTCTTCGGCGTGCAGTATTGGCGTTTTTGGTAATCAAGTAAGTACAAATATGTAATGTTTGTATCCTTATAAGGCGTATGACGTCACCATAACGGTCTAATACGTAAGAGGTTCCAGTTATAATCACCATCATTAATGTCCTAAGTGATGAATATTGATTTCTATTCTGGGCCCAGACTCAGAGAAAAAATGTTAGTGTAATCGTTTTAGAATGCGTCCATGATACTCTTAATACAGAATATTTTACAGTAAGGCTATGAGTTGCCTAAGTACCTATACAAATAAAATTAAACAAAAAAGTAACAACGGTTTGCACTTCAATTTATTATAACTGAATGTTTTGTTAACTTTTTATTAGAACCACTGAGCTGAATAAATTTAATTATTAGAATATTTTGTAGCCATATTAAGTAATAAATCGCTAAATGATTAGTTTTATTTTTATCTACTAATATTGTTTCACGCTTTGTATGAGCATTACTTTCTACCGCAGTACTTACCCTCGAAACTCAAGTACTACTTCAGTGCTCTTCAGCTAAAGGATATTGTGGGATAAGAGTCGTCTGAGTATTATTATCGTGGCTAAGAGTTCGCAAATGCCTACGTAATTGGACTCTATGTAGAGTATTACTGACTTTACGAAATATTTAGAATAAATCCAATATGGATTTCGATCCAAGAATTTTGCACATAACCTTAACATTATAACGATAAATTGCTCTACATTTGGTGTACTGACATACATGCTATATATAAGAAGAAAAATAATAAAACTTATTTGTAATGTACTATAATTTATAAATCTAACCACCTACACTAGAAGCTTTAAAACAAACAATATTCTGCTAACGCTTTATTACATTGGGCAAACGATGCGAAATAAGAAAATGCTGGTAGGAATATTTTCCTATTGAATACAGCACCCGGCGGACTGCGATAAGGGATTGCAAGGAATTATGGTAACTAAACGATATTGGAATAAAGCTGGGGCCCTGGGAACACGTCGTTCTCAGCTCCCAATTTTCTACTTCATATCGCACCCTATTATGGAACAACAATTATATTTAAGTACCACTTACGGCACGATTTATTTGTTAATAACAATTGTGCTGATGCAGGCTTTACCCCGTGTATACATGAAATATGACGGAAATACGTGTAAATAATATTAAGGTCTTTTTAAGTTAAACCGACGTCAACCTGCCTAAGTCAACGTAGTTGGCCAATATGGTACCCGTTTATATTCCTAATCAGACAGGTCAAATATATATACTTAAATAATGTGTTTACATGTCTGTTGCTGAGTTACTCGTATGTGTACTTGTCATAATGAAGGTGATGTACACCTTCGTTATGATGATTATGGTACTGCGCTCATTTATTCTATCACAGTTCATACATTTCTATCTTTATTTATTTCTTTCATGTCTCTCACTGGAAGTTGTCTATGACGGCACAAAACTATAGCGTACCTTTCTTTGCAAAAGCTGCGTTTTCATTGTATGTCTGCTGTCTTAACTATTTTATGTAAAGTTTCCATCGACTTAAAATAGCAGAAATCATTTTTTTTCTTTCACACGGATTACATTTTCTCAAACGTTAATTAAACCCATCAAACTAAATCTTGGTTTTCTTTGAACTACGAAGCCCAACGTTTAGAGGATCTTAGTGTTTAATTAGTTTTTCTCAGAGAAAGTTTTAATTGCAAATCTTTCATCCTGGTTCTGATGGGCTCTTTACTTTACCATTTAAAATATACTACACACTAAGTTAAATATATAAAATACTACTAAAATATAAAGTGAGGTTAAAAATGTTTCCCACAGATTTGTTAATGTAGACAAAAGTATTTTTAAATATAAGGAGGGAGAAAACAATAAAAAATATTATGCAGATCGTACGATACTATATACTTGTATACATACTATACACGGGAAAGTTATAGATACGTACTTCACCTTCACTTCACCTTGAGCATCCCTTTCAATCTAAATTATCTAACCCACTTTTCGACTTCACCACGATTAATATTACGCCTTACCCTATTTCCTTTTACATTCTAAGCCCAGCATAATGAATAATATTCTTTCTAGTCATTAATCATATGACGCGGGATGTTTTCCGGTATACATAATAACCGTGGAATCTTGAACACATATATGTTACATTCCCTTGTACTCATACCCTATGCCATAAAATATCCATTATGAAAATATTATGTGTCGAGAAAAATGTTACGTGTTATACACTGACCACCTTAGAAGATAACTGATTCATGTTAACAAAATTGATCAATTGGACTGTTATTTCAGAAAAATACGCTAAGAAAATATTCAAACTTCAGCCCATAAATATAACGAATGTAAAACGGAAAAGCAGATATGATAATCATATTTTAGGTGGACAAGTTTTCATTTCTTATTCAGTTTACTATTTAGAAGCCCCTTCTTCAAGCACATGTACTTAATATTTGTAAGGAAATCCTGTAAATATCATATCTAGTCATACACATTAAAACTTAAAAAAACTTGTGACAATTCAACGCGTAAACGGTTCAATCGAAGTAAAGCAGGAACTGAATCGTTCTAAAGATTTCAGAGTTAGGTACAATCTGGACAACAACAATCCTGCTGGTATATTACTCAATTCATTTGGCACTTGTTTGCAACGAAGCCGGTGGTGTGATTGTATGATTAAGGCACTCGGAAACATTTATTCAATTGGATTCGAGGACTGAGGGGACTGCAACAGGAGTTCAACTGTGATTCCAATGGTTCATTTGTCTATTTGGATCTATCTGTATGTAGTATGATGGTAGCTTTGACTTATATTAGGTCTGTATCATTATAGAGTTATGAATTTTGTACTTGGATAGGTAAGTTGGATACTTTTATAGAAACACAAGACAATAACATAATTGAAAATGATTAGTATGTTTAGTAAAATAGCCTAGTTTAGAGTCTTCTTAGAAATAATTTTGAATTAGGACGGAGAGTAGAAAGAAACGCAAAGATATCTTCTATTTTATCAAACTTAATCATAGATAAATAATCGCTAACAGTCATGATATTTTCGATGTGAATAAAAATAAACACATTAGAACCTAAATGTATTGCGTCATAATGTATTCATTTTGGCAGACAGATGACTTATTATATTTAATGTGCTAATAATTCCATATATTATGTGTGAAGTTCCAGTGTATCACATATATCATAGCTAAAATGAACGCCTTAACAATATACGTCATTATTTGCAAAATAGGCACTGAGTTTTTACATTATTTAGAAAATTGAGACGTCAAATCAGGTAACCATTCGTGCAAATCATAAAGTAAAATATCTATCTCATAACCGTAAAGGAAATATCTGTACAGATTTTAGAATAATGATATTACAAAACCGTCATGTTATGAAAACACTGTTTTAAATATAATTATATTTAGTATGATGCGATTTCCCACACACAACAATAGCTATGAATACCTATTACCATAAGTGTAAAAAATTTAAAAATACTGTCTTGAAGGTTAACCAATTTAGTTATAACTTCTTCTGGTTATAAGACAATTGTTCTACATTGGCTTTTATGAAATACATACATATAGAGGCTAAATTTATTTTAATTTAAATATTTAAAGAATACTCGTTTTTTAATCGATTTAGGTACCTACCTACTTAAAAGAAAAAAAGTGGAGCAAAGGCTAAAGATAATATCGTATGAAAAATAAAATAGCGTTAATAATAAACGCTACAATGTTCCAGTTAAATTAGTTACTATGTATAATAAGAGAGGAATTTCAATTTTGTGCGGTGAATTGGGTAACAAACGGGTCCATAAATAACACGTAACGACCTCTGACCTGTAGCCATCAGCGAGCTGAATACAAAATTAATGAATGTTTATTGGGAATTTGCAAATATTAGAATCCTGAAGGTTCTCAGAGCCATATTTAATACTTTACTGTGTTTTTTTTAAGTGGTAAAACCCTTTGTGATTTGACGACAATAATACCGAAGTTACTTTTGCTTTAAGCTCTGCTCTTGTTTTGGTTTAAACCGTGTGATGAGGCAGAGACTCTTGCATGTGAAATTCCAACATGGACCTTTTTTTGTTAACAAGGGGGAAACCTTCAAAAGTTACCCGTTGTCGTGAGAGCGACACAGGGTTATATGGGAATCTTACCGCACTAAAACCCGGTGGCTGTCCTCGGCATTGCCAAGAAGACTCCGGGATCTCCAACGGAACGCAACTGGAGTCCTCTGCCCGCGTTGCGTTGCGTATGCGACCACACACCGCCTTCCTTCTCGTCGTTGCTTGCTGGACGGCTCGACCTCCCAATCTTGCCGCCCGCAACCCCGGAAGCCCCCTTTTAGTCGCCTCTTACGACAGGCAGGGGATACCGTAGCCCTTTTCTAGTCCCGGGACTACAGGGACATGTGTAGTTACCTTGATGTATAGTTAACCTAACCGGTAGATATTATGTTAGTTTGCTACTTCAATTATAAATAATGAGATATAAAGGAGATCTGCCCACTTCCAGATGTTGTTGTACGAAAACACTTTATTTTGACAACAGGTGTTTATATTTATGGGCTTTCCCACAAATCACCATCTTTATTCAGTATCCTATTTCCCTTATCAATTAAGAAAGTTTTGATCTGTTTTGAACGGTATCCATTGCCACAGTCTGCTAACCTTGAGAGGCATAAAAATCCTTTGTTACGAAATCACATTTAATGTTTCACAAGGATAACCTTACAAAGACCAAAGCAAGTCTGCGCTGAACGGCATTGCGTATTTAAACATTAATCCTTAATGGATTAGAATTGCCACTTCGTTGAGCAAAATACTTAGTTTGATTTTATAAAAGTTTTATCGGTCTGATGAATTGAAAACTGGTTTTAAGTATTCACAGATTTGCAGATTCAGGATCAATGTGATTTTTTTAACGTTATTTATTTTGTATGAATTTGTACTTATGTACTTACGGTAACGATGAGTTAATGACGAGCCGCGTAAAGAATGTATTTACCATTGCATATCCCACATACCTACGCATATGTCCACAACGTATGATTCCTACTATAATTCTTAATTCTCTTCCAGCTCGGAGTAGCTCTTGGGTTCCTCCTCCCCCCCATGCTGGTCCGCGCGCAGGGCACGGTGGAGGAGATCGCCAATGACTTCAAGATCATGTTCTACTTGGTAGCTGGCTTCACCAGCGTGCTCTTCGTCTTGATCGTTCTTTGTAAGTGTCTACTTTCGGGAAGATAATGTATCAGATTACTTTATATTTTGTGAAGCAAGTAGAAGTAAGGAAGTCATCATAATTCTCAAATTATCCCTGTATTAATGTGCTACTCATAAATAAAAAAATATAAGAACTACTCTACAAATAACTGTGATGAATGAGGTATTTCATAATAAATCACCACACAAATAAACTACACAAATATTTATATTCCTTTAGCTGTAAAAAATCGTAACAAACAGTAAAAAAATGTCTGTTTATTTCTAGTCTTCAAGGCTGCACCAGCAACGCCACCTTCAGCTGCGGCAGACTTCGGCAATAATCTCGACTCGAACTTCCTGCAGTCAATCAAGAAGCTCCTGACCAACCGTAACTACATACTGCTGCTCATCTCCTATGGCCTCAATGTTGGGGTCTTCTATGCAATCTCCACGCTCCTCAATCAAGTTATCTTGACATACTATCCGGTAAGACTTAATAAAAGTCCCATCTAATCGAAACTAAATCTAATTCTATACTGGTCTGCATATTTTTACCTAATGCACAGGCTTAATGCCTATCTATTTAGTATTTTACGCTAATACGTATTTCTCATTACGTTATATGCATCAGGCTCTAGTTTTATCTTTATGAATACTCATGCAAACAAATACATATCTATATACATTATTAGATACAAGCCATTACAAAATTACAAGTGCAAATATTCTTAAGATTAAATACCTACAATAGCTTTTTAATGTTTATTTTTTCTAATTATGTTTATTAAGTTTATAAGTTTATAAACATTAGATCACGCAACAGCTAAATTAAAATGAAGATATATTCTGGGTAACAATACTGTTGCAGGGCGCTAACGCAGACGCCGGTCGCATCGGTCTGGTGATCGTCGTCGCGGGCATGGCGGGCTCGGTGGTGTGCGGCCTGGTGCTGGACAAGACCCACCGCTTCAAGGAGACCACGCTCGCCGTGTATACCGCCTCTGTCGTCGGCATGGTCATCTTCACCTTCACGCTCGACTGCGGCGTTATCGCTGTCGTCTACTTGAGCAGCATTATCCTTGGGTGAGTTGTTTACTTATAATTTTACTTCTAGATTTGGTTTTGTTAATCACAAGTTATTTTGAACCTCGAAGTAAATGTGTGAACTAAACACAACCACACTTTTCTTGACTTCTAGCTTCTTCATGACTGGCTACTTACCCGTTGGATTCGAATTTGCTTCCGAAGTGACATATCCGGAACCAGAAGGAACAACGTCGGGCATTCTCAATGCTGTTGTCCAGGTATTACCTAAAGCTTGTAATATTTCAAGAAGTATTATAAATGTGTATCTATTGTTGCTCTTTTTAGATACAAGCAAATATGATAAGATTACTTCCTTATTTTAGCCGAGCTAAAATTATTATTTGTAATATTAATCTTTTGCTTACCTTCGATCGTTAGCAATTTAATATACTTAATCACTTCTAACTTCTATTCTCAGATTGGCGAATACTGTTTCTATTTTTTACGCGGAACTCGTAATTCTCATTTCCTGAATATTCATTTGCATAAAAAGAAACCTTTGCATGTGTTTTGTCATTGATTTCGAAATTGATTTAACCATTTTCAAGATTGATCCGAATAAGCAGATAAAAGCAAACCACCTTTTATAACAAACATAATACGATCTTATTTTGTAGCAGTCCTTTTATTTTATTTATTTATGTGTAAAACTCATATACCTCATCATTAACTTCCAGATTTTCGGCATAGTCCTAACTCTGATGTACGAGTGGATGCTGGGCGAGGTGGGGGACCGCTGGTCGAACCTCACGCTGTGCGCCCTCCTCGCGCTCGGCGCCGTCATCACCGCCGCCATACGTTCCGACCTACGACGCCAGGCCGCGCAAGCTAAAGGCTAGATCTTTACTGTGATAGAATTCAGAGTATAACCCAGTTTACAAATCAAGATCTGGTAGTAAACGCATTATAATCTTGTAGAAGTAGCACAGAGTTGTCTTTTAAGGTGGCAGACATGACACAACAGTTTTGAATAGGCTGCGCGTGACAAGTACTCGTAGAATCATCTAGAGAAGTCAGATAGATAAAAAATATAATTTCATGATGCGCACCTACATTAAAAATACCCATCTTTTTCAATAAGTAAATATCTTTGCGTCAATTCAAATAAATCACGCAAAAACCGAAACAGATATAAAACTGTTACACACGAAAAATATAATCAATATACGTACAACTATTTATTAAAGTCTTTGAAATTTAATCCTTATTATATAATCTGTTTCGAAACTTTCAAACTTGTTTAAAAAACAAAAAGTTTAATACGAATGGTTATGAATTCTCTCGAGTCTAGACCTATAGTATAGGAATATTTACCTACAGTGTGCAGATTGATGTTGAACGTAGAAATAATTTCTGTAACTATTTCCGTAGGAATTATCGAGATGAATGTTGAAAATTTAGACAAATTCATATTGGCTATATATAGAAGAAACGTTAAGGATATGCATGCATTTTAATCGTTAACAATTGGATAATTATTATGTAATCGCGCCTGTTGGGCAGAGGGTAGGCAGAAATTATGTGTCAACGTATATAGTTGTAATGTTCTTATCTAGCTTTCTTCATGTGCTATAATATATTGTGAAGTTGAAGAAATAAATAAGTATTTGAGAATTTCTTGTTGTAACGTAAGTAGGATATTGCATGGATGGCATGAAAAGTTCGATAAATGTAATCGCGACAATAATAAAATGTGACTCGAAAAGTGTTTTATCGAATCTACGAGAATCTGCAAAGATATTTTGGTAATAAATTATTCTATATCGTAGTGTACCCATCGTGGATGTTTATAACTTTTTACATTTGTCTAAATAGTTTACAAAAATCTATTATTCGTAGCAGATGTGAATGCGGCTCGCACACTAACGACGAACCACGACGAACACTCTTAAAATCATGTAGTAGTGGGTAGACTCTTAGAGTTTTTTAATTATTTATGGTATACCTAATTAAGTTTAAAAATCGTGTCGTGTTCGAAATATGATTATTACAAGATGAATGTTGTTAGTAACGTTAGTAGTAAGTATTTGAAACATTCGCCCTCTGATTCACAATGTAAAAATATTTAAAGCTGAAGTTCTCGAAAACTATATTAATAAGGTGTACACACAGTTTAATTTATTCTTTTTTGTTTCTGATATTGTCAAAGTACACATTTTTATGTGTGGCAACTGTTTAATATTTTAACACTCCTTATTATAATTATTGTATTGTAGGGGCTCAAACAAACAATTTTAGTCCCAAATCAAAATTGTATCAACCTATTTTCAACGGCCTTTTTTCAATGTTTTTTTTTTTATGTAATAACTTCATGTATCACAATTTTATAATAGATAAATGTTACATATTTTTTATTACATTAATTTTTTATACGTTATTTAATAATACATGTACCTACAGTAAAGGGGCGAATAGTTAGACGATGTATCTAGATATATTATTATGCCTAATGGTGGGAGGGTAACCTTATGGTGTATATCAGTCAACTCTTGGCTAAACTTCAGTATAGATGAGAAATGAGGCGGTCTAAAAAATAATGGATAATGTTTATTTGTCGAGCATCATTGTTGAGAGGGTTGATATAGTGTGAATTTCTAATGTTGATATAGGTACGTAGTGGAACCTATTGCTGCTGTGAATAGATTAGGAATCCATTATCTTTATTATGCTCAGGTGATTTTTCATAAACACAATTTATTTTAGTTAAATACGTTTATTATATCTTTAAAAATAAAAGTACAGTGATATTTTACGCTATTACTTTGCAACTAAAGACATAGTACATAATACCTACCTATATGTTTTTGCGGTAGGCTTAATTGCCGCGTAACAAAATCTATTAAATTATAAATATGAACGAACACATTAAGAAATAAATTGAAGCTGCTAATATTTTGTTATGTAATATTTTTGGTAAGTATTAATTTATTTATATCTAACCGAATAACTAAATTAGGAAATTATAACGTGAAAATGGATATAAGTGACGATAGTGGGCTGTGATGGATGGAAACGTTTGTTATTGTTTTGTAAACTAATTCTACTGCTCCTTTGAAGTTATACACGATTTACTTATACCTAAATAGTATTTCAAAATTACATTTTGATTCTACGTATTCACCTGAGAATACAGAAGAGCTCCTGCTTAGTCAAACAGAATTGGCAGAATTAAGAAAACCATGGCAATTTTTATAAAACTTGTGACCCACTCAGTCGTCTCGGACAGATTCTAGATCCCAAAAATTTATTTTTTCTACACGAGAAACTAATATATTACTAAGTAAATCGTTTATGCTACTGTTAATTTTAAAGTGTGAAAATAATGATTGACCCCAGTATTAAATTGTTAGTGACTGTGATTAGAATTAAGTTATAATAATTATGTGTATATTTTCTTATGGATATCGCATTTATTGTATCTTGTACGGAAGTTGATGTAGCTATTTTTAAGTTGGAAAGCTTGCTAAAAGCTTTAAAATACCTACTTGAACAATGTAACGCACATCGCTTGTTATTTATCATGTGTAGATATTGTGTGCAACGTAATTAAAACGAGGTAACGTAATTTACGTATAATTTTTTACTTTGTATGTTAAGTATTACATTTTTTTATAATTGACGAACTATGAATGCATTATTTTCTTCTGATATACAAATAAACTTAATATCAACGTACAAGTAGACTATTCACGCAATATCATAGCAGTTTTCATGCAATATTTAATCCCAAAATATCATCCAAACTGCAATTTTAACGTCAGTTTGCAATCTAAATGCAATATGTTTATGTAATAAGATATTTTATGTAATAATTGTAATACAAAAATGTTGTTTCAGCAAATATTCAAGTTACATTTAATTACAGATAAAAAACCATGACGGCGTTTCTTTGTATAATGGTTCTATTGAACTTTAGCGACCTAATGTTTACGTTGTGGTGCAAAAACACTGCATTTCCGACTTTTTGTTATCTCGTCAACAACTTGAACATTTACGAAAAAAGTT
The DNA here is from genome assembly GCA_014595695.2 of Epargyreus clarus clarus. Lineage (NCBI taxonomy): Eukaryota > Metazoa > Arthropoda > Insecta > Lepidoptera > Hesperiidae > Epargyreus > Epargyreus clarus. The sequence goes on along the minus strand of JACTTY020000050.1, from coordinate 1,246,947 downwards.
ATTCAAATCTTTAATCATTTACCGTTCATTCCATTTGACAATTGGTTGTGTCTTCTCTTAGGTTTCTGCATTACCCCATCCGATATTACGATCTGATTCAGAACCCTGTATTTGAACTTTTAGTTGATAAAATTTAATAGCCCGTGTTCGTATAAATATATATTAAACGTTTGTTTTTTACACAATGTGTAAAAGCATCAAAATAATGTAATACTTACATAGGGTTTTTTTCGGAGCTCCCCATTAAGGGTTGTAGGTTGCAGGTTTCAATCACGAAAGGTGGACATGTGTGTAGGTAGGTACATTTCATTTTCAATAGGAACTGACATACCTACATATTATACTTACAACAATATACGTTTAGTCTCTATTTCTTACATAATACACATTTACCAGTGATATCTCTTAATAAAAATTCAAAATATACGTAATAAGTTTTAATATTTTTCAATATTAAAGGTTTGGAATCGAATGGAATCGAAAACCGGACAATTTGAATGTTCATGTAACGTAGGATAGTCCTGAATAGATCTACTTGTTCATAATGCTAGCTAGGTAGGTCAGTAGAGTTCACGACCATCGTATAGATTTACGATTACGATTTAAACGCGACAATAAAAGTTTTTGAAAATGTTTATCTTAAGAAAACGAATGCAGGATTTAAGAGCCTAAATGAAATGGTTTGACTTGTTTTTTTCTATATTTGGGTACCTATCCATTTTATGATCATTAAATTGAAATATTTACTTCGGATTGGAAATATGCATGATACATTCCTATATACATAAGTGTTTAAGTAGGTAATTAGTTATGTTAATTGCAATAAATTTACTATATATATTAAATATCATAGCTTCATTGATTCGAGGCTATTCAAGGCTGTTATAAAATATTTTAAATGTGTTATTTCATTTTGTTTTCTATTTTAAGCTACACCCATTCTAAGCGCCAACGCATTGTAATAGTAGTATTAGTGGATAAGTGAGCATCTGTGTTAAAATGTTTATTGTTTTAATAAAATAAAATTTGTTATATAACAATTGCAGTTTAATTCATCGTAGAAAAAATATGGCCATCTAAATGGCCATATTTTTTCTTATGGCCATAGATTAGTATAAGCTTATCTATGCTTATGGCCAACTATTTTTATACTTTTATGTTCTTTATGGCCAACTATTTTTATACTTTTATGTGTAGGTGTACTATCAAAAGCTAATAATATTCAATCAATCACTTACGTTAAATGATTTACTGTTTTGCACCTTACAATAGAAGGTTTCAGTGTCCTCATTTTAGATTTCCGAAAGTCCATAAATTCAGAATTTATTACCGCCATTCACCTTTTCCCGCCAGAACATTTTCTTTTTTTATACCGAGTATGACCAGTTATGTAAATGGCCAGAACGATCTTTTTAAAATATTTAAATAAAAATTTAATAAATTAATTAATAAATGTGCACAATGTTTTTTTTAAGGTTTAAATTATAAAAATAATGAAATACTTCATACTATTACAACTTTGTTATTACGTTTCTGACTATATTTTTCCCGCTTGAATTTTCTTTTCAATATTATGCACATCTTTGTGTCCGTTTCCTGTCTAGCATAGATTATAAAATACACCATAGCGAAAATAATATTAATATACACATAAAATAACATATCAAAATTGTTAGTTTTTTGAGGTTATATACCTGATTAAACCTAAAAAATACAGTATTTACACATAATCACAATCAAGTAAAATATCTAGAACGTTCCCGTGAGTTTGTTTTGTGACACGGTCACACTGACATGGCAGAATTGACAGATCAAAGAAGAGATAGTTGCTATGGCGGCATATTCGTAATAATTTCACAATGGTTTTGCAAACATCTATCTTAAATTAAACATTTTTTACAAAATAAGACTAATCATATCCGTAAGATAATGCATTTATAGTTAGACGCTATTGTGATATACAATGTGTGAGCAAAATGTAGGGAATTAAAAATATTTGCTTACTATTTGCATCTTTCACAAAGTCTGTATTCATTCGTACAAATTTTTATAATTAAGGATGAATGATAATGACAAAGAATACGGACGTGATTTATGTAAAAGTCATTCTGCTAGAATGGAAAAAGGTAAGAATATAAGTAATTTAATTTAATAAACATGAAGTTGTATTTAGGATTGTATTAGATTGTAATGCAATTCCGTGCAATTCGGCAATAATTGCTAAATAATATTTATAGATTAAAAAACAATTGTTATTAAAATCGTAAATCGTAAAGATTATAAGTAAATATGTGCTACCTCTAAAAGGATAATTTGATTTTAAAATTATCACAATATACTTACCTAAATCCTTATTACGAATCATTTCATTTTCTTTCTCCATGTTTACATCCAGAATTTTGTCGAGTATGTCCTTCTAAGCTGAATAAGAAAGAACTAGAAGATGTGTACTTCTCATTATTGGAGAGCAACTTGGACCTTAAGAAAACAATCAATACTCAACGTGACAAGATCAAGATATTATCGACTAAAATCCAAAGACTAACAACCGTGCAGAAGACATACTTGGGGACGAAATCAAAACAGTGTTGTGGCGGCAAGGCTTTAATAAATGAACAAAGAGAGAGGTAAGGATAATTTAATTGTTTTAAATATAAATTGGCACTTAAATTTTTTTTTCATGGCATAGATAGCTTTGCTGTTATAATTGCTACAATATTTGGCCCAATAAAACTAAACTGGTTTGGCTAATATAAACAGTTCTATCATAACAAATAGACCTGTTACAAATGACCCCTGTGTTCTTATTGAAACACCTTGTCTAAATTCAGCTTTACTTTTTATGTAATTTTATCAAATCTTTGTTTGTATATTGTGCTATTGTATTGTTATAATATTCCAGTATATCGGAACTACAGAGGTCCAACCAATGCCTGTCAGAAAGAGTGCGCCAGCTGAACATGAGGTTGTGTTCAGCGAAGCAGTTCATGAAGCGAAGCCCCTTCCAGTCCACATCCCGTTGTAACCGATGTAGTAACAAGTGAGTATTGTTACTTTAAGATTGATATCAGTATTGTTGAGTGGAAGGTACCCTTTAGGCAAATATGCTTCGTCTTAGGACTCATCTAACTTATTATGTGATCATTTCTTAAATAGTAAATTTTTATTGAAAGGGATCAAACCTTTCCTTTCATGTATTGAATTAATAACCAGTTTGTTTTTTAATATTAATTGATGTAAAATATATTTTTTAAAATAGTTGTTTGTATTCTGGTACTGTTAAAAACAAATCAATGTAGGTATGTATTCAAAACCTTTTGTTTTTTCAGAAATACTTCTATGAGTGCACTGATCACAAAGAGAAGTGAGTCTAACCTGAGAACTGCAGTAGCATCCAGTCAGTATCTAGATAAGTAAGTAAACCTTTTAAATTATTGTAAATTGGAAAATATGGTTGACAATCTCTAATGCTTATTAGAGAGTATCATATGCTTAAACAAACAAGGTAAAAGCTACATAGTACACCCTTAAAGTTAAATTACTATGCTGTTCATCTTATTGACTTCAATCAAATTTATTGATAAAAATAAAATAGATTAAGATTGATTTAAGTTACTTGGTTTTAACAAGAACAGTTTAAAAAAAATTTAGGAGACCTGTTAATAACTATATTGAATCAAAATCTTTTTTGGATTTCAGAGATATTGTGTCATCCAGAACAGCTGACAATGATATCATTTCACATGAAAAGTAAGAAAATAATCTGTTTCTTCCACTTAGTGCTGTCTATTACGTTAAACTTCTTATTTAATTATTATTTTAATATTTTGATTACATTATAAGTACCTACAATATTGGAATGGAGAAGGTTGTACCTACTAGTAATGATAGAAATAATATTGCATTCTAAAGAGTATATTTGAAAGTCCAAAACAATTATTTTAAACCGTTGCTTAAAATACCTTAACCTTTGGTATTTTATTGTTTTAAATGTAAAATGAATAAGACATTCGTGTTTTTCACATGTTAGATCTGTTTTTTCCAGAGGCGTGCAGTACGATTTTTGTGTGGAAAACAAATGTCGAACTCGTCTTGAGGAGTTAAAGGAAAAAAATGATAATTTACAAGAGGTAAGGTAACACATCAGGTGTATATTTCTAGGATATCTAAGATACAGTTTAAGTTAAACTTAATGACCTTCTGAACATGAAGCTAGCTGCATAAACTCCGCTCTACATTGTATTCACTGGTGCATTAGGTATATTGTGACTACAGGTATAAATTAGGAACAATCTGTAATGATTTTACCACTAGGTATAACAATTATGCACATGTATTAAGTTGGTCATGATTGTAATCAATCTAAAATATCTAAGAATTTATATTTGAAGGTGGTAGAACCCTTTGTGGTTCGACTCCGGCGGCTCCACCGCCACACATATTTCTACCTAATAACAGCAGTGTTAGGCGCTGCTGTGTTCCGGTTTGAAGGGTGTGGTAAGGGAGACAGACTTTTCCAAGGCGTTCCAGCTTAGTCCTCAGGGGTAGCGGCGCATCTGTGGCCGACTTCAGGTAGGAATATCTAATCCTATCTGGGGTTGATTACAGATGTCCATGGGCGGCAGTAGTCACTTACCATCAAGTGGACTGCATGCTCGTCTGCTACTCTTATATTATAAACAAGTAATTAATTAAAAAATCAAAAAACCCGACTGCACTATAAAGCTAAAGTCGAATTTCCAAAAACTGTGAAATAGGCGTTTTATTATTTTTATCCAGAAAGCCAAATACATAGTTTTATAGAAGGTATCTGCTTAAAAATCAAAAGATCTTCAAACAATATTATCCTGTTTTATCCTCGTAGAGCTCATTTACGCTATATAAATACCCTATGAGTAAATTTCGAGCACTCTAAAGTACAGCGGTTTTCCTTTGCGTTTATCTTTATCACAGCAGCACTTCTCATTTAGTCAGACAGTCATCTCAATATGTTTTATATATGTATATATTATGTAATGTATGTGTAATATCTTTTAAGTTCCTTTATTTTGATACCCTACTCGATAGGTTTGGATTTTTTTTTTAAAACGTGTTACTATTTCGAAAAAGAATATCCACCATTTACGATCTATAAAAGATCTATCCGGTGGTTATATTACCTCATTGGGGTAGAATTTCATTATTTTAATCGAACAAGCCTGATACAACATTTTAAGTGTTTGCTTCAAAATTGACGGTTGTTCAAATGAACTTTTGACCCTTATTTTACCCTCTACGGGGTTGATTTTTCGGGAGGGGATGGGGAGGTGTGTTCTTGTTCCTACCCAGAAAGCCAAATACTAAATTTTATAGTAGTTGCTTCAAAATTAAAGGATTTCAAAAAAACTGTTTTTCCCTATTTTACCCTCTTAGGGGCGGAATTTCCAAAAAGCTTTTCTTAGTATTTATTTACGCTATATAGCAAACTCATGTGCAAAATTTCAGAACTCTAAGTTGAGCGATTTTGGCTGTACGTTGATTTCTGAAAAATGAAAAAGTCATTTAATTAGTCAGTCAGTCAGCCATCTTGCTGTTTTATACATATACAAATATATTTTTATAATCTATGTTTAATTTACTTTCATTTCATATCCCACTCGATAGGTTCGGTTAACTTTTTTTTTTAAATTTGTTACTATTTCGCGCCAAAAATTCACCCTTTTGATTTTTTTTTTCTAACACCTATCTAAGGACACTCGGGTCATTGAGACGAATGTAATGACACATTAACTGTCGAAATTTATCCAGCCGTTTGTAAGATCGGATCAAATAAAGAAAGACAAACATACAAGATACGCGCGAAAAACATAACCCTTCCTTGGCAGTCGGGTAAAAAAAAATTTGAATTTTTGATTTGTGCCTGGATCTGCATGATGTAGAATATCCTCTGAGGCTATAAATATAGATTATTAGCTTTATTATTAATATTACGAGTATTTTCATTCATTAGTTACCGCGCTGTTCAGATAGATAGCTTTAAATTACCTCATACGAAAAAGTACATGTAAAAAAACTTTTAGAATATTAATGAACTTAAATCCTTATTGTTTTTTTAAATGTCATTACAGGAATTAACGAGAATCAACGACGAGCACACCACTCGTATATCCGAGTACGAGCAGCAGTTGTCGGAGCTGCGCGCAGAGAACGTGCTCGTGCGCAGCCGGCGAGCTCAAGCTGAGGACCGCTTGAAGGAGCTCAAGGAGGAAGCCACCGAGCTCACCAGGAGGTTGGGAATGGCTGAGATCCACTGTGGTGAGGGATACTATGATGTTGCAACTTATTATAAACGTTGAAGTAAATTTTGAAGGTGGTAGAACCCTTTGTGGTTCGACACCGGCGGCACCACCGCCACACCTATATCTGACTCATAACAGCAGTGTTAAACGCTACTGTGTTCTGGTTTGAAAGGTGTGGTAAGAGAGACATACACTTCCGAGGCGTTCCGCTTAGTCTTCAGGAGTAGCGGCGCATCTGTGGCTGACCTCAGTAGGAATATCTAATCCTATCTGGGGTTGATTACAGATGGCCATGAGCGGCAGTAGCCATTTACCATCAGGTGGACTGCATGCTCGTCTGCTATTCCTATAAATTAAATAAAAAATATACCATTCACCACAGACCATTAAACAATTTTAAAGGTTGATTATAAATCCAGGGATGGCAATGACCACTTATTATCAGACGAAGAATTCGCTTCTTTAACCGACTTCAAAAAGGAGGTGGTTATCAATTCGAGCGATATCTTTCTTTTTTTTTGTTAATTCATTTTTTAGTAAGATGTTCGTAGTATAGGACCAGGGAGTTCTTGCTTTGGTAGAAGGGTGTGGATGCCGGCTGACTTATATGTAGGCCAGTCCGCATTATATATGGAGTTGATTTATGGTTACATATTGCATGTCCATGGATTATAAAAAAGTTCCTGAAAATCGCGAGATAGACTATAGATCAACATCCTAAGTTATGTCAATTCCTATTGTACATGCATTTCAGATGAACTATCAGTGGAATTGTCTATCGAGAAGCGCAAGGTATCGGAGCTGGAGATGCGCGTGAAGGCGGCCGATATGTCGTCTCGAATTGCTAGCGCTATTGAAGCTCATCTTAATAATATTAAGGTATGTGTTTTTCTATATTATAGATGCAGTTAGATTACCTTTAGAGCCGACTAAAAGGGGGCTTCCGGGACATCCAGGAGATTCCGGAAGCCCCCTTTTAGTCGGTAGTCCTCAACGCAGCACCGAGGATAACTACCGGGGGGGTTTTAGTACCTTTTGAAGGTTTTCCCCTCAAAAACAAAAAAAAAATAGGTTACCTTACATGTGATTATAAAATTTTTAAAATACTTTTAAAATAGGCCAAAACTTGTACACGAACCCATTTTGTTCCACTTAACTATTTGTTTTTTTTTAACAGACTATTACGTTTCACAGTTGCGTGAACAACCAACAAACATACAATACAACAGTCGCATCGAAACGCCAACAGTGGATGAATCCCCAAGGGTTAGCTAAGTTACATTTCGTGATAATATTAAATGTTATTACATGTTTATTTAATATTTTTTCCTCCGATGATATAAGATTGTCAGATCGTTACTACCCACTCTGTTCATTTCCACGTCTAGAGAGGTTCAAATGTTGAAAAATAACGGCGTCTTTATTTTGCGTAGAAGTGAAATGATTAACTTTAATATGAATTTAGTGCTATCCTTTTTTATTTGTAGTTAGTCGTACCGAGTCCCAGAAACATACCGAAGGCAGCAGCCCGTACGAAGATCCCACATCTAGTCGAAGAAGTGTTCAAGAACTCTGATGATTCTGGATACACAGAGATTAATAAAAGCCACGAAATTGAAGAACATAAGGTAAGCTTGCAACTGCCATTGGTTTACTGGTGGCTTATGCATTTTGTAATCTACAAACGAATCTTACATTAATATAATTTCAAATTTGGACTGTTTTAGGCAGCGACATACATAAATCAAGTTCTAATGGAAAAAATAGCAGATCTTCAGAATCAAATCAATAATTTAAAAGTTTTCAAGGTAAGGCGATTACTATTTTTTTGTTTTACCTTTCGACTTATAACTTTGCATATTTTAAGAAAAAAACTATTATTTTTAGGGATATGATGACTCTGAAAGTAATGTACAAGCTTTGGAGGCAAGTGTAAATACAAATACAGAAACAAATCAAAGTAATGATACAATAATTAACGGAAAACAGTCGTAAGTGTTATGTTCTCTACTCAAATTAAGTTATTATCAGTTGGCATCGTAAGGGTAAACTTATCACTATTTTATTTATTCATTTCAGGATTCCATTTACCTTTGAAGAACATATTATATCAGAGAGCTCGGATTCAGTCGTTACCAAAAAGAAGTTAAATACGACAACTATTGTTGGAAATAAAGATGGACAGAAAGAAAATGAGAGAAAAGTACAAAAAATGAATTCCCAAGCAGAAGACAATGGTCTAACAAAAAAGATCCCTGTAAATACAACACTACCTAAAGAACTTCAAGAGAATAAATTGAATAAAAACCAAATTGAACACAATATTAATAGTAAACAAAAAGAAAGTTTTAAACAATTTAGAAAACGAAGCAAGGAAAAGAGGTCATTGGAAAAGAAGTTAACTGACACTAGAAAACTTAGGTTGGAAAGTTCTAGAGATCATTCTGTAGAAAGGAAATTGACCAAATCAGGTTCACTTGATGAGAAACGAGTTTCCGATGTAGATAGTAATGAAGAGATAAAGGGAGCACATAAAATAATTAAATCAAAAGAAAATACTTCAATACTTGATAGTTTAGGTGAAAGTAATAATTCAAAAAATGTTATCAGAAACATTAAAGAATCTATAAAATCTAAGGAACATATATCAGATGCCTCTGAATTAAATAAAGTACATAAGTCAGATGATATTATGACAAGTCCGACGAGATTAATTGCACAAGTTGCTGATAAAACAACACATTCAAATGATGGTACTAACAAAACTACTGTAAATGAAAGTAAAAATAATAAAAGCAGTGATTCTAGCAAAGGCACTTACTCTATACACAGAGACGACATTGTTAACACAGACACTGATATAAACTTTATTAGTAACGGACATAAGCAAGATAAAATATTGAAAGATAGAGTCACTCACAAAGAAGCAAGTTCTAATATTCTTATAGCAGAGGTTAAGCGAAATGTATTAAGTAGTGCTATACCAAAGGATAAGTTAATGCCAGAAAGGCGTAGGTCTTCTAGTCCGAGTCAGCCTAAGACGTACCTTATTCCTCTTAAAGAAAAAAACAAACCTCGTGTATCTCCAGACAGTACTGAGTATGAGATGTCATCGTTTTCAGACTTGCCTTTAGAAAAAGATGGTATGTATTTAATTACATTATTTATTTTCATTGAAAAGAGTTACAATCTTATATTTCGTTATACGAAGGTTTTATTATTATTTGTAACTGTGAATAAAATATTATAACATGATCAGTGGCGCACTAAGGTCGAAAGTGGAATGGTAAAGTGTAAAAACTTGATTTTATTTTATAAAATAACAAATTTGTCATAGACTTTCTTGCTGAAAAATACGTATGATTACGGTAACCATTTTTTTCGCTGACTTATACACTTTTCACAGATTGTTTGATTTTGACGAACTTTTTTTAGTAACTGTGTTTGGGGGCTTCTTAGGTTTAGGGGCCGGGGCGGACCGCCCATTCCCCGACACCTCCTCCTCCCCCTAGTCCGCTAGAGGACATAATACTTGTCTGTCATTTCAACATAATTCTCAGCGGTAGCAACGCATTTGTGGCCAAACTGAGGTAGCTTTGTAGTATAACCTTATTTAGGGTTGATCATCCATGGGCGCACGGAATCATCAGGAGAAATATGAAAAGAAATCTTTTATTTTTTTTATATTGAATAGCAACAACCTTACATTCCAGAGAGCAGTAATCGTAAGTACCGTTCCCCCGGCGAGGCGCGATTGACGACGGCGAGCGAGTCCCGCACCGACACCTACACTGACTACGGCTCGCTCAGTGAAGGCGAACTGCCCTGCACACGGGAGTGTGAGTCTAACATCGCTACTACTACAAACTACTAACTTTGACTAAAAACTTTAGGTTAACCTTAAAACTTCAGGTTTGCGCTCATGCATGTTCCAACTGGATGGGCTACACAACGTGAAATATTGACACACAATTTACCTACCTACACTTCTACCACTCCTGCTTATATATAAAGCTAAAAAGATTTTTTGAACGCACTAATCTTGACCGTGATAAGCCTATTAGGTATTAAGGAAGGTTTCAGGCTATGTGTTGATAAAAATAAATAGTACTGTTGCAACAGTTTGACCTATTTATAGTATGTGCTGTCATTCAGACGCGAGGACTATGAAAATGGTTGTTGAGATTTTTTATGTGAGACAAATGAAATTAAGCGTAGTGGAAGAATGGGGAAAGTATAATTGTGAATACTGTTTTTAAACGTAGATTCTTTATTTTTCAGCTACTATCTTGTCCGCTGGAGAAACTCGAGTGCCTAACAGAACGGGAAAGTCACACTCGTAAGTAACTATATTTTAACCGTTGAACTTACATTACACTATTACAAACCAAAAATATTTACAAAATAACTAATATATATTATATCATACCCATAAATAGATAAGAATGAATTACTGTTATTGTAACATATTGGACCAGCGTAACTGTTTCCGTTACAAAAATCGTTACACTACAACTTTTATGGTTAATGAAGTTTCATTTGAGCACTTTCTTTTTATAATATAAGAAAAGCTAACTTAGCTGGAATGCCTCGGACGAGTATATCTCTTCAACCACACCCTTCAAACCAGAACACAGCAGCTTTTAACACTGCTGTTATAAAATAGAAATGGATGTTCCGTTGGCGCCGCCACAGCGACGTGGTAGTAACACAACGTCCCTTTATTTATTTATTTGATAATGGTCACTAACATACTGCTCACTTTTTCATCTTATTGAAGTAGGAACGAGTCTGTATTCCATCTGATCAATAGTGCCATCAATGAATAATCAACCGCAAGTAAAGTTAAATACCTTCCAATTACCTTCCAGGCTGCCTCTGTCGACGTCCCAGCAGATGGCCGAGGCTCTGTCTGCGGTGCAGCAGGAGCTGGCTCGCTGCACCACCTTGCTGAAGGTCCGGCCGCGGAGATCACTCGACGGAGTACCAGCTAAGTGACCGTACACGTTCACATTGTAGATACACTATTGATTGGATTAGATTGACCATTGAAATTGTCATTAGTCTTCTGTTAAGTTATTTAAAGAAACTGCTGCCTACGAACCTCTTGTCAGATTGGGAGGGATGGGGTCAACCATACTGGCCAAGTGTGTTTATTTTTTATATTTTACGCCACGATTTCTTTCATCGTAATGGCTACTAATACGAATAAAGTGTTAATACATTTCCAATAGTTATAGTTTTGTAGATGGTTGTACAACGATTGCCATTTTTTCGTTATGCCCCTTTACGATTTTAAGCCGTTGTCCAAGAATTTCCACTTTTTTAAATAGGCCACTCTTCACATATGTGATAATCCGTAAAAGTCCTTTAGTAAAAGTTCCCTTAAGTTTAAAAGCCAAAACTATGCAGTTGACATGTATGTATATGACTGTAAAAATCGATATCTTCGTACCTTCCATATTAAAACCGTCAAAATTGTGAATGTTATGAAAAATATTTTATTTTTAATCAATTAGTGTTTAATAAACATTATTGACTATTTTATTATGTTTTCATTAAAATGATAAAACTTAAATTATACAGATTGGTAAAAGTTCCTAAGTACCTACACGTTTTTAGTTGTGATTATGATATACGATTTATTAATTTAAGTGGTGCAATGTTATTTTAAGGTGAATAGTTTAATTTATACATTTAATTACAAGTGGTGCAATAAACTTTACAAAAATTATATTAGCAGGCTTTTATTTTAATCTACTATTTTTCTATGAGTACAAGTAAAAAGTATGAGTAAAAAGTGCAGTCAACACGAGATTTACTCAATTTAAACGGATATGTAGAAACCGGGACTTCAAAGAGTTTTCTAGGAAGTTTGCCGGCCACTTCAAATTCCTTAATTTTCCCTGTTGATACAAATTTTATTTTTAAGACAAGCATGAGAGAACTGTAAATAATACCTAATTTGATTTCATTAATATTGTGAAATTTGAAATTAAATTATGGATCTTTGAATTATAGTGTTGCCACAGATTCGAACGGCGTTTAAGACGATAAAATTGAGAAACGATCGCAAACTTCACAGGAGTTCTGGTCAGCTATCGCCCGGTTAACTGCAAGTTCCTATCGTAAATTACCAGAAACGCATTAGTGCAAGTGATTGGCTCGGATGTATCGCCGATCGAAATACGCTCGTTCCGCGCCAGTCGTACAGCTGTGGCGGCGAGCGGCGCACGCTCCCAATCGCGACCGAACCTCGAACGCCAACCGGAACCGTTTCGTAATACATCACAGTTTCGCAAGCCCCTCCCACGTGTGCACCCCGACCCGCCCCGACACCCCACGCGACCCCACGCGCCCTTGTTTACATGCCGCGAGTGAACACAGCACCAGCTGCGCAAAACAACAAACATGTTAATTCTCGAGCCGAAACTAAATAATACATCGTAAAACCCAATTATTATTTACTACGTGTAAATTAAAACTAAACCCTAAATTCCACAGAAGCTTGTAAATATTAAACTGATCATGAAAGTGCAGAACTCGATAACAACAAACATGCTAAAGATTATCTGGATAACTTTTGTAAATAGCGGCATTTCTCGTAGCGATTTAACTGTAACCGCTGAATTCAATGATTCACATCTTGACCTTTGCACAGGCAGCTTAGATAAAAATGCTTCCACTGTTGCATTCTTGTACAGTTGTGCCATTACAATCGATCAAATTGAGACAGCTATTAGGATTATCAACACCTTCTGATTCGCTAGAAGGCTACGACGTTGATTGCAATATTTTTGTTTTGCATACCGTTCATGTTATGCGATGTTATGCTCCGAGGTATTTGGGCGCAGACCTTCATCGCCACATATGGTGATAGCGTAGACCCTGGAGACAAGTCTAGCTTCATTATCTAAGATTAATCGGTCAATCAATCTGCCGGCTGCATAGGCGCTAAGCGTCCTTGCCCCAGTGCCGTGCCAAAGACGTGGACACATTTAGCCCGGCCTACCCGGCCTGTTACTTCGCAAACTTTCTTTTGTCTTCTTTCAATCCATTACGGACCTTACCGACAAGTGATAAGGGCGTTAGGGAAAGCGTCGTCAATATTGTGATGTACAAGTCCGCCAAACTTTCGTCTTAGAGAAATAGAATTGTGAACCTTAAGTCTCAGGGATAGAGCCAATAGTGGCCACATCTCACTCGTAAATACAATGGAACGCGGACCTCGATGATTCGCCTTCGTGCACTGACATTTGAATGCTGAAAAAAATATTCAGTTGTTACTTGAGTTTAGCCTTTAGTTGTCATAAACATTACTCAAATTTTATTTAAAGTGACCCCGTTGAGATGGCTTCGCATTTCAAAAGCATTTTGTAGTTTTCTATTTCAGATACAACCAAGTTCACATGCGGTACAGTCGGTGTTATTATATGGACGCTGATTTGCGTCATTTGTCTCTATATTATAAAAATGTATCTGTAAATGTGTGTAACGATTTACGTTTCATCGAAGTAGCTTTTAAAGTCTTTTCGTAGGTTATTATCAATATCGTGTTTGTTACCATCAATGTCTGTTAATGTTTCGTCGGAACGATGTTTATTAGAATATATTTTGTTAGAGCGACGGTCCAATAAATATGTTTCATAGGCGCCATAACGAGGATACTAACCTACACGTGATCTATTTATAAATTCCATTCAAATATTCATCTCTCTCGAGACTAAACTGAGTAGTGTTTCGTAAAAGTCACATCTGTTTATTTACAAAACATTACATCTTTAATCAAAGTCTATAATTGTATGACTCTTAGTTACCATGTTCTAAGGAATCTTATAATTGTCTGCATTTGTGTATTTAAAATATCATATTAAGGTTAGGTTAAGTTAGTTTCAAATTATCTTTAAAAGTATATTAGTATACATACAAAAATCCTTTCATGCCATTGCAACATTATACAGATTAAAAACAGCCAAATCGAACACTGAATCATTCGCCTAATTTGTTCTATGCAAGCCACTGGCTGACATTTCCGTCCACATCTTTCAACAAGTGATTGTGTGATTTAATTATAAATGAAAACACTTGCATCGGATGCAACTACTTTTTTGGTAATGGGTGTTGTTGTTTATCATCTATTTATTTTACTTGCGATATATTATTGATTTCAATTATGCTAATCTGAAGTTCAGATGTTGTTTTGCGTGCCATAAATTAAAATGTAGGCTTTCTCAGTTGACTATATTCTATGTTGCCAAATAGCCAAATTTATTTTTCTTTGCGCCCATAGGCTTTTGTACATCGTAGTTATATCATTCCGTTTTCCATTAAGTTGTGATCTTAACTTTTCGTCTAACGATGTATTATTTTCAGACTTTGAAGTTCATTTGAAACGTTCTATTATCAAGGAAACCGCGAGCAGTTTAGATTCCTTAACATCATTAGTACCGTTTGCTACTACTGTCGTTTGTAGAACGCGAGTCAATTTAACAAGACACGTAGCAGGCGACTCTAATTTTAGTTTCAGTTATTTCAAGTTCACGCTTTTATTAGTCATAGTGATAATTAGGCAACTGTGAAGCTTCGTCACGGATATGTTCCCACAGGAATGCAATTATCCGCAAGAGAAGTTCCGGAGATAGTAAGGTCACCTGCGTTTTTTTAAGTCGAACGAGTTTTTTCACCTCTCTTTGCTAAATTACTTTATAGTCTTTGTTAAATAAAATTATCAGACCAATATGTGTAAGTACTTAGTAAATAGTACCAGGTGTGTGTCAATAAACAGGTATTTCTGTCACTATAAAAAGATCATCACGTAGTAATCGATCGTTTCAAAAGACTTATTTTAAAAATTTAATAAGTTCCTTACGAGAGTAAATGGATAAGTGCCGTTTTGTTTTCGGTGTTCGGTCAAGCGGGTCACTTTTTCCAACGTTTATAGCCCATATTTCTTTTAGCTAAAGCAGTTCTGCTATTTATTCCGTTTTACTGGATATTAAAATGTAGCTCTTTACTAATTCTGCACCAAGATCTGAAACAAAATTATTTACGTCAACAAATTACGTGGCAAATGTTCTGTGCTCTTTTGGTACTCTTATAAATATATTTACGTATACAAACACAGTGGAAACGGGGATTCTAAGTGAGTTAACGAAATAGTGAGTTAAGAATCTACAAATTTATGAATTTATAAGAAGTGACATGAACTCTGTAATTGAATGCACATGTCATACGTTAAATTAATGTGGCGTAGAACTAATTCTAATGTGGCGTGCATAAACAGGATGTCACTAAAATATTTCAGCGGCGACGGTTCGCCATAAATCCGATGTCTCGATAGTGGAGACCTTGGAATTATTTTAGATTGATGCGATCGAAGATAATGCTTTGGTTTCTGTTTATTTTGCCAAATTGCCGGATTTCGTTTAGACGATTCTTCCAATAAATCTAGAACATATAAACCTTAGTTTTCAATAAACAGTACACCTAGACAACAAAACAATATGAAAGATCCTTCTTTTATTTCTTTGATAATTAGAAAGATTAGGAAATAATACTATTTGGAAAGCAGATCAGAACAAAAGTGCTAACTACTAAAGGGATGCGCATACGCTGACATATGGATGCTTATGAAAGAAAGTAATTTTATGATCAAGATCCATTTATTAAGGTTCATTTCAAATTATTATAAGCTTGAATATTGGACGCATAGTTCAGGAGCATGAAAATATCGAGTTATCTGCAGGGAAGGGCAAATCAGCTATATTATAAAATCATATTTTTTCTGTAATTTATACCTAAACATATATTATTCATTTTACATAGTCATCCTTTAATAATAATCTTAATTGCTCTAATAGATACAGATACCAGAGAATTTTGGTTAAATAACTTCAAGTCTGATCACATATTTGGCATCCGTCAGTTGGCATGACTGTGACACGCCCCGCACCGTTGCGCCATACTGCGCCAGTGTGCACTGCAGTGCAACAAATGCGGACCCGAGGCAAATAACTCTTGATATTAACTACGCATCTTAAGAATAGGAGCATTTGCCAGAATGCGCTGCTGAAGACCAAAGCTCTATATCATTGAGTCATAAAATGGAAATAGATGTACCTACGCGGTTATTTTTGTATGCAATGTCCAAATATACATACATGGATTTGACGTATGTACACACTTCAGGTTTGAGTAGGTTTTAAGACATGATTCAAATATTTGCTCCAATAGATTTTTATGTAACGAAAGCCTATTTGGTTGGTTATTTTTTTTAGTTGTTATGAATCAGTATTTTATAATTTTATATCAGTCACATAAAAGAGATTTGATTTCCTTGTGATTAACTTTTATATTGATATTTATGAAGGCGATTTTGAGCACATTGATAAAATTATTTATCTATAAATTGGCATGACTATATCATTTGCGGTAAGTTTGAAATTCGAATTCTACCACATAGAAACCCAAATGAATAACGACAAAGATACTGTATCGAACGAAAATGTGCGCGAAGAAACAAGATGTGTAGTGATTAAGTGAAACGGTGTATAAACGTAATATGGATGTAATTAGCGGAATCGAACACACGTCTAGCGACAGTGATAAAACACACAAAATGGACACAGTACACGACACACCAGACATCATGACTAAAGAAGCGATAGGTCAGTGCTTAACACTTACAAGTGATATTGAAATGGTCAATGATTATCTTGATTTATTAATAACATAAAGTTTTCATCACGTTAGTTTTTTCAATGTTGTAAATCTGTTAATTGTAAATCAAGAGGAGGCATGTCTATTAACTGGACAGTTAATTGAATTAAAGCCAATAAAAATATATTTACGACGAAGAATAGACAGTTATTTAAGATATTTACAAAGTACAGTTATTTAAGATATATTTAATTATTTAGGATATTTACAATGTTGTTAGCACAGATACGCATCATTGATCATTTTAAGCAATTTGGCACGGTTTAAGTAGAAGTAGTCACTGACAGTAGAATGACTTAGACGTAGACGCAAACACACTTACACTAAACAATAGAGGTGATTCATTTATTGAAAATAACGAAGATTTTTTTTCGTAACCGCCTTACTGCTATGATTTCATCCGTCGATTGACACTTTGTTGTTATTTTTTTGTTCACAATATAAATATAATTACTATATTGTATGAGGAATAATATTAGAGTGTCAACAAATAGCGAGATTCAACCGTAGAACCGTAGTTTAACAAAATTTATACTGATATTTGCGGCTAAACCTTCAACAATAAAATTCTTAACAATTGCTTATTATAATATATACACAGCTTTAGTAGTTAGTTTAAAACGCAGCATTACAATTTAATGAACTTACAAATACAACGCAACACACTTCCTCCCTAATCCTTATCCTACCTTTACCGTCCTACTCCACTGTTTTGTGTTGTAACTTGCAATTCCTAGCACGTTTTGCTTATTTTTCAAACTAATATTAATCTTTAATGGTCATGACCACCCTTCATTATTATGATTACGAACAACATTTTTATTATCGTCATTATTTTCATTATATTATCATTATCCTTATCTAGTGATATAGCAGCCTCAATTTTATCAACCCTTTGTGTTTCTTTCTTTTATTTTTTATTATTTCATCAAGTTTTAATATTTATTCATCATTTCTTTATATACTTATTGTATTATTTCTGTCTCTATCATTGTTACTTTATAATCACCCATAACTTGTAATTCAGCTCTATTTCTTCATAATTATTACCTACTTTAAAGAAATACAAGGTCCACGTTAAAAACTTTACTTCTAACTGCATTTCTGCTTAATTTCTGGCCATCGTTATGTCTGCTCACTTGCATGAACTGTCTATTCATTTCCACATCATCATCACCATCACCATGGTAACGTGTACGTGTGTGGTTGCCACCAAACCCCGTGTGGTTGCCACCAACGGCCGTGTGGTTCGTGACGTGTGTGGTGTTGTGCAGAGTTCGGCGAGTGGGTGAGCAGGGTCGCGGTCCCGGCTCTGCTGCGCTCGCGCCGCCGGCTCAGCGAGAGGAGCGCCCGCGCGGCCACGCTGCGCATCGAGATGGAGGTCAGTACACATTGCATTTTTATAAAATAACTAGTTTTTGCTCGCGGCTTCGCCCGCGTTGAATACAAAATAATATGACATACTAACATACATAAAACTGAAAATTCGTACTTTCATTGGAACGACAGTGGCACCATCTGGCGAAAATTGGTCGTACCAAATCTGGAACCTTCGTGGGCTCATGCACAACAACTTTCTCGGGTCTCAGACTATCTTTGTCAAAAATTTCATTAAAATCGGTTCAGTGGTTTAGGCGTGAAGAAGAGACAACCAGACAAACAGACAGACAGAGTTACTTTCGGATTTATAATATTAGTAAGGATAAGGATAGTTAGTAACAGTGGACAGTCCACTTGGAGGTAAGTTGCTACTGCTGCCCATGGACATATGTAATCCCAGATAGTTTTGGAATCCTGTCAGGGATCTAACGCAGATAACATAGTGTCTTAAAAGATCAAGTTCAAGGAGTGCCTCTCAAATCACGTCTTTCCAACCAGGTCACAGTGGTAATGATGGCACCACTTATTACAATCATAATGACTAAAATGTATTATATGTATGTATTGTATATCTAGCGATCTTAAATTGGAATAAATCAGTAGACAATATTTTAACGTTGTTCGGTACGATATCAATAACCCACCTCAATTAAAAGTGTGTTATTTCTACTATACTCAAATCTCTTATTTCTATTATCTGGAAAAATCTATGAGCGGTAAAGATTCTTTATAACATTGAAAACGAACAAGCAACACCATCATCACCACCATCCGAAATTATGTGTTGACTGCCGCCCATGATAGATGAAATATGCCGGGAAATCAGAAACCCTAATCCCTGAGGACTAAGTTGTAACACGTCGAGTACTATCTCCCTTACCGCACGCTTTAAACCAAAACACGGCAGCGTTTACATTGCTGTTGTAAAGCAGATGGGTGTAACGCCGGTGCCCCCGAATTAGAAGTACGAAGGGTTCTACTACATGAGGGAAAGTATTTAGTATTTGCCAAATACTAAATAATTTCCCTCATGTAGCACTATTTTGAACTTCCAAATACTATTTGGAACCAAAGGGTTTTATCCTTTAGTTTTCAAAAATACCGCACTACCCAGATAACTGCCTCACATTATTCAGATATCTTCTTTAATTAATACGTAAGTTTTCCATCATTTTATATGCCTTTCAAGTATACGTCGTTACCGTGATTCAGGATATGAACATCGCCATCTGTTGTGTTCTGTTGGAAATGTTTATCGCACCACGGCATGTGTGGCGTTGACTGCCATCTACTGTATTAATTTGGAATAATATTCACCGGCAATGCAAACATTGGAGGCTGTAACCACAGTATAAGTTATAGATCCTTATACTGTGCTGTAACGTTGTCACAGTGCCATCTGTAGGACAGCACTACAGCCGCGCAATAGGTGCTTCGGTACGCAATGTCTCGTAAAATACGTTATGGCGGCGGTTTATGGATGTCGTCGCGGTTTTATTCCTCGTTTTGTTGAAATCCTCTTTCATGTGGTTTAGCTTCACAGGCCGTTACAACATTTCATGTTACATAGGATACGAGATTTGACGTTCTACATCTTGTGTTTATACAGGTTCTGATTTAAATAGACGAATGAATGAGTAGGCAAAATGTAGGTCGTGGTGGAAATTGTTCACAGACTTGATGCACAGTAAATGCGACATGTTACGTTTGTCCAAAGCGGTCGCTGCTGTCCTTGGACTTTAATTAACTCCAAAGATATCTATGTAACTACCGGCTACATGATGTTTCGTGCTATGTTTGTTAAAAATAAAAAAAAAAATAGGGTAAAATACATTCTCAATATCCTGAAATACCTGAATAACAGACGGACAATGCAGAAATTAATTAATCTGCGCCTTCTTTATGCTCCCATCTGGGAGAGTCTGGAGCGTATTCCACGCGACTCCAATACGAGTGCTGGATACGGATTAAAGCTTGTTCTACATCGTAGGCGAATAATTATCGTATGCGCGGTACGCACGCCGAATGAGTGAATGATGGGGCCTTTAGTGACCAACTCCTGTCGATGTATTTCAAACTGCCCACAATGCCTCCGGACAGAACCCGTAGTATAAGTTTTTATGTTTGCTTGAAAACGTTCAACGTTTACGAATTTGCTCATACAACGCAATTTTCGAAAAGCATCCCACACTTTTTCCACGATTATACAATTTACTGTTTCTTAATCGATTCCTAGATTGAACATTATTTTCTACTTTTTAGTTGATTTTATCATAAAAGCGTGTTTTTTAGTTTTTTGAACTATATTTATTGAAACTCATGTTGTGGAGTTAGTTCCGATACGGTCCACGGGGGCGCTGTGTGCGCGAATTCGTACACGTTGAACGTTTTTGAGCAAACGGTAAAACTAATACTAAGGGTCCTGGTTTAATGCCCGATATTTTATAATAACAACTAGAACTAACAGCTTAACGTGTCCTCTGTAGCACGGAAGCGCGTGACAGAATTACAATTTAGTACTAGTCTTATTTTAAAATTATTTATGAAATAACTGAAATAGCTGTTTCTTGTAATTTAGGAAATTATTTTTCAATAATGTTAAAGTATGATGTAAAGCTATATTTATCTTGTTTAATATTTATCCTCCAAATAATAAGTCATGAGTACTGGAAGTGTATTGTTCAGACACATTATTGTTTATAAACATTAACAGTACTTACGAGCCAGCGTTACGCTATAATAAGGATTATATTTTCTTTATGATGCAAATTTTAAGAAATGTATATTTTTTAATTATATTAAAATTTTATGATTGGAATATAACATACTAAATTAACATAAGCATTAAAATATTAATTTATGTAAGTATTAAATTTAATATTATTTAACTGGCTGGAAAAACAAGTGCGGTTATTTTCTTCTGTTTTCTTCTTTTTGCGTGGTTCGAATTACGACACATCTTTTCTTCGGGCAAATACGCAGTACGAAAATATAATATACAATAATTTAAATAACAACAGGATAATTAAACTCAGGTACGATACTGTTAATGTATATTGTCTTAATTTTAATGGTAAATTCATTATATTATAATTAAAATCTTAGTTTTGCTCTTAAATACTGATATTTCATATTTACTTAATTTCAATGGTAAATTTAGTTTAATTATATTGAAATCTTCGTTTTGTTTTAATGTGAAGGACAACTTTTGTTTAATAAATTAGTCATAATAATTTAAAATATCTTTTTATTTTGCAATATTTTGTAGTTAATCTATTATCAGAAGTGGGATCGAAAGTGTGTATTCTGACACCTTTTCCTACAAGTTTCAGATTTATTCAGACAATACAAAATGGATCCAGCCGTTTTAGAGGGCCTCCTTGGGGCTATTCGGGATGGCGTCTCAGGTCAACGCCATACAGACGAAGACGTTGCGCTGCCTGTGTTTGACTCAGCGACGAGCGACAATCGAGCGGCTGGGTGGTGCCATCATGTAGAGACGCTTGCCAATCAATTTCAGTGGAGTACCGTGGCCAGCGTCGCTAAGGCGGGTAAGGCCCTTAAGGGCTCAGCATTATTGTGGTATGAGTCCTGGAGTCCATCTGCGGGTCGTTCATGGTATATATTCCAAAAATACCTTACGGCTGGCTAAATAACGGAAAAGTTAACAAAAGCAACTGTATATACTTCAGAAACTACAGAGTCATACTGCGAATACGCAAGGGAGAAAATAAAATTGCTTTGCGGCACAAATATTTCTTATACTGGAGTACAGCTAGTAGAACTTATTTGTGGTAGTATAGTTGATGTAAATGTAAAAATGGCATTTTTAACAGCAATGTGAAAACAACTTCAGAGTTAATTTAATTATTTTCTACATATATAAAACAAAAGTAAAAGTCTTTAGAGCAACAGCACTTTAAATAATAGCAATCAGTATAGATTTAAGTGTTTTAAACAAGATAATTTTAAATACCATGTGTCATGAATAAAAATGATGTAGTTGAACAAAAAAATAGACTTATTAAATTTTGCTCATTTTGTAAAAAAACAGGGCATGATGAAACTATATGTTTTCACAAAGCACAATGAAAAACCTGTAAATAGTCCTACGGTTAATTTTTAGGGTACAATAGGTGTTTAGACAAAGTAAAATCTTTTAAATACCAATATCATTCGAGAAAGTGTCTCTTCTTTTGCCAGCCCAGTTCTTTTAGTTAAAAAATACTTGTGATAGACTCAAAAGGCCTACAATATCTAGAGCTAACTATTTGTGGATTTTCTATTAATCTAAAAAAAAACACTTTTTTGTTTAAAGTATTGAATATTTAGGTAGAAAAAAATCCACAAGAGAGAGTAAAGCCAAGTAAAGCCTAAGTTCAGCATTAGTTAACTCACCTGTTCCCTCCAATGTTAGAAAAGTGCGTCACTGCATGGGTATTGCTAGTTATTTCCGAATATTTATTGCAAATTTTGGTACAGTATAAATCAAGTATAAGTAGTGAACATTTTTGATTCCCGGGGATGTCTTCATTTGTATAAAAAATATTTAAGTCATTGTTTAGTATGTACTGTATGTATATAAAAAAGGGTATCATCGTCCTAAACAAAGTTTTTTACACCCCATAAAAAAGTTATCAATAGCCTTTCATACATTGCATCTCCACTGTACAGGACTATTTACCCAATCGGAAGAAGGGTATAAACACATCTTACTTATAAGTTTTGTATACTCAAGCCTTTAAGAAGTCTGAGTACTCATGAGTTGGTTCCTATAAGAGATACCATGACTACTTTTGGTACCCCTAAGTAAGTTATCACCGATAGAAGTACAAATTGTAGCTTTAGTTAATTAGAAAATTGTTTAAAACACTCGAAATTTACTATCATTTAATATCTACAGGCACCCTAGAAGTAAAGGGCAAGTGTTACGGTATGTTTCTACAGTTACAGATATGATTAGTACAGTCTGTAATGATATGTCAGAATGACCAAACAAACTGTAGAGACTTCAACAATCTATAAACACTACAGTACAGAAATCAAGTATATTCTCTCCTATACGTTTGTTGATAGGTAGATGTGTCTTGATAATAATTATAATATGGTGCCTTTAATCAACACGCAGGCAGGCACATAGTCAATTAGCAAACCAGAGATTGACACAAGCAGATGAAAATATTTTTTCAATAGGTGTAATAATAAATTAAAGCCTAAGTTTTTCTTCCTAATGTTCGCTTTGCTCTCAAAGAGAACAACTTCTTGAAAACATTGCTGTTGAAAATTTCCTAACCTAAATCGTAAGTTTTATTGACTAGTTACAATGTGTTAATTAGAAATTTATTGTCAGTTATTTATATATATTTTTTACTTACTTAATTAATCACTATTTTTCATTTATTATTGTTCTTAATTATGCTATGTTTATTGTGTGAATCCGCTGGTCGGTTAATTGTTTGGTACTAGTTTATCCCACTGGCAGCGGGTGGAGGGAGCTAGTATGTCTATGCAATTAATCATGAAAATAACACATATTCCGTTGGTCGACCGCTTACTTGGTGCTTATCTAGCCTACAAGCAACGGGTAGATGGGATAAGCATGTCTAGGTAACCGGTAATATGTGAAAAAATGTAAGAAAATAAACGTATTCCGTTGGACGACCGTTTACTTGGTGCTTATCTAGCCTACAAGCAACGGGTAGATGGGATAAGCATGTCTAGGTAACCGGTAATACGTGAAAAAATGTAAAAAAATAAACGTATTCCGTTGGACGACCGTTTACTTGGTGCTTATCTAGCCTACAAGCAACGGGTAGATGGGATAAGCATGTCTAGGTAACCGGTAATACGTGAAAAAATGTAAGAAACTATATGTATTCCGTTGGTCGACCGTTTACTTGGTGCTTATCTAGCCTACAAGCAACGGGTAGAGGGGATAAGCATGTCGAGGTAACCGGTAATACATAAAAAAGTAGAAAGAGAAAGATTATAATGAAATATTGATATCAAAGGAAAGATAATTAAATGTTAGTAAATGAGATCTATGATTTGAGACTTAAATGTATTTTGTATTATACATAAGTAAGAGAATGTCACTTTTAATTTGTTTGAGACCTATTTTTGTGTTTATATGTATTTCATTTTGGGTACTTCGAGAACGAAGTATATGTCAGTATGGCCGTGACAGAATTACAATTTAGTACTAGTCTTATTTTAAAATTATTTATGAAATAACTGAAATAGCTGTTTCTTGTAATTTAGGAAATTATTTTTCAATAATGTTAAAGTATGATGTAAAGCTATATTTATCTTGTTTAATATTTATCCTCCAAATAATAAGTCATGAGTACTGGAAGTGTATTGTTCAGACACATTATTGTTTATAAACATTAACAGTACTTACGAGCCAGCGTTACGCTATAATAAGGATTATATTTTCTTTATGATGCAAATTTTAAGAAATGTATATTTTTTAATTATATTAAAATTTTATGATTGGAATATAACATACTAAATTAACATAAGCATTAAAATATTAATTTATGTAAGTATTAAATTTAATATTATTTAACTGGCTGGAAAAACAAGTGCGGTTATTTTCTTCTGTTTTCTTCTTTTTGCGTGGTTCGAATTACGACACATCTTTTCTTCGGGCAAATACGCAGTACGAAAATATAATATACAATAATTTAAATAACAACAGGATAATTAAACTCAGGTACGATACTGTTAATGTATATTGTCTTAATTTTAATGGTAAATTCATTATATTATAATTAAAATCTTAGTTTTGCTCTTAAATACTGATATTTCATATTTACTTAATTTCAATGGTAAATTTAGTTTAATTATATTGAAATCTTCGTTTTGTTTTAATGTGAAGGACAACTTTTGTTTAATAAATTAGTCATAATAATTTAAAATATCTTTTTATTTTGCAATATTTTGTAGTTAATCTATTACGCGCATGTAATTTGTCTACTAGCCGCAACCCATCTATTTTCCGACCGCGCACAACGGTGCTTAACTTTGTAGATCGGTTGAGATCTACACGTGCCGCAGAGCTATGCGTGTTTCCGAAATTAATTAGATGTCATTAATTACTGCCTGCACCAGCCAGATATATCAAAGCAAAGATCATCGCGCAAAGATCCCGCCGATCTCACTGGTCTGGCTAGTTAATATACTGTGACGCTTATTATTGCATTAATAATCTTTAAATGCCTCTGATGCGTGGTGATTGCCAAAAGAATATTTTTCATCTCATCTGTATTTATTTTTAGCTGCGTACTCTATAAATAAGTTAATATTTATATCGGTGGGGCGACATCTGTTGGTAGCGTCGAGAATTAAAACGAATGTCAGTGTGGGAAAACTTGACTTTAAAATTAGACTCAAATCAGTGTAGCCGTGTTAGTACAACCGATTTCTTAGAGATGGCGCTATGTTTAACGGTTAAAAGAAGATTTCTTATGCAGTAATACTATAAGACTGCTCGCCTTAAGCCCGTTAGCAACTAACAATCTAACCTATGTTTTGCCTACGAAAGATCGACATTTGAAAATTGCTGCCTACTAGAAATTTTCAAATTTCCATCTTTGGAATGCACAAACTGGATAGTTTGAATATCAACACGGGAGTATTCGACCAGGGCTTACAAATGGAACTGACCAGCAAAAGACATTATAACAAAACTCTACACCCAAATTTAGTCATACATTTTATTGCTAGAGAAACCGATAAAATTTAATTTAAAAGAACATGCATGTTCTCATATGGATTTCTTTACAGTATTTTCCCTATTTGACAAATCAAGCAATTGTTTTTTGCTGCACTCATTTTAATTAAAGTGTTTCTTGTGTTGTGTTTATTAATTGTTCAGTTTGAATTAGGGATATTGGATGAAAAATTGTGTCTGTGTGACTGTGTGTGTGACTGTGTGGATAAAATCTAATAGATCTATACTCAAGATAGCGTACTTATAGTAGGTATATAGGTATATTTTCAATTTTAAGGAATACCATTGAGACTTTTAAAAAACATTTTTTTCAACGCTTAAAAAGATTTAACTGTCTTGTAATTGCAAATTGCAGCTTATAATGTCACGAAGAGAAAAATAAATGAAATAAAGATATAAACTAATATTTTATGTAATGAATAAAATCGGGACACATAAATTATAGAAGAAGCTTTACTTATATAAAAATGCCACCGATATTCCTTAATTTACTAATATAATCGCCAATTTGAAAAAGTGCGTAACGGCGGCGTTAATACAATTTTACTGCAAATAAATATTAGTACGCACTCTCCCGACATTTCTATTTTCTCATCATCTATTTTCGTCGAAGCGTACAGTTCGACACGAATAAAACAAATGGTTTTGCAATGTACACGCCGTTTCGGTTCGTATTGTCGGGAACTATGGTGTAGAGTTCCGTACGTTTCCCGAAGCAGGTGGACCACAATATTTTGACGATACGTCGACCCGTTTGACGAATGGCTGCATAATTAACTCCTTCGTTTTCAAACATTCGCTAAATGTATGATGTATGCTGCGGTAGTGGAGATTTTCAATTATTAGTTTTCAAATTTTAAAGACGTTGCGTCCGAAAATTGGAAGAAATTCCACTTATTATAAGGCAGAAAATGCAACATAGAGCTTCCATATCCGAACCTGGCCAAATTACTGCCATTTCAGGAGATTTACACTGAATTCCACGAATTTTCTTTTTTCCTTATTTTTACAACCGCAAATACCCAAACGACATGTACCGAATGTCCTGAATATATTCTTCCGAATTTATTTTACTCTTCCACACATATCGCGACACTGCTTGCGTTCTTGTTCGATTTTACGATCGTACCGACTAATAAAGTTGAGAATGATAAAACTTTACATATAAACGCGTTAATATAATTTATTTATTTTATTGTTTTGTATTAAATAGGATGTAAAACAGTGTTATGAGGTCGTCAGCCGAAGAACATGTTGGTACTAGTTATAAAAGTAGTTTTACATGTAAACGTATATCAAACGGAACACTGCCCTAAATGTTTCCAATAAATTTGAAATTACGTTTCGTTTATCATGCACCATTAAATTAAGAGCTGTAATAACCCGATGGTATTAAATTCGGCCGCCTACGTTATCCCGAAACTAAACCACTGATTTATCGGAGTCATGGAAGTACGTAACTACGAGTATATAAAGCTTGTCATTCAACATCAATACATAGATAAAGAGTAATCTATCGAAATACATTATTTAAAATAGATTGTATAGTGCAGCGTTTCCCAGCCTTTATCAGTCCACGGACCCTTAGGAAATCAAGCACAGGTTTCACGGACCCCCTTAATAAAATAAACACCAAAGAAAAAACGGATTAGGTATTTATTTTAGTTATTACAGGTAAAAAAAACAAATACAGAAGGTAATTGTAACTGTTCATTATGAAAAATATGAAAAAAAGCAATGTGAAAGTTGGTGTTGCTTTTTTGCAACTAAATCAGGGATATTCGGGTTGATGTTGCTACTAAACTGTAATCTCAAATCAGATTCTACTTGTAATCTGTTTCTGTATTTGTTTTGTGTATATACAAGAGTAGAGAATGCCTTTTCATATAGGTATGTGGTTGAAATAAGCAGTAAAGCGGCCCTTTTGTATTTAATGAGCGATTTATGTATGGTCCAGAGGTGACACGGGACCCCAATACATATACTCGCGGACCCCCAGGGGTCCGCGGACCACAGGTTGGGAAACGCGGGTATAGTGCATTATTTAAAACATTAATCAACTACAACTGCTTCGGAAGATATTTCGTTTATGAAGAAAATCCGATGAAAGAAACAAGTGTCTTAGTTAGAAGTAGAAATAAGATGATTATTACTTAGTAGTAGAAAAGAAAGTCTTGTATATTGATTTTGGTTGTTTATCATTCGAGTATAAAACTGGCTATAAAACCGGACATTGGCACCTCAAAATGAGAGTAGTTGTAACCAAAATAAAAAGAAAAAACTAGCATTGATACTTGATATACAATTATTATATAGGAGAAATAAATACTGACGCTGAAACAGTCTAGATCAATTCCAGTAATTTCAGAATGTATAGAGTATCACTTTCTGGTTGTATCAATAATGTAAATCTGTAAATTCTCCGTACCATAGTGTAGGTGGTTGTGTAGGAGGTATTCTAAGTCTATGAAAGTTTTCCATAATGTTCACAAAATCGTACATATTCTACTGATCTACTTGTTCTGGCTGTGGTAGACTATGACCTTTGATCTTTTATAACATGAAACCTATGCTCATCAATAATCTAGAATTTAATTTAAAGTTACTTAAAATTTTAATAGGAAGTTATTTAATAAATGACCAATTTGAAAATTTATTTACTTACATGTACCCGGCAAACGACCATATAAATAAAAAAATGTTAAGGGTGAAACAACATTTATCACTTAGGGGTATGAAATATAAGATATTAGCCGATTCTCAGACCTACTGAATAAGCATATAAAATTTGTGAGAATCGGTAAAGCCGTTTCAGAGGAGTACGGTAACTAACTTTGTGACACGAGACTTCTATATATCATATTGTCTCATACTATTGTCTTATTATTCCCTACAAAACAAGGCAGGCTACAAGATATAGGTAGAAGACTGAAAAATCAGTCTTGATTTAAATTTTTAAAATGAAATGTAACATACCTAAATAAAATAAATTTAAAGTATCAAAATCTGTAAAAATATTTCTGATGTGAAGTGGATCTCCCATCACATAGTCCATGTCATGGTGGGTTCTAATAAATACTGACACACAGTTCTATTTACAGAAATACCGCATTCCTCACCAGCTATTTCCGATTCGTACCTATTACCTACCTCTTATCTTTAGTTGAGTGTAACGTAACAGGTTAATGTTTACGGCGATGCTTCTCTCCGACTTTTTGTAAACTTTTACTTATGTTCTGCTCTTAAATATGCCCATAAACATAGATTTTTGCGTACTTCTGTACCATTTTTAACTGTTGTTGTGTTGGTGCAACTACATAGTTACTGTGTTGTTGTGCAACCACAACGATGTGTAGTTCAACTTCTGCAATATCAGCATAACTAACGCGAAGTTGTGCAATAACATACTTCACATTCCACTCCACAGACACTACTAGCACCTCTTTCTGCTCCATATCATTACTGTGTTCTGGTTTGAAATGTGTAGTAAGGCATACTTATTCGAGGCGTTTCAATTTACGCCCATTATTATTTTTTTTAGTTTTCATGCCCTTTCATGGTCAGACATTTAAATGGTAGTAATGGTAGTTTAGGTGGTAGAACCCTTTGTGGTTCGACTCCGGCGGCACAACCGCCACACCTATTTCTGCCTAATAACAGCAGTTTTAGGTGCTGCTGTGTTCCGTTTCGAAGGGTGTGGTAAGGAAGACATACTTTTTTGAGGCATTCCAGCTTGGTCCTCAAGGGCAACGGCGCATCTGTGGCCGACCTCAAGTAGGAATATCTCTATCTGGGGTTGATTACAGATGTCCATGGACGGCAGTAGCCACTTAACATCAGGTGGACTGCATGCTATTCTGCTAAAAAAAAACAATTCTTGGTTACTAAATTTGGTCAAATGTATGTTTTTGATAGGCATAAATTGGATATATCGAGTATTAAAAACGGGCGTTGGTCTTCAAGGGTAGCAATAAAACTTTGGCCGAATCTCATGTAGGTCTTATCTGGAATTAATTACGACCATGGCCACTTTCCATCAACTTGCATGTGTACTCGTTCGCTAAACATTGGTATTTGATACTCTACCTAATAATGGAGCTGACTGTTACCACAAATGCGTGATTGTTGCTCTTTCGATCCGTTTATAAAACAGCCCTGCATTGCATTTGTTTTCACTTCAACGTAAATTATAGCTACGGTACGGAGAATTTACAGATTTTCATTATTGATACAACCGGAATGTGATACTTGTACATTCTGAAATTACTGGAATTGAATTTGTTGCTTACTAGTAACAAGTATAAGCTAGTAACAGTATTGTTTTTCCTGTCGGAGTTATTGAGAATATAAAATGACTACAGTTATTATGATTTAAATATGTTACCCATGATTAACTATTTTCATATGAATTGCATGTGCTTTGAGAACATATTACGCATTAATAGACTAATTACAGCAACACCTACCACAAATTAATATAAAGAAAACCCCAGATGAGATTGCATTTTTGAAGGATTGATAAAAGGTTCCTCAACCTTAACTGTTCCTCAAATCAGTTGATCGGTGGTTATAATGTCTTCGAAAGGTTCAGGTAGAACACCTGTTCTATATGACGATTATTACAGTTATAAATGGACGGCAGTGACTACTTACCATAAAGACGTTGTAAAAGATTGTATTCGAAGTAACTACGTATAGTAAGCAAGGGTAGTACCTGAAGCCGATCACAGATGCGTTATCACTACTGAGAATATAATATCACACTATAACATAGTCGCTCAATAAGTATGTAGGTAAGACTGCATCTACGACTTTCCACCAAAAAGGCAAGAACTGCTTCTCGCTTCAAATAAACGGAGTACTGGTCCTTCTAACCTCCCAATGGAATCATACTGTTTCTAGCACCTTTTTACGTACTTACTAACGGTTATCTTACTGACACTGCTCCAATTGGTCGGTGCATGGTGCCGCCGCAAACGAACCACGGCGAATTCCCTTAAAATAATTTTGCATAAGTCAAAACAAACATCGTAGCTTGTTGTCAGTGCCTGTATAAATTTACGTCAATAACGTTTAGCAGTGTTTTCCACAATACATTATTTGGGTTACATTTAGTGGTGTTTCCACGAAAATCGCGTATTATTACAGCTGTGCCGGCCCTGAACTAGTTAACTAATAACGGACGGAGCTGAAAATACTATGATTTTGTAACTTACTGACCTTTCCGTTTACTTTGTCTGCGAATCGAATATTTTAATATTATTTTTCTTGGTTATATTTAAAATAGCTGACAAGAATTATCGGTTTAAATTTTCAGTCCTACTACACATTACGTTAACGTGGAATAGAGTAAAGCGCGCCGCACACTGATCGTAAAACCTACTTGGTTAAGACGAGTAGATTTTTTTTATAATATAGGAGTAGCAGACGAGCATGCAGTCCACTTGATTTTAAGTGGCTACTGCCGCCCATAGACATCTGTAATCAACCCCAGATAAGATTAGATATTCCTGAGGTCGACCACAGATGCGCTGCTACCTCTGAGGACTAAGCTGGAACGCCTCGGAAAAGTACGTCTCCCTTACCACACCCTTCAAACCAGAACACAGCAGCGCTTAACACTGATGTTTTGATGTAGAAATAGGTGTGGCGGTGGTGCCGCCGGAGTCAAACCACAAAGAGTTTACCACCTTCAAGTAGATATCTAATTGTTTATTGTCTTATTTCTATTCAATGTCTTTTCATTGCAAAGTTGACACTGTGTCTGTTCTAGCGTGGCAATTAATTAAAAAGCGTTCTTTATTCATTTAATAGAAGTGTGAATGGTGTTCTACCATTTAAATTGCAGAAATCCTCCTTTCTTTACAAAATTTACGAATGACTGCGGACGTAGTTGTCAGACTTTCTCGGTTTTTTTTTTGTTGAAATTAATACTTATATCGCAATCGGCCATTGTTACTAGCACTCAGTGCCAAGATACAAAGTAGACGCTATATATCATGCCTGTATAATTGGCGACAGGTTACGCAAGCCTATGTCAAATCCATCTCTAACATTTATATTAGAGAAGATATTTAATAGTACATTAACACTGACTTATAGTCTCTAGTCTATCTGTAATATAATCGGAGAAAAAGAAACGCAACTGAAAATTACAAAAGGATTAAAATTTAGACTGAGAAAGCTGATAAGAACCGCGAAGGAAAAAAAATTTTGAACATAGGAATAACAATAAACCCGTTGGCAACTATTTGACTTGTATACTACACGTGTAGAGTCAGAGACCAGTGGAGTATAATCTATATTCAAAGTTGAGAAGAACTTTGCTGTTTTTACAATATAACAATATCTCGATATGACTACAAAAGATAATTTTATAGATAGTTTTGTCCATTTCCAAAACACTATGAAAAATGGGAAATATATGGGTGAAAATATATGACCATAATACGAGTAATTATAATAAATATTTAGGGCGTGCGATAAATCCATAAACAAATTAAGAAAGATGCGTACAGAATGTTTTTTCAACACGTCGCGTATTTCAGCATCTGTCGCGTAAAAATATTTACGTCTTGCCCCAAAATATCTGATCGGGACACGAAGGACCAAATTTAGTGTTTTTGGTAAAAATCGAGATGATCACGCTTCTGACTTCATAATTGGGTCACATGTGCCGGAAACGGGGATGCGCTGAAAGTGTTAAAGCTAAGTGAAGTAAATAATTTGACTTTTTGTAAAAATACATCCCAATTTCACACGTTACGCGTACGGACAAAGCTGTCTTTATGACGTCGGTTACGGCAAATTTCGAAGTCGTCTTGCAAAAAAAACGTTGTAAGATTCTTTCGGGATCCAGTCCATTAAATTATTTCCAAACCACTTTTTTCGGCTTTGTATTCTTTCATTTTGTTCACACAGCGTTTTCTTCTGAAAAATATTTTCTGCATATCAGACTCGGATTTTGCTACCAAATTAGCAATTTCAAACATTGAATTAAAGTAATAAAATGGATTATTTTCTTATGACATTTAAATGCTGACAAACTATATACTAGTCTATACTTAATTTAATTAACTCAAATAAATGAACAGTTCGTGATCCGATCCAATTGTTTTCTGACCTTTTAACTAAAAAGAACTTGAGAAGCTTACCAAATTTCTGTTTTTTTAATTGCATCTTTTAACAAGTCAATAATTCATCGGTCGCTCGTTTCCTTGGCAATCTGTCGCAGGCGTCAGCAGATCCTCGTGTCCACGTGAAATTAATGCGTACAGCCGAAGGGCCGCTCACACGGATGGATTTACGAGCTTATAATTAGTTTGGAGTCGACCCAATTCGCTGCAACTCTTCCCAGATGCATCATGTACAGCAATATGAGTGATTAATCGCAGTATTTTTTCATGTAATAGGAGTAGTAAACGAGCGAGCTGTCTAACGTTAAGTGACTGTTTTCACCTACAGACTATAATAATCCCATAATACCTAATAGGCCAAGTCCAAGTCCAAACTCTCACATGGAGGGTTCCATGCCGCCATTCATTCATTTATTTATTTTTACTATTATAGCGGTTCAATAGATAAAGCGGAAATGCCAAAAAAATCGCAAATGTTTACTTATGCATCACAATTGCATTCCAAATGAGAATCTGCCTTATCACAGTCCCTTATTCACAATGACGCACAGTGACGCACTGTGTCATTAGGCACAAATAGATGTGATCGGGGTGCCGTTGGATGAGCGTTTGATAGAAACTTATGCAGTTTTTATATCACATCGTTTTACTTGAGCACATACAGTTGCAATATGGTCATAACATATGTCTGTGGTCATAACCTATTACTAAGAATTTCGGTATCATTTCGTAGAGACCTTTCTTCCCTACTTGAAATTTGTGTATGATAAATAAGTTAAATGATATGTTACAAACATATAATTCTTAAAGATTTTGTGCCATTCTATAAGATCAATCAAATGGAAGTTCTAATCAAACTATCGATTATTTTGGAAATAAGTATTTGATTTATTGAATCGCTTAAATACGGCTCTGTTATAATTTAAATCCTACTGTAGATTCGCAATAAGAAGACGATCCTCATATCCTATTTGCGGTTGCTAAATGTCAGACGTCAAAACTCTATTCCTGCCTAAAAGCGTCTACTGCCGTACTTTCACAGGATCCGATTACATAATCTGCCTTTCTAAGAATTGAAGTAGGAAACAAGCATAGTCCACTTGATAGTAAGCGGTCAATACCGCCTACGGACCTCCGTGATCAATCTGGAATAGGATTGAAATTACATCTAAAATCGGCCCCAGATGTGTTGCAATCTCTGAGGACTAAGTCGGATTGTCTTGTTTAAATGTCTACTTTATATAACTTTGTGGCGTTGATTCCGCCGCTGTTAAGTCTCAAAGGGCTTTAAAGTTTTCATACCTTCATATCCCAGAAAATAAAAAGTTACTCGGATATGGATGATACCAAGTGATTCTTGCGCCTACCTTTCAAATTGTATTATTTTTTTTTGTATGTAATATAAATGTAAATGTTGATTGATACAGTTTTTTTTATGTAACATAAAACAGACAAGTTAGGTAAGTATTCTAAGTTAGGTACTTCTTAGGGGTAAACAAGGGATTGATTTTCCATCTTAAATTGAAGTCTATATTAATAAACAATTATATTAGTTTATACAAAGCTTTCTGGTCTACTATAAAATAACACGGTATTTTTCTGAACTCGATTTTTTAAATGGGGTGTAAAAAGTTGTATTGGTCATAAATTTAAATATGAACACTAAGAGCATTCGTTTAAATCATATTTTTATCGGAATGTATATCGTTTAGGTAAATATAATTAATGTTGGAATCCGCTAGCACATAATTCTATAAATCAGCGGGAACATTTTTGTAAGACAAGTTTGCAAACACGCGGTCGGTGGCTCGGTGCACACTCCTAAATAATGTGGCCGTAAAGATTTATTTTTCTAGGAATTGTCTAAATAGGCGCACCAGTTCGAGACTGGCTTGATTTGTAAGTGGGGCTGTTCTTTGAATCGTATCCAATGCGATAGATAATCTTACACAAAAGACTTTAATTTACAAGTGCTCAAAACAAAACGTTGGACGGCTCAATTTTTAAGTACTCTTTCATCTCGCGCGTCGCAATGTACGTCGGTCGCTTTTGCCGCCAAAATTAATTGACATCTGTCAAAATTACACCTCCGCACCTCTTTAGGCGTTTAAACGGTTTAAAATTAAATTAACATAGAGTGTTATTAAATGCTAATAGAACTTCAAAAGATGTAGGTGGATTTCCTTGTTCTTTTGGACTTTATAATAATGTGATACTAAATCATTGAAACCGAATTAGCGAAAAATATAGATGTTGACCCAATTTAAGCCCATTCTCACAGTCAGATAAAAAGGAACCAATTTTTAATCTGATACGATCCGATCCACTAGGTCACTATTATTTTTTTTGGCGAAACAAATAAAGGAATCTTGGCAGTTTTTGAAACGTCAGTAGAATTTGGTAGATTGAGGGAAAATATTCAAAATATTTATTCATCACGCAACACACATGTAGAGCGTGTGTCCATCGTGCTAATAAACTTTAATGATCTTCGCCGCATGATTCAGCGTCACATTTCCCCAGAATTCCTGCGATGAAACACCTTTCAATAGGTAACTTTTCACGCGTTTAAATTATTTTCCGTGAAAGAACCTGTGAATCACATAAAAAGTTGTATATCACGACCGCTCTCGTTTCTTGTCATTTTTATATGTCCTAGCGAATTCTCTGAACGCGAAAAGTCAAAACAAATTCCCGATACTGTTTTGTTATAGTTTTCCACGTCGTTAAGGAAAATGTGGTGATATTCAATTTTTACGAACACTCAAAAAGTGCACAGTACCCTTAGCATGAGTTTTCAAAACATCCCACAATTTTACGTTACGTTTACTCAATTCATTATTCTGTTCTGTTTGCTTTAGTAGACTGAGTAAACGTAACAATAAGTAAGTGCTCAAGTCTTTTTGTCTGCCTCACATGTTCGCAAAAAAGAGAGACGAAACATAAAGCGCCATTTTGTAAATTTAGACATTTAATGTTACGTTACTGACACTATAAATCTGATACAATCCGCTAGGGGCGCAGATTGAAAACAGTCATATTCGTCAAAACGTAAAAACTCATGGTAAGAGTACAGTACGCTCAAACGGTCATTAAACAAAAATAAGAATATATAATTATGTCGTTTGTCTTGCGGAAACACATGTCACTTCAAATAAACTCTAGACTCTTCGTGACATATTCAACTTAAATATGACCGCTTAGTCTCCCAGGACCCACCAAGCAGACCCACCAGTGGGTCTGTGAAGACTGATATGTCTCAATGGACCCACCAGACGGTGGGACCATTGAGACTATTTTATTTTATGTCTTCTTAGACCCACCACGAATCTACAGGGTGTATTAGAGGATATAAGTATGCGGTAGAGGTAGGGTAACTGTACGGCAGGGTACGTCTGCTTTTTCATATAATGTTAGGCGAAACAGACCTAGCCGGGTTAGCTAGTTAAGAAATAAAAAAACTTTTTGAGTATTCCAAAATAAAATAAAAACTCGTATATTATTATTTACTTACAAAAAAAATAAAACCTTGTTTGTTATTCACCTTATTTAAAAAAATGTCCTTCATATTTCACTTATTGCTAATAAAAATAATCCTTTATTTATTCACCTTACTGCTAGATGTCCTTTAGATAGATATTTCACTTTATTGCCTCACTTTCACATATTGTTAATACAAACACTAACAATTATTTCCTCTTTCTTTTAGGTTACTTCACTTTATTTCACACTAATTATTGCTAAATAGTAACATTAAAAAAATAATTTCCTCTTAAAAAAACAACTATAGTAAACTACGCGTGAACCTTTACTTACATACTATAAATAACATCTTATCTTAATTTTTCAAGGAAATGTCCAATTGTAATTTGATTACGTATTAATTCTAACTGAGTATCAATAATAAATTGATCTCTGTCTATATAACGTTGTAGCCGTTTAGAAAATGTCGATCCTTGTTTTTGCAAAAAACTTAAAAGTTTTAGCAGAGTCACATAATTTTTGTTTATATTCCTATTAAGTTTCGAGTGCCAGCCTTCCAGAATGTTCGTCGTTCTGTGCCGTTCTTTATAAACACACCACTGGCTTATAAATGCTTTTTCTTTTAGCCAGTACCTCTGCATATAATTTTTAAATTTATTTAATTTTTCTGAACTAGGAAATTGCGATAAAATATATTCCCATCCATCAGGTATCATGTTCTCTGGCAATAAGGGAAGAACCCCACAGAGTGCAACAATACGTTTATCTGTTCTTTTATTTAATCCTAATTTCTTAGCCCGCCTCCAGAGACTACGCGTCATATGGTAATAACACTTCTTTACTAAAACATCAGGAAATGATTTAAGTATTGCATTTGTAGATGCAACTTCGAAATCTACATGAAATTTTGTGGGTCTCCAATTCGGGAACTGCGATTTTAGAATTTCGAAAAGGGCAAAGTATGTTTCTTCTTTTTTGTTACATAGTAACGCATAACATAGCGGGACCATATTAACATTATTGACAGAATCATCCAAATTACCAAACATTGTAAATAACTGTACGAAAGGAGTAGGACAGCTCGAGAATGTTCCGTCGCAGAACACCTCTTTAATCGAAGAAAATAGGTCTCTCGACTCCTTTGCGGAAAATAACATAATTCGGTTTTCGTTGCAACTGTAGTCGGCTAACAAAAAGGATCTAAATTTATCAGGAATTTCTACATCTGTCACGTAATTAAATACACATTTAGTTACACCCAGTGATTGCTTCCTCGCATTATATAAAAGGCTTTTTTTATTTCCGTACGAGGGTGGTTTGGTTATGAGGTTTAAGCCTGTATCTTTTATAGGATTTTCAATTTTTTCTTTAAAAATTTTTGGTATTGGACTTGTGGAAATTGTTACATATTTTTTTGCCGTTTCTATTGTTTCCGCCACTATATTTTTGGTTAAATCGGGATTGCAAGGCGCTTGTGGGTCTGAGCTATGTTGAGTGTTTTTTAAAACACAAAGAGGATTCTGAAAAATAAAAAAAATAATACTTTAAATTAAATAAGTGAGTTAGTCGATTGTTGATCGACCAGACAAACAATTTCGCCTTGGAGATGTGACTGGTCCGTGTCTCACAGTAAACTGCCGCAGCCCTAACTCTCCAAAACGACCCTGCGCCCCTTTTCTCGACTTCCAGGGCTAAATCGTCTTAAGTAAAATACTGTTGGATAGCCAATAACAGTGGCAACCTACTTAGTTATTATCAATTAAAGTAATGAAAATAAAATGTTAAGGGTAACAAGGAGTATGATATTGGTCAGTATTTCCCCAGCGTGAAATTAATAATAACATCGTACTTACCTCTTGTATTGTCAGTGAGCCACTACATTTGAACTTTTTTCTCATGCTGCACTGCCATATACTGGACCCATTTTTATATACTTTTTTTTTATAATACTGGTACCCAGTATATAACAATACAGTTCCGCCCCTTCTAGGTAAAAACTTAATTTCCGAATTGGAACGTGACGATGAATCGGATACATCCATTTTTATTTATAAAATAATTATGAATTAAATAAATATCAATGAAAATAAAATGACAGTGACAAATAAAATCAATTGTTTTATTTTCGAACACTGTGAATATAGACCAGTGCAGATAGCTTCAAAATAGGTAAAATGTGAAAAAAATATATAGTACAGTGAAACCTATTGAAAAAGGAAGAAAATATAACAAAAATAAAGATATAAATAATAATAGTTTAAAAACTAAAAACACGCTAAAATCGCACAAGGAAAATCCTTAAAACTGATCTCTTGATGACGAGAATGGGATAAAATTATTAAAATGTATTGTCATCGGTTCTTGATAATTGTTCAAAATTTTAAATAAATTGGACAAAGATTCCGTTACATACATACAGGTCAAGCTAATAAAAACGTAGTAATAAATTACGGGCGATTTGCGGTCGCTACACTTAGCGACTGGGGGGATGAGTTTTTAAGGGTACAAATCGGTTTGTCTCGATTTCCGGCAGTACTACAAGTCTAAAGTCTAATAATCTACAACTCTGGTATTCAAAAATAAAGGGAAAAATAAACGTAATTTATTTTTTCCTTTATATTTGTTATATTCTGAAGGTGGTAGAACCCTTTGTGGTTCGACTCCGGCGGCACCACCGCCACACCTATTTCTACCTAATAACAGCAGTGTTAAGCGCTGCTGTGTTCCGGTTTGAAGGGTGTGGTAAGGGAGACAGACTTTTCCGAGGCGTTCCAGCTTAGTCCTCAAGGGTAGCGGCGCATCTGTGGCCGACCTCAGGTAGGAATATCTAATCCTATCTGGGGTTGATTACAGATGTCCATGGGCGGCAGTAGCCACTTACCATCAGGTGGACTGCATGCTCGTCTGCTACTCTTAAATTATAAAAAAAAAAAAAAAAAAAAAAAAAAAAAAAAAAAAAAAAAAAAAAAAAAAAAAAAAAAAATATATTCTCGTCCTTCTCCAATAGGCTTCATATACGAGGGTGCGTTTTTAAGTTCGCGGAATGAGGGACAAGGAGGGAAAATAAAATGTCAAAATTATTTTTCTTTTTCTACATATTCTCCTGCAAGACGAATACATTTATAAGATCTTTGTATTAACTTATTTAAACCCTCATAAAAAATGTTTCGTCCTTGTCGGAAAAATTGCGTCCTTAACTTCTTCGTCTGTAGAAAATTTATTTCCACGAAGCTCTTTTTTCATTTTTGGAAAGAGATAATAATCGCTGGGAGCCAGGTCTGGCCTATAGGGTGGGTGATTTAAAATATCAAAGCTCACCTTATGCAGGGCAGCCAGTGCAATACGGCTTTTGTGTACGGGCGCATTGTCGTGCAACAGCAGGACACCTCTGGTTGATTTTCCACGCCTTTTTTCTTTGATGGCTTCTTTTAACCGCTCCAGGATAGTTGCGTAATGTTCTCCGGTTATAGAGACACCTTTATCTTTATAATCTATTAACAAAATTCCTTCTGAATCCCAAAAGACTGTCGCCATGAATTATCCGGCCGATTGTGACACCTTAAACCTTTTAGGAGGTGCTGTACCCTTTTTATGCCACTGCATGAAGTCTTGTTTAGACTCAGGTTCATAATGGTGAACCCAAGTTTCATCTCAAGTAACAATTCGATTCAATACAATATCTTTATCTTCTCCACAGAGGTCCAAAAACGCACGGGAACATTCAACGCGCTGTTGTTTTTGAGGCGGCGTGAGCATTCTCGGCACCCACCGCGCGCTGACCTTAGTCATGCCAAGATGGTCATGCAGAAATTTAAAAATGCTTGTATCCGATACTCCAACCATTTCTGCAAGCTGTTCCTTCTTTAGCCGAGCATCTTCCAGTACTAATTTTTCGACTTTCGCCATCGTTTCCGGAGTGGTCACCTCAACAGACCGTCTGGGTCGTGGGTCGTCTTCAAGTGAATCCCTGCCTAGCTTAAAAAGGTTGTTCCACT
This sequence comes from Epargyreus clarus clarus, assembly GCA_014595695.2. Classification (NCBI taxonomy): domain Eukaryota; kingdom Metazoa; phylum Arthropoda; class Insecta; order Lepidoptera; family Hesperiidae; genus Epargyreus; species Epargyreus clarus. Next base: position 1,206,218 of record JACTTY020000050.1, on the reverse strand, counting down.
TGTAAACCATCGTTTTGCCAGGGCAAGAGTCCCCGTAAACCGATGACATCTTTTCCATTATGATTTGCACAGACTTTCCTTGCTTGGTAAGGAACTTTATAACGGCGCGATGCTCGATTTTCTCCATACTTTAATTTTTTTTCCGGATTGAGTTGTTTAATTGTCGATAGTTTTAAAACTAATGATGCAATTGTGATAAAACTTAATATTTATACTATTTATGAGTCACTTAACACGTACCGCCCTTAACAAGCCCGCTATCATCCCTCCAACCCCGCCATTCCGCGGACTTAAAAACGCGCCCTCGTATATATTTTTGGTTTCAAAAATTGTATACACTGGTCTAATAATTTAAGCAGGTTTTAATTTAGGATAGTGGGTCTTGGAAGACAAACAAGTCTCCCAGGACCCACCAGTGGGACCATTGAGACATATCAGTCTTCACAGACCCACTGGTGGGTCTGCTTGGTGGGTCCTGGGAGACTAAGCGAATATGACCTATCTATTTCTAACAAGAATTACGCTTTGATGATTTCAACACACAGAGGCCACACTGAAATCTGTGTCGTGGGTACCATGAACACATAAAGACCAGTGAAAAACTATCTAGATCTAGAATTGAATTCTGATCTAAATTCATCATTTAGTTATCAGCTTGGCCGAGGATAAAACCCGAAACCCAGTGCGTATCAGACTGGTATGGTGACCGCTTTTTCACTTGGATCTTTGTAGAATATATGTTATATTCTGTAGTTTATTAATATGATAATATATTTTGTATTTAAACTTTGAATCTATATATAACACTTTCTACCCGTTTTTAAAGTTGAAAAAATCCAAGTTTATTTCATTCTGTTGTTTAGTTAAGCAAAGTGTTTTATAACTAGGTTGAAATGACACAAAGCAGATCACCCCACACCAGACTTCGGTATAAATACATTTTTGCAACATGGCACTGGAACAAGATAGTACATCTTGTTCCAGTGCCAGACAGTAAGCGATTAGCGATTTCTCTTTGTTAATATCATAAATGTATATTTTATAATTTTAGTATCTATTTAGTTTTAGCATAGTTAGATTTGTTTTCTACATTCATGATCTCGCAAAGTTTCATTTTCTATTTTTCGGTTACCATGAACTCTCGCAAAGAAAAATACTGAAACACTCAAACTTAGAATAAATATCTGAATATACAATTATGTTTGAAGGTGGCAGAACCCTTTGTGGTTCGACTCCGGCGGCACCACCGCCACACCTATTTCTACCTAATAACAGCTGTGTTAGGCGCTGCTGTGTACCGGTTTGAAGGATTTGGTAAGGGAGACAGACTTTTCCGAGGCGTTCCAGCTTAGTCCTCAAGGGTAGCGGCGCATCTGTGGCCGACCTCAGGTAGGAATATCTAATCCTATCTGGGGTTGATGGGGTTGATCTACAGATGTCAATGGGCGGCAGTAGCCACTTACCATCAGGAGTACTGCATGCTCGTCTGCTACTCTTATATTATAAACCAAAAAATATCTATTTAGCCGGGGATTGAACCTGGCCTCCACTGCGTGTCCGCACCGGCACGTGGGTTGTGAATATAAGAAAATTATCAACTGACTTTTCAGGAGCACTAATCTCCTAATGATTTACTTAAGGCAGTAATGCTATCTTCGTCATAAAGTAAAAACGCTTACTGACCTGAAAATTATTCACATTACATGTCCTTTATTTAACAGTCAATTATTTTCCCTAGGCTATTTCAGTATCGACTCTTATACGAATATGATTTTAAATTATTTTTTGTCTATGTCTTTGTTCATAGTTTACATCGCCGCTCGCTTCTCGATGGTAGTGAAGCAAGTACTGCAACAAGGTTGCTTTTGTTATTTTTTCGTAATGGCGAACTTTGAAGAAGATTTGTGTCGTTTGGAAACGGATCTGAAAACTGCGAAGTTCGGTAATCTGCTATCAAACGGTTCTTTGTAGAATCAAAGTATTTTTTGATCTTACGAATTCCTCCCGACATTGAGTAATATATATTTATACATAAAATAATTTATTTAAATTACGCAATTAATTTCCTTCGTGCATCGTAATGTATATTTTACTGCGGTGTTGACAAATAGCGCCCTAAACTGTCGCCTTCGTTCCGCTGATGTTATATTTCAAGGATTATATTTTACTAGCTTCGCTCGCGGCGTAGTCTGCATGTTTCATCTTTCATAGGGTCAACATTTTTATCACCCGACCGTAATGTTTTTCTAGCGTATGTATTTCTCATTCTCCGCCCTACAGCTCAAAAGACGAATTTTAACTTATTTGTTTGTTTGTTGAATTTTAACTTATTTTTTATTTTTTATTTATTTGGACAAATTTTAACTTATGAGGATCGTTGGATTTGTCTTAATTGCGGGGGTGACTTTCCTTTATCGTTTACCTAATTATTTTCAAGCAGGCGAGCGTTTTTACGATGATTACTAGTTTATAACTATTACCTATCTATCTGAAAGCAGATGATATGTACTTACATATTTTTTTATTGTGTGCGATATATTGGCGAAAGATAAACTTATTATAATTTAATCGTCATCTAAAATTATACCATGTAATATGCATTAAAATCTATGGACTTAGTACAGAAAGACAGCGGTTGCAGGATGTGAAATAGATGAAATATTTATATAAAGAAATAATTTATTGTTATTTTCAAATACGCTGTTTTTATTTATTTCTTCGGAAAATTTTTGGATGACATTATGTCATCATAAAACAACAATATATTCAGTTTTTCCTCATTCTGTTGGCCCATACACGATTTTCAAGAAAACTGTAGGCGGAAACGTCAGTTATCCTACCATTTTAACCGTAGGTCACCATCGCCGTTAGTTGTTCAACGCTTAGAGCCAGTTCCCGAATAAACCAGGTAATTCCGCAAAAAGAACAGTCGTAACAGAAATAAACCGCCACTCCACGCTCGCTTAAACTTGAAGGTCTGTGGTCGAGTTCACAAATAACCGACACTACGAGGTTATCTGTTAACGCTTGTCACTAGGAACGTGTTCTACTCGTACGCTTCGAGAAAGTTGATTGAATTGCTCTTTTAACGTGATTCCAAATGCAAGCTCTATTTTTGTAACGACAAATGAGAGCGATGCTTGCCTACAATTGTTTTACTGTGTTACGATAATCGTTTTTTTGCGTCGTGATTTAAAGGTGATTTCGATCACGACGCTGCTGAAAAGACATTTTCTGCATTTAAGTTAACGTACAATTTATTTTCAATACTGATATTGACACCTACTTAGGTACATAAACTCAGGGTAGCAACGGATGTATGATCGAGTACAGTAAGACTCCTTTCTATAGATATCTCTATTATGGGTGACAACTTAACCTTCGGTAGACGGATATGATTGGTGAACGTGTCTATTTCCTTAATTGTGTCTATTTTCCTAAACTTAAAAGCAAGTAGGCTGGTATTTTTGTGTTTATTTTATATCGTACATCTTTCCATTCCAAAGAGTTAACACCTCATTTTTCAACGTTTAAATGAGTTAATTAAATAAAAAAAAAACGAAAATATTTACGTGTATTTTTTCGATGTGACCTTCGTAGCAAACCTTGATCTTTTTTATGATTACATCTGAAAAGTTAACTGTATTCGACCGACTAATTCTTCTGTAAGGTTATCCCATAATTTATGGTCTTATTTACAATCAAGCCACCCACACTTTGTTTTGTCATAATTTATGCTTCTTCACACCGATGATAAGTATCTTCCGCAATGTTATCGAACAAAGATGCAGTTATTCCTTTGTTATAACTTTAAAATATATTTGTTCTTTTATGGACCTCATTATTACATTTTTCATAAAAGCAAGCATGTTTTTTTCAGTTTACTGAAAATGATTTTCTTTCTGGTTCCGGTTGTTTGTTTCCAAAATAATTTTACTTGGGTAATTAAATTTTATAATTTGCGTGATTGTTTTTAATAATCGTTAAATTTTTAAATTATAACTTTAGATCTTAAATGTTAATCATTTTATTTTACACGATTGATTAAATGGATGCCAACTTTGGTTGATAGACATATTGAAACATTCATGATATCAAATAAATATTTACGTAACTTTATTTAGCACTTGCGTTGCCAGAAAATTACGAATATTTTTATGTTGCATTTTTGAATCGAAAGCTCGGAATAAGATAAGCTTTTTCAATTGATTGCATCAAAACAGACACACTTTGTTCTTCCAGTGTTTTAACATGAAACTGTGTCATATAATTTGCGTAAATAAATACGTCTCTCTTTATGTTTATAAATAGCGCCTAACCGGAACAAATATACGGCACACCGTCTGCCTTCGCGAAGGTGCAAATCGATGCGCGCTAAAGCTCCGCTCAGAGACGCCGCCACCACAGTCGCCTTGCAACCACCGCTCCTACCACACGCACCACACGCGCCGCGATACAGTACAAAGTTTTATAGTTTGTGAATTTTTAAATCGAATCGTCTACTTCGGCTTGTAAACAAATATTATGCCGGCGTGATACAATCCGCCATGTCGTTCTGCAGAATCACGGGCCGCAGCAGGGGGCTGCCGAAACCCAACTACTTTCCGCTCCTCGCCCCCATTTCGCCGGCGGACGCCAAACGTTGTTGCAGGATTACGGGCAAATCTTACGGATTGCCTTCTCACCACTACATTCCAGTTCTACTTACAGCCGGCTCTCGGAAAGCTAAATGTAAGATTACGAACGTATCGGGCGAACTTGGGCCACACCATTACTCGCCGGAAATTAACTATGGAAATAGAAAACATGAGTTGCTGCCGGACTACAGGTATATATTCCCTGTGCTGGATGGTTCGACCGAAGCTCAAAAAGCGCTGATGGAAATGCTTTTAACTAAACAAGTGACTGAGGATAAACGCTACGTGTACACGGTTCAAGAAAGAAAATGCGGTTTAGTGTTTTCTGCTAGCATGGAAGCAGCAGTACGGGATGGTGATGTGAGAGATGTGATGCTCGCCAAGGACTCTGATACAGTGCTAATCAAAATGAAACAGGGCCGCAGTGTTTCTATGGACTTTAAGGATTTTACGGAAGAAATTGAGATTTATGAAGGCGAAGGACCTAACGCTGAAGTTTTAAAACAAAGAGAGCTCGAAGAATTAGAAGAAAAGAAGAAAAAGAGAAAGCGAGCTACCGGATTATCGTCCATGAAAAAAATATTTGAAAGCAAGGAGAGGCTTGCAGAAGTTCAGGAATTAGAAGAAGAAAAATTACGCCAAGACCGCCAGGCCAAGAAAGCAAAACTAGGGGAAACTAAACATGAGAGACAGGATATTAAAACATTTTCGTATAGTAGTTTTGATGTCAATCATATGCGTTCTAAATCTAGTATTATTATGTGCAATGGAGAATGGAGAGACCAAATGCATCCTCTTATTGAGTCTTGGGATTGGGAAATATTTGAAAAGGAAGTGACTGATGATCATTTTGTTCCTAAAGTGACTAAATTACCAACTCCAGTAAAAGTAACTCCGTACCATTGCGAAGCAGAAATATATGAAGTGGATCGTAACATTAACGAAGTGTCGGTACCTTTAGAAAACGTACCATGTGTTAATCCGTTAAAGCCTATTAAAACTCGACCTTCGGATGCAGTTTTAAATGCAGTTAAGGAAATATCAGAAGAACGGTTAGCTGAAACGTCAAATGTTACAGAAAAATTATTTGAAGCCGACAAAATGGATGTCCTTCCCACTATCGAGAACTTGAGCGAAGTCGTTAAAAATATTAAAAAGGGAAAGAGGGAAAAACTTGCGAAAATATCTGGCTTAACATTAGATATTAATAAAGCGAAGAAATTTATTCCTGGTCAACATATAAACACTCCTCAAGGTCCTGTGTTTGTCCCGGGTCAAACAGTCGAAACGCCTGCAGGACCAGTATTTGTGCCCGGACTTAGCGTCAAAACTCCTAATGGTCCTGGATTAATACCGGGTCATATTGTCATAAATGAAAATACTAACGAGCCCTTCTTCCTTGCCGGGCAAGTATTGAAAACTTCAAACGGTGAAGAATTTGTTTGTGGACAAACAATTAAACATAAAGATGAGTATCGTTTCACTGAAGGTCAAACAGTATTGTCAGAAGAAGGCTTCAAATTTGTTCCTGGGAAAAATATTTCTACTGGTCAAGAAGAAATATTCGTACCTGGGCAAACT